>CM056448.1:7188659-7839258 GCA_029783895.1 Triplophysa bombifrons
ATTTTAATTTGTTCGACGTATACACATTGTAAACTTAAGCATAATAACATCACTAAAAAGAACATTACGCATGTTTGTGGCAGAGACGTTTCGACCCAAATCCCATTTCAAATTAAAGTGTCCACATTTAGCTCATAAGCACGCTATACCTCAACAGCTTAATTCATAATTGGGGGTTAAATGGGCGCTCAGAGGTCTTAAGAGCCAATCAAATGGAGACTGGAAAGCAATAAATGGGTTTGTAAATATGAACCTTCCCTCCCTTTAAAGAGCACAAGCGCTGAGCTCAGCGGTTTAAGAACAGGTGAGGTTATTGAAAGGATGATGCACAATTAGCTGATCAGCATCTTCTTTCCTTTTAGACCTTCTTCATGGTGCTTTGTCATGTCTAAGAGGATTACACAGGCGCTGACAATATTACCATTGATATTTCCACCGATCTTCTGGAAGCACTTTCTCGTCGACAGACAGACCCAAACGTCCCATACAAAATTACGTTTTAAACAAATGAGCAACCGTCCCTCAAAAACAAAGCCCAGAATCAATCCACTGGCTAAAACGCGGAATTCAAAATGCTAAATATTCAACTTCAGTTAACCTTACACTATCGTTTTTCTAGCTTTCTTTTTAAATCTACAAAATAAGGTTTAGTTAAAGGTTCTGTATGTAAGTTTCAGAGGCCACTATTGGCGATGTAGGAAATTGCAACCTAAAGCTCCGCCACCCCCCTCTTCCTCCCATTAGAGAAGCTACGGTTGCTGTCACAGGACAAAAGGGTTCCGTAAATGATAGCGGCCAGTATCGGTGGTGTTGATAATTGCAATCTACGTCTCGCAGGCAAACAACAGACTAAAGTTACGGACACGGGACAGAGATGTCGTCGTCTGAGACAGCAGAGACTAACCTTTGCAAGTCAAGTGACGAGGTTTATATACAAAGAAAAATAAATAAATTAAATTTACTTAAATCATCATTTACTCTAATCGTTATAGTGAATATTATTGTTACTTGTTTAACATTGTGTCAGATTTATTCGCTTATTTTGCATAACATTTTTTGGCACGGTAATTTGGTTCGTAATTTACAGCCTATTGAAACGGCGTGCGAATGCTAAAGGCATGTAATCTAACCGCGAAAGTCTTAGCAGATGTTTTTCTCATCATCACAGAGTCAATCAGAGGATTTAACACAGGTAGTAAGAGGGAGAGGAAGAGGGCGGAGAGGTAGGGATGTTGGAGATGCTGGTAAGGCGAGGAGAGGCAGAGGAGCTAACGTTACCCGCGAGGACCGAACAAGAGAGGATGTGGAAGCTAAGCAGTATTATAATATAATTAACACCCGATTTATGCAAATTATGATTGTAAACATGATTTCTAACTTGATTTGCACACGTCCATGCAACAAGGACTTATGATACAATTACAAATTGCTAAAAATTTACAAGGAAAAATGCTACTTCTCTTGATGATCATGCTCATCTGTTAGCTAAAGCTATCAAACAAACAGTTCACTTATATTGCGGAAATTAGACAAATTCACCGGTCCAGCAGAAAGCTGGCAACTTCGGCGTCGTTTAGCAAACCCGTTTCCTGCTTCATGCTCTCCTTTTTAAAAAGAACTACGCCGATGTTTATTCGAGTTTTCTGCCGTTTTTTGTCTCGACTTCGCCTTGCTGCATCGTATTTTCTCTTTTTTGACGACACAGATTGACGCTCTGTCGGCTCGTGTGCAGATTATGTTTGGTCCACCATTAGAGCAAATTTCACTTCTTACTGCAACAAAGAACCGTTTCTATTTCTAATAAAAACACGACAAGAAAATGTTGTCATTGTTCTTCCTCTACTCCTGCTAATCCTTCTATGTAGTGGCTTTGCAAGCTGCCTCCAAAACACAGCCGAAGAAGAAGAACATAGTCCCATGCATCCTTTCTTTTACGAAACGCGCTCAGTTTGTCCGTGTAGAGCTACTACATGGCTGTGCAATTTGATAAATTACATGTAAGGGTGTGCCCGCGGTGTATATACATAAAATGGCTCATTGTAAGGTTATATAAACATTTCGGTTCATTTTGTAAGGTATTTCTTCACCACCCATGACATAGTTTTGTTTTATATATTACATTTTGGTAAATAAATCCTTCAAAATGCTACACACTGTACCTTTAACATATCAACATAGCCATTGGCATATGAGAGTAAACAAATGATAGCATGTTTAGTCCTTAGGGCACAGTTTAGAGCAGAGGTAGGCAAAAACATCCGGTGTTCTGCCAATTTATGCTGCCCTGTCAAATTTTGCTACTTCCATACAAAAAAGGACTTACCCCTCCCCCAACCCTTACACCTAAATGATCCCTCCCTCCCCCAACCCAATCACAACACGAGGGTAGCCAAATTCTAAGGTCTGTAAATTATTATAATAATGTGTTTTATGAAAGTGTGCAAACGTTTTGCCATTTTTTTCAATACAAAAGTGTTTATAAAACACAGGGTAGTAGGAATTGCATTAACATACACTAGAGTAGTTATCAAATTTCAGTATGGAATAAATAAAAAAGATTTAATTTAATGTGCAAATAATATACGGCCCTTAACAAGGATTCAAAAACTTGATGTGGCCTTCGAGGTAAAAAGTTTGCCCACCCCGTGTTTAGAGGATTAACAGACTTTTATGTTTCTTCTCTTCAAAGGAAGTGTTTGACATGTATACTGAACAAGCTTCATAGTCAAATAAATATCTGATAAGCTGTGGTTTATTGATCGGAAACAAATACAACATTTGCTTGTTGTACAAAGTAAATGCTTTATATCTAAAGTGACTCACTAAAAGCAGCATTAGACCAACTGAAGGAAACAGGCTCGAGGGCCTAGAAGAAACTTTGATGGGGGACCAAATGCATTATGATACCTCTACTAGGAATAAACTATATAGTTATAACTGGCATTATTATTAAAGCACAGATTTGACATCTTCTGCTTTAGCTTATTGGTAGAAAATATAAAGTTTAGATGTTTAAGCCACAGAGAATTATTTTCTGTAAAAACAAAGAGTCCTGCAGCAGATGGTTTGGCCCCCAAAGAGCCCTGATCTGGGATTACATAAAACCGTACAAACTGTAGCAAGTCTTCTATGATGCTTGGAACAACTTTCTGTCTAACTTAAAAAAATGACAGGTCTCAACTTTATTTCAAGTCAACTTTATTTATATGCGCTTTTTACAATTTTCATTTTAACAAAGCAGCTGTACATGAAACATATTGACTATAAGAAAAATATTAAAGTTATACATGTTAAAACAAAAGAAGTGAACACACACAGAATACAGACATGTGGAAAAAACAACGCACTGTCAAGTAGCACTTATTAGATGCCAAAGTGAAACCACTCCGAGCACCTAAGAATTTCGCACAATATGACCATTGATGTGTAATATGGATGACTGTTGTCCTTAAAGTGTCAGTTCACCCAAAAATGAAAATTCTGTCATCATTTACTCACCCTGAAGTTGAAGTTGAAATCTGTATACATTTATTTGTTCTGTTGGACACAAAGGAAGATTTTTTATAGAATATAGCAATTTTCAGCTCTAGGAAATAATTTACTACCACATAGGAAAACATTATATGGTAGTTAAAGCTGCTCCAAAACTGTTTGCTTTCCTAAATTCATCAGAAAATGCATTTTGTGTTCAACAGAACAAAAACAAATATACAATATTTTTTATACTATGGTAGTGCATGATGCCCCAGCACAGAAAATTGCTAACATTCTTCCAAATATCTTCCTTTGTGTTCAACAGAACAAAGACATTTATAAGGGTTTGGAACAATTTGAGGGTGTTTAAATGATGAGAGAATTTCCATTTTTGAAATATCCCTTTAAAGGTCCAGTCTATGAAATTTAGCGGCAACTAGCGGTGAAGTTTCAAATCGAAACCAACGGCTCACTCCACCCCTCCCTTTTAAAGCATATGGTGGCTGACACAGGACTAAGATTTGTTTGTCCGTTTATGGCTAGTATAGAAACAACATAAGAATTCCATGAAGGTGCATGTAGATAGAAATAACTAAGTTTAAGTTTGTTAAAACATAACGCTTCATTATGTGAAGTCTTAATACACCTCATATATAAACCAATTTTATGTAAAAAAAACCTGGTGGAATCATGTATGGCATAAATTTTGTCGACCTCTCATCAGAGAATGTAATTTATTAACCTCAGTATTGTGTTTATTACTAAAACAGAGTTCAATTCATTTGGCTAAAACGGGCCCAACATTATAAGCTTCACTATTCTTTTTCCTAACAATTTAATTTTGGTGTGTAACTTGCCATATACTTGCCAAAATGTTGACAGATTAATTCAAATGATTTTTCATTCGTTGCGGGATTATATTTTTACAAAATCATTAATCAAACTGTTGAATCTGTTGAACTGTTGAATCTGCAGACTAATGATTTTACTTATATCTCAAAATAGACTCAATAAGTCCATTGGACAGGCTGATATTTCACACTAGCCTGCGGGCAAGTTTTACTCTGCACAAGCACTCAGTAAAAGGTAAAAAAGCAAACAAAATAATATAATATATAGTGCAAAGCAAAACTTGAAAAATGTACAGTATGTCTAATAAAGAGATTACCATGACCTTTTCATAACTTTTAAAGCAACTTTTTTCTTTTCTTCCTGACATGGAAATCATGATGTAGAAATTCCCTTATATTTCCTGGTTTTCCATGACAGCGGGGACCCACAGAATGCAACCACATAGCAACTATTCCAACCCCCCTTAGCCAGATTTTATTCCAAACACATAGTAACGTCCTGGCAACATTTTTTTCTCTGATTGTTTTTGTTAATTAAACAAATGTTTAGAACTATTCACTGCTTTTACATAACCTAAATGTCAGCACCTCAGAAAACAATATGTTGCTGGATATATCCCACTTAAACTGCACAAATGTGCTGCTGAACAAGGGTTCTTTGAGTACAAAATAAGTCATTAGATGCTATTTCCCATTTATAGTCAAACACTTGTCGTTTGAAAACCCATTACGTTTGTGAGAAAGCGGGATGGGTATGACCCCCTTGACAAAAAAAGCTGCTGGAAATTGCTCCATCCATCATAATTACACCTGTTGGATAGATCTGTGGAAGACGGGGGAGTGAACCCCTTCTCTGTCCTCATACAAAATAATGGAAAAACTAAAATTGGACTGAAAACTTGACATTTGAAGACGTCTTTTACAGCATAAGAACTATTAAAGACCTCAGTATCTGTTATATGCATTTTAACAATCTATCTCCATGGCAATCATCCTAGTATTTGAGCCATCCTTGCTATGTTCTTCATTCTTAAAAACAAAAGGTGCTTTAAGTAGTTCTTCACAGCATGGCTTGGTTCCCAAAGAACCTTAAACATATTTTTTACCTTTTATGGCCTGAAGAACCCTTATCCTCCTTTTTGCAAGAAAAAGTTTTATGCAGAGTTCTTTAAGGAACCAAACGGCCTGACAAAGAACGTTTAAGGATCCTTATATCAAAGTGTTGTTTGGCCACCCTGACACCACTCACAGCTTTATACCCTCTCATCGAGCTTCTTACTAGACAATCAAGCATAATGTGTTAAAAGCTCAAGCTATTTTGAGAAAGTGTTTCCTTCAAATTTAGAATGTTTTCACACTTCAAAGGCAGCATCTGAAATAGCTGCAAAAGCATCGCCAAACTGCAAAAATGAACCTTGGTAGCTTAAAATCAGTGGTTCCCAACCTGGGGTCCGCGACCCCCTTGGGGGGAGCCAGAGTTCAGATGAGGGGCGTGAGAGCTGACATGCATTGAGGTGTAATAAAGCTGCATAAAATGTTCCACAAATCATTTTATATAAAAATATTTTGTTTGTTTTAAAAAAAAGAATGTGCTTACATTGCCAAGATATTGCAGTCCAGAATAGTTATATCTTTATTAAAATAATTATTTCAATTTCAGGCTCCATCGGCAGACATTCACACAGGGCTTTGCAGTAGCTGTTCTCGCTATGAGACTCACGTGAGAAACATCTACTGTCAGTCGTCAACGTTCGTGTCAACATACAAATCAAAAGGAAAAATAGCAAAGAAACGTTGTAACAGTTCCAAGTAATGAAGGAAGGAGGTGGGAACCGGCGAACATTTAACAACTACTAATAAAATAAACAAAACACTAAACGAAAGTAAAATGCCAGCCGCTCCCTCACGGTCGAGTGCCGGCCACACAATCATCATAAAACATTACATAAAATCCAGGCCTGGGCCTCTTTCGTCGTACACTACTGTCGCTCGTCCTTTTCGGCTTCCGATTTCCTCCATGAGAGATACGAGACATGTGCAAAGCGCTGCTGATAGTTCCCATGGCTCTCGTCCCACCTTGCTTGTTACAAACGTAAATGCGGTGATTCTTCGTCAGAAATGATGAAAAAGTTTAGATGCTCTGACAAAACTTAAATTTAGGTTTTATTGAAGGACAAGACAAGTCTCGGCCAGAATGTGTGTTCTGTGGTGAAAAATTGGTAAACGACAGCATGAAACCAAGTAAATTGAACTTTTAAAAATAAGCAGTAATTGACAGTACCCTGAATAATAACCTGAAAATCTGTTTTATCATTTAAGTAAAAATGTAATCTTTGAAATTACTCATTTTTAACCAATTAATTTATTAAATTAAATTATTTCATTTATTTATATTTACTATCTATCTATATATGTGTGTGTGTGTAGCATTTACACACACGCACGCACGCACGCACGCACGCACGCACGCGCGCGCACACATAAGAGGGTTGGGTGGGATTTGATTGTCATACGTGGGGGGGAGGGGGGGATGGAACCACTGCTTTAAATCACTCATTACTAAACCTTATATTTATATTAATAAAATACTGACACACTCCCTGGAAGAAAAAAATAATCCATCCCTGTTGCGAACAGCTCCAGAGCAATGCATTTATTCTTTTAAAAACATTATTTAGGATAAATATTTATGCCCAGCATAAATATTTATGTATGTTTTTGAAAACATGATGCAAGAGGTCAGTCAGCCTAAGTAATTACAGTTTGTAATCAGTACAGTTTGTTCAAATAAAAGCCATAGAAGCCAGAAGAAGGCCCTGCAGGTCATCAATGTGTTGTCACAGAACAAATTCACATAAAAGTAAGCATGTTTTTCATTTAGAGACTTGTTTAAGTGTCACGAAACCCCCCCCCCCTTTCAGCTACATTATACCTCACTGTCGTTTTTGAAAAATGCAATTTAAATTGAAGAAGAGCCATTAGAAAACCGACGAAGGTTCCGGCATGGGAGACAGGCGCTCCAATCGCAAGGCGGTCTCATGGATAATTAGGATAAATGTCTTCTCATTGGTCAAGAAAACACAGTCTCATGAATAATAATGAGACATCGATGCGTCATCAATGTACTTTAGTACATCATCACGTCACATCCTATGACATTGGCCAGATGAGGATTTTAAACCTGGATGTCAAAAGTAGCGCAACAAAGCTAGAAATTTACTAGTTTTCTCTACTGTAATAACTTACAGTTGCTAACATTGTTTTGAATTGTTTTGTTCTATGATGTGCAACACAACAAACTTTTTTACATCTATATAAATGTTGTTTAGTGTTTCATGGCTCTTTAGGCGTATTTAGCATGTGAAAATTGTATTTCACATTTGACCCAGCAGGCAACAATTGTTCTACTAATATAGTTCATTGCATGCATGTTTTTCAGTGATTACATTGACTTATGTAATAAAAAATATGTAAATATAATAGTATACAAAGATAAAATAAACATAAATAATTAGTATTTAATATTTAAGCTTTTTTGTGAAACCCAAGCTAATGGAGAACAAGGACAATTTGGGGGTTATAGCTCCCCCTTGACCTGCCCTTGGACCCAACAGACTTTTACTTTAACTCAATTTAATATGTTTCTGGCTCAAAGTATTATTTGGCATTTTTTGTATACATCCTGTAATGTAGCTTAACCCAGAAACAGTGGATTTGATGTTCAGTCAGCCACATTATCACTTTGGCATGTCTCATACACGTTTAAAAACCTGTGACAACCTGATGTGACAATTTTACAAGTTGTCGATTTTGTATGAATTATTATTCTGCACCTAAACAGAAACCAAATTGTACTAAAAAACACAGATGTGATTGTACAAATTTATATGAATTAGCTTCCTCGGGAAATAGTTACGAATCGCGCCGCCTGTAGCCGACAGTACATACACAACTTCTAACTGCAGTAACTGGAACACATCTGCAACGACAGCTATGCTAAAAATGTTTCTTTGATTTTTTTATTTGTTTATTAATTTTTTGGTGAAGATGCACTCACATTTACACTGGAAATGAGGCTGAATGGTGTTATACGTCAATCTGGCAATGCAACATTCTTGGATCACTAGGATTGTTTTAGTGAGATTTTATACAGTGTCAGACGAATAAAAATATCAATCTGGTCTCAAAGGAAATACATAACTCTGGACACTTTTTGCAGCATGACAGAATATGTAACACCAGGTAGGTTAAATATTGCAACCCTGTATCACAATTTCCATTATCAGTAATGTTAACAAACCATATTATATTATATTGGGGTCTATTGATTTTGAATTTAATCAGACGTCATATTTTGTATACATCATTAATTTCAAGGATAATTTGAGCATGTAACACAACCCCGCCACTAAACCGAACAGTTTGTATATTATTCAATATAAACACAACAGGTAACAGGAAGAAACGGCTACATCAAATCACTTTTATTGTCACATCACAACAGCATAAGTGCCTTGGTGAGTGAAATTCTTCGGACCGTACTCCAGAAACTGCAGAAACTATTTACATAGAGTCATTACTATTTACATACATACAGACTTATGCAGATGACAGTGTGCAATATACACAGACATATACTCAGTACACACAGTGTACTAGACATACTTGTAGTCATCAATATACATTATACACCATATCTACACATTCTGCATTATGTACACAGAATAATATGTGCTGCAGATTAATTATAAACTGGATACGCGAATGTCATGGATGTGCATTGGATGGTATTCAGTGTTAGCAGGTAGATTGTTGTATTAGTGCAGTGTGTATGTGTAGTCCAGTTTGAACTGTGTTAGAGTTAAAATGGCTGTTTATTCAAAAAGTGCAATTATTCCAAGTGTTCCTTGGCCAAAGACCAGACCTGAAAAGACTGTCGTCCTTCATAAGACTTAGATACAGACTCTGTACAGTATGACTGGTCGCGTCAAAAGACTGTGCCTTAATTTGCAAGTCAGCATTGATAAATAAAAGCTGTTGGCATTTCTGTTTAAGCTACTGCATAGTCAGTCAAATGGTAATGCATTTTACTGGGCACGATGATATTATAAGTACTCAAAGTAAACCATTAGACATCTAAGTACATGGGACTCCTAACCTATGCAATATTTCCAGTAGTGGGAAGCCATTTGTTTGAATAATCTAACACTGCAAGGCTGAATTGAGGAGCGTCCAGCCTCTTTGGAGCTGCGAATATGGTAGATATTGAAACATGCCAAAAAATATAAATTTTCAGTTTAAAAGAAAATTGCCACTTCATATAATTTTATTATTTGTTGAAAATGATAAATATTAAAAATGAACATTGATTAAATGTTTTACCACCTCGGGTCATTTCTTCACTAGGAGTATCCACAAGGAGTCCTAGAGAAATTCAATTTCACAAGAAGGAGATGGTAATTGGATCTGTTCCCATTGCAGTCATGACAAGGGTGGCACAAGGTGTGAAAACCATGTGCACATAATCACTTATTGCTCTCAATGCTGCTGCTTTAAATGGGGGGGGTTTATTTTGTGGTCTTGCTCTCCGCCTTTCCCTGTATGGTTCTATCGATTGGATGGCTGCTGTGGATCAATAGATTGCTGTAGATTTTAACGATTGCTTTGTAGGTCTCTTACCTTTCGCTCCATCATGTTTCCTGAAAATGCTGGCTCTGTTGTCTACAGTTTGCAGGTAATGAATATGCATGACAAATTTGAATGAGGTCTTTGTTTTGCCTGCATTTTTCATGGAAATATACTGTGCATGTTTCAATTGGTGTTTGTGCAAAACAGCCAACATTGCTTGCACTTTGTAAATGTGTGTAGCATGTTATCATGGATATAAATCATGCATTTAAACTGTCCTGGGGCCAGGAACTTGAAATATATTCGCCAGTTCTGATCACTGCAGACACATTCATAATATAGTCAAGCCTGTCTGGCAGATTGTAATTTGGAATCTCTGGACTTGCATTCCACTTGTTTTGTCTCAGCGTTTTCCTCAGGCCTATGCAGACCTTACAAGCTGATGATCCATTTATCTGTCAGTCTCAAATTCTACATGTTTATACACCTTCAGGTTCTGCCAATCACTCGAATATTATTTTGGCTTTTTAATACAATCCAGTTCTGTTCTAAACTACTAACCTGAAATGCTATACTTTAGCGTAAATCAAATTGTGCAGATTTCTTATGACTTTTCATCACAAAATGGATGGAAGAAACATTTAAATGAATGTAATCCAAAAATGGAACATGTATTCAATGCTGTCAAAAAATGGAATAATGGCACAAAGTAGAATATTCATGGAATGTGCCATGCACAGTCACAGAGAAGTTTGGGAACCTTTTATAAACACGTTAGAGTATTCATGGCCAGCTAAAGCTCATTATCTTCATACGGAACCAATATGGACAGATTCAAAAGACCCAAAGGTCTGAAATAGTGGCAGCTTGGCTTCACCCTCTGTCCATTAAACAAGACCAAGATAACACTACAGCTATACGCTGGGGGACATTATGCAAATTAAATAACTTCAGACCGGTATCGCAAACTCTTGAGCGTGTTGTATGTTCCCAGCTCCCCTCCTTTCTCACGCAGAACAACTTGCTGGAAAGCAACCAGTTAGGTTTCAATAGCGGTTATTCCACGAAGACTGGCTCTCTATCATTGAAGCCCCGAGTCTGGCAAGAGCAGCCTCAAACTCCTCTTTACTCATCCTACTACATATATCTACTGCCTACGACACCGTTAACCACCACATCCTCCTGTCGACCTGTTAACAAGTTAATTTCCCCTTTATATAATGCACTTTGGTAAGGTGTGCTTCTACACCATGCACTACTGTAAAGGGTATGCTGCATGCGCAGGAAGAGGTTTGGGCGAACATGTGAAGCTGTTTGGAGGCTAGGTCTGTTTTGCATCAAGCGGTAACGTTTACATGCAATAAAGTTTGTTAACGGAAATAAATGTTGTGTTTATTGGAAGTAACATGGTAGCAGAGCTTGGCTGCTAGTTATAAAGTTCCGTCGAAGTTTGATGAAGCCAGGCGTATAGTGTTGAAAAGAGTTAGTTAAAATCTGGACGCGGGTTACCGATCTCGACAAAAGAAACAAACCCTTGCCGTTCCTTTGGGGCTTGAAGGGAGAGCCCGTGAGACGGCGATGGATATACCGGCAGAGGACTTGGACAGTAATGATGGTATGGCAACGCTATTGGCAAAGCTAGACAACATGTTCCTAAAAAAGGAAAAAGATTGCGCATATGAAGCATATTCTTATTTTGATGGCATGCCGAAGAATAGTTCAGTTTCCATGGCGGACTACATAATTGACTTTGAGCAGAGATACAACCAAATGAAAAAGTGCAATATGACGTTTCCTGATGCAATGCTTGCTTTTAAGCTATTGGACACGGCTTATATCAACGAAAAAGCAGACAGTTAGCAGTGACGGCATTGACCGAATTAAAATTCTTCTACATTAAGTCGGCCTTAAAAAGGATTTTCGGAGGGAAAACGACAGGCTCGCCAAATGCTAAGTGAACCAGGACGTGGCGTTTTACACAGAGCAAAGACCACAAGGTTGAGGAATACGATACTCGACATTGCACAGCGGACAACAAAAGCTGCCATTAATCGGGACAAATCCACAGGATAAGTTCGGTAAGCGATCCAGATATGCCATTTGCCAGAGCACATTTTACTGGGCTAAAGACTGTCCTCATAAGAGAACTGAACAAGTAAAAATTACTGAAGATGCAAATGTGGAGGAATGTAACATTACATTGTTTACAAAGGCCTCAATGTCAGATGCAGAGATATTCATGACGGAATCACTGGGATCAGCAATTATTGACACTGCTGCTACCCGTACTGTGTGTGGGGAGAAATGGCTGGAAAATTATGTTGACGGCCTCACCCAAGACCAACTGGACAAACTGATGCAATTAGAAACTCCTAGTTGCAGACCATTTCGGTTTGGAGATGGGAATTTGGTATATGCCACGAGAAATGTGAAGCTGCCTGCTAAAATAGGACTGACAATGTCGAATTAAATCTGAAGTTGTTAAGGCTGACATTCCACTCCTGCAGAGTAAAACATCACTGAAGAAGGCAGGGACCATTTTGGACATGGAAAAAGACAGTGCAGTGATGTTCAAACAATCTATTCCTCTTAAAATCAATAGTTTTGGACATTATTGTGTTGATATCAGAGACAAAGAAGTTACAAAAGATCAAGCTGAAGAGGAAATCCTAATGGTGACAGAAAATATGTCTTTAGGTGAGAAACACAAAGTTCTTCTGAAGCTTCATAAACAGTTCGGTCACGCGTCAGCAGACAGGCTACTACATAGGCTCATGCTCAGTTTTGGAAATAAGGACAAAGAATGTTTCACAATCTTACAACAAATAGTAAATGACTGCCAAGTATGCCGAAAGTACAAGAAAACAAAGCCAAAGCCTGCTGTTGGTTTGCCTTTAGCTTCGGAATACAATGAGACAGTGGCGATGGATTTACATGAGTTAGAACCTGGTGTATGGTATCTTCACATCATTGACCATTTCACACATTTCAGCCCTGGAAACATTGTGAGAACAAAAAAGTCATCTGAGATTGTCAACTCATTGACATTATTCACTCGTGGATTAGTGTCCATGGCACTCCCAAGAGGCTGTACAGTGACAATGGAGGCGAGTTCAATAACGCAGAGATCAGAGACATGGCAGAAAACTTTAACATTGAGACAAGAACAACAGTAGGATACAGTCCTTGGAGCAATGTACTACTTGAGACGCAATCAAACACTCACAGAGATCATCCAGAAGGTCGAAAGAGAAAATGGATGTGACTGGCACACTGCCTTTGATTTGGCCCTCATGGCTAAGAACAGCATGTTGTCAGGCTGAGGCCTGAACCTGGGTCGTATAGAAAACGATCAGACCATTTACCACAGAGCCACAGGGTGTAGGTGGAGTCCAACACGCATAGACACTCACGTGAAAAAAATTAGTAGATTTATTTTCCACAAGAAAATAATCCTCTGGGCAAAAAATAGAATCCACAGTGAATTTAACAAAAGTAATCCAAATGACAAGAGCTACTCGAAAAAAAAACAAGAGAGAGCGAGAACAAAGAGATCAATAGCGCTTAACGCTAGAGATGACTGACAGTTACAATAACCAAGCAAAGACTGAAAGACACAGAGTCTCTTAAAAAGGCAACCTAATAGGGAGACAGGTGCAAACAATAACACTAATAACAGGTCTTGATTAGTGCAGTGATAGGACCCGATAGTGACCTCTAGTGGCCAAACAATAGAGTCCAGAGAAAAACCCTCAAAGTATGTTAAATGTTCATGGATACAGTCCATATCAGCTAGTGTTTGGACAGAATCCTAATCTTCCGTCTGTTTTGATTGATAAAATACCTGCTCTGGAAGGTACCACTGTGAGTGCTAGAGTAGAAGAACGCATCTCAGCTTTACATGCTACTAGGAAAGAATTTACAGAGGCAGAGTGCTCTGAGCGCATTCAAAGGGCACTACCTTAGCAAATCAGGCCTACAGATGATGTGACAGGAGACAAAGTCTATTACAAAAGAGCAGATACCCCTGAATGGAAGGGACCAGGGGTAGTTATTGGTCAGGATGGAGCTGTTGTTTTTGTAAGACATGGGGGGATTCTTGTTAGAGTACATCAATATAGGCTCTGTACGACAAACACACAGGAACCACAGACTAATCAACCTGTGCGAGACAACAGTCAGTCAGCAAGTAAGAAAGAAAGCTCAAACAATCTGATAGAAAGCTCAGATAATGAAGAAGACACAGATACAGAACAGGAATACAACAGCGATAGATAAGTGGATACAGAAGAAGGGGTTAATTCTAGTATGCCACAAACTACAACAGATCACAGTGTTTGTTTAAATCCTGATTCTTCTGCTGGGGTAAAATTAAAAACGGGACAGACAGTAACTTTTGTGAAACAAAATGGTGGTGGTCTACAGAGAAGGTTTTAAACAGAGCTGGCAAAGCCTCTGGAAAATACAAAAATGGTTTAATCTGCAACATGTTGAAAATGATGGTAGTATGGGACAAAAGGAGACAGTAGATATGTAATGTGTTGATAATCTCAACATTGAATCAACCAAAAGGTTGTTAGATAACAAAAGACATTTCATTTGATGCAGCCAAACACGATCAAATAATGAATTGGTAAAAAAACAGTGTTTTTGAGGAAGTTGAAGATGCAGGTCAAAAGTGTGTATCCCCCAGATGGGTCTGTAGTTTTAAAGACTCTCCTAATGGTATTGTGCCTAAAGCACATCTTGTAGCCAGAGGTTTTGAAGAACTTAATAATGATGAGCTGCAAAAAGATTCCCCAACCTTTGCTTCTGACTCTCTTAGGCTATTATTAGCTGTAATCTTTCAAAATAAGTGGAAAGTATATTCTATCGACATCAAATCTGATTTCTTACAGGTTATGCCGTTATCCAGGGAAATCTATGTCAGGCATCCTCCTGAAGCAGAAAAGAGAAATGTTCTGTGGAAATTAAACAAGTGTGTTTATGGCCTTTGCAGATGCATCATTGTATTGGCACCACAAGGTCAAAGAAATCATGCTGAGCACAGGGGGTAGAGTGTCCCAAGTAGATCCAGCAGTATCTCATTGGTTGGATGATCAGTGTGATGTTACTGAGTTACTTGCATGTCATGTTGACGACTTTCTATGGGCAGGTTCACAATTCTTTTCAACAGATGTAATCCCCAAGCTAAAGTCTGCATTTCATGTACATGAACATTTCTTCTATGTAGGAATGGACTTCTCTACTATTAATGGTGTAGTTCATGTACATCAGCACACGTACATTGAAAACTTGCAGCCTATTCACCTACAAGCAGCACGTGCAGTACAAAGAGATGCCTCTCTTAATGAGACTGAGAAGGAGCAGCCTAGGTTCAGGTTGCCAGCACCACTCAGTCCTGTAGATTCATCCTCTACATTGTAGAGTCTACAATTTCAGGAAAATTTCTACCTCTTCTAAAAGAGACTCTTCTAAACAAATGTAGTAGGCTTTGTGAGACATGTTTTTATTGCACTTATGCTTTTTGTTGTCCTAATGTTGACCCTTTTGCTTCCATTATTTACCCAACTTGTAAGCCGTTTTGGATAAAAACGTCTGCTAAATGTAAATGTGCCCATAACCGAGACTTGTCATAGAATTGTAGATTTATTCTCTCCCAATTATCTTAATTTTCGCAATGCTAAATCCTTTCAATATATATTCACATGTTCCCCTTACTATTTGCGCTTGATTTTATTTCAGCTAACAAGACAACGAAATTACAGAATCTTAATGAGGAATGCAGCAAACCTTTGCTGTTCCTGAGATAAAGAAAAACATCCAAATGCTTTTTTAAATATTTCAATATGCAAATGTTAACCTCAACAGAATTTTAAAAAGAATCGCTGCTTTATAGAGCTAATCAAAGGAGATACAAACATGTAAAATATGTATTGCAATTACAATAGGCACATCTAGGCAAGCTAGGGGCCGATATTTATCCAGAACAGGCATTTAAGATGGACATTTAACTGCAATCATTTTTGCACACCTTACATACTCAGAATGGTGGCAGTTTATGAATCTCACATACTAATTAGATAAAGTAAAATTTTATTTGCCAAATTTCTAGTAGTCTTTCTTTACCAAACAGGATGGTTTAGACTTATTTGGGGATTAAGGGATGGAAAGCGCCTAAACCAGTATTTAAAATTCTGAGATCAACATCAAGGAACATCATCTGAAGCTTTCTGATAAGTTTGATTGCAGCCAGCAAAACACTGCTCCGATTTTGGTAAATGCAACCAGTAAAAAAAGGAATCCCAGGAGAAGTGTTGCTCTCAGGGGATCGCTCTGTTTCCTGGATCTACTAACATCACTTTCTGTTTCTATGAAACACATCCGGTCACAACTACTCACGAGTTTGATACAAGCTGTACCAACCACTTGCACAGACAACTGGTGTGCGTCAACGGTTGTAATGGGCATTTGAAAACTGCGACCCCGGCAGGACTCAAACCTGCAATCTTCTGATTCGAAGTCAAACGCCATATCCTTTAGCCCACGAAGCCTACAAATGCTTCAAAGTTTTGCTCTGCTATCCCAACAAAAGACCGCATTCAGTATCTATTACAAAGGCAAGACGTTATAGCTTTGTGGCCTGTTCAGAAGAAGTGTTGTTCTCAGGGGATCGCTTTGATTCCTGGATCTGCTAACATCACTTTCTGTGACGTATGCATTGAGGACATTCCTATGAAACACAAAAGGCATATCCTGAGATTGACACCTGGTGGCTGCAACAACCACTTGCAGACACAGCTGGTCCAGGAATCAGAGCGATCCCCTGAGAACAACACTTCTCCTGGGATCCTTTTCCTTTTATGGACATTTTAAAATGTGACCCTGGCAGGACTCCAACCTGCAATCTTTTAATTCGAAGTCAGTCGTCTGACCAAGAGGTCAACAAATGAGGAATAGTTTTGCTCTGATATCGTACCAAAGGACTGTATTCAGTTTCTATAACTCCGGAAAGATGTACTAGCTTTGTAAAGTGTTTGCAACGCAAGAACTGGAAACGATTTTAGATGAGGGATGGTTTAGACTTGTTTTGGGATTATATCTTCTCCTGTTTAGAAAAGGGCCTAAGCCATTATGGGACATTTTGAGATCAATATAAAGGAACATCATTTGAAGCATGCAGGAAAGTTTCATGGGAGATAGCAAAATTAAGCTCTGATTTTGGTAAATGCAACCAGAAAAAGGATCCCAGGAGAGGTGTTGTTCTCAGGGGATCGCTCTGAATTCTGGATCTGCTAACATCACTTTCTGTGATGCATTGTGGACATTCCTATGAAACATATAAGGCATATCTTGAGATTGACATCCGGTCACAACTACTCATGAGATTGATACAAGCTGTACCAACCACTTGCCCAGACAACTGGTGTGCGTCAACGGTTGTAATGGGCATTTTAAAACTGCGACCCCGGCAAGACTCTAACCTTCAATCTTCTGATTCGAAGTCAGACGCCTTATCCATTAGGCCATGAGGCCTAGAAACGTGACAAAGTTTAATCTGCTCTCGCAACATAGGACCATATTCAGTCTATAACTCCGGCAAGACGTACTAGCTTTATGGCATGTTCAGGAGAAGTGTTGCTCTCAGGGGATCTCTTTGATTCCTGGATCTGCAAACATCCCTTTCTATGACATATGCATTGATGACATTCCTAAGAAACACATAAGGCATATTCTTAGATTGACATCTGGTCGCTGCAACAACCACTTGCACAGACAACTGGTGTGTCCCCAGCAGGACTCGAACCTGCAATCTTCTGATTCAAAGTCAGACGCCTTATCCATTAGGCCACGAGGCCTATGAATGTTCCAAAGTTTTGCTCTGCACTTGCAACAACCACTTGCACAGACAACTGGTGTGCGTCAACGGTTGTAAAGGGCATTTTAAAACTGCAACCCCGGCTGGTCTCGGACCTGCAATCTTCTGATTCGAAGTCAGATGCCTTATCCATTAGGTCTTGAGGCCTATGAATGCTCCAAAGTTATATTCTGCATCTGCAACAACCACTTGCACAGATAACTGGTGTGCGTCAACGGTTGTAAAGGGCATTTTAAAACTGCGACCCCAGCAGGACTCGAACCTGCAATCTTCTGATTCGAAGTCAGACGCCTTATCCATTAGGCCTAGAGGCCTACGAACGCCTCAAAGTTATTCTCTGAAACTGCAACAACCACTTGCACAGACAACTGGTGTGCGTCAACGGTTGTAATGGGCATTTTAAAATTGCGACCACGGCAGGACTCAAATCTGCAATTTTCTGATTCGAAGTCAGACGCCTTATCCATTAGGCCACGAGGCCTATGAATGCTCCAATGTTATGCTCTGCAACTGCGACAACCACTTGCACAGACAACTGGTGTGCGTCAACTGTTGTAATGGGCATTTTAAAATTGCGACTACTGTAGGACTCGAACCTGCAATCTTCTGATTCGAAGTCAGACGCCTTATCCATTAGGTCATGAGGCCTACGAATGCTCCAAAGTTATATTCTGCATCTGCAACAACCACTTGCACAGACAACCAGCTTGCGTCAACGGTTGTAATGAGCATTTTAAAACTACGACCCCGACAGGACTCGAACCTGCAATCTTCTGATTCGAAGTCAGACGCCTTATCCATTAGGCCACGAGGCCTATGAACGTTCCAAAATTATGCCCTGCAACTGCAAAACCACTTGCACAGAAAACTGGTGTACAGCAACGGTTGTAATAGGCATTTTAAAACTGCAACCCCGGCTGGTCTCGGACCTGCAATCTTCTGATTCGAAGTCAGATGCCTTATCCATTAGGTCTTGAGGCCTATGAATGCTCCAAAGTTATATTCTGCATCTGCAACAACCACTTGCACAGACAACTGGTGTGCTTTAACTGTTGTAATGGGCATTTTAAAACTGCGACCCCGGCAGGACTCGAACCTGCAATCTTCTGATTCGAAGTCAGACGCCTTATCCATTAGGCCTAGAGGCCTACGAATGCCTCAAAGTTATTCTCTGAAACTGCAACAACCACTTGCACAGACAACTGGTGTGCGTCAACTGTTGTAATGGGCATTTTAAAATTGCGACTACTGCAGGACTCGAACCTGCAATCTTCTGATTCGAAGTCAGATGCCTTATCCATTAGGTCTTGAGGCCTATGAATGCTCCAAAGTTATATTCTGCATCTGCAACAACCACTTGCACAGACAACTGGTGTGCTTTAACTGTTGTAATGGGCATTTTAAAACTGCGACCACTGCAGGACTCGAATCTGCAATCTTCTGATTCGAAGTCATACGCCTGATCCATCAGGCCACGAGGCCTATGAATGCTCCAAAGTTATGCTCTGTAACTGCAACAACAACTTGAACAGATAACTGGTGTGCGTCAACGGTTGTAAAGGGCATTTTAAAACTGCGACCCCAGCAGGACTCGAACCTGCAATCTTCTGATTCAAAGTCAGACGCCTTATCCATTAGGCCTAGAGGCCTACGAATGCCTCAAAGTTATTCTCTGAAACTGCGACAACCACTTGCACAGACAACTGGTGTGCGTCAACGGTTGTAATGGGCATTTTAAAATTGCGACCACGGCAGGACTCAAATCTGCAATCTTCTGATTCGAAGTCAGACGCCTTATCCATTAGGCAATGAGGCCTACGAATATTACAAAGTTATGCACTGCACTCGCAATATAGGACGTATTCTTTTTCTATAACTACGGCAAGACGTACTAGCTTTTTGGCATGTTCAGGAGAAGTGTTGCTCTCAGGGAATCTCTTTGATTACTGGATCTGCAAACATCCCTTTCTATGACATATGCATTGAGGACATTCCTAAGAAAGACATAAGTCATATCCTTAGATTGACATCTGGTGGCTGCAACAACCACTTGCACAGACAACTGGTGTGCGTCAACGGTTGTAATGGGCATTTTAAAACTGCGACCCCGGCAGGACTCGAACCTGCAATCTTCTGATTCGAAGTCAGACGCCTTATCCATTATGCCACGAGGCCTATGAATGCTTCTAAGTTATGCTCTGCAACTGTATCAACAACTTGCACAGACAACTGGTGTGCGTTAACAGCTGTAATGCTCATTTTAAAATTGCGACCAAGCAGGACTCGACCCTGCAATCTTCTGATTCGAAGACATACGACTTTTCCATTCGGCCAAGAGGCTTAAGAATGCTCCAAAGTTATGCTCTGCAATTCCAACAACCACTTGCACAGACAACTGGTGTGCTTTAACTGTTGTAATGGGCATTTTAAAAGTGCGACAACAGCAGGACTCGAACCTGCAATCTTCTGATTCGAAGTCAGACACCTTATCCATTAGGCCACGAGGCCTATGAATGCTCCAATGTTATGCTCTGCAACTGCGACAACCACTTGCACAGACAACTGGTGTGCGTCAACTGTTGTAATGGGCATTTTAAAATTGCGACTACTGCAGGACTCGAACCTGCAATCTTCTGATTCGAAGTCAGACGCCTTATCCATTAGGTCATGAGGCCTACGAATGCTCCAAAGTTATGCACTGCACTCGCAATATAGGACGTATTCTTTTTCTATAACTACGGCAAGACGTACTAGCTTTTTGGCATGTTCAGGAGAAGTGTTGCTCTCAGGGAATCTCTTTGATTCCTGGATCTGCAAACATCCCTTTCTATGACATATGCATTGAGGACATTCCTAAGAAAGACATAAGTCATATCCTTAGATTGACATCTGGTGGCTGCAACAACCACTTGCACAGACAACTGGTGTGCGTCAACGGTTGTAATGGGCATTTTAAAACTGCGACCACAGCAGGACTCGAATCTGCAATCTTCTGATTCGAAGTCAGACGCCTTATCCATCAGGCCACGAGGCCTATAAATGCTCCAAAGTTATGCTCTGCAACTGCGACAACCACTTGCACAGACCACTGGTGTGCGTCAACGGTTGTAATGGGCATTTTAAAATTGCGACCACTGCAGGACTCAAACCTGCAATTTTCTGATTCGAAGTCAGACACCTTATCCATTAGGCCACCAGGCCTACGAATGCCTCAAAGTTATGCTCTGCAACTGTAACAACCACTTGCACAGACAACTGGTGTGCGTTAACTGCTGTAATGGGCATTTTAAAATTGCGACCAAGTAGGACTCGACCCTGCAATCTTCTGATTCGAAGACATACGAATTTTCCATTCGGCCAAGAGGCTTACGAATGCTCCAAAGTTATGCTCTGCAATTCCAACAACCACTTGCACAGAAAACTGGTGTGCTTTAACTGTTGTAATGGGCATTTTAAAAGTGCGACAACAGCAGGACTCGAACCTGCAATCTTCTGATTTGAAGTCAGACGACTTATCCACTAGGCCATGAGGCCTATGAATGCTCCAATGTTATGCTCTGCAACTGCGACAACCACTTGCACAGACAACTGGTGTGCGTCAACTGTTGTAATGGGCATTTTAAAATTGCGACAACTGCAGGACTAGAACCTGCAATCTTCTGATTCGAAGTCAGACGCCTTATCCATTAGGTCTTGAGGCCTACGAATGCTCCAAAGTTATATTCTGCATCTGCAACAACCACTTGCACAGACAACTGGTGTGTGTCAACGGTTGTAATGGGCATTTTAAAACTACGACCCCGGCAGGACTCGAACCTGCAATCTTCTGATTCGAAGTCAGACGCCTTATCCATTAGGCCACGAGGCCTACGAATATTACAAAGTTATGCACTGCACTCGCAATATAGGACGTATTCTTTTTCTATAACTATGGCAAGACGTACTAGCTTTTTGGCATGTTCAGGAGAAGTGTTGCTCTCAGGGAATCTCTTTGATTCCTGAATCTGCAAACATCCCTTTCTATGACATATGCATTGAGGACATTCCTAATCAAGACATATCCTTAGATTGACATCTGGTGGCTGCAACAACCACTTGCACAAACAACTGGTGTACGTCAACGGTTGTAATGGGCATTTTAAAACTACGACCCCGGCAGGACTCGAACCTGCAATCTTCTGATTCGAAGTCAGACGCCATATCCATTAGGCCACGAGGCCTACGAATGCTCCAAAGTTATGCTCTGCAACTGCAACAACCACTTGCACAGACAACTGGTGTACATCAACCGTTGTAATAGGCATTTTAAAACTGCAACCCCGGCTGGTCTCGGACCTGCAATCTTCTGATTCGAAGTCAGATGCCTTATCCATTAGGTCATGAGGCCTACGAATGCTCCAAAGTTATATTCTGCATCTGCAACAACCACTTGCACAGACAACTGGTGTGCGTCAACGGTTGTAATGGGCATTTTAAAACTGCGACCCCGGCAGGACTCAAACCTGCAATCTTCTGATTCGAAGTCAGACGCCTTATCCATTAGGCCACGAGGCCTATGAATGCTCCAATGTTATGCTCTGCAACTGCGACAACCACTTGCACAGACAACTGGTGTGCGTCAAAAGTTGTAAAGGGCATTTTAAAACTGCGACCCCAGCAGGACTCGAACCTGCAATTTTCTGATTCGAAGTCAGACGCCAGATGGGCATTTTAAAACTGCGACCCCGGCAGGACTCAAACCTGCAATCTTCTGATTCGAAGTCAGACGCCTTATCCATTAGGCCACGAGGCCTATGAATGCTCCAATGTTATGCTCTGCAACTGCGACAACCACTTGCACAGACAACTGGTGTGCGTCAAAAGTTGTAAAGGGCATTTTAAAACTGCGACCCCAGCAGGACTCGAACCTGCAATTTTCTGATTCGAAGTCAGACGCCTTATCCATTAGGCCACCAGGCCTACGAATGCCTGAAAGTTATGCTCTGCAACTGCAACAACCACTTGCACAGACAACTGGTGTGCGTCAACGGTTGTAATGGGCATTTTAAAATTGCGACCACGGCAGGACTCAAATCTGCAATCTTCTGATTCGAAGTCAGACGCCTTATCCATTAGGCAATGATGCCTACGAATATTACGAAGTTATGCACTGCACTCGCAATATAGGACGTATTCTTTGTCTATAACTACGGCAAGACGTACTAGCTTTTTGGCATGTTCGGGAGAAGTGTTGCTCTCAGGGGATCTCTTTGATTCCTGGATCTGCAAACATCCCTTTCTATGACATATGCATTGAGGACATTATTAAGAAACACATAAGGCATATCCTTAGATTGACATCTGGTGGCTGCAACAACCACTTGCACAGACAACTGGTGTGCGTCAACGGTTGTAATGGGCATTTTAATATTGCTACCACTGCAGGACTCGAATCTGCAATCTTCTGATTCGAAGTCAGACGCCTTATCCATCAGGCCACGAGGCCTATGAATGCTCCAAAGTTATGCTCTGCAACTGCGACAACCACTTGCACAGACCACTGGTGTGCGTCAACGGTTGTAATGGGCATTTTAAAATTGCGACCACTGCAGGACTCGAACCTGCAATTTTCTGATTCGAAGTCAGACACCTTATCCATTAGGCCACCAGGCCTACGAATGCCTCAAAGTTATGCTCTGCAACTGTAACAACCACTTGCACAGACAACTGGTGTGCGTTAACTGCTGTAATGGGCATTTTAAAATTGCGACCAAGCAGGTCTCGACCCTGCAATCTTCTGATTCGAAGACATACGAATTTTCCATTCGGCCAAGAGGCTTACGAATGCTCCAAAGTTATGCTCTGCAATTCCAACAACCACTTGCACAGACAACTGGTGTGCTTTAACTGTTGTAATGGGCATTTTAAAAGTGCGACAACAGCAGGACTCGAATCTGCAATCTTCTGATTTGAAGTCAGACGACTTATCCACTAGGCCATGAGGCCTATGAATGCTCCAATGTTATGCTCTGCAACTGCGACAACCACTTGCACAGACAACTGGTGTGCGTCAACTGTTGTAATGGGCATTTTAAAATTGCGACAACTGCAGGACTAGAACCTGCAATCTTCTGATTCGAAGTCAGACGCCTTATCCATTAGGTCTTGAGGCCTACGAATGCTCCAAAGTTATATTCTGTATCTGCAACAACCACTTGCACAGACAACTGGTGTGTGTCAACGGTTGTAATGGGCATTTTAAATCTGCGACCCCAGCAGGACTCGAACCTGCAATTTTCTGATTCGAAGTCAGACGCCTTATCCATTAGGCCACCAGGCCTACGAATGCCTGAAAGTTATGCTCTGCAACTGCAACAACCACTTGCACAGACAACTGGTGTGCGTCAACGGTTGTAATGGGCATTTTAAAATTGCGACCACTGCAGGACTCGAACCTGCAATTTTCTGATTCGAAGTCAGACACCTTATCCATTAGGCCACCAGGCCTACGAATGCCTCAAAGTTATGCTCTGCAACTGTAACAACCACTTGCACAGACAACTGGTGTGCGTTAACTGCTGTAATGGGCATTTTAAAATTGCGACCAAGCAGGACTCGACCCTGCAATCTTCTGATTCGAAGACATACGAATTTTCCATTCGGCCAAGAGGCTTACGAATGCTCCAAAGTTATGCTCTGCAATTCCAACAACCACTTGCACAGACAACTGGTGTGCTTTAACTGTTGTAATGGGCATTCTAAAAGTGCGACAACAGCAGGACTTGAACCTGCAATCTTCTGATTCGAAGTCAGACGCCTTATCCACTAGGCCATGAGGCCTATGAATGCTCCAATGTTATGCTCTGCAACTGCGACAACCACTTGCACAGACAACTGGTGTGCGTCAATCTTCTGATTCGAAGTCAGACGCCTTATCCATTAGGTCTTGAGGCCTACGAATGCTCCAAAGTTATATTCTGCATCTGCAACAACCACTTGCACAGACAACTGGTGTGTGTCAACGGTTGTAATGGGCATTTTAAAACTACGACCCCGGCAGGACTCGAACCTGCAATCTTCTGATTCGAAGACATACGAATTTTCCATTCGGCCAAGAGGCTTACGAATGCTCCAAAGTTATGCTCTGCAATTCCAACAACCACTTGCACAGACAACTGGTGTGCTTTAACTGTTGTAATGGGCATTTTAAAAGTGCGACAACAGCAGGACTAGAACCTGCAATCTTCTGATTCGAAGTCGGACGCCTTATCCATTAGGTCTTGAGGCCTACGAATGCTCCAAAGTTATATTCTGCATCTGCAACAACCACTTGCACAGACAACTGGTGTTTGTCAACGGTTGTAATGGGCATTTTAAAACTACGACCCCGGCAGGACTCGAACCTGCAATCTTCTGATTCGAAGTCAGACGCCTTATCCATTAGGTCTTGAGGCCTACGAATGCTCCAAAGTTATATTCTGCATCTGCAACAACCACTTGCACAGACAACTGGTGTGTGTCAACGGTTGTAATGGGCATTTTAAAACTACGACCCCGGCAGGACTCGAACCTGCATTCTTCTGATTCGAAGTCAGACGCCTTATCCATTAGGCCACGAGGCCTATGAATGCTCCAATGTTATGCTCTGCAACTGCGACAAGCACTTGCACAGACAACTGGTGTGCGTCAACTGTTGTAATGGGCATTTTAAAATTGCGACTACTGCAGGACTCGAACCTGCAATCTTCTGATTCGAAGACATACGAATTTTCCATTCGGCCAAGAGGCTTACGAATGCTCCAAAGTTATGCTCTGCAATTCCAACAACCACTTGCACAGACAACTGGTGTGCTTTAACTGTTGTAATGGGCATTTTAAAAGTGCGACAACAGCAGGACTCGAACCTGCAATTTTCTGATTCGAATTCAGACACCTTATCCATTAGGCCACCAGGCCTACGAATGCCTCAAAGTTATGCTCTGCAACTGTAACAACCACTTGCACAGACAACTGGTGTGCGTTAACTGCTGTAATGGGCATTTTAAAATTGCGACCAAGCAGGACTCGACCCTGCAATCTTCTGATTCGAAGACATACGAATTTTCCATTCGGCCAAGAGGCTTACGAATGCTCCAAAGTTATGCTCTGCAATTCCAACAACCACTTGCACAGACAACTGGTGTGCTTTAACTGTTGTAATGGGCATTTTAAAAGTGCGACAACAGCAGGACTCGAACCTGCAATCTTCTGATTTGAAGTCAGACGACTTATCCACTAGACCATGAGGCCTATGAATGCTCCAATGTTATGCTCTGCAACTGCGACAACCACTTGCACAGACAACTGGTGTGCGTCAACTGTTGTAATGGGCATTTTAAAATTGCGACAACTGCAGGACTAGAACCTGGAATCTTCTGATTCGAAGTCAGACGCCTTATCCATTAGGCCACGAGGCCTATGAATGCTCCAATGTTATGCTCTGCAACTGCAACAACCACCTGCAATGACAACTGGTGTGCATCAACGGTTGTAATAGGCATTTTAAAACTGCAACCCCGGCTGGTCTCGGACCTGCAATCTTCTGATTCGAAGTCAGATGCCTTATCCATTAGGCAATGAGGCCTACGAATATTACGAAGTTATGCACTGCACTCGCAATATAGGACGTATTCTTTGTCTATAACTACGGCAAGACGTACTAGCTTTTTGGCATGTTCGGGAGAAGTGTTGCTCTCAGGGGATCTCTTTGATTCCTGGATCTGCAAACATCCCTTTCTATGACATATGCATTGAGGACATTATTAAGAAACACATAAGGCATATCCTTAGATTGACATCTGGTGGCTGCAACAACCACTTGCACAGACAACTGGTGTGCGTCAACGGTTGTAATGGGCATTTTAATATTGCTACCACTGCAGGACTCGAATCTGCAATCTTCTGATTCGAAGTCAGACGCCTTATCCATCAGGCCACGAGGCCTATGAATGCTCCAAAGTTATGCTCTGTAACTGCAACATCAACTTGCACAGACAACTGGTGTGTGTCAACGGTTGTAAAGGGCATTTTAAAACTGCGACCCCAGCAGGACTCAAACCTGCAATTTTCTGATTCGAAGTCAGACACCTTATCCATTAGGCCACCAGGCCTACGAATGCCTCAAAGTTATGCTCTGCAACTGTAACAACCACTTGCACAGACAACTGGTGTGCGTTAACTGCTGTAATGGGCATTTTAAAATTGCGACCAAGCAGGACTCGACCCTGCAATATTCTGATTCGAAGACATACGAATTTTCCATTCGGCCAAGAGGCTTACGAATGCTCCAAAGTTATGCTCTGCAATTCCAACAACCACTTGCACAGACAACTGGTGTGCTTTAACTGTTGTAATGGGCATTTTAAAAGTGCAACAACAGCAGGACTCGAACCTGCAATCTTCTGATTCGAAGTCAGACGCCTTATCCACTAGGCCACGAGGCCTATGAATGCTCCAATGTTATGCTCTGCAACTGCGACAACCACTTGCACAGACAACTGGTGTGCGTTAACTGCTGTAATGGGCATTTTAAAATTGCGACCAAGCAGGACTCGACCCTGCAATCTTCTGATTCGAAGACATACGAATTTTCCATTCGGCCAAGAGGCTTACGAATGCTCCAAAGTTATGCTCTGCAATTCCAACAACCACTTGCACAGACAACTGGTGTGCTTTAACTGTTGTAATGGGCATTTTAAAAGTGCGACAACAGCAGGACTTGAACCTGCAATCTTCTGATTCGAAGTCAGACGCCTTATCCACTAGGCCATGAGGCCTATGAATGCTCCAATGTTATGCTCTGCAACTGCGACAACCACTTGCACAGACAACTGGTGTGCGTCAATCTTCTGATTCGAAGTCAGACGCCTTATCCATTAGGTCTTGAGGCCTACGAATGCTCCAAAGTTATATTCTGCATCTGCAACAACCACTTGCACAGACAACTGGTGTGTGTCAACGGTTGTAATGGGCATTTTAAAACTACGACCCCGGCAGGACTCGAACCTGCAATCTTCTGATTCGAAGACATACGAATTTTCCATTCGGCCAAGAGGCTTACGAATGCTCCAAAGTTATGCTCTGCAATTCCAACAACCACTTGCACAGACAACTGGTGTGCTTTAACTGTTGTAATGGGCATTTTAAAAGTGCGACAACAGCAGGACTAGAACCTGCAATCTTCTGATTCGAAGTCAGACACCTTATCCATTAGGTCTTGAGGCCTACGAATGCTCCAAAGTTATATTCTGCATCTGCAACAACCACTTGCACAGACAACTGGTGTGTGTCAACGGTTGTAATGGGCATTTTAAAACTACGACCCCGGCAGGACTCGAACCTGCAATCTTCTGATTCGAAGTCAGACGCCTTATCCATTAGGTCTTGAGGCCTACGAATGCTCCAAAGTTATATTCTGCATCTGCAACAACCACTTGCACAGACAACTGGTGTGTGTCAACGGTTGTAATGGGCATTTTAAAACTACTACCCCGGCAGGACTCGAACCTGCAATCTTCTGATTCGAAGTCAGACGCCTTATCCATTAGGCCACGAGGCCTATGAATGCTCCAATGTTATGCTCTGCAACTGCGACAAGCACTTGCACAGACAACTGGTGTGCGTCAACTGTTGTAATGGGCATTTTAAAATTGCGACTACTGCAGGACTCGAACCTGCAATCTTCTGATTCGAAGACATACGAATTTTCCATTCGGCCAAGAGGCTTACGAATGCTCCAAAGTTATGCTCTGCAATTCCAACAACCACTTGCACAGACAACTGGTGTGCTTTAACTGTTGTAATGGGCATTTTAAAAGTGCGACAACAGCAGGACTCGAACCTGCAATTTTCTGATTCGAAGTCAGACACCTTATCCATTAGGCCACCAGGCCTACGAATGCCTCAAAGTTATGCTCTGCAACTGTAACAACCACTTGCACAGACAACTGGTGTGCTTTAACTGTTGTAATGGGCATTTTAAAAGTGCGACAACAGCAGGACTCGAACCTGCAATTTTCTGATTCGAAGTCAGACACCTTATCCATTAGGCCACCAGGCCTACGAATGCCTCAAAGTTATGCTCTGCAACTGTAACAACCACTTGCACAGACAACTGGTGTGCGTTAACTGCTGTAATGGGCATTTTAAAATTGCGACCAAGCAGGACTCGACCCTGCAATCTTCTGATTCGAAGACATACGAATTTTCCATTCGGCCAAGAGGCTTACGAATGCTCCAAAGTTATGCTCTGCAATTCCAACAACCACTTGCACAGACAACTGGTGTGCTTTAACTGTTGTAATGGGCATTTTAAAAGTGCGACAACAGCAGGACTCGAACCTGCAATCTTCTGATTCGAAGTCAGACGCCTTATCCATTAGGTCTTGAGGCCTACGAATGCTCCAAAGTTATATTCTGCATCTGCAACAACCACTTGCACAGACAACTGGTGTGTGTCAACGGTTGTAATGGGCATTTTAAAACTACGACCCCGGCAGGACTCGAACCTGCAATCTTCTGATTCGAAGTCAGACGCCTTATCCATTAGGCCACGAGGCCTATGAATGCTCCAATGTTATGCTCTGCAACTGCAACAACCACCTGCAATGACAACTGGTGTGCATCAACGGTTGTAATAGGCATTTTAAAACTGCAACCCCGGCTGGTCTCGGACCTGCAATCTTCTGATTCGAAGTCAGATGCCTTATCCATTAGGCAATGAGGCATACGAATATTACGAAGTTATGCACTGCACTCGCAATATAGGACGTATTCTTTGTCTATAACTACGGCAAGACGTACTAGCTTTTTGGCATGTTCGGGAGAAGTGTTGCTCTCAGGGGATCTCTTTGATTCCTGGATCTGCAAACATCCCTTTCTATGACATATGCATTGAGGACATTATTAAGAAACACATAAGGCATATCCTTAGATTGACATCTGGTGGCTGCAACAACCACTTGCACAGACAACTGGTGTGCGTCAACGGTTGTAATGGGCATTTTAATATTGCTACCACTGCAGGACTCGAATCTGCAATCTTCTGATTCGAAGTCAGACGCCTTATCCATCAGGCCACGAGGCCTATGAATGCTCCAAAGTTATGCTCTGCAACTGCGACAACCACTTGCACAGACCACTGGTGTGCGTCAACGGTTGTAATGGGCATTTTAAAATTGCGACCACTGCAGGACTCGAACCTGCAATTTTCTGATTCGAAGTCAGACACCTTATCCATTAGGCCACCAGGCCTACGAATGCCTCAAAGTTATGCTCTGCAACTGTAACAACCACTTGCACAGACAACTGGTGTGCGTTAACTGCTGTAATGGGCATTTTAAAATTGCGACCAAGCAGGACTCGACCCTGCAATCTTCTGATTCGAAGACATACGAATTTTCCATTCGGCCAAGAGGCTTACGAATGCTCCAAAGTTATGCTCTGCAATTCCAACAACCACTTGCACAGACAACTGGTGTGCTTTAACTGTTGTAATGGGCATTTTAAAAGTGCGACAACAGCAGGACTCGAACCTGCAATCTTCTGATTTGAAGTCAGACGACTTATCCACTAGGCCATGAGGCCTATGAATGCTCCAATGTTATGCTCTGCAACTGCGACAACCACTTGCACAGACAACTGGTGTGCGTCAACTGTTGTAATGGGCATTTTAAAATTGCGACAACTGCAGGACTAGAACCTGCAATCTTCTGATTCGAAGTCAGACGCCTTATCCATTAGGTCTTGAGGCCTACGAATGCTCCAAAGTTATATTCTGCATCTGCAACAACCACTTGCACAGACAACTGGTGTGTGTCAACGGTTGTAATGGGCATTTTAAAACTACGACCCCGGCAGGACTCGAACCTGCAATCTTCTGATTCGAAGTCAGACGCCTTATCCATTAGGCCACGAGGCCTACGAATATTACAAAGTTATGCACTGCACTCGCAATATAGGACGTATTCTTTTTCTATAACTATGGCAAGACGTACTAGCTTTTTGGCATGTTCAGGAGAAGTGTTGCTCTCAGGGAATCTCTTTGATTCCTGAATCTGCAAACATCCCTTTCTATGACATATGCATTGAGGACATTCCTAATCAAGACATATCCTTAGATTGACATCTGGTGGCTGCAACAACCACTTGCACAAACAACTGGTGTACGTCAACGGTTGTAATGGGCATTTTAAAACTACGACCCCGGCAGGACTCGAACCTGCAATCTTCTGATTCGAAGTCAGACGCCATATCCATTAGGCCACGAGGCCTACGAATGCTCCAAAGTTATGCTCTGCAACTGCAACAACCACTTGCACAGACAACTGGTGTACATCAACCGTTGTAATAGGCATTTTAAAACTGCAACCCCGGCTGGTCTCGGACCTGCAATCTTCTGATTCGAAGTCAGATGCCTTATCCATTAGGTCATGAGGCCTACGAATGCTCCAAAGTTATATTCTGCATCTGCAACAACCACTTGCACAGACAACTGGTGTGCGTCAACGGTTGTAATGGGCATTTTAAAACTGCGACCCCGGCAGGACTCAAACCTGCAATCTTCTGATTCGAAGTCAGACGCCTTATCCATTAGGCCACGAGGCCTATGAATGCTCCAATGTTATGCTCTGCAACTGCGACAACCACTTGCACAGACAACTGGTGTGCGTCAAAAGTTGTAAAGGGCATTTTAAAACTGCGACCCCAGCAGGACTCGAACCTGCAATTTTATGATTCGAAGTCAGACGCCTTATCCATTAGGCCACCAGGCCTACGAATGCCTGAAAGTTATGCTCTGCAACTGCAACAACCACTTGCACAGACAACTGGTGTGCGTCAACGGTTGTAATGGGCATTTTAAAATTGCGACCACGGCAGGACTCAAATCTGCAATCTTCTGATTCGAAGTCAGACGCCTTATCCATTAGGCAATGATGCCTACGAATATTACGAAGTTATGCACTGCACTCGCAATATAGGACGTATTCTTTGTCTATAACTACGGCAAGACGTACTAGCTTTTTGGCATGTTCGGGAGAAGTGTTGCTCTCAGGGGATCTCTTTGATTCCTGGATCTGCAAACATCCCTTTCTATGACATATGCATTGAGGACATTATTAAGAAACACATAAGGCATATCCTTAGATTGACATCTGGTGGCTGCAACAACCACTTGCACAGACAACTGGTGTGCGTCAACGGTTGTAATGGGCATTTTAATATTGCTACCACTGCAGGACTCGAATCTGCAATCTTCTGATTCGAAGACATACGAATTTTCCATTCGGCCAAGAGGCTTACGAATGCTCCAAAGTTATGCTCTGCAATTCCAACAACCACTTGCACAGACAACTGGTGTGCTTTAACTGTTGTAATGGGCATTTTAAAAGTGCGACAACAGCAGGACTAGAACCTGCAATCTTCTGATTCGAAGTCAGACGCCTTATCCATTAGGTCTTGAGGCCTACGAATGCTCCAAACTTATATTCTGCATCTGCAACAACCACTTTCACAGACAACTGGTGTGTGTCAACGGTTGTAATGGGCATTTTAAAACTACGACCCCGGCAGGACTCGAACCTGCAATCTTCTGATTCGAAGTCAGACGCCTTATCCATTAGGTCTTGAGGCCTACGAATGCTCCAAAGTTATATTCTGCATCTGCAACAACCACTTGCACAGACAACTGGTGTGTGTCAACGGTTGTAATGGGCATTTTAAAACTACGACCCCGGCAGTACTCGAACCTGCAATCTTCTGATTCGAAGTCAGACGCCTTATCCATTAGGCCACGAGGCCTATGAATGCTCCAATGTTATGCTCTGCAACTGCGACAAGCACTTGCACAGACAACTGGTGTGCGTCAACTGTTGTAATGGGCATTTTAAAATTGCGACTACTGCAGGACTCGAACCTGCAATCTTCTGATTCGAAGACATACGAATTTTCCATTCGGCCAAGAGGCTTACGAATGCTCCAAAGTTATGCTCTGCAATTCCAACAACCACTTGCACAGACAACTGGTGTGCTTTAACTGTTGTAATGGGCATTTTAAAAGTGCGACAACAGCAGGACTCGAACCTGCAATTTTCTGATTCGAAGTCAGACACCTTATCCATTAGGCCACCAGGCCTACGAATGCCTCAAAGTTATGCTCTGCAACTGTAACAACCACTTGCACAGACAACTGGTGTGCGTTAACTGCTGTAATGGGCATTTTAAATTTGCGACCAAGCAGGACTCGACCCTGCAATCTTCTGATTCGAAGACATACGAATTTTCCATTCGGCCAAGAGGCTTACGAATGCTCCAAAGTTATGCTCTGCAATTCCAACAACCACTTGCACAGACAACTGGTGTGCTTTAACTGTTGTAATGGGCATTTTAAAAGTGCGACAACAGCAGGACTCGAACCTGCAATCTTCTGATTCGAAGTCAGACGCCTTATCCATTAGGTCTTGAGGCCTACGAATGCTCCAAAGTTATATTCTGCATCTGCAACAACCACTTGCACAGACAACTGGTGTGTGTCAACGGTTGTAACGGGCATTTTAAAACTACGACCCCGGCAGGACTCGAACCTGCAATCTTCTGATTCGAAGTCAGACGCCTTATCCATTAGGCCACGAGGCCTATGAATGCTCCAATGTTATGCTCTGCAACTGCAACAACCACCTGCAATGACAACTGGTGTGCATCAACGGTTGTAATAGGCATTTTAAAACTGCAACCCCGGCTGGTCTCGGACCTGCAATCTTCTGATTCGAAGTCAGATGCCTTATCCATTAGGCAATGAGGCCTACGAATATTACGAAGTTATGCACTGCACTCGCAATATAGGACGTATTCTTTGTCTATAACTACGGCAAGACGTACTAGCTTTTTGGCATGTTCGGGAGAAGTGTTGCTCTCAGGGGATCTCTTTGATTCCTGGATCTGCATACATCCCTTTCTATGACATATGCATTGAGGACATTATTAAGAAACACATAAGGCATATCCTTAGATTGACATCTGGTGGCTGCAACAACCACTTGCACAGACAACTGGTGTGCGTCAACGGTTGTAATGGGCATTTTAATATTGCTACCACTGCAGGACTCGAATCTGCAATCTTCTGATTCGAAGTCAGACGCCTTATCCATCAGGCCACGAGGCCTATGAATGCTCCAAAGTTATGCTCTGTAACTGCAACATCAACTTGCACAGACAACTGGTGTGTGTCAACGGTTGTAAAGGGCATTTTAAAACTGCGACCCCAGCAGGACTCAAACCTGCAATTTTCTGATTCGAAGTCAGACACCTTATCCATTAGGCCACCAGGCCTACGAATGCCTCAAAGTTATGCTCTGCAACTGTAACAACCACTTGCACAGACAACTGGTGTGCGTTAACTGCTGTAATGGGCATTTTAAAATTGCGACCAAGCAGGACTCGACCCTGCAATCTTCTGATTCGAAGACATACGAATTTTCCATTCGGCCAAGAGGCTTACGAATGCTCCAAAGTTATGCTCTGCAATTCCAACAACCACTTGCACAGACAACTGGTGTGCTTTAACTGTTGTAATGGGCATTTTAAAAGTGCAACAACAGCAGGACTCGAACCTGCAATCTTCTGATTCGAAGTCAGACGCCTTATCCACTAGGCCACGAGGCCTATGAATGCTCCAATGTTATGCTCTGCAACTGCGACAACCACTTGCACAGACAACTGGTGTGCGTCAACGGTTGTAAAGGGCATTTTAAATCTGCGACCCCAGCAGGACTCGAACCTGCAATTTTCTGATTCGAAGTCAGACGCCTTATCCATTAGGCCACCAGGCCTACGAATGCCTGAAAGTTATGCTCTGCAACTGCAACAACCACTTGCACAGACAACTGGTGTGCGTCAACGGTTGTAATGGGCATTTTAAAATTGCGACCACTGCAGGACTCGAACCTGCAATTTTCTGATTCGAAGTCAGACACCTTATCCATTAGGCCACCAGGCCTACGAATGCCTCAAAGTTATGCTCTGCAACTGTAACAACCACTTGCACAGACAACTGGTGTGCGTTAACTGCTGTAATGGGCATTTTAAAATTGCGACCAAGCAGGACTCGACCCTGCAATCTTCTGATTCGAAGACATACGAATTTTCCATTCGGCCAAGAGGCTTACGAATGCTCCAAAGTTATGCTCTGCAATTCCAACAACCACTTGCACAGACAACTGGTGTGCTTTAACTGTTGTAATGGGCATTTTAAAAGTGCGACAACAGCAGGACTTGAACCTGCAATCTTCTGATTCGAAGTCAGACGCCTTATCCACTAGGCCATGAGGCCTATGAATGCTCCAATGTTATGCTCTGCAACTGCGACAACCACTTGCACAGACAACTGGTGTGCGTCAATCTTCTGATTCGAAGTCAGACGCCTTATCCATTAGGTCTTGAGGCCTACGAATGCTCCAAAGTTATATTCTGCATCTGCAACAACCACTTGCACAGACAACTGGTGTGTGTCAACGGTTGTAATGGGCATTTTAAAACTACGACCCCGGCAGGACTCGAACCTGCAATCTTCTGATTCGAAGACATACGAATTTTCCATTCGGCCAAGAGGCTTACGAATGCTCCAAAGTTATGCTCTGCAATTCCAACAACCACTTGCACAGACAACTGGTGTGCTTTAACTGTTGTAATGGGCATTTTAAAAGTGCGACAACAGCAGGACTAGAACCTGCAATCTTCTGATTCGAAGTCAGACGCCTTATCCATTAGGTCTTGAGGCCTACGAATGCTCCAAAGTTATATTCTGCATCTGCAACAACCACTTGCACAGACAACTGGTGTGTGTCAACGGTTGTAATGGGCATTTTAAAACTACGACCCCGGCAGGACTCGAACCTGCAATCTTCTGATTCGAAGTCAGACGCCTTATCCATTAGGTCTTGAGGCCTACGAATGCTCCAAAGTTATATTCTGCATCTGCAACAACCACTTGCACAGACAACTGGTGTGTGTCAACGGTTGTAATGGGCATTTTAAAACTACGACCCCGGCAGGACTCGAACCTGCAATCTTCTGATTCGAAGTCAGACGCCTTATCCATTAGGCCACGAGGCCTATGAATGCTCCAATGTTATGCTCTGCAACTGCGACAAGCACTTGCACAGACAACTGGTGTGCGTCAACTGTTGTAATGGGCATTTTAAAATTGCGACTACTGCAGGACTCGAACCTGCAATCTTCTGATTCGAAGACATACGAATTTTCCATTCGGCCAAGAGGCTTACGAATGCTCCAAAGTTATGCTCTGCAATTCCAACAACCACTTGCACAGACAACTGGTGTGCTTTAACTGTTGTAATGGGCATTTTAAAAGTGCGACAACAGCAGGACTCGAACCTGCAATTTTCTGATTCGAAGTCAGACACCTTATGCATTAGGCCACCAGGCCTACGAATGCCTCAAAGTTATGCTCTGCAACTGTAACAACCACTTGCACAGACAACTGGTGTGCGTTAACTGCTGTAATGGGCATTTTAAAATTGCGACCAAGCAGGACTCGACCCTGCAATCTTCTGATTCGAAGACATACGAATTTTCCATTCGGCCAAGAGGCTTACGAATGCTCCAAAGTTATGCTCTGCAATTCCAACAACCACTTGCACAGACAACTGGTGTGCTTTAACTGTTGTAATGGGCATTTTAAAAGTGCGACAACAGCAGGACTCGAACCTGCAATCTTCTGATTTGAAGTCAGACGACTTATCCACTAGGCCATGAGGCCTATGAATGCTCCAATGTTATGCTCTGCAACTGCGACAACCACTTGCACAGACAACTGGTGTGCGTCAACTGTTGTAATGGGCATTTTAAAATTGCGACAACTGCAGGACTAGAACCTGCAATCTTCTGATTCGAAGTCAGTCGCCTTATCCATTAGGTCTTGAGGCCTACGAATGCTCCAAAGCTATATTCTGTAACTGCAACAACCACTTGCACAGACAACTGGTGTTTGTCAACGGTTGTAATGGGCATTTTAAAACTGCGACCCCAGCAGGACTCAAACCTGCAATTTTCTGATTCGAAGTCAGACACCTTATCCATTAGGCCACCAGGCCTACGAATGCCTCAAAGTTATGCTCTGCAACTGTAACAACCACTTGCACAGACAACTGGTGTGCGTTAACTGCTGTAATGGGCATTTTAAAATTGCGACCAAGCAGGACTCGACCCTGCAATCTTCTGATTCGAAGACATACGAATTTTCCATTCGGCCAAGAGGCTTACGAATGCTCCAAAGTTATGCTCTGCAATTCCAACAACCACTTGCACAGACAACTGGTGTGCTTTAACTGTTGTAATGGGCATTTTAAAAGTGCAACAACAGCAGGACTCGAACCTGCAATCTTCTGATTCGAAGTCAGACGCCTTATCCACTAGGCCACGAGGCCTATGAATGCTCCAATGTTATGCTCTGCAACTGCGACAACCACTTGCACAGACAACTGGTGTGCGTCAACGGTTGTAAAGGGCATTTTAAATCTGCGACCCCAGCAAGACTCGAACCTGCAATTTTCTGATTCGAAGTCAGACGCCTTATCCATTAGGCCACCAGGCCTACGAATGCCTGAAAGTTATGCTCTGCAACTGCAACAACCACTTGCACAGACAACTGGTGTGCGTCAACGGTTGTAATGGGCATTTTAAAATTGCGACCACTGCAGGACTCGAACCTGCAATTTTCTGATTCGAAGTCAGACACCTTATCCATTAGGCCACCAGGCCTACGAATGCCTCAAAGTTATGCTCTGCAACTGTAACAACCACTTGCACAGACAACTGGTGTGCGTTAACTGCTGTAATGGGCATTTTAAAATTGCGACCAAGCAGGACTCGACCCTGCAATCTTCTGATTCGAAGACATACGAATTTTCCATTCGGCCAAGAGGCTTACGAATGCTCCAAAGTTATGCTCTGCAATTCCAACAACCACTTGCACAGACAACTGGTGTGCTTTAACTGTTGTAATGGGCATTTTAAAAGTGCGACAACAGCAGGACTTGAACCTGCAATCTTCTGATTCGAAGTCAGACGCCTTATCCACTAGGCCATGAGGCCTATGAATGCTCCAATGTTATGCTCTGCAACTGCGACAACCACTTGCACAGACAACTGGTGTGCGTCAATCTTCTGATTCGAAGTCAGACGCCTTATCCATTAGGTCTTGAGGCCTACGAATGCTCCAAAGTTATATTCTGCATCTGCAACAACCACTTGCACAGACAACTGGTGTGTGTCAACGGTTGTAATGGGCATTTTAAAACTACGACCCCGGCAGGACTCGAACCTGCAATCTTCTGATTCGAAGACATACGAATTTTCCATTCGGCCAAGAGGCTTACGAATGCTCCAAAGTTATGCTCTGCAATTCCAACAACCACTTGCACAGACAACTGGTGTGCTTTAACTGTTGTAATGGGCATTTTAAAAGTGCGACAACAGCAGGACTAGAACCTGCAATCTTCTGATTCGAAGTCAGACGCCTTATCCATTAGGTCTTGAGGCCTACGAATGCTCCAAAGTTATATTCTGCATCTGCAACAACCACTTGCACAGACAACTGGTGTGTGTCAACGGTTGTAATGGGCATTTTAAAACTACGACCCCGGCAGGACTCGAACCTGCAATCTTCTGATTCGAAGTCAGACGCCTTATCCATTAGGTCTTGAGGCCTACGAATGCTCCAAAGTTATATTCTGCATCTGCAACAACCACTTGCACAGACAACTGGTGTGTGTCAACGGTTGTAATGGGCATTTTAAAACTACGACCCCGGCAGGACTCGAACCTGCAATCTTCTGATTCGAAGTCAGACGCCTTATCCATTAGGCCACGAGGCCTATGAATGCTCCAATGTTATGCTCTGCAACTGCGACAAGCACTTGCACAGACAACTGGTGTGCGTCAACTGTTGTAATGGGCATTTTAAAATTGCGACTACTGCAGGACTCGAACCTGCAATCTTCTGATTCGAAGACATACGAATTTTCCATTCGGCCAAGAGGCTTACGAATGCTCCAAAGTTATGCTCTGCAATTCCAACAACCACTTGCACAGACAACTGGTGTGCTTTAACTGTTGTAATGGGCATTTTAAAAGTGCGACAACAGCAGGACTCGAACCTGCAATTTTCTGATTCGAAGTCAGACACCTTATGCATTAGGCCACCAGGCCTACGAATGCCTCAAAGTTATGCTCTGCAACTGTAACAACCACTTGCACAGACAACTGGTGTGCGTTAACTGCTGTAATGGGCATTTTAAAATTGCGACCAAGCAGGACTCGACCCTGCAATCTTCTGATTCGAAGACATACGAATTTTCCATTCGGCCAAGAGGCTTACGAATGCTCCAAAGTTATGCTCTGCAATTCCAACAACCACTTGCACAGACAACTGGTGTGCTTTAACTGTTGTAATGGGCATTTTAAAAGTGCGACAACAGCAGGACTCGAACCTGCAATCTTCTGATTTGAAGTCAGACGACTTATCCACTAGGCCATGAGGCCTATGAATGCTCCAATGTTATGCTCTGCAACTGCGACAACCACTTGCACAGACAACTGGTGTGCGTCAACTGTTGTAATGGGCATTTTAAAATTGCGACAACTGCAGGACTAGAACCTGCAATCTTCTGATTCGAAGTCAGTCGCCTTATCCATTAGGTCTTGAGGCCTACGAATGCTCCAAAGCTATATTCTGTAACTGCAACAACCACTTGCACAGACAACTGGTGTTTGTCAACGGTTGTAATGGGCATTTTAAAACTGCGACCCCAGCAGGACTCAAACCTGCAATTTTCTGATTCGAAGTCAGACACCTTATCCATTAGGCCACCAGGCCTACGAATGCCTCAAAGTTATGCTCTGCAACTGTAACAACCACTTGCACAGACAACTGGTGTGCGTTAACTGCTGTAATGGGCATTTTAAAATTGCGACCAAGCAGGACTCGACCCTGCAATCTTCTGATTCGAAGACATACGAATTTTCCATTCGGCCAAGAGGCTTACGAATGCTCCAAAGTTATGCTCTGCAATTCCAACAACCACTTGCACAGACAACTGGTGTGCTTTAACTGTTGTAATGGGCATTTTAAAAGTGCAACAACAGCAGGACTCGAACCTGCAATCTTCTGATTCGAAGTCAGACGCCTTATCCACTAGGCCACGAGGCCTATGAATGCTCCAATGTTATGCTCTGCAACTGCGACAACCACTTGCACAGACAACTGGTGTGCGTCAACGGTTGTAAAGGGCATTTTAAATCTGCGACCCCAGCAAGACTCGAACCTGCAATTTTCTGATTCGAAGTCAGACGCCTTATCCATTAGGCCACCAGGCCTACGAATGCCTGAAAGTTATGCTCTGCAACTGCAACAACCACTTGCACAGACAACTGGTGTGCGTCAACGGTTGTAATGGGCATTTTAAAATTGCGACCACTGCAGGACTCGAACCTGCAATTTTCTGATTCGAAGTCAGACACCTTATCCATTAGGCCACCAGGCCTACGAATGCCTCAAAGTTATGCTCTGCAACTGTAACAACCACTTGCACAGACAACTGGTGTGCGTTAACTGCTGTAATGGGCATTTTAAAATTGCGACCAAGCAGGACTCGACCCTGCAATCTTCTGATTCGAAGACATACGAATTTTCCATTCGGCCAAGAGGCTTACGAATGCTCCAAAGTTATGCTCTGCAATTCCAACAACCACTTGCACAGACAACTGGTGTGCTTTAACTGTTGTAATGGGCATTTTAAAAGTGCGACAACAGCAGGACTTGAACCTGCAATCTTCTGATTCGAAGTCAGACGCCTTATCCACTAGGCCATGAGGCCTATGAATGCTCCAATGTTATGCTCTGCAACTGCGACAACCACTTGCACAGACAACTGGTGTGCGTCAATCTTCTGATTCGAAGTCAGACGCCTTATCCATTAGGTCTTGAGGCCTACGAATGCTCCAAAGTTATATTCTGCATCTGCAACAACCACTTGCACAGACAACTGGTGTGTGTCAACGGTTGTAATGGGCATTTTAAAACTACGACCCCGGCAGGACTCGAACCTGCAATCTTCTGATTCGAAGACATACGAATTTTCCATTCGGCCAAGAGGCTTACGAATGCTCCAAAGTTATGCTCTGCAATTCCAACAACCACTTGCACAGACAACTGGTGTGCTTTAACTGTTGTAATGGGCATTTTAAAAGTGCGACAACAGCAGGACTAGAACCTGCAATCTTCTGATTCGAAGTCAGACGCCTTATCCATTAGTTCTTGAGGCCTACGAATGCTCCAAAGTTATATTCTGCATCTGCAACAACCACTTGCACAGACAACTGGTGTGTGTCAACGGTTGTAATGGGCATTTTAAAACTACGACCCCGGCAGGACTCGAACCTGCAATCTTCTGATTCGAAGACATACAAATTTTCCATTCGGCCAAGAGGCTTACGAATGCTCCAAAGTTATGCTCTGCAATTCCAACAACCACTTGCACAGACAACTGGTGTGCTTTAACTGTTGTAATGGGCATTTTAAAAGTGCGACAACAGCAGGACTAGAACCTGCAATCTTCTGATTCGAAGTCAGACGCCTTATCCATTAGGTCTTGAGGCCTACGAATGCTCCAAAGTTATATTCTGCATCTGCAACAACCACTTGCACAGACAACTGGTGTGTGTCAACGGTTGTAATGGGCATTTTAAAACTACGACCCCGGCAGGACTCGAACCTGCAATCTTCTGATTCGAAGTCAGACGCCTTATCCATTAGGCCACGAGGCCTATGAATGCTCCAATGTTATGCTCTGCAACTGCGACAAGCACTTGCACAGACAACTGGTGTGCGTCAACTGTTGTAATGGGCATTTTAAAATTGCGACTACTGCAGGACTCGAACCTGCAATCTTCTGATTCGAAGTCAGACGCCTTATCCATTAGGTCATGAGGCCTACGAATGCTCCAAAGTTATATTCTGCATCTGCAACAACCACTTGCACAGACAACTGGTGTGCGTCAACGGTTGTAAAGGGCATTTTAAATCTGCGACCCCACCAGGACTCGAACCTGCAATTTTCTGATTCGAAGTCAGACGCCTTATCCATTGGGCCACCAGGCCTACGAATGCCTGAAAGTTATGCTCTGCAACTGCAACAACCACTTGCACAGACAACTGGTGTGCGTCAACGGTTGTAATGGGCATTTTAAAATTGCGACCACTGCAGGACTCGAACCTGCAATTTTCTGATTCGAAGTCAGACACCTTATCCATTAGGCCACCAGGCCTACGAACGCCTCAAAGTTATGCTCTGCAACTGTAACAACCACTTGCACAGACAACTGGTGTGCATTAACTGCTGTAATGGGCATTTTAAAATTGCGACCAAGCAGGACTCGACCCTGCAATCTTCTGATTCGAAGACATACGAATTTTCCATTCGGCCAAGAGGCTTACAAATGCTCCAAAGTTATGCTCTGCAATTCCAACAACCACTTGCACAGACAACTGGTGTGCTTTAACTGTTGTAATGGGCATTTTAAAAGTGCGACAACAGCAGGACTCGAACCTGCAATCTTCTGATTCGAAGTCAGACGCCTTATCCACTAGGCCATGAGGCCTATGAATGCTCCAATGTTATGCTCTGCAACTGCGACAACCACTTGCACAGACAACTGGTGTGCGTGAATCTTCTGATTCGAAGTCAGACGCCTTATCCATTAGGTCTTGAGGCCTACGAATGCTCCAAAGTTATATTCTGCATCTGCAACAACCACTTGCACAGACAACTGGTGTGTGTCAACGGTTGTATTGGGCATTTTAAAACTACGACCCCGGCAGGACTCGAACCTGCAATCTTCTGATTCGAAGTCAGACGCCTTATCCATTAGGCCACGAGGCCTATGAATGCTCCTATGTTATGCTCTGTAACTGCAACATCAACTTGCACAGACAACTGGTGTGTGTCAACGGTTGTAAAGGGCATTTTAAAACTGCGACCCCAGCAGGACTCAAACCTGCAATTTTCTGATTCGAAGTCAGACACCTTATCCATTAGGCCACCAGGCCTACGAATGCCTCAAAGTTATGCTCTGCAACTGTAACAACCACTTGCACAGACAACTGGTGTGCGTTAACTGCTGTAATGGGCATTTTAAAATTGCGACCAAGCAGGACTCGACCCTGCAATCTTCTGATTCGAAGACATACGAATTTTCCGTTCGGCCAAGAGGCTTACGAATGCTCCAAAGTTATGCTCTGCAATTCCAACAACCACTTGCACAGACAACTGGTGTGCTTTAACTGTTGTAATGGGCATTTTAAAAGTGCGACAACAGCAGGACTCGAACCTGCAATCTTCTGATTCGAAGTCAGACGCCTTATCCATTAGGCCACGAGGCCTATGAATGCTCCAATGTTATGCTCTGTAACTGCAACATCAACTTGCACAGACAACTGGTGTGTGTCAACGGTTGTAAAGGGCATTTTAAAACTGCGACCCCAGCAGGACTCAAACCTGCAATTTTCTGATTCGAAGTCAGACACCTTATCCATTAGGCCACCAGGCCTACGAATGCCTCAAAGTTATGCTCTGCAAATGTAACTACCACTTGCACAGACAACTGGTGTGCGTTAACTGCTGTAATGGGCATTTTAAAATTGCGACCAAGCAGGACTCGACCCTGCAATCTTCTGATTCGAAGACATACGAATTTTCCGTTCGGCCAAGAGGCTTACGAATGCTCCAAAGTTATGCTCTGCAATTCCAACAACCACTTGCACAGACAACTGGTGTGCTTTAACTGTTGTAATGGGCATTTTAAAAGTGCGACAACAGCAGGACTCGAACCTGCAATCTTCTGATTTGAAGTCAGACGCCTTATCCACTAGGCCATGAGGCCTATGAATGCTCCAATGTTATGCTCTGCAACTGCGACAACCACTTGCACAGACAACTGGTGTGCGTCAATCTTCTGATTCGAAGTCAGACGCCTTATCCATTAGGTCTTGAGGCCTACGAATGCTCCAAAGTTATATTCTGCATCTGCAACAACCACTTGCACAGACAACTGGTGTGTGTCAACGGTTGTAATGGGCATTTTAAAACTACGACCCCGGCAGGACTCGAACCTGCAATCTTCTGATTCGAAGTCAGACGCCTTATCCATTAGGCCACGAGGCCTATGAATGCTCCAATGTTATGCTCTGTAACTCCAACATCAACTTGCACAGACAACTGGTGTGTGTCAACGGTTGTAAAGGGCATTTTAAAACTGCGACCCCAGCAGGACTCAAACCTGCAATTTTCTGATTCGAAGTCAGACACCTTATCCATTAGGCCACCAGGCCTACGAATGCCTCAAAGTTATGCTCTGCAACTGTAACAACCACTTGCACAGACAACTGGTGTGCGTTAACTGCTGTAATGGGCATTTTAAAATTGCGACCAAGCAGGACTCGACCCTGCAATCTTCTGATTCGAAGACATACGAATTTTCCATTCGGCCAAGAGGCTTACGAATGCTCCAAAGTTATGCTCTGCAATTCCAACAACCACTTGCACAGACAACTGGTGTGCTTTAACTGTTGTAATGGGCATTTTAAAAGTGCAACAACAGCAGGACTAGAACCTGCAATCTTCTGATTCGAAGTCAGACGCCTTATCCATTAGGTCTTGAGGCCTACGAATGCTCCAAAGTTATATTCTGCATCTGCAACAACCACTTGCACAGACAACTGGTGTGTGTCAACGGTTGTAATGGGCATTTTAAAACTACGACCCCGGCAGGACTCGAACCTGCAATCTTCTGATTCGAAGTCAGACGCCTTATCCATTAGGTCTTGAGGCCTACGAATGCTCCAAAGTTATATTCTGCATCTGCAACAACCACTTGCACAGACAACTGGTGTGTGTCAACGGTTGTAATGGGCATTTTAAAACTACGACCCCGGCAGGACTCGAACCTGCAATCTTCTGATTCGAAGTCAGACGCCTTATCCATTAGGCCACGAGGCCTATGAATGCTCCAATGTTATGCTCTGCAACTGCGACAAGCACTTGCACAGACAACTGGTGTGCGTCAACTGTTGTAATGGGCATTTTAAAATTGCGACTACTGCAGGACTCGAACCTGCAATCTTCTGATTCGAAGACATACGAATTTTCCATTCGGCCAAGAGGCTTACAAATGCTCCAAAGTTATGCTCTGCAATTCCAACAACCACTTGCACAGACAACTGGTGTGCTTTAACTGTTGTAATGGGCATTTTAAAAGTGCGACAACAGCAGGACTCGAACCTGCAATCTTCTGATTCGAAGTCAGACGCCTTATCCACTAGGCCATGAGGCCTATGAATGCTCCAATGTTATGCTCTGCAACTGCGACAACCATTTGCACAGACAACTGGTGTGCTTTAACTGTTGTAATGGGCATTTTAAAAGTGCGACAACAGCAGGACTCGAACCTGCAATCTTCTGATTCGAAGTCAGACGCCTTATCCACTAGGCCATGAGGCCTATGAATGCTCCAATGTTATGCTCTGCAACTGCGACAACCACTTGCACAGACAACTGGTGTGCGTGAATCTTCTGATTCGAAGTCAGACGCCTTATCCACTAGGCCACGAGGCCTATGAATGCTCCAATGTTATGCTCTGTAACTGCAACATCAACTTGCACAGACAACTGGTGTGTGTCAACGGTTGTAAAGGGCATTTTAAAACTGCGACCCCAGCAGGACTCAAACCTGCAATTTTCTGATTCGAAGTCAGACACCTTATCCATTAGGCCACCAGGCCTACGAATGCCTCAAAGTTATGCTCTGCAACTGTAACAACCACTTGCACAGACAACTGGTGTGCATTAACTGCTGTAATGGGCATTTTAAAATTGCGACCAAGCAGGACTCGACCCTGCAATCTTCTGATTCGAAGACATACGAATTTTCCATTCGGCCAAGAGGCTTACGAATGCTCCAAAGTTATGCTCTGCAATTCCAACAACCACTTGCACAGACAACTGGTGTGCTTTAACTGTTGTAATGGGCATTTTAAAAGTGCGACAACAGCAGGACTCGAACCTGCAATCTTCTGATTCGAAGTCAGACGCCTTATCCACTAGGCCACGAGGCCTATGAAAGCTCCAATGTTATGCTCTGCAACTGCGACAACCACTTGCACAGACAACTGGTGTGCGTCAATCTTCTGATTCGAAGTCAGACGCCTTATCCATTAGGTCTTGAGGCCTACGAATGCTCCAAAGTTATATTCTGCATCTGCAACAACCACTTGCACAGACAACTGGTGTGTGTCAACGGTTGTAATGGGCATTTTAAAACTACGACCCCGGCAGGACTCGAACCTGCAATCTTCTGATTCGAAGTCAGACGCCTTATCCATTAGGCCACGAGGCCTATGAATGTTCCAAAGTTATGCTCTGTAACTGCAACATCAACTTGCACAGACAACTGGTGTGTGTCAACGGATGTAAAGGGCATTTTAAAACTGCGACCCCGGCAGGACTCGAACCTGCAATTTTCTGATTCGAAGTCAGACGCCTTATCCATTAGGCCACCAGGCCTACGAATGCCTCAAAGTTATGCTCTGCAACTGCAACAACCACTTGCACAGACAACTGTTGTGCGTCAACGGTTGTAATGGGCATGTTAAAATTGCGACCACGGCAGGACTCAAATCTGCAATCTTCTGATTCGAAGTCAGACGCCTTATCCATTATGCTACGAGGCCTGTTAATGCTCCAAAGTTATGCTCTGCAATTCCAACAACCACTTGCACAGACAACTGGTGTGCTTTAACTGTTGTAATGGGCATTTTAAAAGTGTGACCACGGCAGGACTCGAACCTGCAATCTTATGATTCGAAGTCAGACGCCTTATCCATTAGGCAACGAGGCCTACGAATGACCCAAAATTATGCTCTGCATCTGCAACAACCACCTGCACGGACAACTAGTGTGCATCAACGGTTGTAATAGGCATTTTAAAACTGCAACCCCGGCTGGTCTCGGACCTGCAATCTTCTGATTCGAAGTCAGATGCCTTATCCATTAGGCAATGAGGCCTACGAATATTACGAAGTTATGCACTGCACTCGCAATATAGGACGTATTCTTTGTCTATAACTACGGCAAGACGTACTAGCTTTTTGGCATGTTCGGGAGAAGTGTTGCTCTCAGGGGATCTCTTTGATTCCTGGATCTGCATACATCCCTTTCTATGACATATGCATTGAGGACATTATTAAGAAACACATAAGGCATATCCTTAGATTGACATCTGGTGGCTGCAACAACCACTTGCACAGACAACTGGTGTGCGTCAACGGTTGTAATGGGCATTTTAAAATTGCGACCAAGCAGGACTCGACCCTGCAATCTTCTGATTCGAAGACATACGAATTTTCCATTCGGCCAAGAGGCTTACGAATGCTCCAAAGTTATGCTCTGCAATTCCAACAACCACTTGCACAGACAACTGGTGTGCTTTAACTGTTGTAATGGGCATTTTAAAAGTGCGACAACAGCAGGACTTGAACCTGCAATCTTCTGATTCGAAGTCAGACGCCTTATCCACTAGGCCATGAGGCCTATGAATGCTCCAATGTTATGCTCTGCAACTGCGACAACCACTTGCACAGACAACTGGTGTGCGTCAATCTTCTGATTCGAAGTCAGACGCCTTATCCATTAGGTCTTGAGGCCTACGAATGCTCCAAAGTTATGCTCTGCAATTCCAACAACCACTTGCACAGACAACTGGTGTGCTTAAACTGTTGTAATGGGCATTTTAAAAGTGCGACAACAGCAGGACTAGAACCTGCAATCTTCTGATTCGAAGTCAGACGCCTTATCCATTAGGTCTTGAGGCCTACGAATGCTCCAAAGTTATATTCTGCATCTGCAACAACCACTTGCACAGACAACTGGTGTGTGTCAACGGTTGTAATGGGCATTTTAAAACTACGACCCCGGCAGGACTCGAACCTGCAATCTTCTGATTCGAAGACATACGAATTTTCCATTCGGCCAAGAGGCTTACGAATGCTCCAAAGTTATGCTCTGCAATTCCAACAACCACTTGCACAGACAACTGGTGTGCTTTAACTGTTGTAATGGGCATTTTAAAAGTGCGACAACAGCAGGACTAGAACCTGCAATCTTCTGATTCGAAGTCAGACGCCTTATCCATTAGGTCTTGAGGCCTACGAATGCTCCAAAGTTATATTCTGCATCTGCAACAACCACTTGCACAGACAACTGGTGTGTGTCAACGGTTGTAATGGGCATTTTAAAACTACGACCCCGGCAGGACTCGAACCTGCAATCTTCTGATTCGAAGTCAGACGCCTTATCCATTAGGTCTTGAGGCCTACGAATGCTCCAAAGTTATATTCTGCATCTGCAACAACCACTTGCACAGACAACTGGTGTGTGTCAACGGTTGTAATGGGCATTTTAAAACTACGACCCCGGCAGGACTCGAACCTGCAATCTTCTGATTCGAAGTCAGACGCCTTATCCATTAGGCCACGAGGCCTATGAATGCTCCAATGTTATGCTCTGCAACTGCGACAAGCACTTGCACAGACAACTGGTGTGCGTCAACTGTTGTAATGGGCATTTTAAAATTGCGACTACTGCAGGAATCGAACCTGCAATCTTCTGATTCGAAGTCAGACGCCTTATCCATTAGGTCTTGAGGCCTACGAATGCTCCAAAGTTATATTCTGCATCTGCAACAACCAATTGCACAGACAACTGGTGTGCGTCAACGGTTGTAAAGGGCATTTTAAATCTGCAACCCCAGCAGGACTCGAACCTGCAATTTTCTGATTCGAAGTCAGACGCCTTATCCATTAGGCCACCAGGCCTACGAATGCCTGAAAGTTATGCTCTGCAACTGCAACAACCACTTGCACAGACAACTGGTGTGCGTCAACGGTTGTAATGGGCATTTTAAAATTGCGACCACTGCAGGACTCGAACCTGCAATTTTCTGATTCGAAGTCAGACACCTTATCCATTAGGCCACCAGGCCTACGAATGCCTCAAAGTTATGCTCTGCAACTGTAACAACCACTTGCACAGACAACTGGTGTGCGTTAACTGCTGTAATGGGCATTTTAAAATTGCGACCAAGCAGGACTCGACCCTGCAATCTTCTGATTCGAAGACATACGAATTTTCCATTCGGCCAAGAGGCTTACGAATGCTCCAAAGTTATGCTCTGCAATTCCAACAACCACTTGCACAGACAACTGGTGTGCTTTAACTGTTGTAATGGGCATTTTAAAAGTGCGACAACAGCAGGACTCGAACCTGCAATCTTCTGATTTGAAGTCAGACGCCTTATCCATTAGGCCACCAGGCCTACGAATGCCTGAAAGTTATGCTCTGCAACTGCAACAACCACTTGCACAGACAACTGGTGTGCGTCAACGGTTGTAATGGGCATTTTAAAATTGCGACCACTGCAGGACTCGAACCTGCAATTTTCTGATTCGAAGTCAGACACCTTATCCATTAGGCCACCAGGCCTACGAATGCCTCAAAGTTATGCTCTGCAACTGTAACAACCACTTGCACAGACAACTGGTGTGCGTTAACTGCTATAATGGGCATTTTAAAATTGCGACCAAGCAGGACTCGACCCTGCAATCTTCTGATTCGAAGACATACGAAATTTCCATTCGGCCAAGAGGCTTACGAATGCTCCAAAGTTATGCTCTGCAATTCCAACAACCACTTGCACAGACAACTGGTGTGCTTTAACTGTTGTAATGGGCATTTTAAAAGTGCGACAACAGCAGGACTCGAACCTGCAATCTTCTGATTTGAAGTCAGACTCCTTATCCACTAGGCCATGAGGCCTATGAATGCTCCAATGTTATGCTCTGCAACTGCGACAACCACTTGCACAGACAACTGGTGTGCGTCAACTGTTGTAATGGGCATTTTAAAATTGCGACTACTGCAGGACTAGAACCTGCAATCTTCTGATTCGAAGTCAGACGCCTTATCCATTAGGTCTTGAGGCCTACGAATGCTCCAAAGTTATATTCTGCATCTGCAACAACCACTTGCACAGACAACTGGTGTGTGTCAACGGTTGTAATGGGCATTTTAAAACTACGACCCCGGCAGGACTCGAACCTGCAATCTTCTGATTCGAAGTCAGACGCCTTATCCATTAGGCCACGAGGCCTATGAATGCTCCAAAGTTATGCTCTGTAACTGCAACATCAACTTGCACAGACAACTGGTGTGTGTCAACGGTTGTAAAGGGCATTTTAATACTGCGACCCCAGCAGGACTCAAACCTGCAATTTTCTGATTCGAAGTCAGACACCTTATCCATTAGGCCACCAGGCCTACGAATGTCTCAAAGTTATGCTCTGCAACTGTAACAACCACTTGCACAGACAACTGGTGTGCGTTAACTGCTGTAATGGGCATTTTAAAATTGCGACCAAGCAGGACTCGACCCTGCAATCTTCTGATTCGAAGACATACGAATTTTCCATTCGGCCAAGAGGCTTACGAATGCTCAAAAGTTATGCTCTGCAATTCCAACAACCACTTGCACAGACAACTGGTGTGCTTTAACTGTTGTAATGGGCATTTTAAAAGTGCAACAACAGCAGGACTCGAACCTGCAATCTTCTGATTCGAAGTCAGACGCCTTATCCACTAGGCCACGAGGCCTATGAATGCTCCAATGTTATGCTCTGCAACTGCGACAACCACTTGCACAGACAACTGGTGTGCGTCAACGGTTGTAAAGGGCATTTTAAATCTGCGACCCCAGCAGGACTCGAACCTGCAATTTTCTGATTCGAAGTCAGACGCCTTATCCATTAGGCCACCAGGCCTACGAATGCCTGAAAGTTATGCTCTGCAACTGCAACAACCACTTGAACAGACAACTGCTGTGCGTCAACGGTTGTAATGGGCATTTTAAAACTGCGACCCCGGCAGGACTCGAACCTGCAATCTTCTGATTCGAAGTCAGACGCCTTATCCATTAGGCCACGAGGCCTATGAATGCTCCAATGTTATGCTCTGCAACTGCGACAACCACTTGCACAGACAACTGGTGTGCGTCAACGGTTGTAAAGGGCATTTTAAATCTGCGACCCCAGCAGGACTCGAACCTGCAATTTTCTGATTCGAAGTCAGACGCCTTATCCATTAGGCCACCAGGCCTACGAATGCCTGAAAGTTATGCTCTGCAACTGCAACAACCACTTGCACAGACAACTGGTGTGCGTCAACGGTTGTAATGGGCATTTTAAAATTGCGACCACTGCAGGACTCGAACCTGCAATTTTCTGATTCGAAGTCAGACACCTTATCCATTAGGCCACCAGGCCTACGAATGCCTCAAAGTTATGCTCTGCAACTGTAACAACCACTTGCACAGACAACTGGTGTGCGTTAACTGCTGTAATGGGCATTTTAAAATTGCGACCAAGCAGGACTCGACCCTGCAATCTTCTGATTCGAAGACATACGAATTTTCCATTCGGCCAAGAGGCTTACGAATGCTCCAAAGTTATGCTCTGCAATTCCAACAACCACTTGCACAGACAACTGGTGTGCTTTAACTGTTGTAATGGGCATTTTAAAAGTGCGACAACAGCAGGACTCGAACCTGCAATCTTCTGATTCGAAGTCAGACGCCTTATCCACTAGGCCATTGAGGCCTATGAATGCTCCAATGTTATGCTCTGCAACTGCGACAACCACTTGCACAGACAACTGGTGTGCGTCAATCTTCTGATTCGAAGTCAGACGCCTTATCCATTAGGTCTTGAGGCCTACGAATGCTCCAAAGTTATATTCTGCATCTGCAACAACCACTTGCACAGACAACTGGTGTGTGTCAACGGTTGTAATGGGCATTTTAAAACTACGACCCCGGCAGGACTCGAACCTGCAATCTTCTGATTCGAAGTCAGACGCCTTATCCATTAGGCCACGAGGCCTATGAATGCTCCAATGTTATGCTCTGTAACTGCAACATCAACTTGCACAGACAACTGGTGTGTGTCAACGGTTGTAAAGGGCATTTTAAAACTGCGACCCCAGCAGGACTCAAACCTGCAATTTTCTGATTCGAAGTCAGACACCTTATCCATTAGGCCACCAGGCCTACGAATGCCTCAAAGTTATGCTCTGCAACTGTAACAACCACTTGCACAGACAACTGGTGTGCGTTAACTGCTGTAATGGGCATTTTAAAATTGCGACCAAGCAGGACTCGACCCTGCAATCTTCTGATTCGAAGACATACGAATTTTCCATTCGGCCAAGAGGCTTACGAATGCTCCAAAGTTATGCTCTGCAATTCCAACAACCACTTGCACAGACAACTGGTGTGCTTTAACTGTTGTAATGGGCATTTTAAAAGTGCGACAACAGCAGGACTAGAACCTGCAATCTTCTGATTCGAAGTCAGACGCCTTATCCATTAGGTCTTGAGGCCTACGAATGCTCCAAAGTTATATTCTGCATCTGCAACAACCACTTGCACAGACAACTGGTGTGTGTCAACGGTTGTAATGGGCATTTTAAAACTACGACCCCGGCAGGACTCGAACCTGCAATCTTCTGATTCGAAGTCAGACGCCTTATCCATTAGGTCTTGAGGCCTACGAATGCTCCAAAGTTATATTCTGCATCTGCAACAACCACTTGCACAGACAACTGGTGTGTGTCAACGGTTGTAATGGGCATTTTAAAACTGCAACCCCGGCTGGTCTCGGACCTGCAATCTTCTGATTCGAAGTCAGATGCCTTATCCATTAGGCAATGAGGCCTACGAATATTACGAAGTTATGCACTGCACTCGCAATATAGGACGTATTCTTTGTCTATAACTACGGCAAGACGTACTAGCTTTTTGGCATGTTCGGGAGAAGTGTTGCTCTCAGGGGATCTCTTTGATTCCTGGATCTGCATACATCCCTTTCTATGACATATGCATTGAGGACATTATTAAGAAACACATAAGGCATATCCTTAGATTGACATCTGGTGGCTGCAACAACCACTTGCACAGACAACTGGTGTGCGTCAACGGTTGTAATGGGCATTTTAAAATTGCGACCAAGCAGGACTCGACCCTGCAATCTTCTGATTCGAAGACATACGAATTTTCCATTCGGCCAAGAGGCTTACGAATGCTCCAAAGTTATGCTCTGCAATTCCAACAACCACTTGCACAGACAACTGGTGTGCTTTAACTGTTGTAATGGGCATTTTAAAAGTGCGACAACAGCAGGACTTGAACCTGCAATCTTCTGATTCGAAGTCAGACGCCTTATCCACTAGGCCATGAGGCCTATGAATGCTCCAATGTTATGCTCTGCAACTGCGACAACCACTTGCACAGACAACTGGTGTGCGTCAATCTTCTGATTCGAAGTCAGACGCCTTATCCATTAGGTCTTGAGGCCTACGAATGCTCCAAAGTTATGCTCTGCAATTCCAACAACCACTTGCACAGACAACTGTGGAGTGCTTAAACTGTTGTAATGGGCATTTTAAAAGTGCGACAACAGCAGGACTAGAACCTGCAATCTTCTGATTCGAAGTCAGACGCCTTATCCATTAGGTCTTGAGGCCTACGAATGCTCCAAAGTTATATTCTGCATCTGCAACAACCACTTGCACAGACAACTGGTGTGTGTCAACGGTTGTAATGGGCATTTTAAAACTACGACCCCGGCAGGACTCGAACCTGCAATCTTCTGATTCGAAGACATACGAATTTTCCATTCGGCCAAGAGGCTTACGAATGCTCCAAAGTTATGCTCTGCAATTCCAACAACCACTTGCACAGACAACTGGTGTGCTTTAACTGTTGTAATGGGCATTTTAAAAGTGCGACAACAGCAGGACTAGAACCTGCAATCTTCTGATTCGAAGTCAGACGCCTTATCCATTAGGTCTTGAGGCCTACGAATGCTCCAAAGTTATATTCTGCATCTGCAACAACCACTTGCACAGACAACTGGTGTGTGTCAACGGTTGTAATGGGCATTTTAAAACTACGACCCCGGCAGGACTCGAACCTGCAATCTTCTGATTCGAAGTCAGACGCCTTATCCATTAGGTCTTGAGGCCTACGAATGCTCCAAAGTTATATTCTGCATCTGCAACAACCACTTGCACAGACAACTGGTGTGTGTCAACGGTTGTAATGGGCATTTTAAAACTACGACCCCGGCAGGACTCGAACCTGCAATCTTCTGATTCGAAGTCAGACGCCTTATCCATTAGGCCACGAGGCCTATGAATGCTCCAATGTTATGCTCTGCAACTGCGACAAGCACTTGCACAGACAACTGGTGTGCGTCAACTGTTGTAATGGGCATTTTAAAATTGCGACTACTGCAGGAATCGAACCTGCAATCTTCTGATTCGAAGTCAGACGCCTTATCCATTAGGTCTTGAGGCCTACGAATGCTCCAAAGTTATATTCTGCATCTGCAACAACCAATTGCACAGACAACTGGTGTGCGTCAACGGTTGTAAAGGGCATTTTAAATCTGCAACCCCAGCAGGACTCGAACCTGCAATTTTCTGATTCGAAGTCAGACGCCTTATCCATTAGGCCACCAGGCCTACGAATGCCTGAAAGTTATGCTCTGCAACTGCAACAACCACTTGCACAGACAACTGGTGTGCGTCAACGGTTGTAATGGGCATTTTAAAATTGCGACCACTGCAGGACTCGAACCTGCAATTTTCTGATTCGAAGTCAGACACCTTATCCATTAGGCCACCAGGCCTACGAATGCCTCAAAGTTATGCTCTGCAACTGTAACAACCACTTGCACAGACAACTGGTGTGCGTTAACTGCTGTAATGGGCATTTTAAAATTGCGACCAAGCAGGACTCGACCCTGCAATCTTCTGATTCGAAGACATACGAATTTTCCATTCGGCCAAGAGGCTTACGAATGCTCCAAAGTTATGCTCTGCAATTCCAACAACCACTTGCACAGACAACTGGTGTGCTTTAACTGTTGTAATGGGCATTTTAAAAGTGCGACAACAGCAGGACTCGAACCTGCAATCTTCTGATTTGAAGTCAGACGCCTTATCCATTAGGCCACCAGGCCTACGAATGCCTGAAAGTTATGCTCTGCAACTGCAACAACCACTTGCACAGACAACTGGTGTGCGTCAACGGTTGTAATGGGCATTTTAAAATTGCGACCACTGCAGGACTCGAACCTGCAATTTTCTGATTCGAAGTCAGACACCTTATCCATTAGGCCACCAGGCCTACGAATGCCTCAAAGTTATGCTCTGCAACTGTAACAACCACTTGCACAGACAACTGGTGTGCGTTAACTGCTATAATGGGCATTTTAAAATTGCGACCAAGCAGGACTCGACCCTGCAATCTTCTGATTCGAAGACATACGAAATTTCCATTCGGCCAAGAGGCTTACGAATGCTCCAAAGTTATGCTCTGCAATTCCAACAACCACTTGCACAGACAACTGGTGTGCTTTAACTGTTGTAATGGGCATTTTAAAAGTGCGACAACAGCAGGACTCGAACCTGCAATCTTCTGATTTGAAGTCAGACTCCTTATCCACTAGGCCATGAGGCCTATGAATGCTCCAATGTTATGCTCTGCAACTGCGACAACCACTTGCACAGACAACTGGTGTGCGTCAACTGTTGTAATGGGCATTTTAAAATTGCGACTACTGCAGGACTAGAACCTGCAATCTTCTGATTCGAAGTCAGACGCCTTATCCATTAGGTCTTGAGGCCTACGAATGCTCCAAAGTTATATTCTGCATCTGCAACAACCACTTGCACAGACAACTGGTGTGTGTCAACGGTTGTAATGGGCATTTTAAAACTACGACCCCGGCAGGACTCGAACCTGCAATCTTCTGATTCGAAGTCAGACGCCTTATCCATTAGGCCACGAGGCCTATGAATGCTCCAAAGTTATGCTCTGTAACTGCAACATCAACTTGCACAGACAACTGGTGTGTGTCAACGGTTGTAAAGGGCATTTTAATACTGCGACCCCAGCAGGACTCAAACCTGCAATTTTCTGATTCGAAGTCAGACACCTTATCCATTAGGCCACCAGGCCTACGAATGCCTCAAAGTTATGCTCTGCAACTGTAACAACCACTTGCACAGACAACTGGTGTGCGTTAACTGCTGTAATGGGCATTTTAAAATTGCGACCAAGCAGGACTCGACCCTGCAATCTTCTGATTCGAAGACATACGAATTTTCCATTCGGCCAAGAGGCTTACGAATGCTCAAAAGTTATGCTCTGCAATTCCAACAACCACTTGCACAGACAACTGGTGTGCTTTAACTGTTGTAATGGGCATTTTAAAAGTGCAACAACAGCAGGACTCGAACCTGCAATCTTCTGATTCGAAGTCAGACGCCTTATCCACTAGGCCACGAGGCCTATGAATGCTCCAATGTTATGCTCTGCAACTGCGACAACCACTTGCACAGACAACTGGTGTGCGTCAACGGTTGTAATGGGCATTTTAAAATTGCGACCACTGCAGGACTCGACCCTGCAATCTTCTGATTCGAAGACATACGACTTATCCATTAGGAAACGAGGCCTACGAATGACCCAAAGTTATGCTCTGCAACTGCCTCAACCACTTGCATAGACAACTGGTGTGCGTCAACGGTTGTAAAGGGCATTTTAAAACTGCGACCCCGGCAGGACTCGAACCTGTAATTTTCTGATTCGAAGTCAGACGCCTTATCCATTAGGCCACGAGGCCTACGAATGCCTCAAAGTTATGCTCTGCAACTGCAACAACCACTTGCACAGACAACTGGTGTGAATCAACCGTTGTAATAGGCATTTTAAAACTGCGACCTCGGCAGGACTCGAACCTGCAATCTTCTGATTCGAAGTCAGACGCCTTATCCATTAAGCCACGAGGCCTACGAATGTTCCAAAATTATGCTCTGCAACTGCATCAACCACCTGCAATGACAACTGGTGTGCATCAACGGTTGTAATAGGCATTTTAAAACTGCAACCCCGGCTGGTCTCGGACCTGCAATCTTCTGATTCGAATTCAGATGCCTTATCCATTAGGCAATGAGGCCTACGAATATTACGAAGTTATGCACTGCACTCGCAATATAGGACGTATTCTTTGTCTATAACTACGGCAAGACGTACTAGCTTTTTGGCATGTTCGGGAGAAGTGTTGCTCTCAGGGGATCTCTTTGATTCCTGGATCTGCAAACATCCCTTTCTATGACATATGCATTGAGGACATTCCTAAGAAACACATAAGGCATATCCTTAGATTGACATCTGGTGGCTGCAACAACCACTTGCACAGACAACTGGTGTGCGTCAACGGTTGTAATGGGCATTTTAAAACTGCGACCCCGGCAGGACTCGAACCTGCAATCTTCTGATTCGAAGTCAGACGCCTTATCCATTAAGCCACGAGGCCTACGAATGTTCCAAAATTATGCTCTGCAACTGCAACAACCACCTGCAATGACAACTGGTGTGCATCAACGGTTGTAATAGGCATTTTAAAACTGCAACCCCGGCTGGTCTCGGACCTGCAATCTTCTGATTCGAAGTCAGATGCCTTATCCATTAGGTCATGAGGCCTACGAATGCTCCAAAGTTATATTCTGCATCTGCAACAACCACTTGCACAGACAACTGGTGTGCGTCAACGGTTGTAATGGGCATTTTAAAACTGTGACCCCAGCAGGACTTGAACCTGCAATCTCTTGATTCGAAGACATACGACTTATCCATTTAGCCACGAGGCCTATGAATGCTCCAAAGTTATGCTCTGCAAGTGCAACAACCACTTGCACAGACAACTGGTGTGCGTCAACTGTTGTAATGGGCATTTTAAAATTGCGACCACTGCAGGACTCGAATCTGCAATCTTCTGATTCAAAGACATACGCCTTATCCATTAGACCACGAGGCCTACGAACGCTCCAATGTTATGCTCTGCAACTGCAACAACCACTTGCACAGACAACTGGTGTGCGTCAACTGTTGTAATGGGCATTTTAAAACTGCGACCCCGGCAGGACTCGAACCTGCAATCTTCTGATTAGAAGTCAGCACCTTATCCATTAGGCCACGAGGCCTATGAATGCTCCAATGTTATGCTTTGCAACTGCGACAACAACTTGCACAGACAACTGGTGTGCATCAACTGTTGTAATGGGCATTTTAAAACTGCGACCCCGGCAGGACTCGAACCTGCAATCTTCTGATTCGAAGTCAGACGCCTTATCCATTATGCTACGAGGCCTGTTAATGCTCCAAAGTTATGCTCTGCAACTGCAACAACCACTTGCATAGACAACTGGTGTGCGTCAACTGTTGTAAAGGGCATTTTAAAACTGCGACCACTGCAGGACTCGACCCTGCAATCTTCTGATTCGAAGACATACGACTTATCCATTAGGAAACGAGGCCTACGAATGACCCAAAGTTATGCTCTGCAACTGCGACAACCACTTGCATAGACAACTGGTGTGCGTCAACGGTTGTAAAGGGCATTTTAAAACTGCGACCCCGGCAGGACTCGAACCTGTAATTTTCTGATTCGAAGTCAGACGCCTTATCCATTAGGCCACGAGGCCTACGAATGCCTCAAAGTTATGCTCTGCAACTGCAACAACCACTTGCACAGACAACTGGTGTGAATCAACCGTTGTAATAGGCATTTTAAAACTGCGACCTCGGCAGGACTCGAACCTGCAATCTTCTGATTCGAAGTCAGACGCCTTATCCATTAAGCCACGAGGCCTACGAATGTTCCAAAATTATGCTCTGCAACTGCAACAACCACCTGCAATGACAACTGGTGTGCATCAACGGTTGTAATAGGCATTTTAAAACTGCAACCCCGGCTGGTCTCGGACCTGCAATCTTCTGATTCGAATTCAGATGCCTTATCCATTAGGCAATGAGGCCTACGAATATTACGAAGTTATGCACTGCACTCGCAATATAGGACGTATTCTTTGTCTATAACTACGGCAAGACGTACTAGCTTTTTGGCATGTTCGGGAGAAGTGTTGCTCTCAGGGGATCTCTTTGATTCCTGGATCTGCAAACATCCCTTTCTATGACATATGCATTGAGGACATTCCTAAGAAACACATAAGGCATATCCTTAGATTGACATCTGGTGGCTGCAACAACCACTTGCACAGACAACTGGTGTGCGTCAACGGTTGTAATGGGCATTTTAAAACTGCGACCCCGGCAGGACTCGAACCTGCAATCTTCTGATTCGAAGTCAGACGCCTTAACCATTAAGCCACGAGGCCTACGAATGTTCCAAAATTATGCTCTGCAACTGCAACAACCACCTGCAATGACAACTGGTGTGCATCAACGGTTGTAATAGGCATTTTAAAACTGCAACCCCGGCTGGTCTCGGACCTGCAATCTTCTGATTCGAAGTCAGATGCCTTATCCATTAGGTCATGAGGCCTACGAATGCTCCAAAGTTATATTCTGCATCTGCAACAACCACTTGCACAGACAACTGGTGTGCGTCAACGGTTGTAATGGGCATTTTAAAACTGTGACCCCAGCAGGACTTGAACCTGCAATCTCTTGATTCGAAGACATACGACTTATCCATTTGGCCACGAGGCCTATGAATGCTCCAAAGTTATGCTCTGCAAGTGCAACAACCACTTGCACAGACAACTGGTGTGCGTCAACTGTTGTAATGGGCATTTTAAAATTGCGACCACTGCAGGACTCGAATCTGCAATCTTCTGATTCAAAGACATACGCCTTATCCATTAGACCACGAGGCCTACGAACGCTCCAATGTTATGCTCTGCAATTCCAACAACCACTTGCACAGACAACTGGTGGGCTTTAACTGTTGTAATGGGCATTTTAAAAGTGCGACCACGGCAGGACTCGAACCTGCAATCTTCTGATTCGAAGTCAGACGCATTATCCATTAGACCACGAGGCCTACGAATGTTCCAAAGTTATGCTCTGCAACTGCAACAACCACTTGCACAGACAACTGGTGTGAATCAACCGTTGTAATGGGCATTTTAAAACTGCGACCCCGGCAGGACTCGAACCTGCAATCTTCTGATTCGAAGTCAGACGCCTTATCCATTATGCTACGAGGCCTGTTAATGCTCCAAAGTTATGCTCTGCAACTGCAACAACCACTTGCATAGACAACTGGTGTGCGTCAACTGTTGTAAAGGGCATTTTAAAACTGCGACCACTGCAGGACTCGACCCTGCAATCTTCTGATTCGAAGACATACGACTTATCCATTAGGAAACGAGGCCTACGAATGACCCAAAGTTATGCTCTGCAACTGCGACAACCACTTGCATAGACAACTGGTGTGCGTCAACGGTTGTAAAGGGCATTTTAAAACTGCGACCCCGGCAGGACTCGAACCTGTAATTTTCTGATTCGAAGTCAGACGCCTTATCCATTAAGCCACGAGGCCTACGAATGTTCCAATGTTATGCTCTGCAACTGCAACAACCACCTGCAATGACAACTGGTGTGAATCAACCGTTGTAATAGGCATTTTAAAACTGCGACCTCGGCAGGACTCGAACCTGCAATCTTCTGATTCGAAGTCAGACGCCTTATCCATTAAGCCACGAGGCCTACGAATGTTCCAAAATTATGCTCTGCAACTGCAACAACCACCTGCAATGACAACTGGTGTGCATCAACGGTTGTAATAGGCATTTTAAAACTGCAACCCCGGCTGGTCTCGGACCTGCAATCTTCTGATTCGAATTCAGATGCCTTATCCATTAGGCAATGAGGCCTACGAATATTACGAAGTTATGCACTGCACTCGCAATATAGGACGTATTCTTTGTCTATAACTACGGCAAGACGTACTAGCTTTTTGGCATGTTCGGGAGAAGTGTTGCTCTCAGGGGATCTCTTTGATTCCTGGATCTGCAAACATCCCTTTCTATGACATATGCATTGAGGACATTCCTAAGAAACACATAAGGCATATCCTTAGATTGACATCTGGTGGCTGCAACAACCACTTGCACAGACAACTGGTGTGCGTCAACGGTTGTAATGGGCATTTTAAAACTGCGACCCCGGCAGGACTCGAACCTGCAATCTTCTGATTCGAAGTCAGACGCCTTAACCATTAAGCCACGAGGCCTACGAATGTTCCAAAATTATGCTCTGCAACTGCAACAACCACCTGCAATGACAACTGGTGTGCATCAACGGTTGTAATAGGCATTTTAAAACTGCAACCCCGGCTGGTCTCGGACCTGCAATCTTCTGATTCGAAGTCAGATGCCTTATCCATTAGGTCATGAGGCCTACGAATGCTCCAAAGTTATATTCTGCATCTGCAACAACCACTTGCACAGACAACTGGTGTGCGTCAACGGTTGTAATGGGCATTTTAAAACTGTGACCCCAGCAGGACTTGAACCTGCAATCTCTTGATTCGAAGACATACGACTTATCCATTTGGCCACGAGGCCTATGAATGCTCCAAAGTTATGCTCTGCAAGTGCAACAACCACTTGCACAGACAACTGGTGTGCGTCAACTGTTGTAATGGGCATTTTAAAATTGCGACCACTGCAGGACTCGAATCTGCAATCTTCTGATTCAAAGACATACGCCTTATCCATTAGACCACGAGGCCTACGAACGCTCCAATGTTATGCTCTGCAATTCCAACAACCACTTGCACAGACAACTGGTGGGCTTTAACTGTTGTAATGGGCATTTTAAAAGTGCGACCACGGCAGGACTCGAACCTGCAATCTTCTGATTCGAAGTCAGACGCATTATCCATTAGACCACGAGGCCTACGAATGTTCCAAAGTTATGCTCTGCAACTGCAACAACCACTTGCACAGACAACTGGTGTGAATCAACCGTTGTAATGGGCATTTTAAAACTGCGACCCCGGCAGGACTCGAACCTGCAATCTTCTGATTCGAAGTCAGACGCCTTATCCATTATGCTACGAGGCCTGTTAATGCTCCAAAGTTATGCTCTGCAACTGCAACAACCACTTGCATAGACAACTGGTGTGCGTCAACTGTTGTAAAGGGCATTTTAAAACTGCGACCACTGCAGGACTCGACCCTGCAATCTTCTGATTCGAAGACATACGACTTATCCATTAGGAAACGAGGCCTACGAATGACCCAAAGTTATGCTCTGCAACTGCGACAACCACTTGCATAGACAACTGGTGTGCGTCAACGGTTGTAAAGGGCATTTTAAAACTGCGACCCCGGCAGGACTCGAACCTGTAATTTTCTGATTCGAAGTCAGACGCCTTATCCATTAGGCCACGAGGCCTACGAATGCCTCAAAGTTATGCTCTGCAACTGCAACAACCACTTGCACAGACAACTGGTGTGAATCAACCGTTGTAATAGGCATTTTAAAACTGCGACCTCGGCAGGACTCGAACCTGCAATCTTCTGATTCGAAGTCAGACGCCTTATCCATTAAGCCACGAGGCCTACGAATGTTCCAATGTTATGCTCTGCAACTGCAACAACCACCTGCAATGACAACTGGTGTGCATCAACGGTTGTAATAGGCATTTTAAAACTGCAACCCCGGCTGGTCTCGGACCTGCAATCTTCTGATTCGAATTCAGATGCCTTATCCATTAGGCAATGAGGCCTACGAATATTACGAAGTTATGCACTGCACTCGCAATATAGGACGTATTCTTTGTCTATAACTACGGCAAGACGTACTAGCTTTTTGGCATGTTCGGGAGAAGTGTTGCTCTCAGGGGATCTCTTTGATTCCTGGATCTGCAAACATCCCTTTCTATGACATATGCATTGAGGACATTCCTAAGAAACACATAAGGCATATCCTTAGATTTACATCTGGTGGCTGCAACAACCACTTGCACAGACAACTGGTGTGCGTCAACGGTTGTAATGGGCATTTTAAAACTGCGACCCCGGCAGGACTCGAACCTGCAATCTTCTGATTCGAAGTCAGACGCCTTATCCATTAGGCCACGAGGCCTACGAATGTTCCAAAATTATGCTCTGCAACTGCGACAACCACTTGCACAGACAACTAGTGTGCGTCAACTGTTGTAATGGGCATTTTGAAACTGCGACCCCGGCAGGACTCGAACCTGCAATCTCTTGATTCGAAGACATACGACTTATCCATTTGGCCACGAGGCCTACGAATGCTCCAAAGTTATGCTCTGCAACTGCAACAACCACTTGCACAGACAACTGGTGTGCGATTACTGCTTTAATGGGCATTTTAAAATTGCGACCAAGGCAGGACTCGACCCTGCAACCTTCTGATTCGAAGTCAGACGCCTTATCCATCAGGCCACGAGGCCTATGAATGCTCCAAAGTTATGCTCTGCAAGTGCAACAACCACTTGCACAGACAACTGGTGTGCGTCAACTGTTGTAATGGGCATTTTAAAATTGCGACCACTGCAGGACTCGAATCTGCAATCTTCTGATTCAAAGACATACGCCTTATCCATTAGACCACGAGGCCTACGAACGCTCCAATGTTATGCTCTGCAATTCCAACAACCACTTGCACAGACAACTGGTGGGCTTTAACTGTTGTAATGGGCATTTAAAAAGTGCGACCACGGCAGGAGTCGAACCTGCAATCTTCTGATTCGAAGTCAGATGCCTTATCCATTAGGCCACGAGGCCTATGAATGCTCCAATGTTATGCTCTGCAACTGGGACAACAACTTGCACAGACAACTGGTGTGCGTCAAAGGTTGTAATGGGCATTTTAAAATTGCGACCCCGGCAGAACTCGAACCTGCAATCTTCTGATTCAAAGTCAGACGCCTTATCCATTAGGCCACGAGGCCTACGAATGCCTCAAAGTTATGCTCTGCAACTGCAACAACCACCTGCAATGACAACTGGTGTGCATCAACGGTTGTAATAGGCATTTTAAAACTGCAACCCCAGCAGGACTCGAACCTGCAATCTTCTGATTCGAAGTCAGACGCCTTATCCATTAGGCCATGAGGCCTACGAATGCCTCAAAGTTATGCTCTGCAACTGCAACAACCACTTGCACAGACAACTGGTGTGCGTCAACGGTTGTAATGGGCATTTTAAAATTGCGACCACGGCAGAACTCAAATCTGCAATCTTCTGATTCGAAGTCAGACGACTTATCCATTAGGCAATGATGCCTACGAATATTACGAAGTTATGCACTGCACTCGCAATATAGGACGTATTCTTTGTCTATAACTACGGCAAGACGTACTAGCTTTTTGGCATGTTCAGGAGAAGTGTTGCTCTCAGGGGATCTCTTTGATTCCTGGATCTGCAAACATCCCTTTCTATGACATATGCATTGAGGATATTCCTAAGAAAGACATAAGGCATATCCTTAGATTGACATCTGGTCGCTGCAACAACCACTTGCACAGACAACTGGTGTGCGTCAACGGTTGTAATGGGCATTTTAAAACCACGACCACTGCAGGACTCGAACCTGCAATCTTCTGATTCGAAGTCAGACGCCTTATCCATTAGGCCACGAGGCCTGTGAATGCTCCAAAGTTATGCTCTGCAACTGCAACAACCACTTGCACATACAACTGGTGTGCGTCAACTGTTGTAATGGGCATTTTAATATTGCGACCACTGCAGGACTCGACCCTGCAATCTTCTGATTCGAAGACATACGACTTATCCATTAGGAAACGAGGCCTACGAATGCTCTAAAGTTATGCTCTGCAATTCCAACAACCACTTGCACAGACAACTGGTGTGAATCAACCGTTGTAATAGGCATTTTAAAACTGCGACCTCGGCAGGACTCGAACCTGCAATCTTCTGATTCGAAGTCAGATGCCTTATCCATTAGGTCATGAGGCCTACGAATGCTCCAATGTTATGCTCTGCAACTGCGACAACCACTTGCACATACAACTGGTGTGCGTCAACTGTTGTAATGGGCATTTTAAAATTGCGACCACTACAGGACTCGAATCTGCAATCTTCTGATTCGAAGTCAGCAGCTTATCCATCAGGCCACGAGGCCTATGAATGCTCCAAAGTTATGCTCTGTAACTGCAACAACAACTTGCACAGACAACTGGTGTGCGTCAACGGTTGTAAAGGGCATTTTAAAACTGCGACCCCAGCAGGACTCGATCCTGCAATCTTCTGATTCGAAGTCAGACGCCTTATCCATTAGGCCATGAGGCCTACGAATGCCTCAAAGTTATGCTCTGCAACTGCAACAACCACTTGCACAGACAACTGGTGTGCGTCAACGGTTGTAATGGGCATTTTAAAATTGCGACCACGGCAGAACTCAAATCTGCAATCTTCTGATTCGAAGTCAGACGCCTTATCCATTAGGCAATGATGCCTACGAATATTACGAAGTTATGCACTGCACTCGCAATATAGGACGTATTCTTTGTCTATAACTACGGCAAGACGTACTAGCTTTTTGGCATGTTCAGGAGAAGTGTTGCTCTCAGGGGATCTCTTTGATTCCTGGATCTGCAAACATCCCTTTCTATGACATATGCATTGAGGACATTCCTAAGAAACACATAAGGCATATCCTTAGATTGACATCTGGTGGCTGCAACAACCACTTGCACAAACAACTGGTTTGCGTCAACGGTTGTAATGGGCATTTTTAAAACCGCGACCCCGGCAGGATTCGAACCTGCAATCTTCTGATTCGAAGTCAGATGCCTTATCCATTAGGTCATGAGGCCTACGAATGCTCCAATGTTATGCTCTGCAACTGCGACAACCACTTGCACAGACAACTGGTGTGCGTCAACTGTTGTAATGGGCATTTTAAAATTGCGACCACTACAGGACTCGAATCTGCAATCTTCTGATTCGAAGTCAGACGACTTATCCATTAGGCAATGAGGCCTACGAATACTACAAAGTTATGCACTGCACTCGCAATATAGGACGTATTCTTTGTCTATAACTACGGCAAGACGTACTAGCTTTTTGGCATGTTCAGGAGAAGGGTTGCTCTCAGGGGATCTCTTTGATTCCTGGATCTGCAAACATCCCTTTCTATGACATATGCATTGAGGATATTCCTAAGAAAGACATAAGGCATATCCTTAGATTGACATCTGGTCGCTGCAACAACCACTTGCACAGACAACTGGTGTGCGTCAACGGTTGTAATGGGCATTTTAAAACCACGACCACTGCAGGACTCGAACCTGCAATCTTCTGATTCGAAGTCAGACGCCTTATCCATCAGGCCACGAGGCCTACGAATGTTACAAATTTAAGCTCTGCATTCGCAATATAGGACCCTATTCTTTGTCTACAACTACGGCAAGACGTACTAGATTTGTGGCATGCTCAGGAGAAGTGTTGCTCTCAGGGTATCGCTTTGATTCCTGGATCTGCTTTCATCACTTTCTATGACATATGCATTGAGGACATTCCTAAGAAACACATAAAGCATATCCTTACATTCACATCAGGTCGCTGCAACAACCACTTGCACAGAAAACTGGTGTGCGTCAACGGTTGTAATGGGCATTTTAAATTAGCGACCACGGCAGGACTCGAACCTGCCATCTTCTGATTCGAAGTCAGACGACTTATCCATTAGGCAATGAGGCCTACGAATACTACACAGTTACGCACTGCACTCGCAATATAGGACGTATTCTTTGTCTATAACTACGGCAAGACGTACTAGCTTTTTGGCATGTTCAGGAGAAGGGTTGCTCTCAGGGGATCTCTTTGATTCCTGGATCTGCAAACATCCCTTTCTATGACATATGCATTGAGGATATTCCTAAGAAAGACATAAGGCATATCCTTAGATTGACATCTGGTCGCTGCAACAACCACTTGCACAGACAACTGGTGTGCGTCAACGGTTGTAATGGGCATTTTAAAACCACGACCACTGCAGGACTCGAACCTGCAATCTTCTGATTCGAAGTCAGACGCCTTATCCATCAGGCCACGAGGCCTACGAATGTTACAAATTTAAGCTCTGCATTCGCAATATAGGACCCTATTCTTTGTCTACAACTACGGCAAGACGTACTAGATTTGTGGCATGCTCAGGAGAAGTGTTGCTCTCAGGGTATCGCTTTGATTCCTGGATCTGCTTTCATCACTTTCTATGACATATGCATTGAGGACATTCCTAAGAAACACATAAAGCATATCCTTACATTCACATCAGGTCGCTGCAACAACCACTTGCACAGAAAACTGGTGTGCGTCAACGGTTATAATGGGCATTTTAAAACTGCAACCCTGGCAGGACTCGAACCTGCAATCTTCTCCACGAGGCCTACAAATGCTGCAAAGTTTTGCTGTGCTATCACACCAACGGACCGTATTCAGTGTCTATAACTCCGGCTAGACGTACTATCTTAGTGGTGTGTTCGCAACGCATGAACTGGAAACTTTTTTAGTTAGGGGATGATTTAAATTTATTTGGGGATTACATCTATTTCTGTTAAGAAACGGGCCTAAGCCAGTATAGAAAATTCTTAGATCAACATCAAGGAACATCACATGAGGCATTCGGCTAAGTTTGATGGCAGGCAGCAAGAACACAACTCAGATTGTGGCAAATGCAACCAGTAGATGTCACAACTACTGAAACGTCTCATGAATTTGATACAAGCTGCAACAATCACTTGCACAGACAACTGGTGAGCATAGACGATTTTAAAACCACAACCAAGGCAGGACTCGAACCTGCAATCTTCGATTGTTGTTAAGATTTGCTCTGCTTTCCCACCAGAACTCTGGCAGGACATAACTCCTTCATGCTGTGTTCGCATCGAAGGAACTGGAAACAATTTTAGTTAAAATATGGTTTAGCCATATAAGGGGATTACATCATCTGCCATTAAGAAAAGGGCCTGAGCAAGAAGGGAACATCAACGAAGATCAATTTAGTTTGATGGCAGACAGCACAAACACAGCTCATATCAGATTTAATATGTTTTGTTTCATAAAGTAACACAGCTCCAGTAGACATTATCATCTCCTAAGTGACCACTAATTGATGTTATGGCAACACAATATGTTTATAATCCATTTAATATTTCTCTTTAAAGTAGAAAAAGAACAACTCAGCAATTTCGTGAACATTTAACTTACCAAGACACATTACAGCGAGTGCGATTAACTCACTAAAACACCTACTGTAACCTAATAAACTACTGATGTAGTCAATAACATGCAAAACACTTAGATTAATGCTTTTGACCAGACTGAAAATGCTGATAATGCATTCGTTTTGGTTTCAGGAGACCATTTGTCTAAGGAGAGTCAGATTTTGAGAGCTACAGACATTAGTGCGAAATGTGTCTTATAACTTGATTAAAAGAAGGGCCAGTACATGTGGTGGTGGCTATACTTCTGTATGACAAAGAGCTTATGAAAGCGCTTCTGATTTTTCTCTGCATCTGAGCTTGGTAGATTTATTGCTCTGTTAGGATTTTGTTATGGTCCCTGGTGGAAAACTGTATCAGCACAAAGAAGTAATAAAAACAAAGAATCAGCACTTATTATGTACTGTAGTATTTCCTTAATTTTTTAGACTTTATTAGACAGTGATTTACTTAAACAGATCAATTAAACAGGCCAACGTCTAAAAAAATTAACATTTGTACTTGGGTTGTAAAAAATATTATAGTTCATGTCAAATTATCTTTTATGTTACCATTATCTTCCATAACTTACTTTACAGAGTAGTTTTTTAGTAGTAGTTTTTAATAGCCTACACTGTAAAAAATAAAGGTTATTTGGTTAGTCGTTGAAGGTTTACATGAATAACAGATGCTTTCACTTGTTATTATATTCACTTTGAATTAAACACATTATTACTGACAGGTGAAAGCATTTCCACCATATAAAGGTAAAAGCTATCCAGTAATATTAAAACATGGATATTATTCCTATGATGTGTTCTTTGAAGCACAGTGAGTTCGTATTTTTGCATTATTATCAGTTATGATTTAATGTGTTAATCATAGACTATGAAACATGGACGTAGTGTCCTTGACGTCACCCATAGGTTTCTGAGGAGCTGTTTTGAAGCTCTAAGTGGGCGGAACCAGCCATCGCCATTTTAACAGCACGTCAGTCCAGGATAATCGATAATGGGTGAAGAGGTGGGATGTCGTTGTAGCCTGCCTACTGAAACCACTTGTGATTCAAGGGGCCACGCCTCGCTGAATTTTCGTAAATAAGTAAAACAGGTAAGTTAATAAAAAAATCACCTTCCTCACAAGGGAGGTTGTGAAGGGTAAAATTTGCTATATCAACCTAAAAAATATTTTGGACCAGGCTGTAAACATGTTTTTTTCTGCTGTGGAGTCTCTAGTGGCCAGTCGATGAATTGAAGTTTAAATCACTTCAGTGTTGGCTTCACAAGAGAGATTGGATGGTTGCCGCTTGGTTTTAATGTACCAACACCAACGTTGACATACTTGTATCTTTCTTATAGCAAATAATAATAATTTCTGCATAAGTCTGTAAGTAATACATATTCATTGCAGTCTCCCCAACTGATTATTAGACTTGTTATTACCTGTTTCAGTAAAATACGGACAGGTTACATTCGCCGGCAAAACATCCAGTTTACTATTTTCCAAAACACATAAAATGTGCCGTTCTTACGCATTTTAGAGATGGAGCTTGATCTTCATATTCCTGATACAACTATTGAGTGCTTCTTCTTAAAAAACATATTAATATTTTTTAGCCATGAAAAACAAGGTCAGCATTATATTTAAATTGTTTCATGTGATTTTAACATGCTTTAAAAAGAAAAAAGTCCAAAACAAGATCCTTAAAATCTTATTTATCATAACCCTGTCAAAACCATAGCATTTTTTACAAAAAGCCTTCCACCTAGCAAGTTTTGTAAATTTCTGTCGGGACCACTGTCGTCAATTATTTAACGATGATAGCATATATTTACAAACTCTCTGCTGTTCCATGCAGCCTTTCATGCACATAGCAGGAGCGCAGCATTACATGTCCCCCCACCTGGGGAACCAGAATAGTTCCTGATGCGTAACAGGATTAAATTAAAAGATCCGAAGATACAGGCAGATAAGGAAGAGATGGGGATGGAGGTGGGTTTTAAGTGCAACACTATTAACCAGCTGATGAGGAGCAAAGAAATGCAACTTAAATAGGACGCAGTTTAATGCGTGTTGTATGACTATTGGTCAACGTTGAGTAGCTGCACCTGATGTGATCAGCTGAAGCAAGCTGAACTCACGTGACCTGCCAGAACTAATGCTACGCTTGATTTGTATAGACAATTCTAAATGTAACTTTTTAAATACGGAAAGCTACCTATATCTGTAATGATAATCAATATCGTTGTGTCCTCAGTAATACAAGACAATATTCAACTTTTAACTAGAAAAATATAAAGAAATATGTTAACATTTTAGCGACCTGAAAGGTAATAACACGTGATACTTTAAACAAAATCAAGCTTAATGTAAAGACCTGTGTGTTTGTGGGTAAATATTAAAATGAATTAATCTTATATAACAACATTAAAAAGAAACCAATAAAAATATAAAGGACAAAAAGCATTTATTCTAAAACTTTTAAATCAAATGAACACACAAAGCTAATCATAAAAGCTCATTTGAAATATTAATAAAACTAAAATCAAAACTATAATAACTGGTTAGTATAACATACAATAATTTCTTTCTGAATCTTTTTAATTTTAATCTGTTCATATTACAGAGTATCATGAATGCACTCAGATACACCTGGACGCATTGCGTTTATGAGATTAAGTCATTTCATTTAATTTCTACGTTAAATTTAAAACATTTTAATATTTAAAATCATGATTTCATGAGGATGACTCCCCTCGGATGGGATTTCCATACAGTAAATAACATTTGGCAGGTGCAGTTACCCTGTCATCATCATGGCCTAAAGCAACAGGAAGCCTTTCAATACACGATTTAGCTGGCTGACACATTTTCGCACCAGGACTGAATAGTGTCCTTGTAAGTGTGAGGCTCGAAGACAGTTTGTGGGTGTCAGGGAAAAAGTCTGCAGCGCTTTGTGATTTTACCTGTTGACTATCAAGGGTTTTAATTCGCCTCAGAGATGAAAGGCAGGCCTCTGACTCATCATCATAGACAACATTATTATGAACGGCTCAGAATGATCTCGGCATTCAATTCCTTACACAAAGATTAAGTCCTTGATAAGGATTTAAAAAAAAACCTTCAACGCACTGACATCATGACTCATAGTTTTCCATTTCTTGTGAAGGTTTTGTTGGCTTAGAAATAGCATCAAGTTTAATTATAATCAAGAAGGTTTCTACGCAACTTTTTCCACGAAAAAATTCTCCAATATCCCATAATTTAAAACAAATGTAACTTTTTAAAAATAAAGTCAGACACTAAAGTTGCATTCTTGTGGAGGTAAATATGCCAACGGTATGGAGGTAACATTGATGTAATGTTGAAAATGTTTGATAAAGGCATTGTCAGAAAGATGTAAATATATTAATTTGGCTAATTAATTGAAAAGAAAGTACTATTTAATAATCCTGATTTGAAATAACAGATCATGTCTAGTTTGTGGCCAGTTTATATCACTTTGTTTTGACTAGTTTATGAATGTTTTTGGTATTTCAATATTTATTGTCAATGTATAGTCTCTGACATTTTTATGTAATGTAGTATATAAATATAGTATATAATAAAATGAGATAATGATATTAAAATGCTTTAATTTGACCTTATGTAAAGTAATAGTTCACCCAAAAAAAATATTTCTGTCATCATTTACTCTCAACTTTAAGACTTTCTTCTGCAGAACACAAAAATATATATTTTGAAGAATGTTGTTAACTGGCCCCCATTCACTATGGACACAAAATCTATGCAAGTGAATAGTGGCCAGTTAACAACATTCTACATGATCATCTTTTGTGTTCTGCGGAAGAAAGTCATACATCAGGGTCCAAAGCAATTGTACTGACAGGTACGCCCACCTTACTTGCGTATACATTAGGGCAGTCTTAGTCAAATCATACCATGAACTGATGTAGATTTGTGGGAGTGTGGTTACACGTAGCGTTTCATGCAGGTCTGGTTGAGCATTCGCTTTTAGATAAATGCATATTTTGTTCCGACACTTTAATTTTTGCAATTTATGTGTTTAATACATGCATGGGCAGCTTATAACACACCAAAGAGAAATAAAAACATGTGTTCACACCATTTGACCAATTTCACGAGTTCACACTTACATATAATGAATAGGAAGGGTTGTGCGTATTTGGCTTGCTGTCCGAGGGGAGGGCTCTAAGCCTGGGATTCGGCACCGAGTCCAGAACTCAGCCCCGAATCTAGAATTTTGCCCCGTGCTCGGCCCGAACCCAGAGCACCCCTCCTCGGTTTTAGGAGTAAGAAGTGAGATTTGCAGCGAAAGGGTTGTCGGAGAGATGCTAGAAAGCTGTCAAAGAACTGAGGTAAGTGATGTTTATTTATACCCCTTGGTTACTTGGTTACTGGGTGTGCTCCACCTTTGTAATTAGGTTGATTATCTGAAGTGTTCCTCCCGAAATGTAATGTGTAGAGCTATTAGCAAGTCATTGATGTTTAGGCAGTGCAGAAATGACACATTGCACCTTAAATCCTACAGCACATAATATTACTCTTTATAGTCATATGAAAGCCTGAGATTTGACAGTTCTTTTGGCATCACCTCTCTCTACCTTTGCTGAAGTGCAGAGGGCTGAGAAAGGTGACAGAAAACGTCATTCACACATGGTTTCCGAGCTAACAGATGCTCTCACCTTCATCGCCTTCCTCTTACAGATCTATCCTCATCCTCAAACTGGTGTTGATCAGCACCATCCTCTCCCACACAAGAGTCTTTCTGCCATTGTGTGACACACAGTAACAGGGATGACGCTTTCATTCAACATCATTTCCTCTTTCCTGACAAAACACACCTGCACTCAGGGGCGTAATTTCCACACGGGACAGGGGGACACGTCCCCCAGTTTTAAATTTGTTTGCTATGATTTTTTTAACTCCACAACGTCATCGCCACGGAGAAGTACTCGGACCGAGTCTTCTCGATGCACATTCTAAAAGTAGATCACCGAAAGACTGTTTTCAATAACGTGGTTTGATTTTAATTGAATATATATATTTTTTAAATGGTCGTTGTTTCGGTTGGCTAAGTTAAGCTGATTCCTTCATTTGGACTTCTATGGGGAAGAAACAGGAATCAAACATTGTGAAAAAAACAGGATTCAAGTCAAAATCATTTTACCCCATTTTGTGTCCCCCCACCTTCTCATACCAAAGTTACACCCTTGCCTGCACTTGATGTTCTTCAGGCAATTTTTTCAATGCATGTCTCGTTAAACATGAAATATGGCACTTGAAAAAAATTCAATTAGTCACTCTCTTTAACATCTTTCCATCTTAACTGGCTAGCAATGCAACCCAAAAGTAGAGTTCTAATTCTGACTATACTGTAAGTCAAAGGGGTCCAGTGTTGTTTGGGGTCCAAATGGGGGTCCAAAATGTCTTTTGTGTTCTGCAAAGTGATGAAATATTTTTTTACCGGAGTGACCGGGGTGGTGGTCCCTCTTTTTAAGAAGGGGGACCGGAGGGTGTGCTCCAACTATCGGGGATCACTCTTCTCAGCCTCCCCAGGAAAGTCTATGCCAGGGTACTGGAGAGGAGAATCCGGCCGATGGTAGAACCTCGGATTCAGGAGGAACAGTGTGGTTTTCGTCCCGGTCGTGGAACACTGGACCAGCTCTATACCCTCTCCAGGGTGCTGGAGGGTTCATGGGAGTTTGCCCAACCAATCCGCATGTGTTTTGTGGATTTGGAGAAGGCGTTCGACTGTGTCCCTCATGGCATCTTGTGTAGGGTGCTCTGGGAGTATGGGATTCGGGACCTTTTGCTAAGGGCTATCCGGTCCCTGTACGACCGGAGCAGGAGCTTGGTTCGCATTGCCGGCAGTAAGACAGACTTGTTCCCAGTGCATGTTGGATACCGGCAGGGCTGCTGTTTGTCGCCGGTTCTGTTCATAATTTTTATGGACAAAATTTCTAGGCGCAGCCAGGGGCCGGAGGATGTCGGGTTAGCTTTCTCCGCAGGGTGGCTGGGCGATCCCTTAGAGATAGGGAGAGAAGCTCGGTCACTTGGGAGGAGCTCAGAGTAGAGCCGTTGCTCCTCCACATCGAGAGGGGCCAGCTGAGGTGGCTCGGGCATCTTTTCCGGATGCCCCCTGGACGCCCTTCCCGGGAAGGTGTTCCGGGCATGTCCCACCGGGAGGAGACCCCGGGGAAGACCTAGGACATGCTGGAGGGACTATGTCTCCCGGCTGGCCTGGGAACGCCTCGGTGTCCCCCCGGAAAAGCTGGAGGAAGTGTCTAGGGAGAGGGCAGTCTGGGCATCCCTGCTTAGACTGGTGACCCCGCGACCTGGCCCCGGATGAAGCGGAAGAAAATGGATGGATGGATGGCTTTGTTTCCTGTTGTTAGTCATGTTTGTAGTCCTTTGTAGTTTTTCTTGTTAATAAGTTTCCCCAGGTGTTTCTTGTTTCCTTGTTATCCCAGTGTATTTAAGCCCTAGCATTTCTATTGTTTGGTGTCGGTCTTTGTTTCAAGCTCTTTGTTTTATGCTTTGTTTTTGTACCACCGTTGTTCTGTGGATTGCCCTAGTTTGTTTTATCTTGTATTATTTTCATTAAACTTAATACTTATTCAACTGCACTTGGATCCACTTCTCATCCTGGATTATCTAACCATTACATTGGATGAGAAAATAAAGGATTTGGTCTACACCATGTAGAGTAGATGTTATAAGAGTGTGGTTCGGGTTGCAACATTTTTGTCAAACGGTTCGGGTCAGGTAGAGAATAAGTGCAGCTGGAATTTCTAACTCTGATTCAATACCTAAAAAATATGGATATTCGATACCAAGGGGAAAAACTGCCATTACATTAAGGCCCTAATTTTTCTTAAGTTTAAACAAGACTAGATATATTTTTACTTTATTCATTATTGTTTATCAGTTTTTAAGTAGTAAATATATGAGTAAAATTAACATTAAAGTTGTATTTGGCAATTTTAATGGACCAGGGCTGCGTTTCCCGATAACGTTATCTCTTAGCGCGCTACGAAGACTCTAAACGTACACTTTAACTCAAGTTATACCTTTTCTAGGCATGTTCCCCGAACTATACCTTTTGAGGTTACTTAAGGTAAACCTTAAGTGCGACGTTAGCAGGTGCTGTCCATGGCGGTGGTGCTGAATAGGTTGATATCGATGCCTCGAGAATCGATTTGTATGCTCTACCTTACGTTATAGAGTGGGTAAAGTATTGAGAAAACAATGTTTATTATAAAAAAATGCTTTAGAAATTGTAGAAATTGCATTTATCAGGTCTCACTGCATATGTATATGTGCATATATAATAGTATAAAGAATGAAACAAAGAAATATGTGTGTGTATTTATAATTTTGCAAGTGTCCGATCCCGCACCCTCACAGTCATACGTTTTCTGCGTTAACCAGCTACTTAAACTGGCTGTTTGACTTCTCTTGTTTTTTAAATCGTCATTCATATTCTCATAGTTTGCCATCGTGTGTTAATGTTCTCCACGATTGGTGTTGATTCAGATTATTTGAGTAAATCACTCATTTGTGTATAGGGATAAGTGTCCCTTCCAGAATGACATTAACACGCAGGTCACCTGCAGTGGGATAGAAGCCTTGATGTACCTCCATCACGTCGTGCCAGGCGAAAGGCATTCGGAGCAGGATGTTTGTCACTGAGTGAATGCATCGCCACACCCAGGTCTTTCTCAGCCCATATTCATCCCCAAACACCTCCAGGAAACTCCCCACGGCATAAAAACCAAGAGCTGCCATGTAGCAGCTGATTTTCGGGGCTGAGGGGGTAGCTCCGTCGAGTTTGTCTCGACAAAGTTGGGCCAACAAGATGCAAGAGCTGCAGACTTTGCTCCCGTGTCAGGCTAAATTTGTGTAGAATTTTCTCTTCTGACATGGTAGCTAGGGGACTAAAATGTTCTCGAATGAATTTGTGCAAAAACACAACGTACGCTCCACGGACGGCAACATCTTTGATTTAAGACAAATATTTGCTGTCTCGCTGCCATAGTTTGACCAAACTCCCCATGACATGCATTCCCTTTATGTAGACTACGACTTACCTGTCAAATAGTTTGCCAGCTGATGTGCCTTGGGATAATAGGCTGTAATTAAAAACGCTAACAACCTTCTGTGTATGACAATTTTATTCATGAAAACACTTCAATAACCTACACTGAGTGTATTAAACCAGAGTATTTTATTTGTAAAATTTAAACTAAGTTAAATTAAAAATTAAAATTTAATACTAAATAGAATTTTCAATTAAATTTGATATGTGAAATTGTAGAAAAGCATTTTGCACAGCAGTTATAGACGATAAGGGATATCTAAGAGCGATCCAGACCAACCTTACGAAAGTATGACTTACAGAAGGTATACTTAACTAAGAAGGTTTCTGGAAACAGATATTAACAATAAGTACAGCTTAAGGTATAACTTAAGAATGACGTAGCGTCAAGAAGTTTTCGGGAAATGCAGCCCAGAATTTATAAATTGTTGTATTTTTTATCCAACATTTAGAAAGCTTAATAAATACATTTGTTTCTCATTCTTGGTACGTTCATGTTAGTTAATTACATGACTAACAATTTTTTATATTCTTTTATTCACATATAATAATTGATCAGCGTACAGAGACAGAAATGCAAACTTTAAACGCAAGATCTGTTGCGGAGACTCCGCACTGGCCATCGTAACATTAACAACGCTTAACCGGAGCGAATGAGACGAGTGGATGAGATCAGGCGCACTCTTGCTACGAAAGGCGACGGTAAATCTAAGGATTACATTAGCCTAAGTAGTAGCGGAATCGGGTAGGGGTTGACACACAATAATAATCTAGCGGTCACCATTACTTTGTACCCACGTTCTCAATACATGCTGTACTGTTGTCAATAAACACACACAAGGGTGCTGCTGCCATGTTTAAATGGCGGTAAGTCATGCTAGCTGTCCAATGAAATTTCGCCCTACATTTACTTCGTAGGACATGTGGGAGAGGGGGTGTATCCTAAAACGTAGCCGAAAGCTGATGGACTTTAACTTGATTGACAAATGGGTATAAAAAATGATTTGGTAAAACCACAAAGAAAAGTCATTGGTAAAAAGACAGAGAAAAGCATTTGGTAAAAGCGATTTAAAATGAGCATTTAAGTTAATTTATCAATGAACTTTTTATTGTTTTATTTTCTTTACATTTTAAAGCATGAATAAAATAAACAGTTTTAAATTTATCTATTTATTTATACATTCAAAAAGTAAGTAACATATGATTTTTAAGGCCCTTCTTTGCTTTATGGAGTGTCCAACAACAAGTTTGTGTACGTAGAAGGTGTAAAAACAATATTATGTCTCAATTTACATCTTCACTGACTCTCAAATGATTTGTTCGGCGATTCATCTTTCTAATCCCCTCCTTTAGTGTTGTTGGTTTGCATTGTATTGTTATTTTGACCAATCCATAAGGCTAAGGGACATTTCATTTTCGTGCAGATTTTCTTGTTAAGTCAAGTTGTTTTTATGCCTTTTAGTACTGTACAGTTTGACTTGTCAGCATGTTTCCATGTCAGTTATGTGGACATCTGTGTAGTACTCCAGTAGCCTATGTGAATCACATGAGGATTCACAGCAATAGCCCAAACTTACTTCTACATTGTTGTATTGTGTCATGTGTGTTAGTTTGCTAAATTTTTTGTTACTATCAATCAAAACAACCCAACTGCAGTTGATATTACTTGGAATGCATGATTTTGATATTACTTGAAAACATGATTTTGATCAATCAGAGTTATCTGATTTGGGATTTACATGTGATAAACTCCTAAAAATATGTTAAAATGCAACATAATCTACACCTAAAATAAAAGGGCTGTGTTGCTTATTTGAGAATTGACTTCTTTATTTACATAATCTGAGTGAGTATCCTTTTTTGCCCATATTAAAGCTGAATGTTCACATTTTTTATAGGCGGTTCATTGGGATTAATCCCGAAAAAGGCACTAAGGGTGGACGAGTCTTCTCGAAGCGGACAGGAAAAGGTACCCCAGAAAAAGAAAACAGTCAACACCCGTGTTGCCAGTTTACTGAAGAAACTGATGGACTTTGAGTGGGACTTTATATAAGTGAACCCTATCCTTTACACAACACACATTCCATACACAACAAACACAAACATGATGTGTGTTAGTTGCAATTTTTTTCAGGTGTTCAGTTTTGAAGACCATAAATTGTAAATCTTTAATTCTTAGTCACTTTAAGTCCTTTGTTTAGTTTTTTTACATCTTCTACTAATTTAAAACATATTTTGTGGTTCTTTGTGTTCACTGATGTTCAGGTGTTGATGAAATGTGCCACAAATTCAGTATTTTATAAAGGTACATTTATTTGACCATTCACTTATTTTTCCACAGCCCCTAATTTTGAGAATATTTTGTTATTTGTGTTTGCTGTTTCCAATAACTGCACCTTAAATATTAAATTTTATTTAAATGGCTGCATTTGTTTGTTACTTTTGTTTTAAATGTGTTTCAAGCTTTTAAGATTTTTAAATAATAGAAGATACATGAAGATACATGTTTTGAAGTGACGATGCATTATTTGTGTTAAACCTTTAATGTTTTAATGGACAAATGTATATACTGTACGAAACAGCAAGACTGCTAAAGGGATTATAGACAGTACTAAAAGTAAATATAAATAATTTGTAGCCTTTTCAGAACCATTTGAGAATAAACATTAATCAACTGTTAATGTTTTTGACAGTATTTTACTGTTAATGTAGAAAAAGCGGTAACCACCTGTTAATTTCAGCAACAGCAAGAGACCGTTAATTAAAAGTATCTTGCTGGCAACTGTGCTGCCAGTTACGTTTTTGGGGGGGTTTTTACGGTGAAATTTTTAACAGTGCTGTTAGAAGTTGAGTCAGCAGATTTCATTTTTTAATTAAATAGGTCTGTCAATAGAATTAATTAGATTCAAATTTTGCTTTTATTTGACTGTACTTTCAACATCATCGAGTGTAGTTTCTGCTTTTTGGTTTTCTGAAAAATGTAATTAGATATATCTGTTTCCTCAACACGTTGACTTTGTTTGTTTAAATTTTACTAGCATCATTCCCTCCCCTAAACAATCTGTGATTGGCTAAAACACTTTGAGTCTATCATGGGACTAAAAAAACAACAACAATACAAATAAAAGTATAAATACTCTTTTTTTATTTTTACATAATGTTTTTTGTATTAATTTTTGGAATTACATACAATAGAATTTAAAGCATGATACAAAAGTCTGTTGACGGAAGTCGTGGCACTAAGCAGCCATGTTTGCAATGGCTCTGGACAGCTATTTACCTCATAGCAAGTTCACAGTCCTATCTACTTGTATGGTGGAAGCTATAAAGGTACATCTAAAAAAATAAGAATATCATTAAAAAGGTCAATATTTTCTGTCACTCATTTTAGAAAGTGAAACCCATATATTTTATAGATTCATTACACATAGAGTGAAATATTTCCAGCCTTTAGTTCTTGAAATTTGGATTATTATGTCTATCAGATTATGAAAACCCAAATTCAGTGTCTCAGATAACTAGAATATCAATAAGATCAATAAAAAAATGATATTTTAAACAGAAATTTCAGGCTTCTGAAAAGCATGTTCATTTCTCTGCACTCAATATTCGGTTGGGCCTCCTTTTGGATGAATTACTGCATCAATGTGGCGTCGCATGGATGCAACCAGCATGTTACGAAACACAGGATGCTTTGATACCGGCCTTCAGGTCATCTGCATTGATGGGTCTGGTGTCTCTTATCTTCCTCTTGACAATACCCCATAGATTCTCTATTGGGTTCAGGTCAGGCGGGGTTAGCTGGCCAATCAGGCACAATACCACCATGACCATTGAACCAGCTTTTGGTACCTTTGACAGTTTGGGCAGGTGCCAAGTCCTGCTGGAAAATGAAACCAGCATCTCCATAATGCTTGTCAGCAGAAGGAAGCATGAAGTGCTCTAAAATTTCCTGGTAGATGGCTGCGTTGACTGCGGACTTCAATAAACACAGTGGACCAACACCATCCGAGAACATGATAGCCCAAATCATCACTGACTGTGGAAACTTCACACTGGACTTCAAGCAAAACATGGGTACTGTGCATCTCCACTATTCCTTCAGACTCTGGGACCTTGATTTCCAAATGAATTGCAAAAATTATCTTTCAACTGAAAAGAGGACTTTGGACCACTGTGTTTTATGAATTCTACAGTCAACGCAGCAATCTACAAGACCCAACAATGTAGATGACCTGATGGCCGCTATCATAGCAGCCTGGGCTTCCATTACACCTGAGCAGTGCCACAGGCTTCTTGCCTCCACGCCACATTGATGCAATAATTCAAGCCCAACCAAATAATGAGTGAAGAGAAATGAACATACTGAAGCCTGACATCTCTGTTTAAAATATGATTTTCTATTGATCTTTTGTAATTTTGTAATTTCCTTAGACACTGAATTTGGGGTTTTCATTATCTGCATGCCATTCCATTCTCTACCGCTTATACGAACTACCTCGGGTCACGGGGAGCCTGTGCCTATCTCAGGAGTCATTGGGCATCAAGGCAGGATACACCCTGGATGGGGTGCCAACCCATCGCAGGGCACACACACACTCACTCATTCACTCATTCACTCACGCACTCACACCCTACGGACAATTTTTCCAGAGATGCCAATCAACCTACCATGCATGTCTTTGGACCAGGGGAGGAAACCCCCGAGGCACGGGGAGAACATGCAAACTCCACACACACAAGTCGGAAGCGGGAATTGAACCCCCAACCCTGGAGGTGTGAGGCGAACGTGCTAACCACTAAGCCACCATGCCCCCCCATAATATATGGGTTTCACTGTCTGAAATGTGTTACAAAACATAATGACCTTTTTCATGATATTCTAATTTTTTGAAATGTACAGTACCTGTATATTTCTAAAATCGCGTGCAAAAAAAAACAACATATTTCCAATCAATAATTGAACATGTAAGGCTGGTGCCAAGGTGTCCACACCAAATAGGCACCATATCCCAGGAAACACAGAAGTTCATCCAATACAATGAACTCCCCACAGGGTTTGCATCTCCATCTCAGACAGCATGTAACAATGAATGATGATTACCAACTTAGACCTTTACATCTTTTTCTTCTCCCCCTCTCCTCTTTCTCTCCAACTGAACTTGGAACAATTCAAAGCTCACCCATGAACTGGATTGGACAAATACCATATCTTATATGAACAAAGAATCTTCATATGAATATTTGGTATCATTTGAAATGTCTCAGTGCGATTGGTACAATGGTCTCATATCCACAGCAGTAGAGCAGATCATAACATAGGTTTGAGGATTAAAGATATTCTGCTCACTGTTGAGGTTGTGTCTTCATGCAAATGCCATTTGTTGCCTGATCAGATCCAGAACAGAGTCCTCTACAATGTAAATTGTTGTTGTGTGGAGGAAGGGTATTCTGGTCTGGGTATTTAAGGGAAGCTGGCAAAATGTTCTGGGGAATTCTTACTATGATGAACCACAAGGTGCTGTTTGTGTGCCTTCAGACACACAGCAATGTGTTTTTTCCGATCGCATCTTTTTCTACTGTCAGTCTTAGACTCGTAGACTAATCTTTGAGGATTTGATGTTTTGTTTTCGTATTCTCTCAATTGAATTGAATTGTAATTGGCAAGAAACATTTACCTGACTAATAAATTGTCATGTTTGAATTTGTTCTGCATTATTCTGAGTTTATGAACTTTAGTAGATAAAGCTATATCCTTTGTTACCGCAAATCTACTTTCAGTTTAGTGACGGACTAAAATCCTGTATTCGGTGAACATTGGGGCACGCCAGCTGAGATTTTAGACCTCCGACTAACTAATTGGCATTCCTTTAAGTGTACTTAGACCGTAGGGGCTAATGTTTCCGTTTAGAACAGCACGTATGTTGTCTAACCAATCTAAATAAGGTACGTCTCAAACCTTTGGTTATTGGAATATTATTCTTACTAAGTGTACATAGGAAACTATGGCATGATTATACAAAGCTACCATCAGAGGAAGTAAGTTTGGTCTATTTATCTCTATGGAGTGGTCATGACCTCTGTTCAAAATAATCATTACTTTAATTAAGTTTATATAGTCTAAGGGGGCTAGATAAAATAATGCTTTCGGAGTATTACTAGTCATAGAACCTCTGGCAGTGACCAAGACTGACAAGTTTGTAACCGTGAGATCCGCGTGTAACGGCCGGCGTTAGACTCTGAGCGACAGTGAGAATCGGATGAAGGAGTGTAATTTAGAATAAGGCAGAAGAATCAAACATTGACCAAAATTGCATGATTATTATCACGCATAATAATCAAATACAAATTATATGATTCAATAAGGTTTTCTTTTTTATCTTTTGGAGTCAGATAATTACGCAATGTTAAAATGATGTTAACTGTAACAACCCAGAGCGCTGGAAGGACAGAACGCGCGCAAGCCTTCGCCATGCAACTTGGACTCCGCCATTGGGCCAGTGGGTGGTTGGTGGTTCTTCTTTTCCCACATTTTTCACCACCTTACAAACATGACAATGAGGGAATAATAACTTTGGTTTGCTTAGCCTAAATTGCGCAAAAAATCACTGATTTCGAGGTCGCCTCTTCTACTGCACAGGCTGCCAATCGCCTCATGAGGGAATCATAAGTCTTTACTAATAGAAGATTGGCTCATTTTACTGGAAGGTGGGACTTTCATAGCTAGAGCGGCCATATTGAGTGTTGCATTCCTCGCCATTCATTGTAACGACAGTGGCGCATCTTGTTAATGTTAATATCTTTGATGAAACTGTACTAATACTATAAATAACTGGCACTATTTTGTTAATCTCTTTTGTCAGTCATGACTGTAGTTGAGTTTATACTTTGACATTTAGGTCATTGAGGAACACTGAGGTTACTGATGAATGAATGATTTTTTGGCTGAACAGAATATGATGTAATGAAATGTCTAAATTACCAATGAGATACAGATCGTCTGAATTTTCAACTGTGGTGTGAAATGCACTGTTGTCGGACTGTCTTTGAAGCCTCAACAGAGGTTTTCTATACTTCTCTCCGACCAACTTGTCATTGAACAGACAGGATCAAACAGAATGAATTCAGGATAAAGGTCTTGTGTGATGTGACTTTGATGTGAAAATAAATGAAACTAGTGGAACCCACCTCTGCATAAGCAATGAATTAAAAGGAACCTTACCTGAAGCTAATTTACAAAAACATGGGTGATGTGATGTGTAAAGTCACAGGAAGTTTGTGATTTTGTGATTTAAAGGGCCAGTGTATGACATTTAGCGGCATGTAGTGTTGAGGTTGTAAGGGGACCTGCAGTGTGTGTGGATAAACATATCTCATTCTAAGGTAAGAAAAACATAAAATTTCATTATGTAAGATCTTTACACACCTCTGAAGACATGGTTATGTACATAACATGACATTTCTGTCAATAGATCCTCCAAAAAAATCAGACACTAGACCATTAACAAATATTTTTTGTTATTAAAACAAACGTTGACGTGTTCCACAAGGAGCTTGCATGAGAAACTGTATTTTGGTAAGGAGAAAACATTAATATGAGTTTTATAGGTGTTTCCATTCAAAATGGCACATATCTCAAAGCATTTACGGCAGATGTGTTCGAACACCCTTAGCTTCCTCCTGTGGGCTTCTCCCTGTTGTAATTCTCTCCAGATATCATCTCGGCAACAAATTAACTCAAACATTTTCATTGTGACAGAGTTTCCATGTGACCTTTTGCATCCATGAATGCTGCCAAGTGCTGATTTGCTGCAATTCTTTTGTTGGTCCTTCAGGGACTTTCAAAATTGAATTGGGGGTTTAAGAAAATAGGACACACATTTGTATTGTGTTCTTCATAAAACTGACAAGAAGAAAAAGAGAGCTTGGAATCCATCAGTAAGCGTTTGTCGGTGGTGCTTCCTAAGGCAAACATGTCTATTACAGTTATTAATACATTATAATAACCCCTGTATTAACCTTTGACACATGATGAATGATAATGAACAATTCAAATCACCCTGCTAGTTGAGAAAATGTGTACTACGGATTTTTCTGATTTATAAAAACCATAAACGAGCTAGTCAAAACCAAACCACCTGTGGCCCGGTTTAGTAAAAACTCTGAGCATATTAACCCTGAAATGGGGGAAACTCTTGGTTTTCCGTTTTAGAATGTCAGGTTTGTCAAACCCAAAAAAAGCGGGGTAACTCAAGACCTTTCCTAAAGGAGTGGTAACTTTTACTCAGTGTCAGTAACCATAATAACTTACTCTGTGAACCTAAACTGGTAGGGAGCAGGTTTTCTCTGGTAAACACAGAGTTTATTTCGAACTCCTCCCCCTTTTAAGTGCAAGTGGCATACGTCGTTCATTCTTTCATTTATACAGACATTCATGGGCTGTGGCTCACATTATGATCACACAGACACCATCTCAGTGACTTATGTGTCATATGTGCTTTTATAAAGGGATTCATGAAGAGGCTGCTTTTATTAATTGGGATGTAGGCCTACTTTGATTTCAGGAGAGCAATTTAGGACCAGAGTGGAATTTTGTCATTTCCCTGTGCATTTTTATGCTCCATTGATTATGGCTTTTTATAGTCGTGGTGCACACGCTTAACCCAGGATAAGCCTACCCAGAGTAAATTGAACTAACTCAAATCAGCTGTTCTGAAACAAAAAACTCAAAGTTTGAAATTTCTAAGTGAACCATCTCTGAGTTTGAGGTTTAACCTAGAGCTGGTTGAACCTCCTTATTGAAACGGGCCCCTGGTAATTCCCTAGCAACCAGTCAGATCCCCTTGGAACAATATTACAATGTGTTAATACCACTTAATTTCTTAGGGTTTGCACACATCCTCTAGAAAAAAATGCTTTGTTGTTTTAACCCATTTTGAAATTTACTTTAGATTGGATTTTTCCATATTTGAGACAATCATAAGTTGAAACCATTTTAGTGGTGTAGTTTTAAAATTAAAGCTTTATTCAGAAAAATTGTTGAGGCATATCAAAACAATAAAATCTTTGTTCATAATTTTTTGTAAACACAACATTCTCATTCTGTTTCAGTTGTCAGAATTCTGTGAGTGCCAATTGTCCTTCCGAGTCCCAGCTGGCTGAGCAAAAGGCTTGTTATATAATTTCATATCAGACAGATTGGTACAGTGACCGCAAAATCTCTCCATCTCTCTACCCACTTCTGATGAATCCGTTTTTAATTAAGGCTGCCAGAATAAAGGTCCCCCGATACTTCACTCCGTATCCTGCTTGCTTTTTTGTGCAGTACAAGCATTAAAGTTTGCGGCTAAGAATTGCAATGGTGTTTTATTACCCCTCATGTGTTGCCTCGCTTAACCATATGATATAGGCTCAGAGACATTGATTCAGCAGCGCTCTATATCATCAGGTGTTTTGCAGCGTGATGAGTAGAGCATGGTCTCAGAGGAGCAACCTGCTGGGAGAAAAAGAGTGTTTGATGAAGTTCCTCGCAGATGCGTTGCTGCAGTACTTCATAATGGCATCTGTAATGCATCAAAAGTTACCTGACTTGGGGGGATTTTTGATTCTGTAGAACAACATCTCCTCCACTTTTGCAAGCTTTTGATGTAATACAAGTGTAACTAAATAGAGGCAGGGGTGCCACTAGGGTTTCTTGCCCGTCTGGCTAATTTGTACTCCAGGCCCCCAAAAAGTAATTGGATATCGCTTTCAATTAGAGACAAACAGTAATACATTTGAACAGTTTATTAATTACAAATTAGTCTGTAAATTTTAGTCTATAAAACTAAACCAAAATATTAATTACATAACCAAGTTACAAATACCCTTGCACACATAAAGTATACTTGAGCTTTTTCACACACCAATACAATTTTTACATTTAAATAGGGTGAAATGAATAGTAGAGTAATCCAGGCTGAGAAGCGAATCTAAGTGCTGTGGTTTCATGAAAATATAACAAGACAAAACATAGGCGCAGGCAGGGGTAAAAGCCTGGGCTTGGGAAGCAGTGCTGGAAGCCACGGAGAGGCTGGACAGGACTGGCTCAAAGATCTCAGGAAGACCGGACGGGTCCGACTCGAAGACCTCTGGAAGGCCGGACGGGTACGGCTCAAAGGCCGGACGGGACCGACTCTGGGAACTTTGGAACACCGGACAGGACTGGCTCGAAGACCTCAGGAAGGCTGGACAGGATCGGCTTGGGGAACTTTGGAGCGGCCAGCTCGTCATTAGCCTCAGGAACAAGAGAGCAGTGCACAGCCCAAACACAGAGCAGAGCAGCAGCCACAACTGGCAGACTCTCCACAAATTAAGTGTCGACATGTGCCTTGTTCAGGAAGGAATCCTCTGGGAAATTAAACGAACAAACGCTCCATGTTTTTCCCACATGACCTGGAACGTCTTTAAAAATAAACATTAACCAATAAAATTGTGATTCCCTTTCTGTCGGTCTCTCGACGTTGTTTCGAACAGACAGATGGAGGTTTGCCCTTGAGAACCTATCAGCTCTGACTACTTAAGAAGAGGCCAATGAAATTTGGTTAGTAAAATTTGTATGGCGGTGTCCGCCCATTTACCTTTTGTCCTTCAGAGCCATCGCTCATGATTACAAAACTATCGTTTTTCGACTACAATTTATTTGCTGGATTTACGACGTGTGCAGCGGATCGTCCCTATCCTGCAGCAACCTTCCCCTTGGCGTCTCGGCGGTTCCAGGGGTGTTCTGAGATTTTCCAAAAAGCCCTTTTCAGGGCTGGCCTATTTCTCCAGCGCGGCATGTCCCGCTGTTCTCTTGAGTGCCGCACCCTTATCGAGGAGGGGGACGGAAACGATACCTGTATCAAGTGTCTGGGCGTCCATCACGCTGAAGCAGCGTTCATCGACACATCTTACCCGCACTGCGCACTTCGTTTGCTACCCGGGCTGTGACATCAGAGGCTAAGGCCCCGCGGTCCGCTAAGGCTAGCAGCGTTGATGATATGGAGACTTCTGCAGCTTAATCCCGCCAGCCATGTGCTCACTGGCTGCCTGCCCGCTCGTATTCGGAAACGATGCATGATGAAGATGAGATGTCGCTCGCTGCATCGGAGGGAGACTTCTTGCCATCAGACGCTGAAGACTCCGAGCAGCTCCCCCCCAAGGGGGGTCGAGCTCAGGATGAAGCAGATGTTGAGATGTCGAACATGCTTACCCGGGCAGCCACGAGCATTGGGTTGCAGTGTACCCCACTGCCTCCTCCCCAGCGTTCGTGGCTGGATACGTGGTTCCTGGGGTCGGAGCGAGGTGCCATACCATGCCAACCCCCGGTGCAATTCTTCCCGAACGTGCAAGAGGAGCTGTGTAAGTCTTGGAGCGCCCCGCTTACGGCTCGTTCAAGTCAGACCAGCACTAGCTCCCTCACTTCCCTCGATGGTGTGGCAGCCAAAGGCTACGTCGATGTCCCCCAGGTGCACCTTTGCCCGCAGATGGGGGCCACCTGGAAGAATCGACCACACCTTCTGTCCAAAGCGTGTAAGACTTCGGCATCTCTGGTGACCTCGCCCTACGTGCGACCAAGGTGACAGCACGGGCCCTGGGTCAGACGATGTCCACATTATTGGTCCAGGAGAGACACCTCTGGCTTAACCTTGCACAGATGAATGACGCCGAGAAATTCAGCTTTCTCGATGCACCCATCTCGCAGGAGGGGCTGTTTGGTGACACCGTCAAGGACTTCGGTCAGCAGTTCTCTACGGTAAAGAGGCAGACGGATACCCCCGTACCTCTGGCAGAGGTTGCCACTCTTCTGGTGAAACAGGCCATGGAGCTCAGATGTTTGACGGGTTTTACAGCCCATACTTCATCGTTACGCAGTACGCGCCCAGTCAGTGTTGAACTGCCTGGAACACTTCAGGCAGTCAGCGGTCCCCCTGAAACAGGTTCAGAGGCTCCTGTGACACATGGCGTCCTCGGCAGGGGTATAACCCCTTGAGTTGATGCACATGAGACCGCTCCAACATTGGCTACAGAGTCGAGTTTCGTTGAAAGCGTGGCACACCGGCAGCAGGTGCATGGTGATAACGCCCCTCTGCCGACGCACCCTAACCCCCTGGTCTTCCATGAACTTTCTTGGGCAGGTTACGAGGCAGGTCTAGGTGGCGACGGACGCCTCCCTGCAGGGGTGGGGTGCAGTGTGTGACGAGCACGCAGTTGCGGGGCGTTGGACGGGCCCCCGCCTGAGTTGGCATATCAATTGCTTAAAGTTGTGGGCTGTGCTACTTGCACTGAGGAGGCTAAGGCCTCTTGTGCAGGACAAGCATGTGCTGGTCCATGCGATCTTCCCTAAGGGCGAGACCATATCTATATCCATTGTATTTTTCCCCCCGTGTAGGAAGTTGCCTCTTCAGCGCATCCCTAATTAAGGAAGTCGCGCTCACCCGGTGTAAACCCGATCCAGACGGCCTCTTGCCAGTAGAGAGCTAAGGATTCTGTCCGTGAAAGGTTACCGGTCAGGGTGGAAACATCTTTCTTCAAGAAACACTGGGACCCCCCAACCATCACACTGGAAGGTTACAGTTTCGCGAAAGCTTCGTGCTGACATGCCCAGGCCTGCTACCGTCGCATCGCTAGAGATTTTGACACAATACAACGCTGTGGTGTTTTCCATAGGAACCTCATCTGTCGGCTCTACACAACGTCAAGAGACCGACAGAAAGGTATTGTCCCTTATGCCACAACGTGTATCGTCCTCTGCTGTAGTTGTGAGAGGCTCTCAGGCTCTTCAGAAAAAAAGGTAAATGAATGCTGCACGCTGTCTTCCTTTTATACCAGATATCCGGGGGCGGAGACCGGCATGCAAATTTCAGTAGCCAAATTTCATTGGCCTCTTCTGTAGTAGTCAGAGTTGTTAGGTTCTCAAGGACGAACCCCATCTGTTGGCTCAACAAAACTTTTTGTTGGCTGTTATTTCATGTCTAATTTAAGGGGACACGCACATACACACGCGGATTCTGCTGAGCCCCCAGTGAAACATGGCCCCTTAGAATCGTCCTCATCCCCCCCGTTACGGCGCCCCTGAATAGAGGTGTGATGAAAGTATTTTTCAGAGAGCTGGTGTCACCTAAAATAGGCAACTCAATCACAAACGCTATATTCGTGGCACAAAAACAATATTTGCAGATCAAAGTTCCTGGGGCAAGCAAAAAGCTCACATGTGAATTTTTTTAAATCAAACAAACAGAACCAAAACAACACATTCTGCCCATATTTCAATAACACCTACAAATTATCTTTAATGATCTATTGAGATAAGCGTCCTGTTATCTAGTCCCAAATTTACTTTGTGTCACAATAAACAAGGCATTTTCAATGAGAAGGGTACAATTAGGGCTTAAAGCAGGTCCTCAAACTTGTTCATTGTAAGGCCCACTTTGTGTAGGGTGCATCGCATTGTGCCCCATACATCAGATAAAGACTTATAATTTCAATTCCATTCCATTCTCTACCGCTTATCCAAGCTACCTCGGGTCACGGGGAGCCTGCGCCTATCTCAGGAGTCATCAGGCATCAAGGCAGGATACACCCTGGATGGAGTGCCAACCCATCGCAGGCCACACACACTCACTCACTCATTCACTCATTCACACCCTACGGACAATTTTTCCAGAGATGCCAATCAACCTACCATGCATGTCTTTGGACCAGGGGAGGAAACCCTGGAAATTAACCCCCAAGGCACAGGGAGAACATGCAAACTCCACACACACAAGTCGGAAGCAGGAATCGAACCCCCAACCCTGGAGGTGTGAGGCGAACGTGCTAACCACTAAGCCACCGTGCCCCAATGCAGGAACATCAATTATTTTGGTTAGTAGGCATATTTTTTTATGTTTGATTTCATCAAATTCATTATAAATATCTATATTTCTTAAAATATTACAAAATCTGTGAACCCCCTGGATCCATATTTGAGAACCACTGGCTCAAAACGTTTGTAAAATGAGAACTTATTTTCTTTTTTTTTCTAATGTTGTTTGTCCACCTCAGGAGGTCAAACAAGGTTTTACATATGCTTTTTTGTTTTATATGAGGTTTCAACATTTTGTTTGAGGTTTATGTTCACCTAATGGCTTCCTTCTTAACTACGTTTTAAACTCTTGCACTGTAACAGTGCGTGATAATACCAAAGATGGATTAGGTGAATCAAACTCTCAATGCAGAAGGGATGAATATACAGTCCTTAAAGCTAGGGTATAGTTACGCAGACTCTAGTTTTGAAAGCTTAAAAGATCCCGCCATCAATTCAGAGCTCTCCATATCACCCATCCTTCATGTCTCATTCACCGGGGAAACAAGATTACAGTACAAAGCACACAATAAAATAATAAATGGAAACACCTTATTTATAGTTTTTGTATGAACTAAACAGTTTTATAAGCTTGTTGTTTGCGCGCATTCAAAACTATATGCTGACATTATTATGCTGATACATAGGTTGACAGGTAGGACATACTGACATTACATTTTCAAAACTATTATTTCTATAAGGATATATAGTCGCACTAGCTGGATGCAATAGCTTTCCTGTGGCTCAGTGGTAAGAGCATGGCGATCCCAGGGGATTGCACGTACTAAGAAACAAATATATAGGATAGTATACAATGTAAGTTGCTTTGAATAAATGCATCTGCCAACTGCATACAAAATATGAATAACATTGCCTTCTCTAGATTTATATATACAGATTCATGTAAAACACAAGCTCTATTTCTGTGTTTTAATGTGATCTTTGAAAAAGCAACAAGTAATTAAGATTTTCAGTCAGGACAAAATGTTTTCACACCTTTTAGAATTATGTGATTTATTCATTACCTTCAATCCATTTGTTTATATGGCGCACTAAAATGTGAGTTTCTTAAATTAGATGCTTTCACCATGTATTGATTGATGGTGTGGAGGTACTAATAATGGGGTCTTACGTAATGCGACCATGTAAGATACAGTGAGAAGTATAGTTTTGTTCACTATACGCACATGCCTGATTGAGCGACAGCAAAGCCTCCCTTGACTTCATTTGACTTATGAACGTTGTCGGTGGGGTTTCTTTGAGGACACAAAAAGCTTCTTCTAACTCATTTTGAGAAATAAAGGAGCACAACTTTTGGCAACCACTGGAGGGCCACGTTGAATGTTGTTGTTTAGAAACAATGGTAAAACTGTGATTAAATATCCAAAATGTAACTCATTTCAGAGAAGGATGTTGCAGATAATGCAGTGCTATGGTTCATAAGTCACAGCAAACTATTTAAAGTGTGAAATGATAGATACATTTGGGCCAAAGACGGTTCCCTACTGAGGTGAAGCATGTTGGGTATGTTCCCTCAAAGTGCTTTCTGCTTGTTTTTTTATGTTTTTAATGGCTATGTAATTGAGTGCATTTCATTAACTTTTTTAGTTAAAAATTAAATCTGTGGGTCAAATTTTGCAGGAAAATTTTAGATTAAATTAAGAATGTCAAGGAATGAGCGATTTTACGTTTAAAACAAGATGGCGATGTACAGGCAAAAGTTACACATGTCAACTTTAAAGTACGTGATAATGACAATTGGACAAAAGCATAAATTCTAATGTGCATGTTTCCACTGAAGTAACATTGCAAAAGATACACAGTTTGTGTAACCAGTGGGACGGTATGTTGAAGGTCTTTAAGTCTGAACAGAAAACTAGTCCTGCCCTTGTTTCAGCAGCAGTTTTGACAGCATCTCATAATTACTCTCGGGCACTCTGTCGCCTCAGGTACGGCTCAAAAGGGCCGTCGATCCTACAGATCTGCAACCGTATTCCACATACTGTATATTGGGTCATTTGATATATTCTATATGACACTGTTGCGTGTGAGACAGTCAACTAATCATCGCAATATTTACCACTCTGAAAGTAATACAATCTTATGCTTTTTAAGGGTGTTCACACTGTTTAAAGTGAAAGTTCACGCAAAAATTTTATTCTGTCCTCATTTACTCACCCTCTTGACATTTCAAATACATTACTTACTTTCTTCAGCAGAACACAAATGATAATATTTGAAAGAATGTTGGTAATAGTGGTATCCATTCACTGTTTAGACACAAAACCAGTGCAAGTCATTAACGGTTGTTGTTCGGTTACATTATTCAAAATATCTTCTTTTCTGTTCTGTAGAAAAAAGAAAGTCAAACAGGTTTGAAATGACAAGAGTAAATGATGAGAGAATATTTTATTTTTGGGTAAACTATCCCTTAAACTCTATGAATGAAGTGAATGTCTGCATGGATTGTTGCCAATGGAGCTGACTGCGATGCGATGAAAGACATTCAGCAATAACTCTGCACCTGGAGATTTACATAAAATACACATTGCTGTGAATGCACAAAAAAACTTATACATTAACTCTTAAAAATAAATATTCTGTGAGACAGTCAACTCACAGAATATGCCAAGAACTTTTTTTGTTCCTTAAAAACTTTTAATCATATGTTCTAGCTTTTTATAGTCTAATGAACGTTTTCGCACAACAAAGAAACTTTTATGCAACAGAAAGGTTCTTTATAGAACCATGCAGCATGTCCAAGTCAAATCAAAATCAACATCAACAAAAAAAATGTATGTACTGCATTGAGATAATTAAGCTTCTTTAGATCTAAGGATCATGATGCATAGGCTACAGGTGATGCAAAAAAAGCAGATTTTCATTAAAGAAACAATGTTTTTTTATCAATTAGCATGAATTCTAGGTTGAAGAAATACTTTCATGAGGTGTAAATCCTTTAAAGGGTTTTCATTTTTATGATTTTGTATTCTCTACATGTTTTGTCAGATTCACCCATAGTTATAAAGTATATAGAATTAATATATTTTAAAGAAATGCAAATGCAAAGTGATGATACCCTAATGTTAATTAGAGTTTATTAGCAGAATTCACATAGCCTATGTGTCAGTTTGTACAAAGGCTTGGAATGAAGTTCAAAATGCAAATCCATCAGTGTATCTCGGTTGGTATTAAGCGCAACTGCTCTGATTGAAATGCTATTTTTGTGCCTATAGTTGTTTTTGTATTGATTGCACTGAATTACTTCTTGGAAGCTAGTGCTTAAAAGATATAATGACGGGGGTGAAGGAGTTGGAAAGGCTTTTGCCTGCTTGTATTTTAACATGAAAAGGTTCAAAAGCGCAGGCTATAAGGCAGTCAATAATTTTACTTGTGATTCTTTGAAATTACAGTCCCCCTAAATACTAGTGAACTAGACATAGATGACAGTGAAACCATTTATGTAATGGGAAATTGGGGTTGAAGAAGCCATGCAGGTTCGCTGTTTTATGAAACAAATCAGCATTATGTCATCTTTACAGACCCTCGCCGAGTGGTCTTTGTGGATGTGGTCATTTGAGAGGGCCATGTGGGTATATTTTCTAAGCGTCAAGTGCTAGTTATTGTCTAACAGTTTTTTTTCCTCTAGAGATCAGGGTGTGGGGTTTACACAGCTCGCACCAGCTGGCATCTGTTACAATTAGAGCGTCACAAAAAGCGAGTTATCTTAACTAATTCCACAGCGTGTGTAAGTTCACTCAGTTTCTCTTATACTGTACATGTGTAACCTAAATAACTTTTTTTATGGTTGACACGAAACTTGACTTCCAAGTGATATGTTAACTGATTTGCATTTATTAGTGCAGTCACATCACACGCTGGACGTGTTCACTGGATTTAGAGTAGATATGACACTTTATTCAGCATTTTCTATAAAAACATACTATTTATATAATTTATAGGCAACTCACTATATACAGCTTCAATCAGTAGCTTCAGACAGATTGTTGACAGGAGCTTAGTTTTTAGCTTGTGTTCTTCTTTTCTGTTCTTTTGAACGAAGATATTTTGAATAATGTTGGTAACCAAACAATGACTTCCAATGTATGAACACAAAACATTCTAACAATGTGTCAGTGGTTCTCTCGTTTTCTCAGTTTTTAAACCACACAAGCTCCCATCTAGATGCAAAATAAACATTACTAAAGCCTGTTTAAAGGCCTTACCAGTGGTGGAGCTAGAGTGTTATACATCTGGTGGCCAAGGATACTTCAGGGGGTCCATAGACCCTGTCAGAAAATGTGTGTGTAACCCTGACCTGGCATTGAATTGAATATAAATAAATCCTAAGATTTCTGATTTAATTCCCGGAGTTTGTCACAAATGTGACAAATGTATACAAAATAATTGCGCAACGTAATGAGATTAAAGTAATTCTAAAAGTAATGTAGATTAAATAAATGATCAAATATAAATAATGAAAAAGTTGAAAACATAATTCAACCCTGATAACTTGTTTAATTTAAACAGAAACAAAGCAGCACCACATCTTTCGTTAAAGGGCTGCTATCCCAGGAAATGCTCTTTTAAATGTTTATCTACCAGAAATTAAGTCAGCAGCGTGTGTGCAGAAACACCCTGTAATTATAAAAATCCATCTATTCTTCTTTTTGTAATCTCCTTAAAACATCAACAGTGAAACAAAACAGACTGTTGGCGATCCGCTAACAATCTGATGTCACATTGCTTACGCCTGCCCATGACCGCTCAAAGACTCCGCCTTATGAGGTTGTAGTTTCCCTCAATCAGTTGTCATTTTCAGGCAAGAGCAGATGTTGACACCAGCCAGCGACAAAAGTGTCTTAGAAACAACAAATGTGTGCTGTTGTTGGATGTAAAATGGAACATAAAAAGAAGGCCGGAAGGAGACCTTGCCGCCGAGCCCGGGTTCGTCCTGCTGCGACATCGGCGGCCAGAGTTATTAACGATCGAAAGTCCTGGTCGGGACGATGATGACTGCGTTTCGGGAAGAATTCGCTTTTATTCGAATCGACAAACCAACTTTCACCGGTCCTTATCTCTAGTCCGGAAAGACTTAGAGAAATGAGCCAGGACTAGTTGGAAAGGTATCCGCCGGGGCATTCGGGACGATACCTAGGTTGGGAGCTAGAGCTCCTGGTCGCCGGAAAGGTTGAAAAATCAAAGCTCATGGAACCGGTGGTCTGTCAGTATAGCAAGGGTTTCGGCGAAAAAAATATTCTCAAGAGTGGATCAGATCATTCTTAAATAATGTGTTTAGCATGTTAGCGGCTGTTGTTTACATATTAGTGGCTGAACCTGAGACATGGTCCAGAGGCAGGTGTTATGTCGTAACGTTAGTGGTAAAACACGTCATGCCCATCGGTTAAGACGACTTGCGACCGACATTTTGTAGCATTTCTTCAAAGCTTAGTCATTACAAGGAAAGAAAGTTACAGCAGTGTATTTCTTAGTGAGTTTCATTGTTTTCTCGTATGTCCTAAGTGCGACAATACTTCGAGCGGATAGAAACAGAGTAGCATTTGTAAGACAATGAGGTTGCGCAGAAAGTGCTACTCACAACGCAATAACACCTGGTTGATCTTTACATACCTGTCATATACAAGTACTCTGAATGCATGTTTATGCCTGTATCCGTGTTTATTTCTGTTAGTAATATGCATGCACATGCTAAACCCTCAATGGCTGGCCAACATTTCAAACAGCAAATGGTCAGCATATGTTGTTCTATCTATGTTTTTGTCTTTTCCATTTAATTTTCATTTATGAACAAGGCATTAAGGTGATTTTTATTGCAGTTAGTGTATGGTTTTGGTTGGAGAAGGCTTTACAGACGTAAATGCGCTTTCTGCCATATTACTTGTCTTGATGTCATCCAAAGCTCGTGTAAGCGCTCTACCTCATATTTTGCATACGGGGAGAAGAGCAGAAGCTCATTTGCATTTAAAGATACTATATGTGGTGCATTTTGAGCTGAAACTTTACAGTGACATTCTGGGGATACCATTGACTATTTAAACATTGCAGAAAACACCTGGATTACCGGTCCTTTAAACTGATGTGGATCAGAGCAGCATATATCTGATAAAACACATACTCATTCCATAGGACTGCAAGATTAAAACAAAATCGTTGATGTTGATTATTGCCCTTGATGTTGTAATCTTGATTGTTACTTTCAGATTTTAGAATGCATGAATCCTACAAAACAAGCAAGCGTTTAAGAATATTTTATTGCTGTTTTGATTCTGAAAGGATTGTAAAAAATCTATTATTCAAACGGGAAATATATAGATTTATAGTTTAAGCATTCTTCTAAATATCTTTTTCTGCGTTCTTTAGAACAAAGAGATTTATAAAGATTTGGAAGAGCTCGAAGGTGAGTAAATAATGACAGAATTTTCATTTTTTGGCGAAGTATCCCTTTAAGGGTTGCATTGTGTTCACTTGTTGACACAAATAACATTTTAAAGTATATTAAAGCCATAAAAATATGTATGACGGTTTACAAATAGGCCATGTGCTTCAAACTAACATACCCATGTGACAACTATGTTAATTGAGAATGTTTTTTAAGATGCTTAAACATCGGAAAACCGCAAAATAGCAACTCGTAACACAGGAAAACAACAGTCGTTGTCTATGTGACCGTGTTTTACACAGTATGCACAACCCGAAATAAAACGCCTTTGTTGGCTCAGTTTGGAAATCTTCTGTCTGCACCTCCTCCTCCTCCACCTCTAGCAGGTGTCAGTCTTAATTCCGTCCAGTAGGTGGGACTTCATACTCGTCACCCAGAGCATCATTGCCTTCACCAGTAGTTTCCTTTAGCTTGGAGACTGAGAGCGACCCTGTCATGGACTGTGGAAGGGAAAGTCGCGGCGAGTTGTGGCATTTCCGCTCTTTCTTTTGATAAAGGAATACATCGCAACAATTCCGAGGAGAGTTCATGTAGAAGCCGCTCTTATACGACGTTCACAGGCGAGCGTCACCTTATGTAGCCGTTTAGACACTAAACACTCATATCTTCATTCACGATCTTCATCATCATCAGCCCTGGAAGACGTCGAGTCGTTTCGGACCCAAAAGTCATGGATGTATGGTTCTGTTCAGCGGTTTTCACCTGGAGGTTTATCTTTCTTTCAAGCCTCTTCCAGGGCTATTGGAGCTCCATGCTCGATTGTCCGCCAACATGCAGCTGCTCGCCCAGTGAAATCTATTGCAATAAGTCCGACATTGGAAATTTCTTCCCTTTACTCGCTCTACAAGACCCGAATGGCAGTAACAATAATGACATTGAAGAGCTCTTCAGGAACATCACGTCCATGTGAGTGCATTTTTTCACGTCCCTCTTCTACTGCGGAAAATCTAGATGTATATAAATATATATTTCACCACGAGTTCCCCGTAGAGTGAAGTCATACTTGGGCTATAAATAAAGTGTGTAATATTATTTTCACTCCCAAGTTAAGCATAAATTACTTATTTGGATTTATTTTGCGTTTCATTTTTAAACTTATGCAATGATTTATCGAGGTTACAATCTCGGTTAAGATCTCAAATAGCGTTGCCGCAATATAGGACGTCGTTGTCACAGGTTTTACAAGCTGTAAGATTTGATTATTTTTTCAACATCCAGCGCTTTATGTCAATGCTGTTGCTGCTGCTGTGTTATGTCGTGATGTCTCTAATTCGGCATTCTTGAATGATAAAACCGTATTTAAACAGTCATTAAATGATTTCCTAAATGAAAGGTTTTGTCGTCTGTTTTTGTGACTACTAGATAAAATCTTCTCAGCAGATGTTAATTTTGATATGTCTGTGTGATTATAACATGAATACAAACGCATCTCATAATGCCAGACAGTGGGATTAGTATTGTCCATTAATATTCGTGTGATCACATTTATATAATATATAATTAATCAATAAGAAAATATTACATTAGTATGAATTAGTTGGAGTTTTAAGAGCTGTGCACCAACAGGTTTCAAGAATTCCCTTCAGCACTCTGGACAGCTCATGGATTCCCTGTAGTATTGGCTGATTCCATTCACAGGCTTGATCTGTTATAAAACCTGTATTTTTACACTATATGTACATATCTTAAGCATCTTTCTGTTTTAGAAGCTTACTGTCTGTTTTATATTTCGTGGCTAGCTGTACATTTGTTTCATGACAGTATTTTTTCAGTGGGCACATGATTTATTTTGCTGCAGGCTGAGAAAATGGAGGATATCCTTCAAAGTTTAGCTTTTTTTCAGTCATAGAGTCAGATCTTCAAGTGTGAGATTCTGTTTGAAAAAGTTATTCCTTCAGGTCCTTCGAATCACTGAAATTGTGAACAAATGTTTTCATTTTAACGTGGGGGTTCAGTGAGTTTAGTTGGAGATGAAATGGATTTATTCAGCCATTTGCAAAGTTTCAATTTAGATTTGACATTCTTCATACAGTATATTAAATAATATTATAAAATATGTCAAACTTCACACCGAATGCTTTAAGCAAGAAATTGCAGTAAGCAGCATAAAAACGAACTTGTATTTGCAGCTACCATTTAAGCAATTATTCATCTCTTCTATTAAGTTTGTTAATATATAACATGTATTGCAATACATTTAAAAACTATTTTAATACAAAATACACACTATAGAATATATTATCAATAATACAATATCGTTTATGTCTGGCAAGCTCATTATTGAGTTTTTCTGAGGCTCTCGTTGTGTTAAGTAGGTCAGGGCTGCCATCTGAGAATTCGGAGGAATGTCTGAACTTCTCAGTGTGAAGAACCACACTGAGAATATTCCTGCTAGAGTGACCCACCCTGTCTATCCCATGCAGTTTTTCACATCTCTGAGCTGTTGCTGGAGAGGGTGTCCTTTCCAGGGAATCAAAGCTCAGATTTGTTTGCTTCCATATATTGGTTGAAATAAGTGTTTTGTGTGGGGAAACTGATTGTGGATCAGTGCAGGCGGGCTACTCTCAGCCATCTGCGGGGGCTCCACTTTTACCGCGGAATATAAATGAAGCACCTTCTCAGGCAACAATCAAAAGACGCATTGATAACCTGTGGGAGCAAAGGCGCTTCGAACCGGAAGTTCTTGAGATCTGGAAATAAGGCTTGGTTTGGGCTGTCTGGGCGTTTGAAGTGTGTTTCTAAGGTGATTGTTTTTTAAGCTTATTATGAATCATGGAGAAATGGTAAAGGATAGTGCTGTTCGACATGCTGTAGTACAGAGAGGAGAACAGGAAAAGATTATTAAAAGCTGCTTGGCACATTTGGCATCATTTTCTCAAAATAATTTCCTGATGACTACCTAGGGCTTGTCAAAATAGTTATAAAAAATCGGTCCACTATTTATTTAACTGAGCTTTAAGAAAACATCATTCTAAAAACGAATAAAAATTTAATTTGGCCTAAAGCAAGAGTTTAACATTACACTCTTACAAAACAATGCTACACGATGTCATAGAAAAAAAAAACATTTTGGGCTGATTGGTTCTATACAAAACCTTTAACCACCAAAGAAGTATGTGTGCTGCTTTACAAAAGGTTCTTTGTAGTTGAAAAGGTTGTTGGGATTATAAGAAAGTATGATATGGTTCTAAAAAGAGCTTTGGGGAACCAAAAATGGTTCTATGGCAACACTGTGAAGAACCTTTTGAAGCACCTTTTTTAAAGAGTGCAATACTGCAGAATGCACGTCCTCTTAAATTCCTGTTACCTCAATGCAAATGATAAGTTTTATTTAACGTTATTCATATGCCATGGCTGCATTTTTTGACTGAAATAATTTCCCACTGATCTCAATAAAAATCATTAAGGGATGAGAATCTAATAAGAGAGTAATGGAAATAAAAAATAATCTAATGTGAAACGGCAGAATCATTACAGTAATAAGAACTGCCACTGTTATCATTTTTTTGGTTTCACAGATCCTTCTTCTTGGTGTGGTCTGTCAACACGGTTTCTCAACATGTGATGAGACAAATTTTGTAAGAAGGTGTAACCTTATTTTTTTTCTTTAGAAAGAGACGGTAAGGATTGGTTTTCGAAGTATCAGACCCTACTGTCAGCTCTTTTTAAAGTGTTCATCCATTATGATCAGCAGATGTACCCTACAAGATAATGTAACAAGGAGTTGATTTACCTTGCTGCTTCTGTTATTGGAACTGCGCCCATGTCATCCTCTGTCAGGTTTCCAGGTCAAAATGAGCACTGTTTTTATCCACATTACACAGCATTCTGAGCTTTATCTCAAGAAGTTTCAGTCATGATGCATCTTAATGCATGATTATGTTATGGATATGATATGGATATTGAAAGTGTCACAGAAAAAAATTGGTCTAGCGATAACTCAATACATGTTAAAATTGATGCAACAAGATGATAATGCTCTTAACAACATGTGGCATTCCGTGTGCTGTACATGTCTTCTCTCTTTCTTATCATATTGTTTACTGGATGTCCTCTCTCTGTATTTAACTTGTTATATATTCAACAAGGATGTCTGTTTATTTTTTCTCTCACGGTCATTATTGGAAACAAGTCGTATGTGATTTTTAGATAATTGTATTCAGTTCAACAGGACATATTAGTAACTTCTGTTTTAACTTTTGTAGCCTTATTTATCGCATGTCTCAAAAACAGAGTAAGACAAGGCAGAGAACAATGTGACGGTTTGAATTAAATGAGCAAAATATCTCATTAAAAAGATCACATCAGTAATGAATCATCTCATGGAGGAGACATGGAAAGCGGGGAAGCAAACAGATCACATAATATTATTTACTCTCATGCATCTTTCAAGTTTACATGATGGAAACACCTCAAAGCTTTATGTTGATTCGCAGAAGCAACAGTTTGACTACAGTCTGCCGTCGCTCTTCTCGACAGCGCACAGGTATCGCCTACAACCGCAAACTTCTACTTTCCAGCTTTATTCCCCCATGAAATATTGAAGACTTTCAATCCGTGCACAAAATTCCTTTGATCCTGTTTTTCTAGGTCACTTAAATCCCTGCATGCGACAAATTCCTTTCCAACAAGTATTTTTAGATTGCTTTAATTCATATTTTCTCATTAAAAGACTAATTTGTGGGCAGTGTGCTAGTAATGGCCGTTTTTCTTAACATAATAGGTTGTGAAATTGTGGATGTGGTCCACAGGACTGTATTTTTCAATTGGCGTCATGAGCGGGCTGCTGTCTACCTGCTGCGTAACCTGTTTGAATAGACAGCTCCTCATATAATATCATCAAATGAAATCTGTCATACAATACGCTTTCCTTTTTTTCCCAGAATATGAGCCGCGTGGGTGCGGAGATTGGAAATGAAAGTCGGCAAGAGCTTTTAAATGGAAAACGACATGTCCTATTAAAAGCGTGTTTGGTTCTTGTTGTGCGCACGTTTCTCAGAGTCTTCGCAATATGTTGAAGACAGGAATATGAAACTGTCACTGACTAAGTTGACATATATTGCATAAAAAGACTGCTGTTGATCTTCACCTATGGCTTTATATAGTAACATTCGTGATATCTTTGATACTTTTTTAATGTTTGACTTTATGTAAAATAACTCAGACAGGGTTACTGAATTTTTATAAAAAATCGAGGAGTCAATTTTAATGTCAGTGTTAACATTGCTTTTGTGTCGTCTTACGTCTTGGATGAAAAAATCACGGAGATAGTCACGATGCATTATGGTATTTCATTTACCAGAAAGGAGACGTGCAATGCCGCTATAGAATATAACATTTACATTTAGTCATCATTTAGCAGACGCTTTTATCCAAAGCAACTTATAGAGAGTTCAAGGAGCAATAAGAGATGTCATACAGGATCCATAATAAAATAGGTTCTAATACAAAGCTACAAGTTTCAGCAAAACCTAGACCAATACCTGTTGAGAGAAAGAGAGAGGGTTAGTGTTTTTTTTTTCATTTGTCTGTCAAGTATTCACAGAAGAAATGTGTTTTAAGTAGTTATTTGGAGGTTGTGAGAGATGTGGTTGACCGGACTGAGTTAGGAAGAATGTTCCACCAGGATGGAGTTGTGAAATATAGATAAAATAAATGTCTAGGTTGGCATCTCACTAGATTGTGACTCTTTGTGAAAACCTTTATGTGCAACCAATTATAAAAGTTCCCATCACCGTCTTTTGATTGATGTTTTTAACGCCAATGTCAAAGACATCAATTTTACTTTAAAACCCCTTTCACGATCACAGCTGTTTCACAGTGTATAACAGTAACTTTGTTTATATAACCCCCGAACCAGCTCAAAAGGATCCGTGTAAGCAGGAAGAATATGAAAAGAATTGATCAAATCTCGCAGAAAGCCGCTTTTATGTGTCCCAGAGGGACCACTATGAAAACGCAACACTTCCAAAGCACTTTCACAGTTGGGCTGCATTATGTCTCGCAGTGAATATCCGCCAGGTACTTTAACGGATTCAAAATGTAGTTAGTTAACACTTAGCGAAAGCGAGAAAAGATGGAGAAAGTCGGTGTTTGTTCATGCCCGCGCACACACGGTACAGTAACCATTCCAGCCCGCGGGTTGCAAATCGGCGATCGACAGCATGTACATACGAGAAACCCCAGATGGGACTTGTTTTAAACGCACTTGATTTTCACAGCCGAAACTTTCTCGTGCTATATGGCACTCTGGTTTTTATGGCACGGAGAGAAAGTAAGAAAGTGTTTTATTCAAAAGATGGGAGTACTACAGTAGGCTGCTAGAATACTCATCAGGGGAGATGACATGCATTGCTCAACAAGACAAGACATGTCGAGAGCACAAGAAAAGATAACAGCAGAAAGATGGTTGTCAGGCTTTATACCTGCTTCGAATGCCCCGCTGGTGATGTTTACAATGCGGATTCGACAGCGCGGTATCAACTGTGATGCCTTTAGGAATTTATTTTATTTTTAATGCGGTGGTGAGGAGGGCCTAGTGAAAGTTTGGGGTGTTACATAATGAAAACTGCATTCAGAATATGAAATATTGCTGAATAGAGGTTTTAGTAAGAGTGTATTTTATGAGATCTGCCGAAGAATCATTGCTTAATCTGCATAATCCTCCGTCTCAAGTATTCTCATGAGAAAAAAGTAACAATATTACAAATGTCTTAATTAGAGTTTGAGAAGAGGAGATTGAAGATCTTGATTTAAACTCAAACTCATTTCTCTTGTTTTAGAACTACAATTGCATATAGATTTAATTCAATAACGCTTTTACGCGTGCATTTAACACTCATTCTGTTTATTTATGTGGAAATGCTTGACATATTATTATAATGAAACCTGTAGTGCTCAAATTTGTACTCGGATGGAGCTTGGGGTACAACCTCAGGCTGTAGGGTCCTTGGGAAAACCTTTAGATCTGCTTGCTTAATGCCCTGTTTTTTGATGGGGATCTTTGGTGAAACATGAAGCAATGGTAGTAATGTAGTTCAGTTGTAATTCAGTGCAATATAGCAAACCTCATTAAAATCCCCCCCAGCACACCCAGACTATACACTCAGAATGTTGGGCTTTAAAGTACAAATTATGTAAAGCAGACCTTTAAAGTAATTTACCCCAATAACTGAGTAACGGTTGTATGTGTAATCCAGGTATTTTGAGGTGGTCAAATACCAGTGGATTTACAGACTCTTCAAACAGCTTCTGTCTCTCTGACTCTATGTAAAACAGTGTTTTTTGCTTGGAGACTTTCTTTCTCTTCATCTCTCACTTTTATCTCTCTCCTCCCTCCAAGCCTTTCTTCTTAAAGCTGAAATTCAAGCAATTTGGGGTTTGGTTATTGAGAAGGTATAGATAAAACATCGGTGTTCACAAAGGTCTCCCTACCTTTCCCTGATTTGCAATAGTAAGTTTGTAATAATGATTTATAATGTAAATTGTTGAGTATGATTTTGCAGAAATGTCAGTCGTGGGAATGTGAATAGGAAAACGTGAAGTAACCTTCAATGTAATGCTTCAAACAGAGATGGCAGTAGGGAGGCAAAAGTAACGGACTGCAGCTTTAAAATTTCAGAATTAATGGCTGTCAATCGATTCAAAACGTAGTCAAAGTAATTATGATTCATTGATAATCTAATCAAATGAATTGCATAGAAGTGAAATGTCATCTTATTTTTTTTTTCTATACTTTTTGTGAAATCCGATGTATAATCCAGCACTATTGCATTGCAAATCCTACTGTTTGTCAACATCCGTGACATTTAAACATTTTATTAAATTTTGGAAGTTATCTTACCATAATAAACAACACAAATATGATAAGCCTCATTTGTTGGCCTAATGTTAAACCACATCAGAGACAGTATAAGGCAAGAAGACCACTTGATGAGAAATGAATGAGATGTATTGCAAAATTCTATGTAGTGGATATAAGAAAGTCCCTTTCAGTCAAGAGAGTAATTGGGCAATTTCAGTGTTCTTGAACCTGAAAATTTTGATTTTAGTCTATTATTAACAATATCTATCCTTTGTTTAATACCAAATTGTGTTGTAATATTTGCAGATCATGATAACTGCTAAGGAAGCTATCTACTGCCGATTCTGCAAACGCTTCGTAGCCTCAGCCTTTGGCATGACATTTGACATTGGCGGCCGAGCATCGGGAAAATAGTGGCGTCTGCGCCTCTTCTGCTGGTCTATCTAATGCTCTCTGGCTCATGGGACATAATAATGCTCATTTTCATTTTGGCTGCGGCTCAGGAGTGAATGGACGGTGGAGATGTGCAAAATGTAGATACACTTCACAAACGCTTTAGTTGTTTCTATATACAGTATATTCTTGTCGGTTTTGGTCATGGACCGTGAGGTTGATGTGTCGCACAGTTAATCTGAAGCCTGTTGATACGCGGCGTTAAACACGTGCTTGGACGCGGTTAGGCTTGGAATGTAATACCGTACGTGCTTGAGCTACGGCAATATGCCAGCGGGGCTTTGGACTACGCATTGTTCGTGTGGTGAAAATCTCTTTTCTGGCTAGCCGCACAGTTTCTAGTCATAAGTGATTTATTTGAAAAAGCTTATTGACTTTTTGAAAAGTTATTATGAGGTGAAGGGTCAGCCGAAGGTTAACAGAACCAGTTTTACATTGTCATTTGTGTTTCTGTTGACTGCTGCATAGTAGTGGAGACAGTTTAATTGTGTTGTCTACTAGGAGACACATTACTGGCATTTTGCCACTTTTGAATGTCTTTTCAAGAACAAGTCGAAGAATTGATCCCAAGATTCAATAACTCTGTGCATTGATGGCGGGCAAACTAGTCAATACATGTTTTACTCATTTCTTGTTCTTAACCCTCAGCTATCGATGTAGTGTCTGATAAAGACCTCACTGGAAATATGTGTGTTTGTATATTTATTTGTGCATATACAAGACATATTTATTCGCTTTGTGACTGTACAAACAGTATTTCAAAGGTGATTTTATTCCTAAGGATTTTTTATTTTTATTTAAGGTTAACTTTAGTAATCATGTTTTTGAAGTATTGATTATCAGTAGCATAATCATAGTTTTACTACAAATACCATGGTTGAACTATGGTTATTGTAACAAAACTGTGGCTAATTTGTGATTACTGTGGTTTAACTCTAATAATCATTTTTTTTTTTTGTAAAACCATAGTTAGTTTTGTTAAAATGTTAAATAAATTGTCTTTATTTATTTAATTATTTATATGAATGTATATGTACCAATTTAAATGTATTAAAACTATTTTTTGAAAAACAAATGAATAAAAATAATAATAGTCATAATTATTATTATTAATAATATTATATTTGATTCATTATGCTATGAACAACAGCCATGAGACCACTCTCAAAGAAAAGCCACATGAATTGCACATTTTACACTTGTGGTTTTGGAACAAAATAAATATTATTTATTTATTTGTATTAATGTATTAGTAATTAAAATGTATTAAATGTATTCCTAAAAAACAAATAAATATTATCATTATTATAGTTGATTTATTATAAGACTAAGTGACAAACCTTAGACGTGCTGCCTCACACAATGTTCTATATTTTTCCTCCATTTAAAATGCAAATCTGCGTTCAGGCACCTACTCGTGATTCGCAGCTTGTTAGCAATAAAGGTGATGCTTGTTGTATTTATACATCAGAAATGTAAATCCAGAGCTGAAACCTGAAATCTGAACAGATTTCTGCCAGCTGTTATTTCACAGACTAATCCATTATGAACATGTAGCACACCTGTCTCCGTGTAAGTACATATATTCAGATATAATGTAGGTGTAAAAGAAAGGCCGGTGAAAACTCAGCGAAGCATAAAACTGATGTGTTTACAGGCTCAGGCGCTCCTGAAAACATTGCCGGATTGTATAGATATGATGCAGTAATTGTTACCGGCATTGAAAGATTTCTGAGCCATTATCATCATCTTCACCATTCTTCTTTGTTCTTTAAATGGTGTAAAATGTGGCGTCAGGTAAAAGAAAGACATGCATCATGATTTCTGTGCCGTGTTTTGCCAAGCACCTTGGCGTAGAAAACCAAAGGATGGCGTCTATCAGTGTCTGTGGAGCACCCTTGAGACGATCTGTTTTATTAAAAGTTCCTCTATTAAGCTCCTTGCGCTCGAGCTGGAGATCATTTCAACAGAGTCGTTCATCATGCACAGGCGTGGATGTCAGAAACAATGGTGAGACTAGAGGGGAGATTATGTGGAAAACAGTCATGAACTTGGTTGCAGGCTGGGAGAAGCTTTTCTCCACCGCAAGCTGGGATGATACGGGCGATGAGCCTTTGAATGACATTTGAATGATTCACACGGCTTTGGTTGGAAATCTGCATAAACAGGGTTCTACAGTGCATCTGGAACGCAGTAACCTTACTTTGACTCCGTTGTAGATTTATTTGCGTGCAGCGATGCCCAATTGTGAACAGAACGTCCTTTCAGGCCAGGTCAATTTGGTTGAAAAGATTTGAGAAGCATTTAAATCCTTTAACTCTCTGGGATGTTTTTGTGAGTATAACTGGGAGGTGGGATTACATTAAATTGACATTAAAATTAATACATTGTCTGGTTTTGTGTTCATACAATGGGTATAAATTGAGGCCATTGTTTGTTTGATTGCGAGCGTTCTTCAAAATATCATATTTTGTGTTCTGTATGAAAGGGGTTTAAAACAACATGAGGGTGAGTAAATGATGACAGAATTTTTATTTTTGGGGTGAACTATCCCTTTAAGTTCGTTTATTGAAAGGGAGCAATTTTCATGATTGGAGCAAAATTAAAGTAAAATTAATAAAACAACAATGGTATTCAACCTAACAATTTTTTTTACTACAAATGTGTCCATTAACATTTTTAAAGATGTCACAATAATCAGTGCTTTTGGCACTTCCATCCAAAGCAATTTACAGTGCATTCAGGAAATATTTTTTTATTAGTAGATATTTTAATTTATATTTTTTAGTAAAAACTGTGGATCTGCTGTGCTGTTTACACAATGCTCTACCAATTGAGCTACACAGGTTTTGTTAACTTGATTCATATATTAAGTGACTTTGGAAAGAAATTATATAAATTAAACTTTAATTATATAAATTACTTTTTTCTGTTTTTGTTGTTTATTAAAATCTTTCTAAACTTACCAAATGACCTTAATCTTTTACAGTACTTCATCATTGTCGGCTTATTTGCATTCTCATTTTAAGTCATTTTGGAAAGACATTAACACTAGAATAAAACTTTTATTCAGGGATGCAAACTTGTCACCCTTTTGCAAAATTCGCCGTTTTGGATCCAAAATGGGTAATTGTTGTTATACATCTGATCTGATGAGTTTTTGAAAATGGGAGTGAGGGGGCTCTGTGAGTCTTGGGACGGGGTCGTGAACTTGCGGTGAATGAAATTATGAGAATCATGTCCAGAGGTTGTGGTAACGATGTCAAATCACTTGCCAGTTTGTGGGTTATGTTTTAAATGCTCTACAGGTTGAGCGCACTTACCCAAATAATGAAACAATATTAGATGTAACATTTTTGTAATTTCTGACTTACTTCAACACAGCCGTCACTATGCAACAAGTAAAGGCGCGTAGGTTTGTTTGCCTTGAAAGGAATGGCGCCCGACCCAAGAAACATAAGATGGGGTAAGTGCGTTAACCAAAACGGGGCGGGGCCTAGGCACGCAACAGGAGAACATGTGTCGCTAAGTTACAACAAAGGCTATGGGTTTCCACACAGAACACAACAAGCACAACAGAGATGGCACTGTCACGACCATGTCCACAGAACTAGAAAACTCCTGACAAGAAGGACAGGTTCATGACATACTAGGAAACCTTGCTGTGTAAAAGGAACCGTACAGTACAACTAGCTGTCTCTCATGTCACCCGTCACACCCTGTAACGTAACTGTGCTAATAAGTGGACAGAGTTTGCAGTAAACTGCTTAGTATTCGTAATGTTTTGCACAGCTGATCTATCTACAAAGTATCCACCTTATTTTCGCCGTAAATGTGGGCGCCATCTTTGAGCGGTTTGTGTTTAGACTTCCGGTGAGACACTATAGGGAGCCAAGGAGATGACGTTTTTTTAATGCGAAACCCGAATGCGAGTTAGCATTTTAGAACTTCCGGTTCTATCGCTCCAAAGTCTAGGTTTTTTTTAATGGCTTTTTGGTAAATCACCCGAAAAAAGGTCTGTGGTGAACAAAACCTGTTTTATTCTATGATCAAGCTGCTTGTGATTTTTTTAAAGCCTAATTGTGTTTTAAAAATGGCGGTTGCTAACAAGTTGCTAAAAGTGACTACTTCCTTTGGTGGGGATGTGAGACGTCATTGCGTATATAAAGCTTACAAATAATCCAACATGGGCACAGATCTCCTAAAACATATAAGCAGATATATTCACAGAGTAATTACTTTGAATGAGTTGTCGGAGGCTTGGTGGTGGTGACGTTGTTATCGAGCGACCTTAAAGTGGCCCTAACACACGGTGTTTCTGCCAATCTCATATTAATCTTGAGTACCTATAGAGTATAATTGCATACGTCATATCTTCGAAGAGTATTTAGTTTGATAACATTTATAAAAGATAGATACAGCTGCACGATTACTTTCGAAATCATACAGTGCGTGCAGGGGGAGAGGGGTAGGCTGAACTAAAGCACATTGTCAACAAAACACAGACATCAGTTTCACTCACCGCAGGCATTTTTTCCGGCATCTTTTGAGGGCTCCATATATCAGTTTCAAACGATCTCCAAATCCAGCATTATATTCACCATTTATATAACATTCATCACCCAAATGCAGTGAACAAACAAACACCTGAAATTCGCGAGCAAATGCTCTCTCTCTCTCCTGCACACAAGTGAAAGTGACGTCTCCGCATGCTCCTTCTTCTCCTCTCCATGCTGCCACGTGGGCGTGCTGCATGCTTTTCTGGGAGAATTGTCCAATAAAGGACTAAGAAAACTTGTTACAAAACGTTTTTTGACAAGTTGACCATGTTAAGCATGAGAAGACAGCACGTTAACGTTGTAAATAAGTCAGAGTGCATGACACATCGTTGCAGCACTCCTTGAAGTGTAGTCTGTTTATAGCATTGTGTTAGCTTTTTACTTCTGCCGATTGTATTTCAGCTTCAAACGTAATTTTGATAGACTTTCTTGATAGACAAAATGTGTAAACATTAAAAACCTTTGTTAATCACAGAGCTTATTTTTTGCGATCTTCCAAAAGTCTATGGGGAAAATGCATAGGCTTTCGGTCGAGGGAACCAGCATGGGGCTTACTTCCGGGTTTGCCTACAAAAATATGTCCTTTCTGAGGTACTGGATAGCTAATGGCAGTCATATTGCGAGTGAGACAAGTGTTGTGCCTCGATAGTTTATATTTATTATGGAACCCAAAGGTACATTCTTAATGTTTGCAGTTTGAGGTTGTCATAATAGGTATAAAACACTTTTTTTATTTTACATTATTTAACCCTCCAGAATGCCCTCTCTCCCTGACAATTCACCTTCGTGACCACAATCACTAACAAACATTGTTCAAAGGCAAGCATTTATGGTAAAAGTGACAATATAAAAAAACATCATTATTATATACGTATCATAGATTATATATAAACAAAACATATTTAGTGCAACAACAAAAAAAAAGTATGCAAATATTTATATAATAATAGCAGCAGTTAAAATGGAGCGGTAAGCATTTTTATGTGTATTTAGCATTTACACTTAACAGGCTAAAGCAAACCGTCCTGCCAGTGGATTGTAGCTGCATGACATTTTCATTTATTTGGCACGTTTTTATCCAAATCACGTTTATCATTTTGTCAACGCGCTAAACAGTACTAAAAAGCCCAGTTTACCGGGCCATGTTACTAGGAAGATTAAAGCTGAAGTAAACAATGGAGAGAATGAACAACATGAAAACCTTTTTATTTAATAGACAAAAAAACTGACATTTATTGGTTAGTACATTTTAATTTGTTTTTAGAAAGTTGTGATGGATGCTGCAGCTTGGTGGAGACCTGCGTTAGAGCAACCAACTGTCTCCATTCTTCCATTATTAGCTGTAGGGATCCAGCAATGTTTGCTCCACTTTGACTGGGATTTACATCTGCTTTTAAAAACACAAATCGGTGGTCTATGACATGCACAAATTTCAACCGACTTCCCACTGTGCATGTAAATTACTGGTAAATTAACGTTACGTTTCTGTGCTTTTATATTTGCACATCGGAGACCCGTCATCTCTGTGTGAAATAAGAAATAATTGAATATGTCTTCATATGATATGTCAGGCCACTTCCTCATCCGACTGTGTAATACATCGCAGGTGTGAAAAATATTCACCAGAGCTTTTTTAAAAGTGTTTTGAGCGTGCTCCCACGACACCACTTAAATAGTTTTCCACCGGCCGGCAAATAAAACAGAAGTCTAAAGACAAAAAGGAAGTACGTCACATCGTTTACCTCTGTGTCAAAAATAAGGTGTATAATGTGATTGTCTACAGGCTTTCATAGATGCCACAGCGCGACGCCAGATTTCTTGTGTAGCACATGAGTGGTGCGTTTGGTTTTTATTACAACATTGCCGATAGTATCACCCCTAATGTTGTTTTTACAACGCAACCTCTTGTGTAAAAACAAATAATACTTTATTTATGTGCCTTGCTTAAATTTAAATCTGTCACTATACTGTGTTGTGTGAAGCTATTGTGTGAACTGAGCTGAGGGCCTTGCAGTAAATGTGAAGTTCATTTGCAAAAACAGGTAACTATCAATTTTCTTAAACCATGTTTTTTATTGTACATTCCAAGTAATATCATTTGAACTGTTGGGATGTTCGATTAAATAATAATAACTCAATTAATACAGATAAGTAACACAATAAAAACACCTCATCATTGTCAGATTATTTGGATTACCATAAGGGATTTTGTAAAGATCATATAAATAAACTTTTATAATGTTAAATAATAAATTTTCTTTCTTTTTTCTGTTTTTTGATCCGTCTGATCTTTCAAAATGACCTTGAACATTTACCTCATCAGAGTTGTTGCAAGGGGTGGGCTATGGGGTCTTATTCCCTGAATGTTTTCTGTAAAGCCCCAAATGTTTTTATGACCATGACCTGTATGAATCATTGTGAGAGGCATTCCTATTTTGCGTTTTTAGCATGCACTGCACAAATTTGTTATTCTAAATATAACTGAAATAGAGAGCAACGCAGCTCTTTTTCTCCAGGTGCGTTGTCGCCCCAGCAATTTCGACAGTATTTTAACGTGCCATTTAAATGCTGCAATTGCACATTTATTTGTGTAATGTGTTTTAAAATACATATTATTTCAATGTAGCTACAGAATACAGACCTTTGTATGTTACAAATAAGTGTAATCAGTTATCAGAGTTGACTGTGTCAAAGGGAATATTCATTTAGCAGAATAGTTGTTGAAATAGTGTAAATAACATACCTGCAAACTAGTCGCATTTCGGTGAAATTCACTGTTTTGAATAAAAAAACAAAAAAGTTCAACTAGTCAACTAGGTGTCAATACACAGCAGCGCGCCGTTGTCGAATGATAAAAAACCAACATGCTGAAACCAAGAACAGTAAGCTTAGAATCATATCCTTCTCCATTCTGTTTGGTTGTTGTTCTTGTTGTCTTGCTGTTTGCTCGGATTGTTTACAATTTCTACACTTCCACAATCATTAATTTGCAATTGGTCTGTGAATGACGCGACTCAGCGCTGCCCTCTGACGGTCTGGTAGAGCACACATACTCATTTGTATTGAGCATGTGTTGAACTCGGACATCCGCGCTTAATCCGTGATGAGTATGCGCAGGAAGCTGTGCGGACTCATTTGTGCGTGAGACGTACACGGAAAGTGAAGTATGCTCGGGCTTTTAGAGTTTATATCAAATATCAACTCTTGAATGTCTAACCAACACCTGGATTCGTTTGGCCAACCAGAAAAAGTGAAAGAGTGTATCCATGAAAAGCATTTCTGAATGGGACGAAAGCAAAGCGTCTTCTAGATATAGAAGAAATGGTGTTGATATTTATCATTCAGCTGGCCGTGTGATCGAAACGGCTATGTTATGAGAGACAGTTAGTTGCCAGTCGCCAGGCGCTACTGTGATAGCTGACCACTGGTCCAGCTGTACGCGTGTTCACGACTTTCTGTGCGTATGTTCAATACTCTCTGGATGGGTTAAATGCAGAGGTCACATTTCGGGTATGGGTCACAATATCTGACAATAGGTCACTTTCACTTCACTTCAATTTGCCCTTCGAATTTCCACTTCTAGAGCTCTGCCCTTCAAAGTGAGTAAGGCACTTGGGTGTGATTGATATTCGTCAGAAATTTCAGTCGCAGAAGCTCTAGTTTACAGATGATATTTGATATTTATTTTAGAGACCCATCAATACGCTTCATAATACATTAATATGTCATAAGGAGCCGCGAGGATTACTTTTGTATTGCTTGTATCCGCTTTTTGAACTTTCTTTTTTATGAAAGCTCTGAAGAACTCATTTTTTCTTTTTGAGCTCTTACAACTATCAATCAGGTCCTGCACTTTATCTCTCTTAATAACTCTTTGAGCATCAGCCCCGCACTTTATTTTCACAATCCACTGGAATAGCCTTCCCGATACTACACAAGGGTCAGACACACTCTCCAAATTTAAATCTAGATTAAATATCTTTTCAGCCGAGCTTTCACTTAAAGGTCCAGTGTGTAATTATTTGAGGATCTGTCAACAGAAATGCAATTTAATATATATAACTATGTCTTCAGAGGCATATAAAGAGCTTATACAATGAAGCGTTATGGTGTTCTTACCTTAGAATGAGCTATTTCTATCTACATACACCGTGGGTCCCCTTGCATATGATTCGCCATGTTCTGTAAGCCGTCGTAGTGTTTCCTACGGAATGGGGAGGGATTGGAGTGAGCAGTTGGTTGCAATTCGATTTCACTGACTGGACCTTTAATGCATAAAGTGACAAATTAAACCACCGGGAGACTTCATTTATTAGATATTATTTACTAGAATGATCTTGCTTGTTCTATAAACACCATGCACAGTGCTGTGTTCTACCTTTTTTGTGTTTTTCTTATATTCGCCTATAAAGCGGCTTTGGAACAATGCACATTGTGAAAACCACTACATAAATAAATTTCAATTGAATTTAATAAATTAAATTGCATGTTTAAATTAAAACCAAAACGTCAGACGAACAAGCGCTTTGCTTCCGATGGACACGCATCCTGTGTTTTTGGAAAGACATAGGAAGGTGTACCTCTTAGAAAACGTAGAAAAATAAATATCATTTTAGATGTTTAATTATGGCTTGGAGCATTGGGATCGCAAATTCGACCAAAAATCATATTTTTCACCTTTTCCTGTAGCACAAAATTATTGTCATGTTGTGCACTTGAATAACTTGTGCAGGCCAAAAGACTGAAGAAAATGAAAACCCCACATTTCTTTTGTTCGAAAATTCAGGAAATGAAAAATATTAGATACTGTAGCTATATTTAATCACAGTCGAAATGAGAGAGAAACCGACAATTGAGTCTAATTTGTTCTGGGTTCATCCCTGAGCTGGTTCAAGCCCATCTACAATCAAAGCACTTGGGGGAATAAGTGACCCGAGGACACTGTACGAAACCAATGGGCAGTAATGTAGAAGGGTCTCTTCTGTATTAGGTTAACTGCAGCGTGACTCATTTGTATAGTTTCACCCTCTTCCCTGCTGTAGACCGCGGTGCCATTGCATTCTGTCACCGTCATTTCTCCACACTGTGATTTTCCAGCTTGGACTATCTCCTGTACAGATTGTGTTTGTTTTAGCCGGAGGATTGGAGAAGCCAGGAAACAAAGAACAGAAAAGGAAATAAAGGTAGAGGCTGAGCCACATGCAAAGACAGTGGCTGAATTTCAATGTAATACCATTGAGGTTTCAGCAACATAAGTCTACTCATCTCTCGGATTGTTCTACAGGCAACACATAGTAATCGTCTCCACGTTTCCCACATGTTCTGTGAGTTTGACCTTAAAGTCTAGAGAGAAACAAATTGTTTTGCTAATTATTTGCGGCGCGGATTGCAAGTAATCACACCCTTAGGCCATCTGTCTCGCCAACACACAAGCGCTTTGGAGAGTAACGCTTTTGTAAGCGAACGCTGAATTGTGATACATTTTTCAACACTCCCGGGACTCTCCTTTGGGTTCCTACACCAGGCATCATTGGGCCATTAAAGCAGAAAAACAAATATTCCCTCATTGAATAAATTGTTGGCAATGGTGTCGTTTTCAACGTGTTTTTGTGTTTCTTTTGCAGACACATAGAGAATTGGACTGGACTGCAGATTCTGAAGGATGTTGATATGGAACTGTACTCTGGACTAGAGAGACTGTGAGTATTCTATACAGAAATTACTATATGTGGAGAAACTGTTTGTGTACGGTTTGGATGTATGGATAGATGCGGGATGGATTGTTTGTTTAAACACAAAATGAGGTCAAATATGTACTTTTTGGGGTTAACTTAAGCCAACGTTTATGTTTTACCCAACCATTGCTTGACAGACAGATGGATTTTGAGCTTTGATGCTAATGAAGTGTTACCAAACAAAAAATGCAAACAATTGTACTTTTCTTAGGCATCCCATCTGGGGTTGACTTTGAATAAATAACCCCTAAAGACAGATTTTTTCCATCAATTACTGATATGTCTGATAAAATAACATTCTAATACTTGTGCTGCAAATCTAGTTGAATCACATCTGAGATTATGGAAAATCTCACGGAACTGTAAAAATGTGTTAAACGTAAATTGTTAACATTAAAATTGACAGCTTGAAATATAATTGACAAACAGATACGTGGTCATATATGGTGTATACAATTCATATTTTATGTCACATTTATGTACATATATTTTTAAATATAGTGGTTAGACACTTGAACATCTGCTGGTCCAGACCGCCCACAGAGCTCCGTCACTCCCCCTTACAATTTACCCCTCACCTCTGTCAAACCCTTCCATCTCCTCCCAACCTCTCTTCCTCCTGCACTCAATGCAAATGTTTTCCCCTTTCTTCACCTCGACCGTCCAAAAAGAAGCAACACAGAACATCCCCAGCCAGTAGTCTAAGCATTAACTGTCCTTAACATCGCTCTCTTATTCTGCCGATGGACTTTTGCAGCCCTTCCCACTCTTCACTCCCGGGCCTCTAAATTACCCCCTAAGCATCCGCTGAAGGTCAGCTGCTTCCGCATGTGTTGATCCGCATGTCTCAGCTCTTTGCCTGTTTTTTTTCAAGTCCAAACAATTTAGATAGCTAAATTACATAACCAAAAGTATGAATGTAAGACCTCCGTGTGGAGGGTTGGTGTTGTAGTGTAGTTGAGTCACACAAGACCTCAGCCCACTTGAGTTGTTAGAGATTCAATGGGTAGGCTGATCGCTTTGCTCAGTTATTAATGATGAAAACGCCAACGTTTTATTTTCTGCTACAGATTCATGATTTGATTTAAGAAGAAACTAGAAGGAGGACTAAACTGGTAATCAAGTAATCTGTTTATAATTTGATTAACCCATTCATTGGATTTATTGCATCTCCACCCAGTGATGGCCTTCAAACAATGCGCAAAGTTGAAATATAATATATATATAATATATAATATAATATATAATAATATATTGAATTGTAAAGGAAAATGAAATGTCGATGGTTTCGTTTACATCTTCTGAAGCAAAATAATATGTTTGTGAGATGAAATGATACAAATATGGCGGTACAATGACATTGCTCATTGTTTTTTGAGCGTTCTTATTACTAGTTGTAATACGCTTGTTTTGGTGGGCAGCAGTACATTTTTAAGTATTTGTACTTTAATCTGTACACTTTATAAATGCATTTTACAAATATATGACAGAATTCAAATTTTTGGGTGAACTATACCTTTAAAGGTAAACATTTACATACTGTATTTATGTAATGTACAGTCGTGGCCAAAAGTTTTGAGAATTATATAAATATTGGAAATTGGAAAAGTTGCTGCTTAAGTTTTTATAATAGCAATTTGCATATACTCCAGAATGTTATGAAGAGTGATCAGATGAATTGCATAGTCCTTCTTTGCCATGAAAATTAACTTAATCCCAAAAAAACCTTTCCATTGCATTTCATTGCTGTCATTAAAGGAACTGCTGAGATCATTTCAGTAATCATCTTGTTAACTCAGGTGAGAATGTTGACAAGCACAAGGCTGGAGATCATTATGTCAGGCTGATTGGGTTAGAATGGCAGACTTGACATGTTAAAAGGAGGGTGATGCTTGAAATCATTGTTCTTCCATTGTTAACCATGGTGACCTGCAAAGAAACGCGTGCAGCCATCATTGCGTTGCATGAAAATGGCTTCACAGGCAAGGATATTGTGGCTACTAAGATTGCACCTAAATCAACAATTTATAGGTTCATCAAGAACTTCAAGAAAAGAGGTTCAATTCTTGTAAAGAAGGCTTCAGGGCGTCCAAGAAAGTCCAGCAAGCGCCAGGATCGTCTCCTAAAGAGGATACAGCTGCGGGATCGGAGTGCCACCAGTGCAGAGCTTGCTCAGGAATTTTGGAAGACTTTTGGAAGATGGCCTGGTGTCAAGAAGGGCAGCAAAGAAGCCACTTCTCTCCAAAAGAAACATCAGGGACAGATTGATCTTCTGCAGAAAGTATAGTGAATGGACTGCTGAGGACTGGGGCAAAGTCATATTCTTCGATAAAGCCCCTTTCCGATTGTTTGGGGCATCTGGAAAAAGGCTTGTCCTGAGAAGAAAAGGTGAGCGCTACCATCAGTCCTGTGTCATGCCAACAGTAAAGCATCCTAACACCATTCATGTGTGGGGTTGCTTCTCATCCAAGGAAGTGGGCTCACTCACAATTCTGCCCAAAATCACAGCCATGAATAAAGAATGGTACCAAAACACCCTCCAACAGCAACTTCTTCCAACAATCCAACAACAGTTTGGTGAAGAACAATGCATTTTCCAGCACGATGGAGCACCGTGCCATAAGGCAAAAGTGATAACCAAGTGGCTCGGGGACCAGAATGTTGAAATTTTGGGTCCATGGCCTGGAAACTCCCCAGATCTAAATCCCATTGAGAACTTGTGGTCAATCCTCAAGAGGCGGGTGGACAAACAAAAACCCACTAATTCTGACAAACTCATAGATGTTATTATGAAAGAATTGGTTGCTATCAGTCAGGATTTGGCCCAGAAGTTGATTGAGAGCATGCCCAGTCGAATTGCAGAGGTCCTGAAAAAGAAGGGCCAACACTGCAAATACTGACTCTTTGCATAAATGTCATGTAATTGTCGATAAAAGCCTTTGAAACGTATGAAGTGCTTGTAATTATATTTCAGTACATCACAGAAACAACTGAAACAAAGATCTAAAAGCAGTCTAGCAGCAAACTTTTTGAAAACAAAAATTTATGTAATTCTCAAAACTTTTGGCCATGACTGTAGTGTTGTAAAAAGTATGATATGTGATTAATAATGAAGAGAAGTAAACATTTTCCAGAGTAAAAACACACTGATAAATTACACTTATGTGTCTACAAATATTTGTGCGTAAAAATACTTGACTACTGTTAAGTTATTGACGTGACGTGTTTCCTTGAATGTGTAAAGTATAATAATCACTCGACAAATATTAATATGTTTAAAAAAATATATACTTACTAAATTTAAAAACGAATATGAATTATTTCTCTCACAAACCTTTTTTTGCAAATATAAATGCTGTCCTTTTTTTAATTTTTTCCATTTTCAAGCTTTGCTTTTCAAGCCAAAATCAACGTTTATCTCGATGGCCTTCCCATTTCCATTTAGGCATCACTGCACTGCTAGTAGTCCACTACTGCATGCAGAAACCCCACTACAGCAAAGTATCCATCCTGCATCCACCCCCACAAGCTCACATATTCCATGTGAAGGACTATCATGACCAAAGACCCCCTTCGTGTGTTTACAAGCTTTTAGAAGTGAACGGTTAAACGGAAAAATGGTACAAACATGACCAACGGGCTTATTATCTCTCCACGTTAAAAGTGACGGATAAATCCGAGAGGTGTTTTGCACCATCATCATAATAAAACTAATTCTATGCTGATTACTGTTCGCTGGATATGGGTTTTGTGAGTGTAATCACTTTTTGCATTAAATTCCTGTAATGAAAAGGATACAGTCATTACCAATTAATGCCACGGAGACTGTAAACTGAGTCTTTAGGATGTGCAATTCATTCCGGTCGCCGCTGCGGCTCAGCACTGTGAAATTGGGGACTCTGATGATGCCATTATTCTAATGACACTCCGCGAGATGGAAAAGATGCTAAAGTGAGATTGCTCCTGCGGTTTATCATCATAACCGGCACATCAACCTGCGAGCCCCTCTCGAACGGTTGGCTTTCTCGGCTTTAAATGATCGACTAGCAATACCAGAAGAAAATGACCGAAAACACGACCCCTCGGACAGATTTATTGCGGGGAGGTTGGTGGTCATGCCATGAGAAAGGTATTTTATCATTGGTAGTCGGACTCTATTTGTAATGAGCGAAAAAAAACACATTGTTTGGAAAAGATCACGCTTTTATGAAGCCTTCACATGTTCTCTTTTTCAGGACGATAACAAACTGCAATTTACGGACCGTTCAGGCACGAGCATTTGCGCAGAATCCTCACCTCCGCTACATGTGAGTACAGCATCTGTTTGCAAATTCATATGTTTTCAAACTTGATTTAAAGGAACAGTTGGATCTTATGTAATGCTCCAAAAAACACATCCATCATTCAACTCAACCAAGTGACTACAATGGGTTGATTAATGTCTTCTGAAGTAAAACATTTCATATTTTGAGCTTATTTAGTGATTGTGTCATGCATGCAAACATACACATCAGGATGTTTTAAATGAGTCATTCACGCGAAACCACTCAAACATAATGGCAATACAGATTTTAATTCTAAAACATGTTATTTTCGTGACACAAAATTGAGCATAATGAAGATAAGTGTGTACTTTACGTATCATTTTAACAAAGGAATTGATTATTCAGGCACTGTATTGCTTTATCTGCTGCTTTTAATGCTTTATCATTACAGTATCGTGTCTCGATTTGTCTGACTCCATTATATGTTGTCATTAAAACCGAGTTTAAAAACAGAAATTAAAGTATTCTGAAAATAAGACGTTCTCAAATGACAAAAAAATTGACAGAATATTCATAAATAATAAAAATGAAGAAATAGTGGAAAAAAAGGAGTGTCCATGACTGATATTCTTATTCTCTGTAACATTTAAAAAGACTCACACATACACACGCGCGCATGCACAAACACACACATGCATGCACACACGTATACACACACACATACAAAGTATAAAAAATACATACTTATTTTGTATGTGTATAATGTTTTGTATGTGCAGGTGTTAGTTAGAGGCCAAGACCGCTGCGGTTCCTCATGGCTTTATCTTTTGATGTTAAAAACCTTGTTTTAACCTGCTTAGTTATGCTTGTTTGCAAATGCTTGGAAAATCATCCTAATGTTCTCATTAACCTATTTGGTGTCTGTCGAACTGTGGATCTCACGACCAATTTAACGCATTAGTTTTGTAGTGTAAACGCTAATGGTGTCATTTACAGGCGAACAGGCCAAACACTTCACATGCTGAAAAGACTTTGCGTTCACTTGAGGCACAATAAGAGCAGATGGACATGTTAATTGTATTGTCGTCATACATTTGCCGTGGTTTTCAGTGACAAAGATGATGAGTGCTTATGTCTATTTTAATTGTGTCGCCTGCAGGAATGGAATGGTGGGTGATTAAAGTTATAATGCCCAATGGATATTATTCACACGTACACATGCAACTGACACAGATTTTAGAGACAAAACGTCTGATTTAGGCAACGGGGTTGTAAGTTGAATTACATATCCGTCTGTTCTTTTTACTAGTTATTATCAACGTTTTCAAGGAAAGAGTTGTCCCATCATCAGTAATATTTAGCAGTTTCATAATATTCAGCACTTTGCTAAAGTGGTCTAGGGAAAGGAAGTCTCACAAAGACTATTAAGACCATGCCAATTTCATATTTTATCTTGAAAGAAAAAGAAAACATAGGAAATTGTTCAAATCAAGCTACTATTCAGTTACTTAAGTGTGACATTATTTGCATGAAAATCAAGTCCTTTTTTTGCTTTGCCCCTTGACAGATTTTCCACAGTTTAGCTGCTCTCCAAATTTGCTCAGAATTACAATTATATTATCATGAACTATTACTTTATTGCCAATTTCTCTTATGCATTTAGTGTGTGAGTGATATTCTGTTTAAAACAATTTCCATCACAATGAAATCCCCGGCTCTTATTAATTCATCACATTGACTTGAATGAAACGTTTGCTTCTTTTATTTGTCTGAAAAATGCTGTGTGCTAAATGAGGGAGTGCAGTCTGGGTGGCCAGACGTTGTGTCTCCACAGCCCACATATCAACAGGGGCCTAATAAATTTGAAGGGCCCATTGTAGGGAAGGAGAAAAGGTCATATCCACTCGGGAGGGCGAAAAGTCTGTCCCTCATTAAATATTTTTCCCCGACGTGATTCTCCTTTCCAAAACTCTCTTGTCTGACATCTTATTCAATTATATTCCAAATATTTGGTGTTTATTTTAACATGGCGAGAATACTGCTAGTAACATTGCTTTTGCTTTAGGTTATGAGATTGTAGGATTAAAATAATACTGATTTACAACAGATGCATAAGGAATTCCTAATACTGTATTACTTTAATGTCAAGATGAATTAAATGAAACCTGAACATTTTTTGTATAAAAATTATTAAAACTACAGTCTGTTAAAGTGAAACACATAAAAATTGAAAGTATGGTGTATATTTATATATAGAGTATGGTCTTACTGTAAGTGGGCGGAGCTGGTCTTTGCCATTTTGGCAGCGCGTTACCGCGCGTCACCCCCAGAAATAAAAAAATGGGCAAAAAGGTGGGTGGAGCTGAGGTGACTGGTCGGTCAAACCACCTGTCGCTTATGTGGCCAAACCCTTAATTATGAAAAATTTGAAGGCCTAATATTATTTAAGCAGATAAGTTATAAAAAATATTACCCCCTCACACAGAATGTGACCGGCATGTGGCAACTCGACAAAAGACATAAGAAAGCATTAAAACCCAATATCATTTTTTATTTTGTCCACACTGGATGCGGCGTGACGTGACAAACCCAATATGTCGCGTCCAGAATTAACATGGTGTCACATTCTTCATGAAGGGCAAAATGGGGTATATGCATACAGGTCGATGATGTCACTCTGCTTTAATCTCGGCCAGCTAAGCCACTTCCTTTTCATTGCACTAGGTAATTTTTCATCATGCGATGACGATGTGTTTAGTCTAAAACGCTGAACATTACTATATGCCTTTGTAATCATGCCTCCAGTAAGTGGAAAGTTTACTTAGCTTTTTTCATATTTGTTTTTGTAACTTGGAGCGGATAGCCTGAAGCGCTTCTCCTTTTTGGTTGTCAATGTATGACGTAGTGTTTGAACAATTTGACTCACGTGTCGCTGACCGTAATCCTATGTGGATCTTTAAGTGAAGAATGGCATTGTTTCCTATAGACGTTACATGCGCCGGATCTACATCATTGCTCCATAGCTCCAGCTTAATATGGGGCCCAGTCTCTAGCGGCCAGTCAATGAAGTGCAGTTTAAGTCACTTCCCTGATGGTTTCACCAGAGAGACCAGAAGGTTGCTGCTCGGTACAGACACCTAAATTATTGGACATAAAAAAGTATGAACTTCTTCAGACAGCTGATAATGTAATGTAGTTTGATGATTAAACTGGTCAATGATGTAATAGCTCTGGAGATAAAATAGACTACTGGTACATCTGACATTAATCATGGTAATTATAGTACTTTCATTAAATAATATTACGGTTTACTTAGCTTTATAATGGGCTATTTATGTGTCTACTTATAATTTACATTACAGGCTATATAAAATGACCTTTAAAATGACATCAGGTTGTATATTTTCATTTTTAATCCATGCGATTATAGTAATTGATTTTAAGATCTTACGCCTACACCGATTGGCTGTTTTACTGTTTCTAAACTCATGAAGCCCCAGCAGAAGGTTTAAACCAGCGGGCTTTCATGCTCTGTTATAGTCAGACATGAAGAAATGGAGTCAGCAGTCCCAATAAAATGGTGCATTATTGTATGAAACGTTTGGAGTTGGTGACCACATAGTATATTTGAACTAGGGCTGTTAAACGATTAATCAGATCCAGATTTAAAGTATATGTTTACATAACATACATAAGTGTATGTATGTATAGATTTGTATAGAAAATACATACATGTATTTATTTAAGAAATTTTTTAAATCTGAAAATAAATCTAAAAATGTTTATATACAGTATTATTTAAATGATATATAAAGTGTGCAAGGTTCACGTGATAAACGAATAAACATTGTTGTTGTTAACTCTCGAGACACCTTTTGAAGACACTTCGATCTGTAACTGTCGGGACATTTCAACACCCCTAAATTTGACATGGCACAAAATGAAACGTGATTCATTGCATTACCTTTTAGTCAATGGCTTCTTCGACGCCCCTTGACCATTCAAATCGGCGAAGGCTACGAGAGACTATCAAGTTTAGTTTTGTATGGTCTGGCTTTTGATCATTGCCAAAAGGTATGGTCCACTGCAGTTTATTTTTTCCACTTCTGGACATGGCCAGCGGTTCAGGACACTAATAGGTGAAGCCAAATTAATTTGATTGACCCCTGGTGAATGGCTTCCGTATTGGTCATAAACCCCACCCTCTTCATTTAAATGAATGGGACATGACCCAAATAAAAAAGTTACACTTCTGATGTGATGGTTTCTGTCAAGACTTAAGACTTTTTGCTAAAATGTGGCACCCACAGATTCCGTGCGTCGTCGCCCAGCTAAGGAGATTTCAAAGGATGCAAGAGCTTTCCATACATCCCAGTAAGTTGTGTAGAGCACACAGCATTTCGCATTTGTGGACTGATGAGCTCATAGTACAGAACGAGGATGCAAAGCGAGAGCTTACTCTGAGGGGTCTGTCAACTAACATGACATTCTGCCGGGATTATTCACCGCGTCCGCTCAAGGCTGAATGTTACACCATTTTGTTGAACCCATTGAGAAATAAGGGGACACGCTGTCATTCTCAGCAGTTGCACAACATTAAATGAGTCATAACATATCCCTCGTGGTTCACTTATAATGTCTTTATTTTATTTTTAACCAATTTTCCCCCTCTCTTAAAGGGATGGTTCACCAATAAATAACTTCATGTCATATATGACTCTTGTGTAAAAATATTCAGAGAAATGTCTCGGTTTTGTGTCCATACAGTGAAAGTGAAAGGGTTTCAGTGTTGTCCAGCGTTCGCCGAGTATGAGTCGTATTGTTCTTTTCGTTGTAGTTGCAGGGTGAAACTAATGTCATTTCCCCAAAGTTTTCTTTCTGTTAAATAAGATTAAGGGCGTATTGATCCATCCCAGCACACACACTTTGCCCAGTCAGCAGCTCGGTCTTTGACAGACAGTTACGGGCTCCAGGCCTGACATTCTGTGTACATAGGTAAAGACAGCCTTTTCAAGCCTCTGTCATTAACTCGGTTCCAGAGCGTTTTATCAGATCTGCGAGCACCAGCTCATCACTGTCTGCTCGAACTCCAGGGAATTGTGGGAAGATGTCTTCCATTCACACCCTGTCCACGCACGGCCGGGGTCTTCTTGTTTTAGCCCGCTTCTTTAACACCGGCTTGGACATTGACTGTTGTGCTTCAGAGTAAGAGGAGAAACTTTGTCAGGCACAAAGCCTATTAAACATAATCAAGAAAAAAACGCAAGCATAAAATAAACCCAAAGTGACGATTATCTAAGTTGTTGTTTTGGAGATGTTTCGGGGAATGAGCCGAGTTGTTTTCATGGCGGTGGATTGAGATGCACAATCACGTTCTTTCATTTCTGCTTTTTTTGTTGATGGATATTTTCTTTCTGCAGTAGCTGCGAGTTTCTCCACTTTTAAGCAACAATAACCAATTTTATCTGGAACTGTAGATGGCGGTTTGTTCACTTAAAATAGTCTCTTTTCTGAAAATGTAGGATGGAATTTAAATAACTAAATGTCAAAGCTAAATCACATATTTTTGACATATCAAGGAAAACCTAATCTTACTTCTTTAAAATGCAAGAGTTTGTATTAGTTGACAATAGCTATGTTTGGAATGAAAAATTGTTTTTAACTGATAACTTTACGCGAATATGGTGTTTTTAAAATATGTAAACTTACAGTATAACATTGTTGTCACATGACCTAATAACGCTGCATGTAAGACATTTTTTTGGTAGTTTTATAAAATATTAAGTACGAATCACATCCTATGTTCCTTCTGGCTTATCTGCCACATTTTAAATAGATGGTCAAGTTGAGGCATTGTATTATGGGATATATTATATAATTTTTTGTAACCTGCCCATTTTGCCAAACGTAGTAGTTCAGCTGGGTATTTTGAATATGTTATAGTATGTATTATAGAATATACAGAATATGTTGACAGTATATACTGCAGCAAGTAGAATGCTTTTAGTAACACATGTAGAGCTAAAGGGCAAACATGGGTGATTCATAATTTAAATAAATAAATTGTTAAAAGAACACGATTATCAGTAAACAACTGCGTTCACAGATCCCCATACATTCAGTGTTTTAAGTGTCAAGAAAAAACATGCGCCCACACATTGATTATATGTTTTAGGTACAGAAATGCTACAAACATATAGAGAAGGGGTACTGAACATTTTGTACTCCGAAGCCCTCCGTTGTATTGAAGCACTCACAATATTTACCCAATAAAATATTTTAGAGCATCATGAACTGCAAAAACGATCATTGGTAATAAGAATGGCCAGATAAATATCTTGGTATCTTTTTAAAAATGTAATTTATTGCTCATTTTGTCTCATTTTCAATTATTAGTTACCTTAGGGCCGCCTTTGAAGCCACCTGGGGCCCCCTTGTGGGCGACGGCCCCCCTGTTGAGATCCACTATCTAAATGTGAATCTCTGCAATCTTTAACTTTTGACTCTATATCGCAATCTCTGTTTGAAACATAAAATTTCTGGTTAAATGCTGTAATTTACGCATCTTACCAGGGTAGAAGTCAAATGACTTCGAAGGGACATTAAGCATGAAATCCTCTTGGTCAATGGTTCTCAAACGTTTTCGTTGTAAGGCCCCATTTGTGTAGAGTGCATCACTTTGTGGCCCCCAAAATTCCAATCTTAAACATAGAATTTTAATTAAACCAAAAAAATATTCAGTTATACAATGCTGGAACATCAATTCTTTTGGTTGGTGGGCTTTTTTATGTTTTTCGATTGCATAACATTTATGATAATTTTCTATATTTCCTAAATGCAACGAAATCTTTGCCCCACGGATCCGTCTTGGGGCCCCCTAGGGTCAAAGTCTGCCCCAAGTTTGAAGACCACTGGTCTAGGTCAATTTGATTTAAATAATTAATGTTTAGATCTCTTTTCCTAATCACATGATTTATCAAGTAAATTTTTTGTTACACATTTTTAGTTAACTCTCTAAAGAGTATGGCAGTCATTTGCGGCATGACATTTTGTACACACTGCAACTCAATGACAGGTTTCATGTGCAACATTTGTTTTCGCTGTGCATATGTGTGCTCACCTGACTGATCTGATTAAAACCCATGGAGGTCTAACAGTCCAGAACATTCTTTTCAGGTAATGCCTCCAGACAGAAGGCAGTGGCATTGTCAAGCCCCAGGGCTTTCTCCTGTTTTCCACATCATTCAGCTTGGCAGAGACCATGCCATAAACGAAGCTATGTGGGCAGTGTGACCTCACTACGGTACTTACAATAAACCAGGTCATGCATTACTACGGTAATGTTCATACAAACAAATAAATTCCTTAAAATAGTCAATTTACTGTAACAGTACATGAAATAACTCATGCCGGACTATTACAAATGACCGCAACAAATAAATCTGTCACCAATTAATGAAATACATTAGCCTTACTCTGTGTGATTTTGTATTGTGTTGTTATAGTTAAATTAGTCCACTTTCTCCCAGTATTAACTGTTCTCGTCTATTACTTTTTGTTGATCTCTTCGGATATTCCCTGTCCAAACCAGATCTCCAGAGTATCGGTCAGATCAAGGCAGTCCGCTGATTGAGTTTTGCAGGGGTGTGCAGCCTTGCACCGAACACCGTAACCCCGTGCCAGTTCACGTAGCCATCTGCCCCTGTCTCTCAGCTCATCAGAGCAGCTGAAGGTGGCGGACCCAGGTGCCAGGGCACGGCGGCTCTTTGGATGACAGCTTTGAGCTGCTGTGAGGTGCCGGCATTCTGCCAGGCTCTGGCACCGTGACAGTTTGGCATTCATTAGTGCACCTCACACCTCCGTTCTTCATGAGACCCTTTAATATCTGCCCGGACGTGCTTTGCACTCAACGTTTGTGCATTTGAAGGCAACAAACAATGCCGGATGGATCCAAAAAACGATTAATGAAAGAGTGAAGTGGTTGTATTGGTATGCTTTCATGTGTAAAGAACATTTAATAAGAGAAAGAAACCATATTTTTTATAACATTACTCTTATCGCAATACACAATTTTAAAGATGTACTCTTTCCATTTTAAGGCTTTTGGTGAGGTGTAGATGGGATTTTTGAGACAACGCTTCGGTACCGGTGATAGCCGGCCAGAAAGAGCGGATTGGTGACTGTAATAGACAAGGTTTGAAGCAGACAGCAGATTCACCTGCTGAGTCCAGAGACCACCCAGAGGAACAGAAACACAGGCAATGCCTTATTTGCTCTGGCTGTAGTAGACACAGATCTTTCATGTCCCAAGTGTTTATGGTCCCTGTGTTTTTACCCCACCGGAGCATATATTCTCTCTCTTTTAAAGTTGCGTGATGCCTCCCCGTCTCATGAATCTATCTTCTCCAGTCATTGTGCATCATTGAAAAGCAGAATCATCAAAGCAAGGCAATCACAGGAGACGGAATTTAAAAAGCCATTTACGGGGACAGTGTGTCTCACGTGTGTCTAGCTCTGGGAGACTAGCGGTAGATCTGTTCAGCCATGACCTCCATTTGTGGGCCAACGCAGAAGGCTGATTCTTTTTAAGGCTCCTTTGGGAATGTCTAATAGAATAGTGGTCTTCTATTTACAAGGAAAATAAGGTGGTTAGTGTTAATTCAATAGATTTTCATGTTTTCTTCCACGTCAACTTGAAGTTGGAAACTCTTGTTGTGTTTTAAAAATGGAATTTGCAAATAGGTTGCCACAGACACTTGTGGGTTTTGCTTGATGAAAGAGACAAACGTTGCAGTCCATATACAGGTTATTATTGTCTACAGCAGGGCGGTGTTGGCTTGCTCACCGGGAGACTGCATTCATTTATTTATTTATTTATTTATTAATTAGATATTATTTATTAGAATGATCTTGCTTGTTCTTTAAACACCATGCACTGTGCTGTGTTTTACCTTTTCTGTTTTTTCCTGTTTGCCCTGTAAAGCTTCTTTGGAACGATGCACATTGTGAAAAGCGCTATATATATAAACTTGAATTGAATTGAAGTCTACTAAAAGTAAAACTATACATCACATAAAATGTTGACATAAGTATTATTTGAAAAGGAAATTATAGATGCTAAACCTTTAATGGTTTTTCTCACGAAAATGAGAAATAAGTGATTATTATACAGATTATCCGGAAAACCAAAACTAAATGAAAATTAGAAACAAGTTTAAGTTGATGCACTTAAATTCTTAACTTTAAATAAAACCAGAATTGAAATATAAATAAACTAAACTTATATACCAACATCATAATAATAAATAAATGAAATTACAAAAGCACATCACTAAGTTTAAAAAAAAATGACAAATACAAAACATGAATGAAAAACATAGAAAAACATGAAATGAATAACAATTTAAATAAACTAAATCAACATAATAATAAAAGCATAATAAAACTGAAAACAAAATTACACTACCACAAAAAAAGATGCTTCAAAAGGTTCTTCAAAGTGAACATTTTGGTTCTCAAAAAAACAAAACCTTTTCTTATACTACTTATAGGAACCAAGAACCTTCTTCCAAAGGTTTATGGAGCCATTCTCCCAAAATGGTTCTATGGGCATTGAAGAACCTTTTAAAGCAGCTATTTATAACCATGTCTCTATACTTGTTAGCTTTGCAAAGCACATACCAGCTATCAAATTCATATTTTAGGTATAACCATGTTGAAGACCAAAGCGAAAAATTCTCTTCAGGTAATTTTAACCGAAGCCGCCATCCTAAAAATCAATTAAAAACTCCAGAGGGAACCCATGGCTCAAAAAAATACTTCTTCTCTTTCTGCCTTTTGTACAATCTGAACTGCTCTGTTTTATATTCAAAGTACCTTGTTATAGCTGCTTTAAAGTGTGCACGCAGAGATGATGAGATTATGTTATTATTTTGTTGCGGGTTAAATGATGTCATATTACTCCAATGGCACATAGCACTGATTCAGCTTTTCTCAATCACATAGCACAAATTCTGCCTTAAAAAAGGCATTAGCAGCGGGAAGTAATTGGGCAGCAGTAACACTGAACGAGGCAGTAACGGAGCTATTTTAAACCATTATTGCACTTGAATGTCTTTCTATGCAAGTTTTTTGTAATTAATGCAAACGTGTTGACATGAAAATAACACATGCTTTTAGCAGCTTCCGATTATGTGTGGAAAAATATTTCGCTTGTAGTTCCTGTTGTTGCTAATAAGGGTACAGGTTGAGTTTGCTAATATAAGTGCACACTTTGAAAGCACTTTTTGGTCAAATTATCAGTGGTCGTCCTGTATCCAACCCTGCTGGGAAACACTGCATCCTAATTTAAAGATTGGATGCTTCGAACGATGCAGACTTTAAATGCGAGGACCGTCGAATTCCACATAGGTCCAATCAAAATGGAGCAGTCTAGTCTGTAAAAGATTTTGTATCTGCGTCACCAGCTGTTGGTCATTGCGATGCAACAGAGAGATTTCTGACTTTTTAAAAAGTAAAGAAGATTAAATTACATCACCCTTTGCAACATGATGACACAGGACTTTTGAACCCCCAGAAAATGTGAGCATCAAAACTGTTTCCTCAGTAAACAATAGTTGTGTTAGACTTTACCTTAAAGTGGCAACCCATAATTTTAGCCTCTATATTGTCGCCGCTGTCTGAAACATAAATTTGCATGTTACTTTATGTACAGTACTTGTCTTTATGTGAGACTGAAGCCAAAGGATGCTAAAATGACATTTCCTTTAAAATCTTACCCAACAGCTCAAATATTTTTTACCAAAAAAGTTACAGATTGCAGCTTTAATGTTTCTTCTCACACACCAAATTGGGCAACCCAAATTCTATAAGATTGCTGCCATATAATCAAAACTGTGCATTGAATAAAAAGAGAAAATCATCCAAATACTGTCTGCTTCCACGCAAGAAGACAGTTACGAGAATCTCTTCCAAAATGACTGCCGATTACTGCATGCCTGAAAACCGTGTGCAAAGTGGCTTCTTCTTTCCCCTTTGGATGCCATTGCAAACTATTGAAGACTGTAAACTGTATTTTATATTTAAAGCAAGTATCTGCAGTTATGAATAATAGACGACAGCATGCCTTTGTGCAGAGAGAGGCGGGGTGTGTGGCACGGTGCATCTCTGACACCAGCTTTAAACTTTAGCTTTAGCCGAAACAGCTTTAGAAAAAACAGATGCTGGCCCTTGAACTAGAGATGAGCAGTTACTGAGGATGTCATTCAATCTTGGTATTTGTTGATGACCATAGAACAGAAATCTATTGAATTTATCCTAACCTTTTGTTGATTGATTGATTTGAGATGCTTTGTGCTGCTGGATTTTACATCGTTTTGTCTTACATGCATCTCTATAACTAATTAGTTTATATGATTATATAATATAAAAAATATATATATATATATTTGCATACCATTCTGCATGCATGTTTTGCTAAAATCAGTAGCGCTTATTATTTGTGGGTGATCGGGGTTTGAATCCAGCTCGGGTCATTTCCCAAATCCCATTGGAGAAGAGAGATATGGATAACTGATGGTGAGAAAAACTACACTTTTAAAACATTATTCCTCACAAAAATAAAAAAAATGTTGTTCCTTACAATTTTCTTTATACATTTTGCGTAGAAATATTTTCCTCTCAGTCTTATTAAAAAGGTGTAAAATGCATATTGTTTCAGTACCATGGACTGGTGCTATTACTATGTTCCTATAGTAAATATACCATGGTATCCCAAAATACTTATTTATTGCATTACCCAATATTCTTGAAATGACGTTCAGGTGTATTTTTATTCGCAATTCCGCTGCCTCTTGAGCAGTTTATCACCCAAGCCTTTCCAAGTGTACTTGATTGACGAAAGTGCAGAAGTCCACGTTGTGTAACCCCACTTTCTGCACCTAATCCCTTGCATATGTGCGCAGACATCAGCAAAATTTGATAATGACTGTCCATGTGCTTAAGAGAAACTCGGATAAACCAAGTACATGTTAAAACCTTTTCAAAAGAAATGGACAGAAAATGAAATGATTTTAATGTGTGGTTGGGAGTTCGAAAAAAAAAATGCATACGTTTTCAATTGAAGTGTAATTATTTATGTGAGTCTCCGCTACACTACCAGATTTTCAATTTTTTGTATAAATTCTGTGTGGCTCCGATGCAACTGGTGCCAAATGACTTTATTTCCTAATTCATTAACTACCTTCCACCCGGTTCAATTTGCGTTGACATTTTTCCTCGCAGTAGTGAAAGATGACCTTTGAAAAGAGCACATCCTGAAATATGCAGGTGGTTTTGCACAAACATACCATAACATTTCCATTTGCATTGTAGGCATTCAGCGAGATCTCTTATCTGGAGCGACTCGCAGACATAATTTGGTTTCTTTTGCAAGACTGCTGCCGCTGTCAGTAGATAACATGAACGTCTGAGTAGTCATTTTGATGAAGGCGTACAAAATATATTAAAAGAAAGACATTAGTCTATACACTAACACAGTTACCTAGTAGGCTGCCTACCTAGACTATAGCCCACCGCTGTTTCTACGCAAGTCGTCCACTATGTTGGAACTTGTAGGTGCTATAAGGTGGGAGAGTGACTAGGAATCCAGAGGTGGTGAGAAAGCTGGCTTACTGAAAGATGTAGAGGTGTTGGAATCTAAAATAAAATATTTTACAAACACATCACAAATGCAGCAACCCAGTGCAAGAATGGTGATAGCTAAATTCGCCCACCTTTGCAGGGTTCTAGCCTTTAACCAGATTTTTTCAGCTAGGCTGCATCACCACAGTAACTGCTGTGTACATCTAAGTTTTGAGTTAGAACCAAGGGTACATAGCAGAGGAGTTACATGTGAATATCAGGGTGCATTGAAGATCAGCTGAGTTGCGGCATTGTTGATATGGCTCAGATGTTTTATTGCTCACGCTGGGATTTCAGCCAAGACCGAGTTCCACTAAGAAAAACAAGACCAGAGACTAGTAATACTCTAGTATCTTGTGTTCAAATGACTTTAAAGATGTATAGCTTTATACTTCACCGGTTTGATATAGATCGAGTTTCATAGTTCAGCTGGTACAGACATGCAAAGGAAAGGTTTCTAAAAGACACAGCACTATTTTATTCTGAGGGTTATAGATTGGGGTTGAACATGTCTGTGAAAACCCGGATGAAGTCACTTTTATTGTGTGATTTACTATAATGTCCTGAAGAATCTGTGAAAATATAACATTGATATCTTTGACTGAGTAACGCCATAACAAATATTAAACCAATGCCTAGGAAGCAAACTTTTGTGTAAAATAATAAAACGTAATAATAATAAAATCATTATTTCAATATATATGAGATTATAAATGATTCAAGTACTCTTTTTCAAAATATGTCATATCATCTATAATTTACACTGCCCATAGCAAAGGTACATCTATAAGATGTCTGCTAAAGTTCTGGAGATCCGGGAAACATCTACTTTGTAAAAACATCTGATAAACATCGTAGCAAGAGCGGTTTTGCATACATTCTAAATCATAAACATGTTACAGACGTCTTCTAGATCAGTGGTTGTCAGATTGGGGTACGTGGTATACCCCCAGGGGTACTGCAGGGGGTACATAAAAAAAACTGACATTTAGGATTACATAATGAAAATCATAAATTATGATAATGTGAAATTAGGACTAAACAAAATGCATATAAAATAAATTTATACATTTAGATATAATCACTGTTTGACTCTCATTTCACTGAATTTTAAGGTAAAATGTTGTTGAAGAATCACTCTTGACCTATTTTCATTCTTTCTATGGCTATGCAAGTATTTGATGCAAATGTTGATGCTAACGGCTAATCTCATGCAACTTTAGCTTGGATTTCACAAACAGGTTTACAAATGGTTTTAACAAAAAATAAATAAGTAGTGTTTGGGTTAATTTGCACAAAAACTCGCATTATATACCGGCAATACGAAATTAAACATAAAAAATGATATTAAACAAGCCCTTTAATTGTAAGAAAGTTGGATGAATCTTGTCAGATCAGGCGTTATTTAATTCAGAAGCTACTGTGATATTTGAACAGAACGTTCAAATTAGTTACTTTCAAGCTTGTGTTTAATTAGGATTTTTACTGTTAAGTAACACCTATACAGACATGTGCTCATACAAAGATTGAATTATGTAACACAGTTAAATGAGAATCCATTAGACGCCCCTGAAGGAGAAACGAAACGGTTGAATTACTCAATCAGTTATACATTTGACTACTAGTCTGTACACTTCACAGAGAGATTGTATGTGTGTGTGTTTGATATGGGGTGGGGGGTGTTGACACTTGAAAGCGTACTGAGCCAACAAACCCCCCTGCATCCGGCAGCATCAGAGTGCTTGTTGCTATGGCGACAAGCTTTGGCAGCCAGTAGTGCTTGTATAAAACTCGTAAGAGTTTCTAATGACCCTAATGAGAACAAGCTAGTTTTCTAGTCAAACAGCTTCCTGTAAGATACGTAACTATTACTACAGAAATCTCACACATATATGTGAGTGTGAGAAGTCGATTGTTGCGAGTGTTGCTATGGTTTATAGATAGTTACTATGCCGTTGCCAGGGTGGCCTGGGTGGTTAATTTCTTGGCTAATTTGTTTTCTTGGCTAAAACAAATTCTCCCAAGTATTCAAGTTCTTACATTGGATGAATCTGTGGGACTTTTTGTGTGTTTTATAATTTTCTTGGTTGTTATGGAAGTGTAATATAGTTAAACTATAGTCATACATTGTAATCAATTCTTCATAAACATGGTTTCTACAATTTTACAATAATAATACCATGGTAATTTTTTTTAAGACTATTGTCACCACCTATGGATCATTACACAAAACTGTAGTAGACTGTAGTATTTACCATTTACTGTTTTATATTATAGTAACCCTATACTATACTATACTTCTGTATATACTATAGTATAGTGTAATTATTACAGTATACTATGGCAAATTGATAAGCTGTAGTAAATAATATACGTTCAATAACACTAAAGTAACTAGGTATTTTACTGCAGTTTACTATAGTAAATACTTTTGTCTACTAGAGTTTGTTTTTCATGCGAGTTGTACTACAGGTTTGTAGAGAATCCCACAAATGTGTTTTAGTTTTTTGCTTTCTTAAAGAAAATGTGTTGTTTGAATTATTAAAATACATTCTATGAAAGATCCGCATCCATGACGCATCCATAACCAACATTTCTCAGAATGTGAAAAGTAGCCTCAAAATCATTGTGTTACCAACTTTGGTCAAATATTGATGTTTAATACGATTCGCTTTGAATTACAGACTTTGAAAAGCCAATTGTGTGACGTCTGCTCCATCCTAGGTCCCGTTTAATGGACGTCCATCTTCATCTATATCCAGTAGATTTATCTTAATGCTCCCTACAACATATCATGCCTTCAGCTCTGTTGGTTAAAAGCCATTTACGAGTCCCAGACCACCTCTTTGTTGGCTTTTAAACCTGCAGTCTTTCATAGCGTCCACTGAACTGCTCAAGTTCTCTGTATTGATTTGGCTGCGTGGCCCCTGCAGCTGCTCCTTTTCTCTCGGCTCCTCTTGGCACCGACGGGTCCGCGCCGTGATTTCCTGTTGCATAAAAATGCTTCTCACTTGTGTTAACTCTTTCACCAGTGGACACTGAATTATTATTTGTGTAAAATATGACCCTGGAATACAAAACCAGTCATAAGTAGTATGGGTATATTTGTTACAATAGCCAACAAATCAATTTATGGGTCAAAATGATAGTTTTTCTTTTAAGGCAAAAATCATTAGGATATTAAGTAAATATCATGTTATCAAAATCGCAAAGACAAACACAATCCTACAAACTTCACTCGCTGATGTCCGCTCTTTGGGAATTCCCAAACCCACTCAAGTTTGGTACCTATGTAAAGCTTAGAATCGGTTTCATCTACTCGGTTTCATCTACTCTCCACAACGTCATTACAGCGGTAAGCCAATAGAGAATAAGGATGTTCCGATTACCGGTTTACCATGATAAAAACGTCCAACGGTTATTATTACCATGTCATATTTTAATAATCGTTAAACCATACCAGTGTTACGGCTTGAAAAACCCTGTCCATTATCAAACAAAGTAATCAAGAGAGTAACAGATGCAACTTGAAACGTGGCTTTTGTTCACTTATATCAGGAGAGTAAACCAGGAGTCAGACGTGTTGACGTTTGAAAAACAAAATAACGTGAAACATACCTGTTTATACACGTCAGTTTGTGAATCACTGCGCTTCACTAATTAGGTCTTTAATCCAAACATTTACAAATTTGTGAAAATTTAGATATACTGACACACGTTTACTTTATACAATCCCCTCAGTTCTATTCATTTTCAATTAAATGCTGTGATATGATGACTTTGAAACTCTGTTCAGCTTGTTTCTTCTGCTATGAGCGCTGTTCTGAGCACAGATGTCATGCTGCTTTCTCCTGGGTCCTAAAGCACTCACCCTTTCTTACAACACACGCAGATAGATGACTTGCTGAATTGTGTTGCGTTTATATAAAAATCAGATTTACACACCTAAGGTTGTGCTTAATCTGATCTAGGAAACGTTTACCTCATGCCCCAACGTAATATTGATATTATTTATTTGATGTAAATGAAACAAAAGTACATTTACAGGTTAACTCATCATTACATTTGGTTTACATCAGTACTTATTTGACATTTCCATAACATGTTAATAAACTGTGACAAAATTGGCAATAGTGATAACGTTGTTCACTATAACCATGATCTGAAATTGTCACACAATTACATCTCTAATAGAGAGCATTAAATCAAACCTGTTTCTTCATAGCAACGGCCTGCTACAACGCCTCTGATGGACAACTTTAAAGGCGATTTTCTCTTTATTTATTTTCTTGCACCCTCATATTACATATATATTCAAATAGCTGTATCTCGGCCAAATAGTGTACATATGATGAGTATCAGCTGTGCGTTGCACTGGTCTCGCATCTTACACAGAGGAAATCAGAAGCATAAAAGGATGAGTGACAGAAGCGTACGAGGAGAGAGGACCAGGCCTGGATTTTATGTTATGTTTTATTATGTTTTTTGTACACTCTTGTCGCTCGTCCTTTTAACGTTGTTTCCTTGCAACGCGCAGCTGATACTCATCATCACTCGCGTCACAGGCCTCGCGTCGTTCCCTCGCGGCTCTCGTCCCGCCTTGCTCGTTACATTGGTATTTTATGAAATCTTATTGACTATTTAATTTCTAAATACATTCCCATGATCTTTTGTACAGTACATCAGATAGACTGCACTAACCAAACTAGATCTCACTTCGAAAACATATTTATTAAATGACGTGGTGATTTTGTATAAATGTATATGATGTGAACTGTCCAAAAATGTACGATTATTAGAAGAAAAAAGCAAATGAGTTTATACAAATTCATCTGAATTAGCCACAGATTTACGCTTGACAACATGAAATACTTTTGATTTGATAGATTTTAGACATTTCACAATCGGATCAATTTTCTTGAAACAAGCCTAGCCCAGTCTTATTTGGACATAAAGCACTTTGGGAAGTACAAAATATATTGTGGATGCTGTTTAATTTACTGTATACTTCACAGTCAAAATCTAAACCATTGTCTCTATTTTCACAGTAACCTGTCCAGGAACCCTCTATCCACGCTCTCCTGGCAGCTTTTCCAGCATCTTCAACTCCTCGAACTGTAAGTTCACAGTGATATTGATTGAAATTGACAAAAACACAGTGACCAAATCACACAATATAAACAGAGCAAGAATGCATCGTTGCAGGTTGATCAGAAATGTTTTCTGCTCTATTCCGTCAACTGATTTCTTTCCCTACCCACACCCCCCCCCCATGTGTCTTTATCGACGCGAGACATGCCAAGTGATGAAACGGAAACGCTCTCTTCATGTCTGCGAACAGTGGTCTTGCTTGTATTGGTTAATTAAGGCAAGGCAGTGAAATGTATTGGTCTTGTCTGTTCGGAGCCTGACCTCATTTTCTCATTTGTCCTGAATATCCGAGCAATCTAAGCATGTGTTAATTGATGAGTTTGTTTATTGATCGTGAGCGACGACATGGTGCCGTTGTGTTGCGTATAAAATAAACAAATTATTATTTTTATTTGACACGGCCTGTACTCAATCTTCGTTATGGCTGAACACAACTTCACTGGCACATGTCATGCTTAATATTTTATGACGCACGCTTTTTGTCCTTTCAGAATGTATTAAGGAATTCAGGGACTGCTCTTTTTGTGCCGTCCTGAGTGATATAGGATGATAATGTTAAAATCAGATCAAAATGTTAGAGTAACCAAATCTATTTTCCAAGTAGGTGTTTGGCTTTTTTAGTAATCATTTCAGCATAACTTAATGCAAGCGTGGAAAATTATCGGCACATTACTTATTGTACAATTACGTGCAGCATTACAACACCGAGGTGACTAAGATGTTTTGTGTAGTTCATATTTCCTGCCCAATTACATTAGAAACTCTTTTGGTCTTAAAACTACTGCTTTTTAGTCATCTTAATGCCATTTGTAAATGTCAACCATTTTCAAATCAATGGCAGTGAATGGCTACAGAAACAATGGTGACGTGTGCTGACAGGCGACTGGGGATTTTCAACAGCAAATTAAATCGGGCGTATGCAGATGGTGCTTCTAATCGGCGTCATTTCCAGTGTTAAATGTCAGGAATTATTACTGTAAAATAACTTGCAGAACGTGTCGACTGACAATGACGCCCTGGAGGTCACAAGAACATGTATCCAATATTCTCTGTCAGAGTCTGCAAAAGACGTTTACAACCGGCGTGACATGCGATCAAAATGATGGATTACATGGTTAAACTGTACTTTAGATAAAAGTGAAAGCAGGCAATGCAATAAACCCGGCAAAGTCATTGTCTTCAAGGGCACTAAGTATACAAACATTTCCAGACTCACTGCATTTGCGTCTCCTCTGTCTTTTAGACTCACAGCGGTCAACTCCATTATAAATGACTATCTCCTTTTTTTCAAAGGAAGTGAAATCAAGTATTCAATAGGATAGTAGTCTTATACTCACTGAACACTACATAGTGTGCTTTGAAAACGGAATTAACCTATAATCAATAAAAAACAGTAGTATGCTACTGGGGCGTATCGTACACCCCGCGCAATGTGGCGCAAGTGTTTTTGCTTTAGACCATGAGTTTAGATTGTTAAAATGGGCCCAAGAACTCTTGGGTTGTGTTTAATTCAGCAGTGGTGCTCACTTATTACTTTGTAACAAATCCATTCCATTCCATTCTCTACCGCTTATCCGAACTTCCTCGGGTCACGGGGAGCCTGCGCCTATCTCAGGAGTCATCGGGCATCAAGGCAGGATACACCCTGGATGGAGTGCCAACCCATCGCAGGGCACACACACTCACTCATTCACTCACGCACTCACACCCTACGGACAATTTTTCCAGAGATGCCAATCATTGTAACAAATCTTTTCTGAATTTCATTGTTAACTAAATGGAAAATTTTACCCAGAATAGAAAAATGTTGATTATTTAAAAACATTACTTTTGGTTAATTCATCTAATCTGGAATTACGATATAAAGTGGCATTATATCCTGGGATTGCTATGATTCCGCCATCATGTCATTTTTATTCTTGTTCTTGCAGCGGAGTCATGGCATAGCCTTAGGTTGTGTGTGGAGGGAGAGATAGTGAGCCTATCGGCTTGCTATACTCTCTCTCTCCGGTCTGCGTCTTTGTTCCCGCCATCTCGTTTCCTTGTTACCTTCCCATCAGTGTCTCATCCCCTACACCTGTTCCCTTTATTATCCTGTGTTTGTTTCCCCTATATATTGACCTTGTGTCTCTTGTCTTGTGCTGGTTCGTTTTGCAGTGTTCCGTGTCTCACGCTCTTGTCAACGTGCTGATATATTGCGCTGGTGTCTACTAAGTGTATTTCTGTCGTAGTTTTGTGTAGTTTTTCTTAGTACTCTGTTCTTCAGTTTTTCCCCCTCATGGGAGGTTTTGGTTTGTTCTATTGTGTATTAAAAGGTCTTTGTTCTCGTTTGTTCCCCCATGGTGGGTGTTTAGTTTGGTGTATGTTAAATAAAGTATTTTTCTTACCCCGTGTAGTTGCCTGCACTTGGGTTCTTCACGTAAATCTTTAATCAGGGATTAAAGGGATAGTTCACCCAGATTTGAATTTTGTGTCATTATTTTCTCACCCTCACGTCATTCCAAACATATATGACTTTCTTTCTCCTGCTAAACACAAAGCGAGATATTGATAAGAATAATGCTAACCTACCTAACTACATTGAGCCACATTGATTTCAATATATGGACACAAAACCACCAAGACATTTCTCAAAATATTTATTTGTGTTCCACTGAAGAAAGAGTCATATACAGACTTACTACAAGATGAGAGTGAATATATGATGACATAACTTTTATTTTTGAGTGAACTTTCCCTGAGTGCGTTGTTTATAGTAGTGTGTACTAGTGTACTGAACTGCTTGGTTGGATGGATGGAGTAAAAGTGAAGAAAAAGAAAGAACAGAGTCTAGAAAATAATAACGCAAACTTCACTGACGAAATTTCAGATGTTATGGAGATGAATGGGTGTAGATGGGTATCAGTTCTGTAACTGTGGTGTTATAATAATGGTGTAATCTCCACAGCTAGATGAGATTCACAGGGATTATTGATTCAGACTCAGTGAATCCATCCTAAAAGTCAGTGTAATATAATATTAGCCCAGGCGCTTGGAAAATGATTGCAAGATTTACTGTACATGTAATGTTCCATTCTCCAAATGGAAATCATCTCATTACTTTCACAAAAGTTTCTTGACTTCTTCAAAGCACGTTGCTTTCAGGTGCACAACTAAACCTCGTTGTGAGATGGGCTGTCAGTCATTTCTGATGATGTCAGGACCCCCATTGGCCACTGCTAGGTTGCTTCTGACAAGATAAATTATGTTTTAGTGTGAGCATGAAGCACATGCATAATGATTATAATTTTTTGTCAGGCTTTCTAACAAGAGTTTTGTTATTTTATTTGAAAATACTATATACTGATTATACTGAAATGGCTTACATTTTAAATTCTGATGTGTTAAAATCACGTGTTCCGTGTCGAACACTAATACAATTATTCTCATGTGACCTGATTCCTGAAGATTTGAAGAAAGTGATTTGCAAAGTAATGAAGGTCTTTGCAAACACACGGTGGTGTGTACAGTTGTGGGTTTTCCATCCCGTGCATAAAGATTAATGGACTAACATTTCATGCTGAGATCAAAGGATCCCGTTAATAATATATGGTTCATCACACTGTAAGGGCATATATTTTTTTCCCCATTCAGCCAATGCGACCGACTGTATTTTAAGAGGTCTAATACAGTCAATTTAAAGCTATGTCCACTTTCAAAATACATTTACTGTCAATTTCTGTTACTGAAAGAAATTATATGCTATAAGTAGACACTGAGCATGCTGTTTTTTCAAAACAGGGAAATCTACAATCGACTACAACCTTCAAAAAGAAATGTTTTCCTAACCAGTCCAACAAAGTTATGAAGTTTGATGAATATTCGCTCCTCTCTTGCTTGCTGGATCAATACATCCCTTTGTTTAGATTGGATGATATTGGATTTTGGTGATATAGAAATGTTTAATCTCTATTGGTTTGTTGTTGTGGATGCAGGAGGCTGGAGGGGGTGGTCTTTGACTGTGGATGTGACATTCGGTGGATTCAGCTCTGGCAGCACCGAGGAGAAGCTGGGCTACAAACCCAGCAGCTCTACTGCAAGAACGGAGCATACAAGATTCGCCTGAGATCAATGAGCATTGCCAGCTGTGGTAGGATGTCTTCAATTATAAATAATACAGCTGGAGGCCTGTGTACAACCTATACTGTGTATTCTACATATAGGATTTATATATTTATATATATATATATATATATATACTGTATATATGCACCCAGTGCAAAATTATCATGGTAATCAATTTCCACTAAAATTCCCCAGTGATACTTTTAGTAGCTGTTATTGAAATATGAAATAAATCAAAATAAGGGAAATAAAGCTATACTTTATTTCAATAATTGTCAGAAATAAAGATTCCGAAGCTACACCTTTATAGATTTAATGTAGCCATACATGAAGGGTACTCGCTTATTAATATATTTATTTCAGTGTCCTAGAAGTATACTTTTTTAAAATGACACTACTTGACTATATTTGTACATATACTTGTACATTTTGTAATCTTTTTACACTTTTAAACAAACAGCCTGTTGAATACTTTTTCATGTTTTACATAGCATCTTATACACTTAAAATGTTCTTAAATTCACAAAGTAAAAATTTAGTTCTGGGGTGGAATAGCTGAGTCAACAAAACATGCGTGAAACTTGTAAACAGTGATGATAATAATTTCCTTTAAACCTCTCTCAAGTGCACTTAAACATATGTTTCAAGTATAAAAATTAAGAATATAGTAGTATGTTTTTTGTGCAAAATTAATGTAATTAGAAAATTATAAACATGATGTTCAATTCACTTAATGAAGTATTTAGTAATTAAATAATAAAAACCTAATAAACTAGAGTAGAGAGTATACTTCAAAGTATACTTTTATCAACTATCTATTTTTTACATTATCAACTTTCTAAATAAGACTATTTTTAATATATTAGGTTTTTTGTAATTGTGTTTTAGACCTGCCAGACATCAGTGTTGCCCACAGTAACCTCACTGTGATGGAGGGAGATAATGTAACGCTCAGCTGTAACGGTTCCGGCTCTCCATTACCTGAGGTGGACTGGACCGTGCACGGCCTTCATTCCATCAATACGCACCAAGTGAGCAACATTCATCACCTACAAATCTCCACCCGTTTACTTTTCACCTCATCTTAATGCTTTGTGTCTGCCCTCCAGTCGAACGTCTACTCTCCCAACATTCACTCCATCAACCTGACGCTGGTCAATGTGAGCCGGGACGACAACGGTTTCACTCTCACCTGCATCTCTGAGAATGTGGTTGGCATGACCAATGTGTCCCTTCAGCTGGCTGTGCTCTGTAAGTTTATGTTATTTTTGATTGTGCTCTACAAACCACCCAGAACATCCCAGAAAACACTTACTGTAGAAACATGCTAAATGCCAATTTTCCCCAGAAAATTTGAAAATCTAGTTTACTTATAGCAGAGTGCTTTGAAAATGGTACGCACTTAAGTCCAAGTAAATAAAAAATGACAATGCCTATTTTTTCATGAAATATTGCAGTGTTTATTGTAAATAGCAATGTGGGTCATTCTCTTTTTAAAGGGGTAATATGACACGGCTAACACAAATATTATTGTTTGTTAGATGTATTCCAAATGTGTATACATGATACATGATTCAAGGTTCAATAATGCTTTATTTTCCACATACCGTGCATGTTAGTATCTCCTCTTTGCCCCGGCTCTCTGAAACGTGCAGATTTTCTACAAAGCTCATCACTCTGAAGATCGAGGTGTGATATGATCGGCCAGTTAACCAGTGCGCAGTGATTGGTCGAATACTGCAAGCGTGTGCTGGAAATGTAACGCCTCTTACCATATTTGGAACATCAGGTTCCAAAGCAATTGCATATGCCCATCTTACTTGCATATACATTTTGGCGGTCTTAGTCAAATCATACCACAAATTGACATAGTTTTGTGGGGTTGTGGTTACACGAGGCGTTTAAGGCAGGTCAGGGTGAACATTCGCTTATGGTTGGAATGCATCTTTTGTTCAGACACTTTAATTTTCGCAATTTTATGTGTCTTATACATGCATGGGCAACTTATAGCACACCAAAGACCATATGACCCCTTTAAAATTTGTGTGCCCTCATAATCTGTGGTTAAAATTTGAAAATGCACTTCCTTCCTGTAATGAAGATCCATCCACGAAAGCCACGGCCATTATTTTTCTCATTACAAATTCCATTTCACTCGGAAATGCTTCAGAATACGGATGTAAAAATGATCGCAACTTCCGGTTCTCAGTGACTGTATGAAAAAATAAATAAAAAATGATGTAGTCAAATAATTTGAACACAGGCTGCAAACCCTTATTCAGAATTCAAAGGAGAACAGGCCTTACTGTAAGGTGATGCTGCGAAGTCTCACAGATAGCACATTGGATTCACTTATGAACAAATGTCACGGTATTTATAACAGAACAAGGTGTATTAATATACATTTTGACACCAATTAACAGCTAAACACTTGAAAGCTGAAGTGTTAATTTAATTCAGGGTCACGTGGGAGAACGTTTACATAAAAATAAGCTTTACGCTGTGCTTTCTGTGAAAGTGGGTTAAAAAGGTATAAGAAGCGAACTGGCTGGAGTTTTGTGTGTGTTGTGTGTGTGCGTCACATTTATCTGAACCTTTCAACTTTTAATGGGAATGAAGGATCTTTCCAGCTGCCGACTTTAATCTTCCACCACCAAAATATGATCTGACACTCAGGCATCATTATGTTCATTAAACAGCACATGATTTTAAGACAGTGGGTAGATGAAAAGCATTACATTTTATCACAGCGCTGACTAATGACCGTGATGTTAAAGTGAAATGACAGCAGCAAGATATACTGAGGGTTGTTATTTTTATCAAGGAAGAATTTCATTGCTTATTGGCTCAAAAAGAAACTTAAAAATTGTATGCAGTTAATAATTTTAATAAGTATAAAATCTGATGACATTGTGCAACATTGTACAAACCTTCGAAATTTGGAATTGTTCGCAATACTTCCTACTTCCTAGCTAACAAAAATATATTCTAAGATCGTTATGCTAACCTTTAATGAATGTTTTAAACATTCCACTTACAACGTAAAAACAATGTTTTAATACCAGCGTTTAACATTTAGCAATGACATATAATTTTGATAAAACACCCTTTTAACATTACTGCAAGGTTTCCGCAAATTCTTAATAGCTTTGAGACCATGTTAGCAAAAATTCTGAATTAGCTATTATCAGAATTAGATCAGATTGTGCTGCAAAGTTGCTTTTTTATTTATTTTTTGTTTGTTTTAGCTGAATTATTTGAACACGGGCTGCCAATCTTTACTCAGAATTCAAAGAAAATAATGCATCACTGGAAGGTGATAGGATACGAAATCTCAAAACAAAAATGGACATTCTGTATATAAGATATGAAAAGGTCTATTAATATGCATTTTTACACCAATTAAGAGCTGAAAATTTCTAAGATGGTGTGTTAATTTAATTGAGAGGAAACTTTGAACTTTGGTTTAATATTCGAACTGGTTCTTGATACCCAACCCCAGCTAACAAAAATATGTTCTGAGACCGCTTTGCTAATTGTTTTCCCATTAAGTTATGACAAGCAATGTCTTTTAAATGTTCTAATAACAATGTAAGAACAACAATATAATACCAATAATAATAAGTTTTCATAATGTTTTAATATTGAATATTAAATATTGAAAAAAGAATGTCAACATAACTGCAACGTTACCGCAGCTTTCCAATAGGTTTAAGATAACGTTAGCAAAAATTCTGACTTAGAAATCTGTTTTTAGGTCCAATGATTTGAACACGGGCTGCAAATATTTATTGTTCAAAGAAAAAAATACATTACTGGAAAGTGTTGCAAACTCTCACAAATAACACAGTTCCATCACTTTTGAACAACTATGATTAAAATAATTTTTTTACACCAATTAACAACTTAACACTTATATGCCAGTGTGTTCATTTCATTCAGGAGAACCTTCAAAATTCTTCATTTGCAAACATTGCAAAAGTTATGAAAAGTAATTTCTGAATATTTTAAATGTTCCAATATCAATTTAAGAACTGAATTTTTAAATTGTTTAGCAATGATATTTAATGTTTATAAAATGCCCTTTTAACATTACTGTACAAATATTTGTGGATAGTTTTGAGAGAACATGAGTTAGCTGAGATCAGAACGCGCCACCGCGTTGCTTTTGCCAGGCAGAAATCTTCAAAATGGTTGCCTTAGCTACTTTCCTGTAGCTCAGTGGTAAGAGCATTGCGTGAACAACGCAAGCTTGTGGGTTCGATCCCAGGGGATTGCAAATACCTATGTAAAATGTATAGGATAAAGCAATGTAAGTCGCTTTGGATAAAAGCGTCTGCAAAATGCCTAAATGTAAATGTAAATGTAACAAAGCGCACTAGCTGGATATTTGTATTCTGATCAAAAGCTCTGCATATGAGATTCTCTCATTCTGTCTCCTGATGGGATTTCAGCAGGACTCTATAAATGACAGGTTTCATGCAGTAGAGAGAGCAGACAGGCCGGGAGGAAGGGTGCTATTGCATGCTGATTCTAAAACACATGTCATCTGTTTAGGCGGGATGTATGCGGAGCTCGCGCTACGGGAGGGATCTCTCTCCTGTCTGGGCTCATCAGTCAGCCGAGCACAAATCACTTCTGTGAAAGAGGGCAACTGACAATAAGCACGCTTTCTCATTTGAATGACAAACAAATGCTGGCTTGTAACTTGGAATTTGAGGCTGTGGTATAGTACATAGTTGGTGAAAGTGAGATTGCAAGCTTCTGTGTCAATTTATGCTCTGTCCAACTACTTCGTCACCAACGTGATTTAAGAAGGTACGGTTGTGAATTGAATAGAACGGAGATTTCAAAAAGATTTGAGGGTGTGATCCGTTGGTTGCAATTCACAACCTCACCGCTAGATGCCGCTAAATTTCATACACACAACAACATACATTTATTATTGTTAGTTTAAAAGAAGTATACTAGTAAAAGCAAACCTGAATAGACTTATAATTTGTAAGGGTTCAACCTTCAGTCATCAGTATTATTTTTCCTCACATCAGTTCCGCCTGTAATCTTGAAGCTGGACGAGCCGGAGCGCCGCCATCACACCTGCATGGAGTTTACAGTGAGAGGATTCCCTCATCCCACATTGCGTTGGTTTCACAATGACCGGGAGATCCTGGAGAGCGACTACATCCGCACGGAAATGGCATACTACCAAGACTACTTGGAAGGCTGCTTGAGTTTTGAGAACCCGACGCATTATGACAATGGAAACTACACCCTTGAAGCCACTAACTCCCTGGGTTCTGTCACTAAAACTGTGTACGGATATTTCCTAGAGCCGCCGTTCATCGACGATGAAGGTACGTCTGCTCAGTGTTATTTTAGCTTTTTTTTTGTTTTGTTTTTTAATCTGACAGATCTTATATGTTACCACTTGATTTTAAATGGGTTTTTAATGAGCAAAAAATACTTTAGTATAACTTTATTTATATTATTACAGATTATTAAATTACAGTTATTTTGGTTAATATAACAAATGATCTCCAGATTTGCAAATATTGTTTAATCGTATATATTTGATGCTTCTGCATTAAAATACAAGGTCTAATATAGTGTTTCTTTTATCTTTTCCCTTCCCGTGTGCTGTTGTTTTACAAGGCATAATTGAGTACAGTAAGTATCTCTCTTTTTATCTTTTTTAAACTGGAAGTACAGGCAGACCAACTTATATCTCATTGATATATCTCATGTCTTTGTTCTGCCTTTGTTCATACAAAATGAAAATTGCATTCCGTACATCTGTAATTCTAAAGGTAATACACGATTATCTCTGAACTCAAAGAGAACGTTGATGAATTCGTTTTGACATCTTGTAGGTTGTGTCTCTATATGGCTCCACTTAAATACACCTACACCATACAGTATAAACCCTCACCTTACCCAATTTAACAACGGAATTGTGCCTGTGTCTATAAAAAGATATAGGGTTGTCCTGTATCTGTACCAGAGGACATAGTTTCAACAGGATTTGACAGTGGAGATGTTTGAGCACGTACACAAGCTCTATGTGAGATGCATAGAGAGTTCAGGTTAGCGGAATTGTTTTCAGGGCCGAAGGAAGATAGCGTTCGTGCTTCGAGTGCATGATGCAGCAAATCCGCTTCACCTTTGCCATCACGGCTCAATTAAATGTCTCAATTCCTCTCTGATACCTGTGAACAAGCTACACCGGCTCAGACTTCTGAACCCATGAAAGCTCTGCCTGATTAAAGCGTTTAAGTTTACACACTGGGTTTCAGGAGTCAGCCATTTAGCTGAGAGCTGAATTTAAAACAAACGTATGGCACTGTATCTAGAAAAGACCGAAAAGAAATCCAGCAAGCGCAAAAACAAAAGTGTTGCTTTTGTATTCTCTAGCTCCATCGCCTGAAGATGCGGCGAAGAGACCGGAAGAAGACTCGTTTGGGGTAAGATTTCCTAAAGCGACAGTTCGCCTAAAAATGTAAATGATGTCATCATTTATACAGCGTCATATTGTTAAACAGACATGTCCAGATTTGACTTCATTAATAATAATGACAACATTTCCTTTTTTTTGGGGAAAAGTCCAGTTATATTTTGCTCTTGTGTAGTGTAACATAATTATCGTTGTGACCGTTTCATTATTGTCTTCTGCAGATGTCAATTGCTGTGCTTCTGGCTGGGTTTGGTTGCGTGTTCCTCATTGCTATTTTTGTCCTCATCAACAAATATAGCAGACGCAACAAATTTGGGATGAAAGGTAAGCGAAAGCATATTGTTTGGCAACTTTCAGCTGTTAAAATGATCGCTTCCTTCCGCAAATATAAAAAAATACACTTTTTACGTGTTCCGGAAGTGAAGGCGACACTGTGTTACCTCAACTTTTGAGCTGTCAATCATCCTGAGGGACTGTGTAAGATAAAAAGTGTTCACGGCTTTTGTTTTTAGACTATGTTTAGCGCCTGCTTTTAAGCAGTGGTCTGGCACATCATGAGTCAGATAGGGTTTGCTTTGTGCTGTGTGGGTTTATGTGAAAAGAATGGGAGTTGAATGCATCCTCTAGTCTCAGACCTTGGGGAGGCAGTTGGCAGAAATGCCTGCGAATCTTTGTTTCGTTAGCCTGGCTTCTTCTTGTTATATTACAGTTTATACCACGGTATTATCATTATTCCATTGAGTAGCAAGTGTTGACATAGCTGCACAGTTCAAATCTACATTTGTTATAAGGGTAGGCGATGTGCCCAGAATATATCATAGTCATTAAATATCACATGCATACATTAAAAGACATTAAAAGCATACAGACATTATATAAAAAAGAGAGATGATAGACTCGGACATTGACAAATCTGTGAACTTTGAACTCCGAAAAGACACAGTGATGTCAGATTTTAGAGACCACTTCAGGATACGAAAGCAACGGTGGTCCAGAAGAACTTCCTTTTTTTGTTTATTAACACTTCACACATGCTTGAACAGAATATAACCAACCGAGTATTTATAAAAGAAATACAATGTGTACAATGAAGATTTAATGATATATGCAAGATACATTTTTAAAAAGAAACTGGAAGTAATTCCGGACCATTGTTCAGTTGAGAAGTGGTCTATATCACTACAGTTTAACCAATCAGATTCAAGAAGCTAAACATCAATCATAATATATGTTTTGTATTTTAGTAACCATGCCTTAATTTCTATTTCAGGAAAATTCTGGGAATTAAGTGCTTTATAAATAAGAAAATGTAATTCTTCTCTGCTAATTTGTTATTAGACTTTAATTTCAACTTCATTTTGGAATGCATTTAAACCAAAGTAAAATCAAATCTGAAGTCTTAAAACATCAAAAACGAATAAAATCAAAATATAATTAAATGTAAGGTTACAAAAATTAATTGAAACCGGAAGTACTTCTGGACCTTGCAACTACTGTTCGACCAATCAGATTCAAGAACCTGAACTTTTACATAAAGCGTTTTATAGTTATATGTGGTGAATTGCATTGAAATAGTTTTAAATAATTTTTCAATGCACTTTTTGTTATGTTCTCTACTAATTTGTAATTGGACTTTTAATTTTGGGTGCTGTTTATATTACTCTATTCAATGAAAAACATTTTGTAATCAAATCAAACATCCTAAACATTAAAACTAATATTATCAAAATGATTGAAGTTTGTAGATATCATATGGTGTTATGCACACTTTTGACTTCTACTTTTTGACTATTTACTCTACATTCTAAAAGTGTTGCTACCTGTACAATGTACTGTATGTATAACATTGCTAGTGAATACATCACTGTGTATCCAAATCCCAACCAGTTCACAAACTTCAAACGTTGCACTATATACATTGCTGTTATTTGATTGAGACCTGCCAGCTTCCCCAGTATTGTTCTTATCTCACTGTGCTTTTGAATAATGACTGTGTGTCCGAGGCAATACGTCAAACAGGAAAGAATTAACAGAAAATGAATGCTTTGTTCACTGTTCTCATTGCAGACCTCATATTTGTCTACCCGACGAAAACGCTTTGCGCACATCTCCCGAAACCCCACATCCTTTCATGTGTTTGTGTCGCCACAATTTAACAGTCCTATGAAAGACGGAGAATATGAGCTCCGTTGACTCGGAGAGTGACTCCTCATTATGCTTGATGATCATTCAAGGTTGAAGAGGCATAAAAGACTTGACACTCGGAGACTGACGTCAATACCAGCCCCTTTCAGTGCGCTGGCCTTCCCACAATAGACCACTTGTCCTGTTTTGCTCTTCAAATCAGCTGGAGGTCTTAGGCAGCCATTACCTCAGATTGAGCTGTATTGGATTTTTGCCTCGCTCAATCTTTCTAAAGCCTTTTTTCTGCCGTCAGAGTTTGATCACAGACTATTTTGGGCAGCCGTTAAAATCTTGTACGCGTGTGTGTGTGTATCGCTCGGTCTTTGTTTGGGCACTTGGACTGCTATTAAATCATCAAATCATACAGTAGACGGATGTTGGGCCACAGCGTGCCCATTGATTTCGCTTGCCTTTTCAGCCTGGATGCTCTCCTGTCACTGTTCCCATTGTTAATGTTTTGTCTTGGAGCGGCCCATTCTTTACTTGTTGTTCATTCGTAATTGAGGGCTTGGAGTGTTGCTTTAATTCCTCAGAAGGAAATATGTGATCGATAAGGGTTTGTATGTTCTCAATTCAAGACCGTTACCAGGTAACCCTGGTTACCTTCTTGAGCATTTTCTCCCTCTTGTATTAACAGTGGGACTCTTTCCCAGCTGAATGGAGTTGAAGAGACTATTCAAGGGGAATTGGTTTCTCAGGCACATAATTGACAACTATTGCACAAATCTGACAAATCAGAACTCTCAAAATGCATATGGTCAGACACATGACCTGTTCACGACAATGTGTAGGAAACTAAGTATTATTATGCGGAGTGACATGTTTTTGTCATTATAATGAAATTATTACCGTTCTGGTATACAAAATCAGGTAATTCAGCACCAAATTTGCTACAAGATGGTCGGAGATAAACACGGGTCATAAAAGAGGAAATTACCTCATGTTCCCGTTCAGCACCTACTGTCCAAATAGGGCTAAATGGTGCTCAAAACAAGGTACTATAAAGGGATAGTTCACCCATAAGTTAAAGTTCTTTCATCGTTTACTTAACTGCATGTCATTACAATCATGTATAACTTTCTTTTTAATCTGCAGAGCACAGTAGATAATGTTTTACAGAATATTGTTAACCAAACAACATTGGACATCATTGACTTGTATTGTGTGGACACAAAACCATTTCTCAATTTCACAGGTTTTGAATGAGATCAGGATACATACATATTGACAGAATGTTGAGCGTGAAGCTTTTGTCGTTGCGTACTATAATGGCTTAGGTTGTTTGGTTTAGGTCAAAATGTTTCTTTGTGTAGGGTGCATTGCTTTGTAGCCCAATATAAAACGTATCATCTTGATCTTAGAATTTTAATTACACCAAAAACATATTCAGTTATACAATGCTGAAACATCAATTCTTTTGGTTTGGTTGGTTATTTTTCTGAGGTTTGATTGCATAAAATGTATAATAGATTTCTGTATTTCATAAAATGACACAAAATCTAAGGGGCCTCCAGGGTCCACGGTCTCCAGTTCATTGCAAGTATAGTTTATTTGAAGGGGATATTTACACGACAGTAATGTGCATTTTAGCATACAGACAACTACATCGTTGAAACAATCCATGTTCACACGGATCTGAGAAAACAACTAAATACGCTGTCCTATGCATGCCAGGCCACTAGTTGGCAATGTCACTGTGCACTCTATGCACTCGCGAAACATACACATTTCACGTTAATCATATCTGTAATAGAATTAAGCTGCAAGATTTAGAATCAACAGATTTTATAATTCATAAGGAGTGTGCTTGAGTATATCTTAATATTGCCATCAGACATCTGAAATGTAATAAGATGCCTTTTGCCCAACACTGAGGAAGAAAACTGCGTAACATCGCTAACCACATTTGACAGATTTTATTTTTGCTTTGCCATTGAAACTCTCCTGCGCTTCCCCTCCGCAGTCTCTGCCCCAATAGTTCACCTGCCTATTAAGATCTTATCAATGCTGTCATAAGGGCTTCCAACCTTCCCAGCTACATTACTGCAATAAGCCGAGGGCTATTTAACACACATCATCAAACCCGAAGATTTCACGGGCGACCGAGTCACCTCGCCCCAGCGAATGAAGCAGTCAATGTGGCCACACGCAGAACAACAGCTCACATGCGAAGACGGCCACAGACGTGTCTGTAGTGATGCTGATGTGCCGTTTCTTTGACAGATGGGCATGCTCAAAGGCACAGGATCTGTCGGCGATTTGGAACAATAACCATTTTCTGATTTCAAAATCACAGCAAGGATCAATTCAATTTTTGTTTCCTTCCTCAAAAGCAAAGCAGGGCCATTCGGTTCCATTTCGCAATTTTGAAAAGCTCTTCATTATGAATGGATTTCAAAAGGATACGTCCCTGCTTGAATTAGCACACTCAACTCGGCAAATATATGCCTACCCTACCAGTGACCAAAGCTATAAACACACCATTTTAGTAGTGAACACATACCCTTCTTGAGATGAAAAACACATCAGTTTAAAAAAAATAATTTTTTATTGTCTCAAGCGCTCTGTAACTCACACACACTGTGCCTGTATAAACCCCTTTGCCAGTGTATCATGGTATTATTGGTGGTGTTTGCCAATGCAAGCATAATTTTTTCTTTAATCAATTTTTATAAATAGTTATAGGGTAGGAAAAGAATAGCTAAAGAGGAGGAAGGAAATGACAAAGAAGAAGCTTTCCAGCTAGCACATGTACGTCTGTAAGACGTCTGCTTAAGATCTGGAGATCTGGGTAGGGTTGCACCAGGCATTCGTAAATTCTTTCTTAAATGAGAACGCAAACTCCACACTAGAGGCTAAATAACAAATAGCTAGTTTTTCAACTAACTGTACGTTATTTGGTTGCACCATTTATTCTCAAGACAGAATTTAGCTAGTGCTTCATAAGCTCTCCGTAAAGTAATGCGTAGTCGTATAATATGATGTTTACCTTCAATAGTCCAAAAGCAGCCTTTGAATTTGTGAGGAAAAGTTGTGCTGAAAAGTTGTGAATTTCAAATGTTTGATTTAAACTTATTTTACATATCATAGTAACGGTAAAAATATGTTTTTATTAAATAGAACACTACCGAATTATGAATAACATAATTGGTATTAAATATTTCAAATAAAACGAGAGAAATAAACAATTAATTAAAATAAATTCAGAAAAATAAAATCATAATAAATTACATGTCATACATGATTTCATTTTACTGCCAACAGTCAAGGAAATAAAAAAGATGATTTTATTTTCAAATGCCCAACACTGGCATATGGATACACACACGGTGGCGCGCTAGTTCAGTGATTCTGCAATTTTATTCCTACAGTTACCTCTGACGGGAGGCTTCCCTAAATATTTAGTTAACACATAACGTTACGCTTCAACTAGGTTGAATGGTGCAACTCAAAAATATTAAGTAGGGCGTAGGTTGTAGCTTACACACATCTGGTGCAACCGGCCCATGGAAAACATCTGCATTGTGAAAACATCTAATAAATGTGTCAGAAAGAGCAGTTTTACATCAATTCTAACACAGTGTCTACACCAGACGCGACAGCTTAATGGGTTTGTTGCGCCGCGCCGAATCCAGTGTGGACATTTTTTTATTATAATAGGTTCTAATGCATTTCTAATGTCTTTTGTTGCATCCAACGGTCACGTCTGGTGTAGACACGGTGTAAATCATAAACATCATACAGAAATTTAATGTCTTTATTTACATCTGTAAGACATTTTTTTATTGTTTGTTCATCTGCGATACGTCTGTTGTCAGATTTCATATTCCATTCCATTCTCTACCGCTTATCCGAACTACCTCGGGTCACGGGGAGCCTGCAGGCATCGGGCATCAAGGCAGGATACACCCTGGATGGAGTGCCAACCCATCGCAGGGCACACACACTCACTCATTCACTCACTCACGCACTCACACCCTATGGACAATTTTTCCAGAGATACCAATCAACCTACCATGCATGTCTTTGGACCAGGGGAGGAAACCGGAGTACCCGGAGGAAACCCCTGAGGCACGGGGAGAACATGCAAACTCCACACACACAAGTCGGAAGCGGGAATCGAACCCCCAGCGGTTCCCTGGAGGTGTGAGGCGAACGTGCTAACCACTAAGCCACCGTGCCCCCCTCAGATTTCATATAGATGTTTATAATTTAGAATGTATGTAAAACTGCCTTTTCTATGTTTTTACTCAAGAGCTGTTTTCAAGATCTTTAGCAACAGCTTACTGACTAACCTGTACTAAATGGGTACTAGTTTGTTTGCAGCGTGGTTACACAAAACAGTTCCTGGTTTTGGCCAGTGGGAGCAGTTGTTTTTATGTGTTGTTTTCACAAAAAAGACATGTTTCATATCTTTCCACAAATTGTGACATGATCAGGCTTGAATTAAAGTATCAAACGTTGCCAGGTAACTCATCTTTCATTTTGCATGGACGTGAATAGTACCTCAAATTTCATAGATAATTAAGTGCGGTGGATCTTTTGCCATTTTTGCAAAAAGCCTAAACAACTCAAGAAGCACTTCAATTGTTTTTACATTTTACATATTTAGTAAAGTCTTAAAGATGTTCGTTTCATTCACAGATTCACTTTCAAATGTCCTCTTGGTTAAATTTTGCTTTACGTTTTGTGTCGTTTTAAAATATTTTAACAGAAAGGTCTTCTGGACTAGCATTGTTTATGTCTTGCAAAATGGTCTATTACTTTTACCTTTGGATGGTAACGGCTCAACAACTCAGGACACCCAAGTAATCACATAGGAGCACCCTAGCAACCTCTCAGAACTCCTTAGCAACTGGATTTTAACACCCATATTTGCACCACAATTTAAAAATCCAGTTTGGTAACCCATGGAAACAGTTTTCTTCTCTGCGATGGAGGTGGCATAAAGAACCTCTTCTTTCCAACATAGGTAGCACATAGTAATAACACTTGCCCCCTCAATGTTGTTCACTGGACAGATACTGCCCATCTCAACTCCGTTATGGGAATAAGGGACATTGATAAAAAACCTCTCCAAGGATGTCAGGCTCATTCTCTTCCTCTGAAGGGTGTGTGAAATGGAGATGAAGGTATGTGTCATGCAGAGATGAGGGTCATTATTGGCCCCCTAAAGGCAGTGCGCTAAATCAATTTCATGCCTATGAAAGGGCCGGGTCCCTCGTGCTGTAACACTGTTTAAAAATGATGCAATCCAGACATAATTGGGATGAGTGATTATAAAAAGACGTTTTTTTTGCACTTTATTGTTTAAACCAAGGCAAGGCAATACACATCCAAATGCAAAGTTACTGTACTCCACACTATTGTTTATGGAATATTCTGGTAATTTGAAAGCAGAATATATTCATGTTTTTGTCATATTGTTGTCATTAAAGACATGCTTGGCTATCTTGATAATTGTTCTAGATCAGTGGTTTTCAACTTTTTTCTCTCAGCCCCCAGGTACATTTACGACAATCTGCACCCCCCCCCCCCAAAAAAGGATATATTCCCAAAAATCTGTCTTCCTTTAATCACCCTCTTGTGACTTTTTTCTTCTGCAGACTATTGAATATGTTATTTTGAAGAATATTAATAACTGAACAACTGCAGTACCCATTCACTTCTATTGTATGGACAGAAAACCAATGCAAGACAATGGGTATAACGTTGAGGTTACCAACATTCTTCAAAATATCAGTATTTTCTTCTATTGTGTTCTTAAGAAGAAGGAAAGTCACACAGGTTTGAAATAACTATATGAATTTATATTTGACTCTTACAGCATATGTGGCTCGCTACCTACCATGTGAACTCGGCTGCATATGGGCAGCGTGGCTTGTAGTTAAATAGATTTAATGCGCTGGTGAATGAGCATTTATACACTAATGGCTTACACGTGCAGAGTGTGAATTCAATATTTGTGTTTGTGACCAGTAATTTACTTTCATGTCAGACAAAATATATTTAGCCAGTGGAATATCTACTACCTGCAATGGAGGGGGATTGACTATTAAGTCTATTGTAATGCAAAAAGTGCTGCAAATGATATACATTATAATTCTGCAAAGGCTCTAAAAATACAACCTCACATCTCTACAGTAAATCATTTATGGACACTGTGCTCAATAAGAAGTGTGTCTCCAAATGGCGGTTGTGTGCATTGAATATTTGATAAGGATCTTTAATAAGGGATTTAGCTGAGATGCAAATATTTGTAAATATTTTATATTCATGTGTGCTCTGCACAGGCTTTGCCGGACGATCGACTTGCCCGTCACATAGAATATTCCTGCATGTATCCGTATTGTGATTATTCCAACTGCCATCTCCTTGACCTGTGCAATATGTTTTCGAATAACACAGGGGCATTTTGTGCATTAGCTTTAGTGGAACTGTCATCCATAATAGGCAATTTCTTTGATGGTCATGCTGTGTTGTCACTGTTGTCATAGGAGAGAGGGATGCGACAGTAAAGGGATGGAGAAGTCATTTTTGCCCACACCGCATCAACACTCTGTTTCCATTGATAGGTCATTTATTTTAATAGAGGTTCCGGCATGCTCACAACTTCCATTGCTACAACATGATGATGTGTGTTTAGGAAGCATGCACGTTTTCTGTCTTGTGTATTGTTGTATCAAGCTCAGTACGAATAACAAAGTTTACGTTCTAGATTAAACAGATTTGCATTTCCTGAAGGAATTGTCAGCGCTTACAAGCCAGTGCTAGAGTTTTAAAGGAGAAGAAACTGATTAAGCTGTGAGAGATTGGGAAATAATGACTCTTTTTTCTTTTGTGAGATGTGTTTACACCTGTATTTTCAATGTGTATTGTATGTGGACATTCGAATTCGGTCGCATGTTAATGCCACACTCTAAAAAAAGGCTGGGTTAAAACAACCCAATTTGGGTTATTTTGGTAACCCAACGTTGGGTCAAATATGGACAAACCCAGCGTTGGGTTATTTTAAACCAGCCAGTTGGGTTAAATCTTTGACCCAACATGCTGGGTTGTTTTATTTAAATCAACTTTTGCTTAAAAATTACATTGCTGGTTTAAAACAAACCCGAAATGTTTAAAAATATAATAATAATTTCACAGAGAATTACTTGAGGCATCAGTAAGAATCAAAAGTTTTATTAAGGATCAAAATGCAAGACAAAAGGAATTCATAAAAACATGCAATATGTTATGCTCAATGAACAATAAAACGGCATATAAAACACTTTGATGAAATGTATGTTTATACATATTTAAAGAAAATTAACATCAATAAATTACATTAGTTTGGATTTTAACATATACATTTAACAAGGTTATTAAAGTGGCACAAGTAAATATAAATAGTTCAACAACTTAACAATTCAAAAACTCATATAGACCTACAGTTAACAAAGTGGCACGTGTAAAATGCTTTAGGGCATTTCCAGCGTTATGGATGCGACATAAAAACACTATAAAAAGTATTTTACTAAATCCTTGTTGATAGAACCGCACTTATATGATAAAATATCAGTCTATGCACAAGTTTTCTATAAAAAAAAGAAATAATCAAGCGTTATGGATGTGAAAAAGGGACACCGTAACTTTCCTCTTCATATAAACTCACAAAACATTTTAAAGAGCGTTAGTTCTTTCGGTTCCAGTACTGCTTAACCTGACACATCCACGGAGCAGTCTTACTGAAGAGGATTCTTTTCCTGGGAGTTTGTAGACAACAGTGTGGTGTGCACTTTTGGAAGTGGATGTCCAGCAGGAGGGTTTCTCTATCAATTTGTTAATCTTTAAAGAGAAAAAGAGACAACAGAAGAATTTAAGAAAACTGGCCTACCCAGAGCACAATGGATTATAATAAACATATAAAGAATAAATCAAGTTTACCTTTAAGCCTGTTATGAGAACATCCAAGTTCCAGTCGACTTTCTCTTGAATAGAATGATCCATTAATATTTGCTGTTATTCTGCAACCTGTCAGTGAGGGAAAAGAAGAAGAGTGGGATATAGTACAGAAAGTGAAACACAGTCTCAAAAAATAATATTATAAACTTTAACACAACACTTAAACTAATTCGACAAACTCGGGAATAAGTAGAAGACTAAAAAGACCAACAATTGTTAGTTTCATATACCCAAAATTAATTATATCGCACGGTTAACCACTGACGTTATAAGAGCCAGCGGTTATTCCCTAAGCACTGGCCGAGATAGAGCTGTTCTCAGCGGAGCCACAACTGCTGACAGCCTGAAGCTCAAACCTCCGACAGCAACTTAACAAAGTCTCAAAGAGGCGTTATGTTTATATATAAATCACGTATTTCACTTCTTAACAACTAGATTCTGTTCTAAAAGACTCTTAAAACTACGTTCCGTCACGAACATTAGTGGTATTTATAAAAAAAAATGCTGGATGTTTGCTTTTGACACGACACGACGCTCTCTCGTGTCGACCTTAAACTAATATAAAGATGCGTAAATTACTGAACTAAATGACTCACACGGGTCAGAAATTTCAAAGGGAAATGTTGACCAAAAAGGAAGTTTAAATTATTAAAAAGCTGTAAATTAGAACAACGTGGGCATAACGTTACAGACTAGCTATCCAAAGCTAACGAAGCTAGATTGTAACGTTACTTTCAAACCTAATGCGAACAGCGGAATTTAGCATACTTTTGCATTTTTTTGATGTACAGTAATAGTTTTATACATTAAAAACTCGTAAATTTTATTCTCCGAATAACAGCTTTTCGAGATGAGGTGGATCAAAATGCCCGCGAAGGTAGAGTTTGTCTGAGGGGTCAAGGAGTGGGAGGGGTTTACTCTCTCAATTGTCACTCAATTGGACCCGACTGGTAACCCAGCGTTTGGGTTACTCATAAAATGACCCAACACTGAGAAAATAACCCAACAAAATGACCCAACAGGCTCAACCCAGCTGTTGGGTTAAACAAATAACCCAGCATTTTTTAGAGTGCATGTATAAATTCAGCCAATCACACCATTTGGAGATATAAAAAACTTGAAATCGATTTTCTTCTTAAACAAAGGTAGTTAAAACAAACTTAAAGACACCATAAGGACATCTAAGAGTATACGCACAACACATTTAACGAAGTCTGCACATTAAGTCGTTCACACATTTAATTAATGTAGTACTTTTATTCTTTACAGAAGAAAAACCTAACCAGACTGTCTGAAGAATATCAATTATGTGCTTTTCTTGAATGCAGTGCAATTATACAACATAATGTAGAATCAGTGTCTAGACTTGTATTACATAACAAAAGCTATTACATTTGTTACCTATTTAGAGATTAGTTATATTTTGGAACAAAAAGGAAACTTTGACATAAGGTTTTATTGAATGAAATACATTCTCTGTTTCAATGTGTATCACGCATAATTATAAAATCAGACGGCACCCATATGTTTCCTCGCAAGTGGCCAAAAACCTGGGCGTGCGTTTAGCTATTTCTGAGGCTTTTTGTTAGTTCTTTTGTCACAGCTTTTATAAAATTATCTGTATCCTGGAGCAGCTTTTCTGCACCGGCGGGAACAATCGCAGACCACTTTTATTCATGTAGCGGGATAATTACTGACAATTGTAAAAGTAATTATCAGATTAGACAACCTCAATGGAACAAAGGTCGTCTATTAACGTAAAGCCGGATGCACAATTTTTGCGATTGTTATGACATTTATGACCAAATTAGCAGATTGCTAAACCGGCGGTCATGGATACTGACCAAGAGCTGACTAACTACCTTTACAGCGAATCTTAATCACTGCTTTAATTTCACGTGTCATTGAGAATGTTAGGATGAGACGTGGACTGGTGACTGTAAATGGTCATTTACTTCAGTCGTGAACAAAGTCTAGTTTAAAGCATAATCTTGTATAACCGTTGAATACTCTTGATTTATAATGATTAACAAAGGATGGAAATGGGATTGTAGAAGCTATGTCTCTAAAATTGTCTCATTTTGACTTTTGGGACAAGTGGCTGAATATCGAATGGGATTAATACTGGTCACCAAAAGGTCATATGTTCGAGGGCCAAAAGTTTTTGACTAAAAAGATTGCATTGCATTGAGACTACTGTTACTGCAATGTATTTACTGTTAATTTTATTTTTATTACATCATTGTTTTCAGTGACTAGGGTGCTTACTGGCTAATTAATATCCCTGGTTATTCCCAAACCTAATGTTTTATGTTCTTTTCTTGAGTTGTTCTATTGTCGTGCGAAGTGCCTTGTATCTCATACATTAGTCAAAGATGCAGTCATCTGTCTGGTTTGTTTGCTAGAACAACACTTGTAGCCCGCACTGTACATCATGTCATAAACATAATCTGCTGCGTCTCGAGCAGAAGCGTCATTCCTCGGAAAGACTGCGTCATGTTCCGTGTTGAAGTGTGGGCGAATTCAAATCAGCTCCAGTGTTTGTTCAACAGCACGGAGCTCACAGAACCCAAAAATAGTCTATAATCGCTTTAATCCCAGATGTGCGAGGAACTCGCCTTTTTTAAAGATCACAATTTGCTTCTGAAGAATGTCGGCACACACTGTGTGTTTGAGAACGAGAAACCCTTGTCTTCTTCTTGAGTTGATCTAACAAAAGGAATATTCTGAATGTCATTCGTGTGTTCTATTTCTTTCCTTTGCGCTATGCCTTCAGCGCACAAATGTAAACAGAAGGGAAAAGATCCGTCTTGATATCTTTCAAAAGCAAATCCGTTTCATCATTTTTGCACTGGAAATCATTCGAAACACTTGTTGTGAAACTAAATTTTATGGTTTATTGATATGTTGCACTAAAAACTAGTGATCCTTTTTTGAGTAACTTTTTCATATGATCTCTAGAAAAAATGTACATATTTTAAAAAAACATTCTTTGGAATGAATTTAAACGCTAACGATTATTCGAAAAAAGCAAGATTGAAACTCCACCCCTAACCCCACCCCCAATCTCGACTGGGGGGAAAGCAAATTATACTTAAATTTACAGTATTAAAGAGATGATGATAATAATAATAAGGTTATTCATATTTTAAGTATATTGTGTTTCATAATGTCAATTTTTAATACAAAAAACATGTTGCACCTGACCGTAAAACATAATTAATATGTACTTATTTATAATTAAATTATCTATAATAAAGCTTTATACCAAATGCACACACAAATATTATTATAAGTTGTATAATCAAGTGTTATTTATGCGTGTTATGAAAAATCTTTATGTTCGTATATAGAGGCTTCATGTGAAGTTTAAGCAACATTGATTTCAAAGCAGATTATAAGACTTTATTATGTTACATTATATGTCTTGCACCTTTTGATCTTTTCTTTGAAGTGACAGCTTAATTATCCACTCACAGTGTCTGGAAGTTACTCGGAGAAAATGTGTGTGAATCATGCTATATCACAAGAACATAAACCGGTGCATGAATGGTAAGTGTTTGGAAAGTGTTTGGCAGCGACATTAAGTGGTTTAAAAAGCTGCCCACTTATGCCAATCACAGGTGGCACCTCCGCTAATATAGGTATTACAGATGGGCACATCAAGAGTGAGATACATATATTTGTCTTGATTCTAAACAAAATTACTTCAAGGGCAGCAATAGAAAAGAATGAATTAAAAAAGGACTGTGACTTCAAAAAAAGCTTCATATCGTTCAACAGCACACTGATAGCTTGAGGATATTCCTTCCTCCTCATGCAACAAAATCTGTCCGTAACCCTTCTCAGCTTCTATTGAAAGAGCCGTTTGCCTTCATTTAAGCGATGATAAACCTCATACAGCCTCATTGAACGTTTCTATGACATCTCAAAGAGCAGGAATAACAAAACACAGCACGACCCTTTGATAAATGTGCAAATTATTTAAATGCATCCGATGGTCTCCATTTTGTTATGGCATAAGTGCCCTTATAAGTGCATAAGTACAAATGTACAAGTTCTGCTTCACATAAAGTCCTTGTTCCTAAAAGGGTCTTTTGGGAGAGAAAATTGAAAAGCTACCACAGTCTTTTGGGGCTCACCTCTTTTTGGTCCAAAAAGAACCTTCATTGATTCCAAAGAAACAAGTCTTTCTGAAATCTGCACAGTTTTACTTGTTTTACAATTTAAGTACAAAAAAAGTCAGTTTATTATATTTTAATCACAGTTTAGTTCTGTAAAACTGAGATATACTTAAAGCTTGAGTGCAGTACCTTGATTCACATCATTAAAGGAACAGTTCCTTTGAAAAATAAACTTTGCTTATAATGTATTCACGCTCACAACATCCAAGATGTATTTGACCTACCTTTGTCGGTGAAACTTAAAGATTTTTATAAAAAATATCCACCAATTAAAACAAAATAAAAACTAAACCTAGACCTACATTTAGTAACTTTAGATCACATTGGTTGACCAGTCTCGTGATGAAATATATTATGACCACTTGACTTGATTGGGTGTAGTACTTTTACAGGCTTTGATTTCGCAAAATAAGATGAAAATGTTGTTTCTCAAACATTCTAAGGGTTTATCAGTCATTTGGATTATTTTTATGTTGTGCTTTTTGGAGCTTCGACATATTTAATCTATACACTATATATGCATGATGTGACGGATATTTTTATTAAACTTTGTAATCAGCTGAAGAAAGGAGGTCAGATTGATTTGTGATGGCATGAGGGGGAGTGAATTATTTTCATATATCTCTAACCCTTTCATGCATGAATTATGACAACCTCAGTCAGGATTTCCTCTTGTGTTTGATTGCTCTCAGGGCATGACATTTTTTTTACACATGTTTTTCATTTCTCACTTTTCACTTTTCATTTTCTACTTGAATGGACATATGAAGAGGTGACAGTGTATATAGGATGATGCACTAGTGTCCCTTGTAGTGGTTGATGTGCAACTATGCCATCAAAACTCATACACATGCTAGAAATGGCTTTTTGAATAGCTGTCCAATGCTTATTACTGTAAGCAAGGAATTATTTTTACCAAAACTTCCCATGCAGCTGTAATACCGTCCATCCGTTTCAGTTCACATTTTTTGTTAAATAAAATGGAATATAAAATGGCACCACAGTGAAGTGCTTTGTAATCAGCATCAATTAAAGGCACTATAACAAATACTACCAATTCAAATAGTATACACTTCATCAGTCATCCTCTATAGGCGGACCACAGTCCAGATCCGGAACTTTTCTTCGATCCATCCGGACCACGAGATATAGCATAATAAACCATTTAAAACTTTTGACAGGTTGTTTAAATTGAGCCGCGCGTTTTCACAACGGAGAATCCCATCACATGCACTCTCAGGAACATTTATGAAATTGATCTTTTGCTGCTATATCATCTAATATCTTTATTTAGCGCCAAACATGCTTCATTTAACCCTTTCCACTCAGCGCGCACTGCTTCTCTCCCGCCATAGACGCGCCACATGAACAGCAGCAAACTCATGCTTATTTGAATAACACTAGTGCACACAAGCAGAGCTGGTAAATGGACACACAACCGTAAACAAAGTGCAGCAAATATTAAAGCATTTGTATCCGTCAGTCTGTTTACTGTTTGCTCCAGGTTTGTCTCCAACCTTTCAACCAGATTTGTGATATTTTACTAACCACAATGTTTTTATGTACATTTAGCATTAGCATTATTGGTCAGCATGTAAACATTTGTGACCCTGTGAAAACCCATGCTGAAGTCTCAAAATCAAATTGATTATTAGACAACAAGCACCAAAGATTAATTTCAAGCATTCTTTTCACTAAGATTTTGGTATTATTCAGTCAATATTGAAGATATTGTTATATTTTCACAGAAAATTCTGTAGGATGATTTTATGAAGGACATTTGAGGGTTCACATTTTGCAATGAACAACGTTTTAATTGGAAAAATTATTTAAAGATAGAATAGTTCTGGTATGAAAGTGAAACGGTGAAAAAGGCATGGTAAATAACTTTGTTTTCTGTTTATGATTTCAATTGTTATATAGCATTTTAATTGTTACATTACATTTGCTATTTGCATGTTGTCAGATGTTTTTTATTTACAAATATTAATTATCAAACTTCTATTAAGAGAGCATTCCCCTTAAGCCACAGAGCCTTACATATGCATACATCAAAATATAAAATAAATGGCCTGATAAAAGATCATATCTTTTATACAGTATATACAACTGGGCTAAATTGATTAAATATTTATTTATTAAAGAAAACATATTGTCTGGACCTCCGTTTGGAAGAAAATTCAAAGACCGGACCTCTTGGAACTTTAATTGAATACCCCTGCACTAAATCCATTAAAATAATAGAATTGTTTTTCATCCATATTGAAATAAGACTGTTTTTCTGTTGATTTTGTGGTGCAATTTGACCCATATTCTGGACACACCTTGTACAAATTATCCATAAATTAACCAATGTTTAAACAATAAAATGACACAATATGTTTGAACACTAATATGTCTCCGTAGTGTGTTTAAAAAACATCTTATGATTTAAAATCCACTTGCTCCATTTTTATAATCTACTTAAACCAGAAGTGGTTTCTTCCAACGAGCGGTTTCAGATTTGTGCAACGATCTGCCCTATTAGCAAAGACAAACCCCAGAGTAAGAAGCACGAAGGGCGTTGCTGTATCCTCTCTGTTGCGTTTGAATGATTGTACAATGTCTGTTCCAAAAAGGGATTACAAATGTGTTTTCAGATGTATGAATATAAAAGTCTTCATAGACTTCCAGCATCTGACTCACTGAGGAGATCCTGGTTAAATTGTATTTTTGAAGCAAACGCCGTTGTGAAAGCTGTTCAGATAGTTTGTGTGTGTGCGTGTGTATACACATTCCTCTAAAAACACTTCTGTGTCCTCTCTAAGGCTTGCAAATGCCTCCTGGTCCATCTGCTTGTTTTCTATCCAGGTTGGGTCAAAACTGATCAAGCATAACTGACGCGATTGTTATTACTATTTATGGAACCGATCTGACGCACAATTGGAACCGATTCATGTTACGTCCCTCGCCATCATAGACAATGCACCTCGACCTCGCCAAAGTAGGATAGAAAAACAATCGGGATCTCTAACAAGGATTGACGTTTGCACATGCACACTTTCGAACATTAGCAGGCCTCCATTAAAATTGAAAGAAAGGCTTCTGATTGAGTCGTTTGTTGAACTAATGATGTGAAACTGAAGCCATTCTTACTGTTTATTGATAAGAGCTAAAGCTAAAGGTATTGGAAGGCAGGACATTCTCCACTGAAGCTTCACTGTGAAGCCGAAACTCACGGGTGACCTGTCACAACAGATTGGGTCAGTTTGACCAATCAGAGCGTATTGGAAGGAGGGACTCTATAGAAACCAGAAAAAAAGGGGTCGTTTTTTAATAAGAGAGACAGCGGTGAAGAATAAAGGTAAAATATGTTAAAAAAATATTGTTTCTCAAACTATGAATGAACTCCCGTTACAGTGGACCACAAGAACACGATGAGGATCTCAAAATACTGTGAAATACGTCACCTTTACAATATAATTTGTTCCTCCAAAATGCCAAATTTACTAATGTATGTGCCCTATAGTGACATTTTTCTGCCTTTTCCAAGCTCTTGGTTTGAGCATTTTGTTTGCTGTATAATACTGTGACATTTACACAGGTGAAGCACGACACCGTTCAGGGTCCCCTGCGTGTGTCTATGTGTGTTGTACTTGGTTTTAAGGGACTGCTATCTAGAACTATAACTAAAGAGCTAGAAACGCTGATAAAATCAGACAATAATGACATTCTTGCCTTGAGCGCTGTGACTGATTGGACCATTATGCTAACCCCGATATTGGGTGACGATGGCTAACCTTTGTCATTAACTGTACCGCACATTTAAGATTAGCCAGTGTGTACCTTTGGACTCTGTTTACCATGGTCCTTCAGACTGAACCCACGTATGTACTTCGGTTTGGGGAGCTTTAATTGGCTATGGTTATTGATGCGATTTCATTCCCTTCGTGCCTCACAGACGTGATGAAAGAGGTGATATCTGTGCCATTAACCCGGATGTGCAATTATTTAGCCAGTCTCGTGTAGCCAGACCTTTGACTGCGGCTAAAGGTTTGTTGCATTTTGCAGCTTAAACTGGATAAGAACCGCACACAGAGACAGCAGGAATCGTGATCAATCACTGTTCGTTTTGCTGTTACATGCCATTTCGATGCAGGATTATCACAGAGAAAATATCGGGGTGGTGTGCCCAAATGATGGTATGACTCTCTTTCATTGGCCCAAAAAAAAGAAAACACAAATCAAATAAAATTAAAGATGATTTTGACTGTTAGCATATTTTTATATTTATTTACATACATGTATATTTATTTGTTTAAAAACATGTCAATAGATATTGTGGTTTTATGGTTATTGCAAATTATTTTGGCCAAAAGGTTGTATCAGGTTGTCAAAATCTAATATCATGACAGACCTAGTCCTGATACAGCCAGGGGTGCCGCCAGAAATTCTGGGCCCTATGGAAACCAAAATTTCTGGGCCCCCTACATTTTTTACAGATAAAATTTAACCCAATAAACATGCCCTGTATACTTAAAAAAAGATACTTAGCACATTGCATAGTTAAAATGTCTAAAGATGAGTACAAAGCCTACAAAAACAAGAAAAAAATATAGAAATATGTACCTGTTTACATAAAAGGGAGAACATTTATTATCTCAATTGCAATTGCAAGCACAACAGAACATTATGTACACATATTGACATATACTTTACATGAACAAGCTTTAGCTGGGTCAAACTGCTCAATCAGGAAACATCAGCTACAGTAGAGACACGTTTTATTCTATGTTTTTCTATTTTTTCGGGGGCATTTTATTCATATGAGGAACGTCAAGTTTGACAGCATCGATCGTAGCAGCAGCCCTGTCACTTCACAGAACACACGACACGGCAAACTGATTTTGTAATTTTTGAAGCGTGTAGATGACTTTTTGTTTTGCAAAGTTATCATCAAGTGGCGAACACAGTAGATAAGACGTGTTTAGAGGCTTCAATCTTCGCGAGGTTTCGCGCTCAGGCTCACCTTGTTCGGCTGAGACGGGGACGGGGGACGTGGGGGAAGGAGGACGTGGGTGTGCAGCAGCCGCTGAATCTGTGTCTACGAGACATGATAACACGTCCCGGAGACAGCAGAGATGTTATTATTGTTGGATGTAAATCATAATTCAGTAATTATTTTACTAAGCTAGCTAGATAAAAGCAGGTCATGTAGCAACAAAAATAAGTTTTGGAATACTGGAATAGGGCAAGCTACCTTTCTTTTTGAAAAACTGTGAGACATACTGTCGACTTTGGCGTTCTCTGTCTTCTCTTTCCTTCTTTTCTTTCCGTTTTTGATGCCCTGACTTTTGATGTGACATGTCTGCGTGTGTCACTGTCTGCGCTGCATCATAGCAAGTTCAATAAGCAAGAGACGCTACACTAGCGATCGTAGCTCGGACAGCGCAGGTGGAATGAACCATTGTGAGAGGGAGCAGGGAGGGGTGTGACTGAAACAGTAAATACATTATTTGTTTTTTAAATATTAAATCTATGGTCAAACCGGACAAAATACACATTTAGTGCACGAGGGGCCCTAGTACATTTAATGTATGTATAAAAAAGAGAAAAGAAATAGGAAAATAAAAAGGGGGTCTGCTCTTCTGGGCCCTAAATCAGCCTGGGCCCTTAGAATCGTCCTAACCTTCCACCCCTTTACGGCGCCCATGGATACAGCCTCTGATATCCATTCTGAAATCAAATTCTGTTGATAGGGGCACTATACAACTGATTTACAACTGACCAGAAACAATGCAAATTATTCACTGTTCACTCACTGTTCTTTCAAATGTTCTTCTGTTAGTCTGCTGTCTGTATTAACCTGCTTGGACCCTGATCATGTTCCCTTGCGGCTATATTTTTAGTTCCACCTTGCTTCGTTTAATGACAAGTCATTATGGTTTTGAGTAATTGAATGACCCGTGTCATTGATTGGTTTAACCAAAAAAGCGTTTAATTGCCTGACAGCAATTTCTGAGATTCTATTAAATGTTTACGACGTCAACAATAAAAAACACACTCTTGTTAATGCAGTTTATTCAAATGTCAATATTAGCTGTTCGCTGAAGACATGGCTGTGTTCGGATAAACATACTAGCACAATTGCTTACAACACTGTTTTTTAAGTACTAAGCTAGAAAGAGAACGAACTCCTTGCTGCATTACCTCATTAAGTTGCTTTTTTATTTCAGTAAGGGGCATCAAGTTATCATCTCAGAAATACATAAGATATCTGCATTATAGTCAAGAAGGAGAAACAAGGTAAGGAAATGAAACGTTCCATGGTCACATTTGAAATGGCGAGACAGGATGGGTGCATTGCACTGTGGGATATAACATCGTATTCAGTTTGATCTGAACATTTTGTGGTTATTCGTAGTGGAATCAATATGTTTTCAGCATTAAGTCTCTATGCAGCCTGTAGCTTTCACTCTGCAGAGTTCAGCTTCATCTACAGCTCAGGCTTTGTATAGTCTGAATATATTTTCCAGCATTTGGCCCGCTGCTGAGGGTTTTGAATGCATCTCGGTGAAAGGAGTTTTGCTTCAATGGGGTCTGACCCCAGCCTGATCGATGGAGGACTTACTATCAGTATCTGAGCGATCACATGTTTTTTTGCGAGCGAATAATAAACGGTAAATATTTAATGGCCCCCGCTCACTCATGGCCCACCGCCAACTGCCTGGGATGATGCAACATTATCAATTTTGATCACACCTCCCTCGGTTTAAACGACTGGAGTCTGACTGATGAAAGCAGTACTCTATTTATTTTTTCACTGCTTTTCAGTGGAGGAAAATGTATAGTGTGTTCACATGTACACGCGCGTGTGTTCTGGTGTGGACCGAGGAATCGAGCTGAGCCAATGGGAAATACAACAGCGAATAGTGCTTGCTTTGCTTTTCCCATATACTTTGAAAGATAACACATTTTGAGTTCTAGTTTTTCTCTTGTTAGGTTATTCACGTGTTCACCACAGTCCTAATTTCTAATCCCTTGTTTCCCGAACGGTTTATGAACGCTTGCAGAAAGTCTGAGGTCTTTTCTTTTAAAATATAGCAGGAGAATCCGTGTGTTTGCATGATACATTAACAATCATTTGTCTTTGCAATAGATCAGAGATATAAATGAGCTTTTATGATCACATGCAGACGGTGGTTCAAAGCATGAATTATCTCTTTTAAAGAGCTTTAAACACGGTATCGCATTGACAGTGTGTTTCAATAAGTCCCCAATTCTAAGCATGAAAATGGATGATTTATTCAAATTGGAATGTATTGACTATCGCTGTCAAGAACATGTACATGTGATGTTTCTTAACTACATTAAAAGAAAAAGAATTGACCCAAACGCACACTTTCCTTCACAATTATTTTATTTTTAATAAAAAAGCAATGATATATTATTTAAATGATGCATTTTTATTTAATAGTGGTACTTGTTGTACTCCTTTTAATTCATCTTATCAAAGTTTTAAGTGATGAGAATCACGATTATTAACAAAAACAAAACAAAACATAGTTTAACAGATATTTATTTATTTTGGGTAAAATGTGACCTTGGCACGTTTTCATGAGCTTCAATAAACGCTTTGCATTTGGTACATTTAGCATTTTTGTAGTATAAAATACAGTATGTTCTCAGTTTTTTCCTGCAAGCTTTTTATTCAATCGTAAACTATACGAATGGTCTGTCCAATGGAGGCGTAATAAATTTTCTAAAGCCCTACTTTGTGAAAGACCATAATTATTGCTGGTTTGTATGAGATTTCACTGGGAACCCTGTATATCCGACTCTCAAATGTCATTTCTTACTAGAAATCCTGAATGTCAAACGGATAGATGTGCACTTCTGTTTTTTGTGCATGAATATATGAAGTTGCGTGTTATGAGCTAAAGTGACTCTGGTTCTGCGTGACTTTAGATTATTTCAGATGATTAATTCTATTCATTTCAGTTCCAATTCATTTACTTATAAACAAGAGATAATACTGGTATGCATCATATGTATGCTTTGCTGAATACATATGATGCATACCAGTAGAAATCCAGCTGATTGACTCCACAGTACAACAATACTAATGCAAATATAAAGGAGAACATTGAAACATAAAATTAACTTGAATGATTAATGCAACAAGACCCCCATTTCTGCGCAAGATCCATAAAACTGTACCCCACATTTTCTATATAAAAACAGATGCAGGTGACTTTCAATTTGCTATTTGCGTCCTGCTGCCGCGCCACCCTTATGGCAAGACATCACACACCTTACACCTTGGTTTACACAAGATGAGGTTTCACCTAGCAGGTTTGGGCAAACTCCAAAACCCTGAGATGCAAAAGGTGTTGAAAAACATATGTCAGGTTTCTTCAGGTGTCTGGTGAGTCTGAGCTGATATTGACGAAAGGCCGTTGAACGCTGATGTAAACCTATAGAACTGTATTGGATGACGTATATGAGTGCTATGATAAAACCCAGCAGGCTTCCTTAAGTTTGCTTTTGGTGTGAGGCGTGGTTCAAAAGTTGGCTTTATTGAACTAATACTAAATCAGTCGTGCATGTATTGTCTGACAATACCAGAATGCAAGGTAATGTTGCAGTATACATGTATAGTGTCTTACATAATTTTGTGGATGCTGTGTGTCTTGTTGCAGTCAAATAAGGCATATTGGGTGCATATATTTAGAATTACATCAAAGAGGTTTTTTACATTTAAAGCTACAATCTGTAAATTTAAGAGATTGATAAAAGCAATTGATCACACTATCGGCTTATGGTAAATAGTTTAAAAAGATCCGATGATTAGGATGGATATCTACTGTCAATGAAAAGAGGTTAGGAAAATGGAATTAATTTGTGCTTTGCATATAGAAAATGTGAAGTTTATGTTTGATATTTAATATGAATAACAGTCATTATATGAATTAATAACATTATCTTCTATTATCTCATCGGGATTGGCAGATATCACTCTGAATAGGTGGCTATCGGTATCGGTGGAGAAATTTAGTATCGATATATCTCTAGTAGCTTTAGTTGAAAATATGATTTATTGAGCAAGTACATAAAAATCAGTGTCTCTTTATTTTACCCCGATTCAAAATGATAAACGTATAATAATGATTTGTATGATTCACGGTCAATGTCAGTTTGACATTTTAATTTCATCCAATATGAAGATATGCTTCAAACAGAGATGACGATATAGATGGTTAACTTTAAAGAAAAAACTGCTTCCAATGTTTTGATGAGATTGTCCACAACAGTTTTGTGTGAAGACATTTGATGTGGGGTTGTTGGAAAATTGCATCTGTACTGACAGTAAAACCCTGCAATTTATTCTCAAACCTCTCCGTAAGGTGGCAAATTTGAAGGTATTCAGAAAGCTTTCCATTTCACATTGAATCAATTGAAAAACTTGATAATGGGCTTTAAAGATTTTTGTAGTGTAATATTGTGAAGTCACTCAAAAGTTTTTTTGTGAAATGAGCTGATGGTTATTTTGTGCTTCTAAGCAGCTGAGGTTTAAAGTATAATATTTCTTTATTCACTTTAAGGGAAGAATAACATCTAGTTCTATTTTCGATGTCTTTATGGTCTATATGTAGCTGCTCTTTATGGTCTATATGCAGCTGCACAACAATGTACAGTCAATAAAATTACGGCCTAAATAATGGTGGTTCATTATTTGTTGGAAAACTAACGTTCACGTGTTCGATATGTTCGTGTACATTAATTGTCTGTGCTTTCCTTCTTTAGGTCCTGTAGCAGTTATCAGTGGGGAGGAAGACTCGGCCAGCCCCCTTCATCACGTCAACCATGGGATCGTCACGCCCTGCTCTATGGATGCGGGACCCGATGCTGTCATCATCGGCATGAGTCGCATTCCTGTCATAGAAAACCCGCAGTACTTCAGACACGGACATAACTGTAACAAGCCCACAACCTGTGAGTATTTATCCGTGTTTTTAGTTTTCTCTCACCGGTTTGTTCTTGTAATACATTAATTTAATTTACTTTAACACCGATTCACAAATTCACAGAGTTTCTGATAATATTTTGTATTTTTTATTAGTTTGTCTGTTGGGCCTCATTTTGACGTCATTTAACTGCAGTCCCGCGTAGAACCTAAAGTACCTGCAGTTTTATGTTTCAAACTGAGATGGCGATAGAGAGGCAATAGTTGTCATTGAAAATCTTCAAATTATTTAGTTTAACTGTTTCATTTACTTTACTTCAGTACTCAATTATAAGTGTTATCTGGGTTTGTGGAACACTGTTTGGCAAACGCTACACTATTATATCTGTGATCGTCAAGATATTGTTTGAATATGGAGTGTTTTGTTAAAAATAGATGACTTTTGTATATCCATAGCTTGCAATTATCACACAGGCACGAACACCAACCTCATTGTTTGTGTAAATGACATTTCTTGGCCACGAACATTTACACTCCCGTTTAGATTTATGAGATCATTTTAATATTTATTTGCTATTTTTGGATCCGTTGTGAACGCAGAGTTCCATATTGAAGATGACTTTACTGTAGTTAATGGAGCGTCTTAGTTAAGACCTTCAATGTCATTAATCGGAATACATGCGGTCGGCACAGGGTTTTTAAACCAGATTTAGAGGGTAAAAGGGGCCCGGTTGATTTATAGCACATGTTATAGTATAAATGGGACGTGAGCACATCAACACACACATACTCTATTTATATTCCAGGAACAACGAAGTGGTCTGTTCACAGAGAGCACTGATGGCTACGAAAGGAAAACCAAAGGAAGGGGACAATCACATTTTGCCCTCATGAATAAATTAACTCTTTATGCATAATGGATTGCATAAAATCTTTATAGCTGTAGATACATAACCGTGCCCGGACCTGATGAGTGTGTCATATTTAAATGACAGTTACTTGGAAGGGGAAGGTATATTTTTACTCCTCACGCCAAGTGATACTGCAATGCACTTTACCCATTAGCAGGAGCAAGTTTAATAATTCAGAAAAAGATACACTGTACAAAAATGGGGGAATTTTGACCGATAAAACATCAGCAAATTTGAAATATATGAAGATGATAAGCGTCAGACTTTCATAGTTTTCAGTTCACAGGCTAAAATACGCTACGTGACTTGCTCATATAGTTGCCCGGATTTGCAGTCTGTAGGAGTTGACAAATTGTTGCTAAAAGTCTGGACCAGTTTGATGACATAGTGTGTGATGAGCACAGACTTAGATTTTTAGCTTAGAACTCTAATTCCACCAGTCGAAGAATATCAAAACCTTTTTTATTTGACATTTCGAGACCATTTTAAAACACTGTAGCGTCTGAACGCATCTGGGTTATTTGTACGCTAAAGACTGTACTGCTGTCCTCTGCACACATCCATTTTTGTTTCATAAGTCATGAAGCTTCTTGCAACGAGATACGTGTTTATGTGCAATTTTGTTGCGTTTGTGCACAAATTTAAAGTCGTGTGTTTGCTTTAGTATATAGTTTTGTGTACAGTTTTTCTCTGTAACTATTTACAAGTCAGCAAATTCATTAAAAGTCATGTAGTATATTCCGATCTTTAAGGTTACAAACTTTAGTTGACTCTTTTGTCGCCAAAATTTCAGTCAATTTTGACACATAGCTTCCTTGCAATTAGCGGAAATGTTAGTCAATTCATGTTTTCACTGTTATATAGTAGGAGTCGCTGTTACCCATCTTCTGAAAGGGTGCAGCATACCGTATACAGATCCAGAAACAAAAAATAATTGATCTGTTTTGATCATCGTTTTAAATCTAATTTGTGTCATTGACAAAAAGAACTCTGCTTTTTGTTCACAATATTGCATATTTGAAGAAATATGAAATGTGTGTGTGCATGTGTGTATTCATATTTTCATAGAAAAAAACATTTTGATGGCCTGAAAAAATATTTAAAAAAAGTTCATACAAATCACAATTCATATCCACATTTCTATCAATCAGACCAAAACACAAAAAAACATTTGCTATAATCCATATCAATTTGTAAGACTGCATAGAAATACTGAAAGAAAATTCACAATAGCCTTGTAGAATTGAGCTCATTTCAAACAATTTACTTACATTATGCAATTACTGTAGTGTAATTTAATGTTTCAATTGCTTATTCACACCTATTTTGCATCTACAATCGAGTTGTGCTGCATTTGCTTTTCCTCTATGTCGGAGCCCAATCTGTCCTTTTGAACTCGTCTTGAACTCAGTCCTGTTTGTAGGGTTTTACGTCATCTGGCAGGAAACTGAGATCTCAGCCTCTCATGTGGACATGCCGTCGACTCTTAAGGATGTATTTGAAGGGTATATTCTTGTGTCGCGGCTGTCGCCTGTAGGCAGACCCCAAGCGCATTAACTGTGCCTCAGGACACAGCACATAAACCAGAGTCTGTGTACAAAGCGGTTCTGTGTGTAAATGTGGACTGCCCGCTGTAATGGATACTAAATGTATATTAGAAAATATGGCTTAATAACAGTGTTTGTTCTCAGAGCTATAATTTATCAACATATCCATATGGGCACACTAGCCTCTTCGGCGCTCTAAACTCTATAACACTTTATTCTTTTCCTGGAATGTTAGGCGAAGGTTTCTTGTAGTAATTTACATGACAGTTGTCCACCTTAAACTTATGGTAAGAGGTCTCTGATCTAACCCACAATAAAAAGACAACCACAAATAAAATATCTTTAATATCTTTTCCTAAAAGCAATGATTTTAAATAGAACAGTAAAGGAGTGTTTAACTTAAGTCTTACTTTGTGTTTTTGTTTTTTGCAGAGGGAGACTTTATGGAGTACTTAAGTACTTTTACTATACTCAATTGCATTTTTCAGGTGTAAGTGTCTTTATTTTGGAAAAATACTTAATAACATTATCACAGTTTTTACTGTGAAGTGCTAGATTTTGAATGTAGACTATTTGAGTATTAAAGGTAAAAAATTGACATGTATTTATAAAAATAAAAAGGATGTGTAACAAAGCTCAAGGCAATGAAGGAAGGAGACGGGAACCGGAAGACATTTAAACAAAATCAAGGTAAAAACATTTAAATAAATAGTAAAAATAGTAGTACTGTCCACCTCTGTAATTTTGTTTTGTTTTCCAGTGGAAAATAATTCCAGTGGAAAATCACAATACATTCACTTGAATCATAATTACCTAAGATATTAAGTCTTGTTTTCCACAAAACTATAAAAATAAAGCGAGTTGAAGTGATAGTTTAACTAAAAATAAATATCGTCATCATTTACTGCACCCTTTTGTCATTTTAAACCTGTATGACTTTCTTTCTTAAGCAAAACACAAGAGAGGATATTTTGAAGAAGGTTGTTAACTGGCCCCTATTTACTTGCATTGGTTTTGTGTTTATACATTAGAAGTGAATGGGGCCAGAGGGTGAGTAAATGATGACAGAATGTACATTTTTGGGTAAACTATTATTTTAACGCATAAAACAAGAAGAAGACATCTGCCAATTTGGCAGAAGTACGAAGTATGAAAGTCTTAATGTAGTTTATATAAGAGAGCAACATGTGAGCAATAATAATCAGGATTAAATGCCTCATTATTGTTGATTTTTTAATGTAGTTGGCCTATATTATTAATAACCTACACATGATTGTCTTGGTGGACAAAGTAAGGAGTTTTGAATGCTAAAAAAATCCAAGGAGAATCCTGTCGTCCATGACATGTTACCGTTAATGTATTGCTGCTGGGATTTATAACTGAAAACATAGCACGTCCTGTCCTCCTCCAGTATATAAGGCACAGGAAAGCCATTGCGTTTGGCTCACATGCAGGAAACTGAAGATCATTATTCACAGAGCACTACTACTGAAGGAAGGCAGTACACAAGCGTTTACTGCTATCTGCTGTGATCTCACAGGCTATAAATACAAGCTCCTGACTGTGCATTGTAAGCATGCATGATGTTAAACAGTGAGCTGCTGGCTGGGGCTCATTTATCAAGACTGTGTACCTTCAAACAAATCATCTAGAAAATAATCAATACAGAATACAGGTAAATAGACATACAAATTATTCAAATTCATGCAAAAGAATGACAATGTACACTTATGAATTGTCCTAATTAACTCTTGCATGTACAAAAAATCAGTGCATTGACATTGGATTTGTGCTTTTTTCAAGTTATCAAACCTCTTCCAAGCCTTTAAAAGAGTTTTGAAAGAATTTCCATCTGTTATGGGCTCTTATTGGTTGCCTAGTCATCCATTTTAGTTTTTAATAAAAGTTTAGTTTTCAAATGAAAGAATTGACCTTGTTTGCACAACATACATCTTCAACTGATACGACGATTTTATATGATATGAAACATTTTACCACATTATTAATATTTAGTTAGGTACAAATAAAAGTATAACCTTCCATTGAAAACGTGCCGTTTCGAGATGAAGTAGAGCGGTGGGCAGTCTATTGACCAGCAACAGTTCAAGTCACTACTTTTGTTTTAAGGTAAAGCAATTGACCCTTCGCAAAAACCCCGCTAGTTATTGTTTATTGTTATAGTGTGAACATCCATTTAAGCTGGGTATATATCTCTCAGCTTACTATTATAATAATTTAAAAGCTTTTTTATATTAATCACAAAAGCTCTACTATGCCATGTTTGTCAGACTGGTTTCTTTGTCGGATAAAATAGCGGTCAGACGCAGGGGCTCATAATATGGGCTTTATGGTTGGTCAGATCGCTTGTCAATCAAACTGCTTGCGAAGACTCAATTGCTTCATCAAACTCTTGCAATATCCATCCGTTTCTCCTGCTTTATCAGATTAGCCACACTGTCTCCAACCATGAATGAGTTATGTTTATTGAACATAAGATACGTTCATCTCCCACCTACACCTTCATTGTTATGGACACAAAAACTTTGATTGTGAGAAACAAACAGAAGCCAGTATCTTGGTATCAAAGAAACATATCGAAAACATTAGAGTGTATGTTAATTGTGTCTTATATTTCAATTTCTGAGAATTGTTTTAAAAAACATTTACAGTAAAACATCAGTGCTTTGACAGACAACCACAACCAAATTACTAGGAGATATAGAGCTACTTGAAAACAAGTCAAAGTGTAATTCTAAATAAAACATTGTAAATAAAACAATAAAACCATAACCTTGGACCTAATAGACAAATCAGAGTTGTTTTGAATTTCAGGATATAATGCATATTATTTATTCATGTTCTAGACATTGCAGGTGGGGATTTCAATTGTTATACTAAGATTAAAGCAGGCTGTTTGAAAAATGAAAAACAAACAAATCTTTAGAAATGGATTTTGCTTTTAGGGTGATGAGTTATTCACTCTCTTGAAAAAGAGACTTGAGTTTATCGTAGGAGACATGTTAGTGTTAGAGAATAGACATGGGAAATCTGCACACTGTTTATTCATTTACGTTATTTGGGAAATAATACAGCAATGTTTTGTTCACTACAATGAGTCTTTTCTGACACAAACTCTTGTTTATTTTTTAAATATAAGGATCTGTCAAACAGAGTGGCGATTTCCCTTTTTATTTTAAGCTTTGATGATTTTTATGCTGCAGTTGTTGAAGATATTTTGGATGCGCATACTTTTTTCTTGTGTGGCAGTGTGCACGACCAGTTTAGAAACAAGGCACGACAATGTCATTTACAATGTTAAAGATTTTACGCACCAACGTTTAAAAAATTTAAGCTGTAATTTGTTTAACTCAACCATTTTTACTCTTCCTCTTATACCTTGAAAATGCTGTTTTTGCTATTTTCCCCTTAAAGGAATAGTTCACATTGTATTTGAAAATTCTGTCAAACTCACCTTGTAGTCATTTCAAACCTGTGTGATTTTTATTCGAAAAATGTTGGTAACCAAAAACCGTTTCTCCTTATTGACTTCTATTGTGTGGACACAAAACCAATGCAAGTCAATGGAGACCAACGGTTTTCTGCTACCAACATTTTTCAAAATAACTTCTTTTGTGTTCAGCAGAAGAAAGAAAACCATACAGGTTTGAAATTAATTTACATTTTGAAGGTCAACTATCCCTTTAAGACCTCTATACATATATGCACACTCGATGAAGGATTATGAAAGTATTAACCAAAGATAAACAGGCTAAACCACTTTTATAATATTCACAAAAGGCGCTTACAGTATATTCTGTTACTGTGATAATGTGAAAGTCTTGTTTTAAGATTGCATAAGTAAGTGTAAACAGCACAATTTCTAACCGCAGATAAAGAGTTTCATTTCCGCGAGCATAGGACCGCCGGCGTGGACTTTTTTTCATTTCATTCTCCAAGAACTGACACTGCTTGGTCAGGGTGAGCAATAAATATGTGATGGTGAATGCAGGTATATTGCTTTTTAATTCAGTGGCTTCCACAACAGGAACTGGGTAAATAGGCCGCGGGGAGAGCCAAGCACACTGACAAGGTGGAAAGCCGAAGGTTAAGGTAATGCATCCCCGGCATCTACGGCAGGCGCATGTGTAATTGTTTATGCAGAGGCCGGGACAAACCCGGCAAAACGGGTGAATATAAATGAGATTCTCGAGATGGGAACGGACTCGAGCATTGACTCGACCTGTTCTTGTTCTTAAGATATCCCTGCACATGTATGTCTCCTTTTGTCTATGAATATGATTTGTTGCTCTGATGGTTATAAGCATTTTTTCGCTTCTGTTTATTAAGCGTATGCATATATATGCCCATAACAATACAACTTTGCACTTCAGTCGGCTCCAGTGGAATTGGCGGCAACATGTTTTGCAATAGTAATTCTAGCTCCCGTGTTCGAATCCGGGTCCATTCCCGCTCCTGTTACCCAACTCTATTTGCACTTTATCACCCAATAAAGCTATAAAGACCAAATAAAGAAATACTGGTACGAAGGATGAACGTTCGCTGTGTTAGTTGATTTGTAAAAATTGGTCGCTGATGGTATGCACGCATATGTGAATTAGTATCTCTGATGCACTACATTGGCACAAATATGTTTGTGGCATCACCATAGCAAGCGTTTTATATTCATAAAGTAAACAAATAAGTCTTTCACAATAATTTTAATTGACGCACACAGCCTAAGAGCTTGTGACTCCTATTTGTTGCGATATTTACTTCAATACAGGTATTTTAAAATAAACGCAATTTAAAAACAATGCTGGTAATTTTTGGACAAGACATTATCCATAATTTTTTTGTTAAAAATACACGCTTCCATGATATACAGACAAGTGCGATTAATAATAGTACATTATCTCCTACTTTAATTAATTTTAACAGTGTGCATTTTGTAGCCTATACTCATCTAGCATGGAATTAAAATAGACATAAGGAGACAGTATTGTTATGTTTTTATCTCTATAAATGAAGTATTAGGTTTTGGCTATAGACCTTTTCAGGTGAGGAAAACATGACTGGTTCAACGCCTGGTATGTATACCCAGTTTAAAATGTTAAAGGGGTCATATGGCGCGAATACGTGTTTTTCTGTGTCTTTGGTGGTTTATAAGTTGCCCATGCATGTTTAAGACACGTAAAATGACAAAAATGATAGTGTCAAAAAAAGATGCATTCCATCTAAAAGCGAATGCTCACCCAGACCTGCCTGAAACGCCTCGTGTAACAACACCTCCTCAAGTCCATATCAGTTTGTGGACCGGTTTTTACCTCTTGCAAAGTGGTCTGTAGCGGAGACATTTATTTCACTATTTGAACTGATTTGGGTGAAGAGCGGTTAGTTGTATTGCAGTCACATTTTTGCCTTTACTATTTTAAATTCACACAACAATGAACATGGATGGCACAATATTGCGAGTCCCAGGTGAGTTTTGGACAGATGGTAAACAGAGACCTTTTACAGTTGACTCTCATTTGCATTGCACTCGTTTTGTTTGGAAAAAAGCGAACCCAGAGACAGAAAATATGCAGAAAATATCCAGCTGCGACAGTGAAAACACCATCTGTACGGGAACTGACCTTTTACACAATGCGAATAACTCACGATTTGAGCCCTTATTTACACCTGTGCACATATGCAAAAACACAGACTCTTATTTCATGTCACTCCGATTTATGGCATTCACTTATCGACTCATTTTGAGTACCTTTTCCTATGGGACATCATGGGTCCATCATAGTGATATTATTTGTGTAATTGTGTGCCTTGGTCTTTGTTTGGTCAAATATAACAGACACTGATGAACTGAATGGTTGTTTACAAATTTTAATTATAAAAATATTGAATATCTGAATATTTTACACAATTTTCACTTGTTATTTTACAGACAATAAAAATGTTAGGGGCAAATTTGCTGTCATCTGTCAATCATCACATGAAACTCATTGTAAAAAGCACACACAAACTGTTAATCAGTACTGTGCGCCCTGACATAGATCCATTAAAGGATTATGATCGTTCCTCTCAAACCAAGCGGTAAAATGGGGATCCTGCAGGTCAAGATAAAACATGGAAAGCTGTGATTGAAGTAACAGCTGTTATTGTATTTAACAGCTGGGATTTAAATCACATGCACCAAGTACACCTGCTGTAAAATGACTACAGTATGTACTGAAGGATAAAGAATGAAAGATTTGATGTATATGAAACATCTTAAATTGCTTTCCATGTAAAATGTTTAATACGCTGAGATGTTTCGGTATTTCTACTCAGCTCGTAATGATGACTTTTCCGGCACCATCATCTTTACTCTCAATCTCATTTTCGTATAGATGATTTGGGTTTATCAGAGAATCTATATTTTGAAAGTTGTGTCGACCTTTCCTCTCTATTCTTTCTTGAATTCTGGATCTCTGCATTGCAGAATTTATATTACTGAGTTATAAGTATTTGTAATCTTATAATTTTTAATTATATCTTGTCCTGTTGAGTACATTTTAATGGAAAATGTCATTTTGACTTCATTGCACTTTACAACACAAGATAACGATTGCATCGTTGCAAAGCAGCTGGACAGAAGCCATGTTGTAAAAGACCATAAATATACACTCACCTAAAGGATTATAAGGAACACCATACTAATACTGTGTTTGACCCCTTTTGCCTTCAGAACTGCCTTAATTCTACGTGGCATTGATTCAACAAGGTGCTGAAAGCATTCTTTAGAAATGTTGGCCCATATTGATAGGATAGCATCTTGCAGTTGATGGAGATTTGTGGGATGCACGAAGCTCCCGTTCCACCACATCCCAAAGATGCTCTATTTGGTTGAGATCTGGTGACTGTGGGGGCCATTTTAGTACAGTGAACTCATTGTCATGTTAAAGAAACCAATTTGAAATGATTTGAGCTTTGTGACATGGTGCATTATCCTGTTGGAAGTAGCCATCAGAGGATTGGTACATGGTGGTAATAAAGGGATGGACATGGTCAGAAACAATGCTCAGGTAGGCCATGACATTTAAACGATGCCCAATTGGCACTAAGGGGCCTAAAGTGTGCCAAGAAAACATCCCCCACACCATTACACCACCACCATAATTGCATTAATGAGACATTGAACAGGTGTTCCTAATAATCCTTTAGGTGAATGTAGATATAAAATGATATTTTATGAAAAATGTTAATGATTGCATCTTTTTTAAATATAAATATTACATTCAATGTATAAATCGCAGTACGACCCGTTTGTGAGTCAAGATGTAATGACTAAGGAAAAAAGCAATTAACAGTGATTCTAGATTATTTTGAAGTATGACTGTGAGTTGACAACCTTGAAATACAGAACACGACTTTAATAACCAGAAGTTTTCTTCCTCTGTGTCTCTCAGATGTGCAGCATATTAAGCGGAGAGACATTGTTTTGAAGAGAGAACTCGGAGAGGGGGCTTTCGGGAAAGTCTTTCTGGCCGAATGTTACAACCTCAGTCCCACCAAGGATAAGATGCTGGTAGCTGTCAAGGTGAGGGACGGGTTTGCTATTTAAAGCACCTTTTCTCAGAGTAAATGCATTTTTCTTGTATACTGTACACGCTTGAAATGGTGAAGCGTACGGCTTGTCTTTAATTATTAGTCACTATGGAAGTGTGAGATTGGGTGAGCGTTTGATATTTAACCCCAAACTCAAAAAAAAAAGAAGATGTTTGTTTGAATAAAATGTAGGCAATTTAAAGAACATACTGTAAGGATATTTTTGCAACGGTTAGGTGCGTTCATCCCGTAATTTTTTTAATTTGCATGAATTTCCTTGGCAAAACAATACCACCATGCTTTGGTTGCAAATGTACTTTTCAACTATTTAAATAGTTATTTCTTTTTTGCAGCAGGCCACTGACAATCTGCTGAGCTAGTGAAATTTTCTTTGAACGAATGTTTTCTCATATTGAGGCTAGAACTTGAACTGTACAGTAATTGCGTTTAGAAAACTTTCCGCTCTCAAAGTTTCAGATACACTGAAACACAGCCGCAAGATCAAATCTCCAGAAAAATCATAGATAAGGCATTAGGAGTTATAAATAACCACAAACCAAGTATAAAAGTAAGTCTGGATGACGATAACATTGTCTGGAACTACTTTGTGAGGCCAAATACCATCGTTTAACCATTACAAAGTGCTCTGCGCATCCGTACCGCCTCCTTTAATTCAATGTACCCCCTCACCAAAGCCGCCTATTGAAACTATTACATCAAAAAGATAACTCAAAAAATGCTCCTGTGTCATGAGGATATCGTTTTTGAACCCGGCTGCTTCCCCAGGCAGAACGCAGGGTGACGTAGAGCATTTGCCCGTGCCTGCAGTGAATGCCTAACAGATCCCCCGACAGAATTGAGTGGCACGCCATCTGTGTCCTGTACGCAATTCTCTGTCGATGCCTCCCTCGGCTTGTGTCAGAGAGATCAAGGGAATTCTGTAATTAAAATCAAATTGCGCCATGTGCTGTCGAGGCCGTGTTATAATTTAATTGAAAGGAGCAGGACTCACGACGAAATGTGCAAAGCAAAGTGTCGGAGGGGCCTTTTTTGCAAGGCTATTTTGTTGCCGCCTAAATTTACAGGCAACAAAATTAAATTGTTGTGTTTATGTAATGGTTTACGCTTTCGGTTTATACACCGTTTAAAGGCGCATACAATATTTGGAGTATTTGTTTGTTCTTTCAGACACTTAAAGACCCTACGCTAGCGGCTCGGAAAGACTTCCAGCGAGAGGCTGAGCTCCTCACGAACCTCCAACATGAGCACATCGTTAAGTTTTACGGCGTGTGTGTGGATGGCGACCCTCTCATCATGTTGTTTGAATACATGAAGCATGGAGATCTCAACAAATTTCTGAGGTAATGTGGTGTATTAGCTGTATACAGTTCAGAAAAGTGAACGCTAAGGAGAATGTTTAGTACTTAATTCTTTCCCCGCCAGCGTTTTTTTTTTATAGTTGCCAGCCAGCGCCAGCGATTTTTTTTAATTTTCACCAAACTTTAATGGCTCACAGTACATTTTCTGTAACGAATATATGGACAAACAATATGTCCAATGAAAGAACAGAGTCTCTACTATTAAACAAGAGAACAAGTATTCTTCTTTCTTCATTTGTTCTTTTTTTATCACTCCTTAGATTTGGGTAGGTTTCTTCAAAAATGCATCACTTTGATTAAAGATTATTTTGATTGAGATTATTAATTTTTTTTTGTGAAGGACTCCAAGATTACATTTAGAACAATCATTTAAAACCAATAAGCTATATACACATACGTTACGGGTTCAGAGATTCTGTGCTTTTTCCTAAAGGTGTGTAACAGCGCCACCTGCTGTACAACAGTACAAACACCAATTGCCGTAATAACTCGTCTTTGGCAGGGAACAGGTTTTTTTTAATGGCGAGATAACTTGTCAATGGTGGGGAAAGAGTTAACGATTGATGATTGCCTCTTTTACTGAGAGTCGGGACTTCTGTCTATAGAGCGCCCGTACTGAGCAGTTTTCCAAAGTACAGTTTTTGGAAGAACACGGAAGGGATGTTTCCCATTACTTTGGCAATACCAAACTGAGACAGGCATTTTTCAACCGTCCAATCAAAAAAGGGGGGATGAACGTTTCTCAAATATTGGGCATTCACAAACAGGATCAACTATATTGGAGATGGAGATGGTGGTCTAGTGGGTTAAACCACTGAACTGGTAAGTCAAAATGTTGCTGGTTTGATCCCACCATTGTGTCCTTGAGCAAGACACGTTGCTCCAGGGGGATTGTCCCTGTAATAAGTGCACTGTGAGTCGCTTTGGATAAAAGCGTCTGCCAAATGACTAAATGTAAACTATATTCAACCATCCAGTGGGAGAAAGGAATCGGGAATTTTCTACTTGATTTTTCTCATTTAAAATATAATTGTGGCATCTTGTGACTGATATTTATAATATCTTTGAATGCGTCCCATATTTTGGTGAGAATAAAGTAGACTGCCGTCTTTGTGGACATCACACAGTTTATTATTGAATTTCAACGTGCTGAGATTCATTGTTAATTGCAATTATTTTAGATGATATTTGTAAAATCATGTTGAAGCTAGATACAGTCCACAAAGTAAAATGAGATGCAAAAAAATATTTAATAAGGATTCTTTTGTATAGTGGGACCATTTTTTCTTACATTTATGAAGATGGCTGGACTTCCATTCCAAGGGAAATTAAGTGATGAAATTCTTTTTTGAAGAGAATAATGGAAATCTGTTATTTTTTTATGAACATCAAAGTATTTTATACTTTCCGACATCTTTGTAAGTTCTGCATATTGAATTTAAGAGAATTTGAATGAATGCTTTCTCACATTGACCAGAGAGAACTGTACAGTAATTTTATTTGGAAAAATTTCAGTTTCACCAATACACAACTACAAACAAAATCATAGATAAGGCATTATGAGATAATTACCGTCTAATTATTGTCTGGGACTACTTTAAAAGACCCAAAACATAATTTAACCGTTTGAAAGTCCATTTAACCATCACCTTATATGGCACAGCAATCTGACAAACAACAAGAGACCAGTCACAACAAAAATGAAAATTCTGTCGTCATTTACTCACCTTCGAGTTGTTCCATATCTGTATAAATTTTTTCTGATGAACACAAAGAAAGATATTTGGAAGAATGCTTATAACCAGACAGACTTTGCCCACCATTTACTACAATACTAGGAAAAAATACAACGGTAGTCAAAAGTGCCCCAGGACTGTTTGCTGTCCTACATTCTTCAAAAGAACAAAAAATGATAAAGTATATTTTTCTACTATGGGAGTCAATATCAAGATCTGTTTGGTTTTAATCATTCTTCCAAATCTTCTCTGTGTTCATCATTACATAGAAATGTATACAGATTTGAAACAACAAGTATCCCTTTTATCTAAAAAGCACAAATATCATCTACAGTGGTGTGAAAAAGTATTTGCCCCTGGATTTTTTTTTGTTGCATATTTGTCATGCTTAACTGACTCAGGTCATCAAACAAATTTTTATATTACTCAAAGAAAACGAGAGTTAATACAAAATGCAGTTTTTAAATTATGGTTTTATTAATTAAGGTAAATCATGAATTAACTGTGATGAATTGAATAACTAAGTTCAATTTTATTAGCTACACTCAAGCCTAAATACTGCCAGACCTGTTGAATCAAGAAATTATTTAAGTAGAATCTGTCTGACAAACTGAAGTATAGCAACACATCATGCCGCGATCTGAAAAAAATTCAAGAACAGATGAGAAACATAGTAATTGAAATGTATCAGTCTAGAAATGATTACAAAGCCATTTCTAAGGCTCTGGGACTCCAGCGAACCACAGTGAGAGCCATTATACACAAATGGAGAAAGCAGGGAACAGTGGTAAACCAGCCCAGGAGTGGCCGCCCTACCAAAATTACTCCATGAGCTCAACGATGACTCGTCCAGGAGGTCATAAAAGATCCCAGAACAACATCTAAAGAACTGCAGGCCTCTCTTGCAGTTAAGGTCAGTGTTCATCATTTTACAATAAGAAAGAGACCACTGCTGATCCAAAAGAACACAAAGGCTCGCTTCACATTTTCTGAAAAAAATCTTGATTTTCCCCAAAGCTTTTGGGGAAATATTCTATGGACTGATGAGACAAAAGTTGAACTTTTGGGAAGGTGTGTGTCCCTTTACATCTGTTTTAAAACTATCACCGTATTCATAAAAACAACATCATACCAACAGTCAAACATGGTGGATGTGATGTGATGGTCTGGGGCTGCTTTGCAGCTTCAGGACCTGGACGACTGGCCATAATTGATGGAACCATGAATTCTGCGCTCAACCAGAAAATCCTAAAGAGAATGTTTGACCATCGGTTTGTGACCTCAAGCTTAAACGCATTTGGGTTATGCAGCAGGACAATGATCCAAAACACAACAGCAATTCAACCTCTGAATGGTTGAAGAATATCAAAATAAAGGTTTTCGAGTGGGCTAGTCAAAGTCTGGACTTAAATCCAATTGAAATGCTGTGGCATGACCATAAAAAGTTTGTTCATGTTCGGAGACCCTTCAATCTGGCTGAATTAAAACAATTGTGGGACAAAATTCCTCCACAGCGATGTGAAAGACTTTCGCAAACGCTTGATTGCAGTAGTTGCCGCCAAGGGTGGCACAACTAGTTATTAGGTTTAGGGGGCAATTACGTTTTCACAGAGTCAAACTGGATTGTTATTTCCCTTAATAAATAAAACCATCATTTAAAAACTGCATTTTCTATTTACTCTGGTTTTCTTTGTGTAACATTAAAATGTGTTTACTGATATGGATCATTTAAGCAGGACAAATATCTAAAAAACAAAAAATCTGGAAGGGGGAAAATACTTTTTCACACCACTGTATATTTCGTGCTTTTATTCACATTATTATATATTTCAACCAGCTTTCACATTTGTCTCATTTATGTGTCATTTCAGAGCTCACGGTCCAGATGCCATGATCCTGGTGGATGGTCACCCTATGCAGTCTAATGGAGACCTCGGCCTCTCGCAGATGCTTCATATCGCCACGCAGATAGCAGCAGGGATGGTGTACCTGTCCTCTCAGCATTTCGTGCACCGTGACCTGGCCACCCGCAACTGCCTCGTGGGGAATGGGCTGCTGGTGAAGATCGGAGACTTCGGGATGTCCAGAGATATTTACAGTTCAGATTACTATCGGGTGAGTTTTCTCTAGTTGTAAAAATTTACCACTTTGGATTAGACACCGTTTTGGTAAAACAGTAAAACGCCCCTTTTAAGAGCATCATCGCATATTTTTTTTAAAGATGTGAAATGCGAGTTCTTGAAAAAGTAGTGCATGATGGGTTGTTCCCAAGGCATCGCTGTGTTGTTCCAAGTGGGTTTTAGCACCTTGCTCTGTGACTGTGAGGTTGCCAGGTAGTTACTATGGTACATTTATTCATTTACCTGATGCTTTTATACAAGACTGCTGTTGGCTGTTTTATTGTTTGCCTACAGTATGTGTTTTTCTTCTGTTAAAAAATTGTGAGCAGACTCCTCCTATAAACACATACACACACATGTACCGTTTATATTTGTAAAGCATGTACTCAATATATTACTATTTATATCATACAGTTTATTATCATTTATACATTTTTCTGAAATAATTGTTTGTGTATGTGATTAATCAGGATTAATCGTTGAAAAGGCCCAATTCAGATAGATTTTTGTGGTTGAGGTGGTCGAAAGCTTAAGGTCTCGTGGAGGCCAGAACCTGTTTAACACACACATGCACAAGCTTGCGCACAGTGTGCAATATTGACAAAACTGAGCAATTACGAAATTATTACCGCATTGGACACGATCACTGTGTCAAGTGATTATAAATAGCGGATCCTGCCAAGCACATAATCCACACATGGCGAGTCATATTGACGTCTGCTGTCCTCTGGGGCTTGAGTGTATGGCCGCGGGAACAAAGCATGAAGTGCCAATGAGAGACTGAGGTGCTTATATCAGTTGCCAATTCAACTGGTGTTGTGAAGACATGATGGGTTGTACATCGACTTGCTGTCACCTGTTGACTCACCAAATATCGCATGAGGTGTTTTCGAAAACCCTGCTTAGAACTGGGTAACAGAAGAACTGAATGTCGTATTTGAATGCTTGAAGGAAAATATCAGCACTGCAGAAAAATACTTCATACTAAGCTCTTTTATCTTGTTTTCTAGTACAAATACGTGAACATTTTTAAATCAAGATACATTTACCTGACAAGGAAAGCGATTCAAGATGTATTTAATGTTTCATGAAATTAAATATAAGAATTATGCAAAAAACTTTTTGTATTAAAGAGTACATAACTAGGGATTTTTAAGGTCCTACTTTGGTTTATGGAGTGTCCAACCACAAGTTTATGTACATAGAAGGTGTAAAACACGATCATTTCGTAATAATACTAATAATAATAACAATTAATAAATACTTCTTGACTGACTCTCAAATGATTCCTTCTGCAATTCATCTGTCTAATCCCCTCCTATCCGCTAGCCTAGTCTGATGTGATTGGGCAGATGGTCTCGTCTGCTGTGATTGGCCTACCATGAATCAGGCTCACGAGCTACAGTGTTTGGGGGAGAAGAGTGAAGTTTTTGCGGGCAGTCCTGGAAAACGTAGGCGGGGACTGTATGTAGTGACGAATCCGAGGCTGTTCACGTATTGGAATAGGGACAACTCGTTTACGTGATTCAGAGTCGACTCCCTTTTTTCAAGCCAATGACTTTGTTATTTAATCAATTTCGGATTTACAACTTGCTATGCCAACTTACTTTTAAACCTGGCAACATTAATCACTGCATGAATTTTATTTGCATGATCTCATGTAATGTACTCTTTAAGAATTTTTCGAATTTAACAATTGTTAGATAGTTGTACTACAAAACAAGACAAAAATGCTTAGTAAGAAATTAATCTTTTGCAGTGTAGATGTCTTCTTGGGTTTTTCTGACCCATTAGAAATAAAAAAAACGATAATGTCAACTTAATATCTCTAGTTCTCAACTAATTCTAGACCTAAATGAGATTAAATGGAGAGCAAATGAAAACATTTAAGTCTTATGTCTCAGATATTACTCCTGAGAAGAAAATGGTAAAAATCTCATAAATGTGTCAACAATGTCTCAAACTGAGCTCACGTTTGTCATCAAAAGTCAATTTCATTGACGATCTCAACATGATCTAATTTCTCATCAAATTTACCCAAACCAGATTATTTTACCTCTACACTCTACATTCAGTGCACACCTCCGTGCTCCTCATGGATTTCAACAATCGTATCATTGGTTTTATTTTATTATTCTTAAAGAGTAAGTAGCATTAGATCACGAAAATAAGATTTCATCTAGTGTGTTATGTTGCCATGTTTTGAAAATAAGAATTTTGCCAAGTTGTAATAATAAATAAATAATAATAAATAACAAAGTTATTGTACATGTTATCTACCTCACTAGGCATAGTCCCCACCTTTGTTTTGTTGGGACTGCTGCGAAAACTTCACAAAACACTGTACCGTTAACATGTACCGTTATTTCTGGAGTATTACAGTTTTTTAATCTAGCTATGACCTCGGCTGATTTAAGTGTTCAATCTATTATCGTCTATCTAGTATCTACTATCGTCTTTGGATGTTTCTTCGTCAGACTCGGGCTCAAACTGGTAAGGTAAAATCCCTGCCATCGCTATCTATACACGGTATATAATATTTAACCTGTAAACCGTAATCCAGTAATGCTGGTAGGCGTTCCATTTGTGACACATGATGAACACTGTAAGAAATTCAAGTAATGGGAATGAGGCGGTCACCGGTGAACGTTCAACAACTTTTAATAAAAACAATCAAAGGTAAATGAAAGTAAAATGCCAGCCACGCAAACATAATAAACCATAACATAAAATCTAGGCCTGGTCCTCTCTCTCGTCATACACTCCGGTCCATCGTCTTTTTATGTATCCGATCTCCTCCAAAGAGACGCATTAGCCGTGCAACACAGCTGACACTCATTCCCTCAGGGCTCGCGTCCCACCTTGCTCGTTACAAAAGCGTTTAACCAATCACAGCAGACTTACACCATCTGACCAATCACATGACACTAGGCTAGCGGATAGGAGGGACTTAGACGGATGAATCACGGAACGAATCATTTGAGTCAGTCAAGAAGTAAGGTAAGGATAATTACCTATTACTACGACATAATAGTGTTTTTACACCTTCTATGTACATAAACTTGTTGTTGGACACTCCATAAACCAAATTAGGACTTTAAAAATCATATGTTATTTACTCTTTAAACAAATTAAGGAGAAACATCTGAGACTATATTGATCCTTAAACGAATAGAAATGAGTACTCACCACAAAAATCACTCGTAATGCTATACAGCACCATTTTTTTGACAGACAATTAGTTCTGTTTAAACTTACTAAAACAAGTTTTAAGATGCTTTATAAATCTGTTATCGACTACTGATCTATACATCTTTTTCCCTGGTGACTCTGTATAAAGGGAGTCGCTCCAATGCGGCTGTAATCCATTACCCTGCTTTGCTCTTCATACCCATAATTCAATCTACCCTTCCACCACTGAGCCACACACTATCCAGTAATCCAGTTTACAAACTACCAAACGTAAAAAAACCTGTGTTCCCTCCTCCCTTTAGCCCTGAGAATGGAAGTATGGACAATGGCCAGAACAACTATATCATTTTACACGTTCATTCTTGTATTTTATAATAGGCTTATTAATTTCGGCCATGCAAGGCTAATTGCTCCAGCCTCAACCACAAAGCTGAAGATGATACAGCGTATTGTGGCGTATTGTGGCTTGAATGATTGCTTAAGCAATTTTATTTGCTCGTCCTAATGAGGGATTCGAAAGTAATTTGCATTATTTAAGTGGCAAGAATTTGTGGGTGTGCATGTGTGTAACTCACTGTTACTTAGCTAGTTTAAATTAGCAATTAACAACTTCGATACATGATGTCAGCTCTCATAACATTTCAACCAGTTAAACAGAGATATTGTGCATGTCAACATTTACTACTACATAGCGGATGATCAGATTGTTTGGTCTGCTGTCCTGTTATTAAGCGATCTGCAAATAAATATATGGCTCTATGTCAACAATCTAAGCGCATGGTTTAAAGCAAGTACACTTAAGGCGTGTCCGAATCCACTTTTGCTAATTTAAGAACAAGAAAAATGGTCAGCGCCAGGTGCATTGTCTAAAAGGGTTGTCCCTATTCTCATGTGTGTTTTGTGCAAAACCAATCATAGCCTTATCTTCCATTCCCTTGTGTGTCACATTGCTTGTGTCCAATGTCAAAGCGTTTGAGCAGACCATCTACAGGACAAGCCGGATTTGTATCTTTATGTACACACTAATCATATTTTACAATAGACTACTTGGCATGTTTGTGTGCTGCTGCGTGTCCCCTGTGTGTGATAAGCAGAGTGTACCCGCGCTGTGCACCCCCCTATAGACGCATATTCCAAACGCACTCTTTAAATTTATACGCTTATAATAATTATTTAAAATCTGAGCTGTCGAGTACAATTTTGACAATAGTTGCTATTTATAAACAGCAAAAAATTACATTCTTACTAAGCATTTTGGTCTTGTTTTTAGTGAAAATATCTAAAACTTCCTAGATACATACAATTAATTTAAAAGTCCAAATGTGGTGGAGCTTGTCACATTGAAGAGACCTTTATTGCTTGTCACTTTATTGCATCTGGTTAGAAAACCACAAAACTCTTATTCTGTGTAACGGGTAATTTTAACAGCACGCTTGATAAACAACCTAAATCATTTCTGACCATTTTTACATTTTTGTGAAAAGAATCTTTGTGTATGCCTGCAGAACCCCCTAGCACCCTCACTTACGTCCACTCTTCTGAAAGTTGCGTTTGACCAAAGCAGCTTGCAATTACATCGTTCGTGCGTTGGCGTGCTAGAGTGGAGATGGAACAGTTGTAAGCGGCCTCATAGGATGAGCTGTTCTGATGTGTAATCTGTTTCCCAGGTGGGAGGCCACACCATGCTGCCCATACGCTGGATGCCTCCGGAGAGCATCATGTACCGGAAGTTCTCCACGGAGAGTGATGTATGGAGCTTCGGAGTCATTTTGTGGGAGATCTTCACTTACGGAAAACAGCCATGGTTTCAGTTATCTAACATTGAGGTGAGCGCTCACAGAGAACGACGGAGCCGTTCTTAGAACATGAGTGTGAATGTGACGTTTTTAGAATGGAAGTGTGATCTCGGTAGGAAGGGCATGACGCCGTTAGAAACGAAGGTTAGCAGCTCAGATTCACCATATATTAACACTGTTCCAAGGCCTCATGAGATTTCGACCTATAATCTATTTTAAGGCTCTGTGATAACGGATTCTGTCAAATTAAGGCGGAGAATTGTCACAATTGTCACAAAATCACAATTCAGTGCGCTATTGCATGTTGAAAAATGTATTGAGCAAGTACACCAAAAAATCTCTGCTCTTTTTAATGATTTACAAGAAATTTTGCAAGAAATATAATTTTGTCATCATTTGACTTCTTAACTACGTAAACTAAGCTGCAATTTTATGCGTCAGACAGAGATAGCGATATAGTGACAAAAATTATAGATTGATAAATTTCCAGTATTTAAGTAGTCAATACCAACTACCAACCAGTAGTTTTAATACCAATTTTTGTATTATATTTTTATTTTAGTTGAGCACGTGGCACCATTATTAAAGTTGACCGAGGGACTCGTGTGCCCCCATGACAACTAACAAAGCATTGAGAGTATCATAAACTGCTAAAAATAAAAATGTCTCGCAGTCAGTCATGATGACATAATTCAAATCTGCTTTTCAATTGATGCCTCCTTTCGTTCATATCGCACGCAGCGTGCACGAAATCAATTCCACTCCGAGCTCATTTCGTACTCTCTCTCTTTTTGCAGGTCATTGAATGCGTTTCTCAAGGTCGGGTTCTAGACAGGGCTTGCCTGTGTCCTAAAGAAGTGTACGACCTCATGTTAGGCTGCTGGCAAAGAGACCCACAACAACGACTGAACATCAAAGACATTCAGAAGGTCCTTTACGCTCTGGGCAAAGCCACTCCTGTCTACTTGGACATCCTCGGCTGAGATGGGCGCTGCCAGTGTTCAATCCAGGAGTAACCAAACGATCCCCACATCAACTGGAAGAACACTTCAGAGAAGAACTTTAAGTGCCTGCAACCTTTTTTTCGATACACTGGGTATACATAAAACGAAAAAATATTTAAAAACAAACTTTTACATTTTGTTTACTGGTACAGTATATAGTGTACAGAATTATTCTACAAAGATTTTCTTAAAGTGATGGAGAAATTGCGCTAGGAACGTGTTGCCTTCTGTGTGGCGGCACCGTGTTTGAGAAGCGACAATATTCAGTGTTTCATTTTATAGACATATATACACATATATATGAATATATTTTTATTTATTCGCTTTCTGTTTGAAGGTGAAGTATGGGTGCCTGTCGTGTTTAGTGCTGTTGATATATTATCTTTTCGAGACGGCTGCTCTTTGGTTGCGCTCTGCTAATGGGATTACGTGAGGAAAGCCTTATTATTGCGATTTTTTTTGTTTTGCCGATGCCTCATTCAGCATCTTTTCTCTTATTTTTCTCGCAACTTTAATTTCATGATACATAGCTCTCAAGCGGGCGACTTTGAATCTTTAGCATACTAAAACGTTGATATATTTTCATTGTATGTGATTGTATATACTGTACATTTATATACTTGTCGACCTGTTAACTTATTTTTTATGTGTTTTTTTTTTCAACACAAGGCTTGTGATGTGCACTTTGTTAGGGGCCAGCCAGGAGAGAATATAAATATCACACGGTATCTTAAAGTGAGCCCTCGCAGCTCTTTCAAAACAGGGTCTAATATCGTTTGGGCGAAGATGCTTTCCACCCATCATGGCCGAGTCTATAAAATATTTTGCATCACCAAAACTCAATGTGGTACAATAGGAACTGAATTGCAGGCTTGATGTCACTCGCATCCTAAAATGACACCTGTTTGAATTAATGTTTTCGCAGTCTTCATCGCATTCAATATCAATGCCATCGCATCTAAAGTTATAACAATTTCATTATGTTGTTGTCTGTAGCTATAACAGTTCTTTGTTATTTGAGGGGCTGTTCTTCTGAGATGTTCGTCGACGCAACGCCAAATCATTTGGACATCAGGAGTTCTATATCGACGGATTCTCTTGCCTCTTTGCAGTACCACAGATATTTGCAAACGACATATAAAAATGTATGTTTAGATTAAGTATTAAATAAATATCAGAACCTTGTCAGTTCAAGTCTTCTCTGCTCATTGTTTATCTACTTTTAGACAGTCAACCTTGTTTTGACTGACTTCACAACCGGTCCCTATTACTATGATTTTTGCAAAGTACACAATGTTTTCATAATTTTTTACAATTATGTTTCATCTATTGTTGAATAATTATGTGTCAAGACATTATGCGTTTGTTTTTTTAAACTCAATCGTGTTATTTTTAAAAACCTGCTAGGCTCATGCCTTGATTTTGTTTGAATCTATATCAAGTTATTAAATAAGAAATGATAAACCTATTTTAATCATAATAATGATGATTTCTGGATTGAGGTAATATTTATGACAATTACGTTTAAGAAAAATCACATTGGCATTACAGAAATGCTAAGTAAATAAACACAAAATACTGTTTTCTGGTTTAATAAAACATTGGACTAGTTGCTGTTTTGAAATGTAGTAAAAAAGAATATGACAATATAGTTTAAATCATATTTGAAAATAAATATATAAGTTTATTCAAGTATTATTGGTATATATATAAAAAACAAGAACAAATGGTTTTAGCCCACTATTTATTTACTTCTTAGAAATATACCTACGATTACTCAAGTATGCTTGACTTACACTCCCTGACAGAAGTATACTACTAGAAATTGGTAAACATACTACATAAAGTATACTTAAAATATACTTACATATGAAGTAAATTAATTTGAAGTATATTTTTTTGCAGGGGTTCATAGAAACCAAAGTGAAATCCCATTGAGAATATGTATTTGCAGGTGAAATATGATTGTCATTTCAAGAACGTTAAAATACAAAATAGTGCCTAATAGTACAATAATATTCTATTTTCTTTATTAAATACAATATAACTTTAACGTGTATTAGCGCAAGAGTCAATAAGAACAACAAGGGAAGATGAAACGATTGCCGAGCTTTTCCATATACTGTAAATATAATTCCATGTTCTGTTATCGTTTCCAGGTCTCCGTTTCTCCTGTGATTTATGTTCTGTTTTTTGAGGCTTTTCTTCGCGTCATGTAATTTCCCCGTCAATACATTATGATAAAAAACTTTATGTGTGACAGGATTTAACACTCCATCCCAAACATGAGACCGCTGTTTATATACAATATTTGCTACTTAAAGGGACAGTTCATCACAAATTAAAATGTTGTCATCATTTACTCGCCCTCAAGTTGTTCCAAATCTGTATACATTTCTGTGTAATGTTGAACAAAAGAGATTTTTAAAAGATGTGGGAAACCAAACAGACCTGGGGCACCATTGACTACCATAGTTGTGTTTTTTTTTCCAACTGTGGTAGTCAATAGTGCACCAGAATGGTTTATGTACAAACCTTCTTCCAAATATTTTTTTTGTGTTCAGAAGGTAGAATGATTAAATTGGTGTTTATGATAAAATCATGACAGAATAAAAATGTTTTGTGTCAATTGTCTCTTTAAGAGTCATACATGTATGTTTGCCTCAAACAGGCTGTTATTGGTGCGATCGCAATGAAGAGGGATTTTCAGGGAACATTCTGGGAAGCAGCTGTTTAAAAATCACTATTACGTTCCTTAAGGGGGCAAAGATTGAGTACAACTACAGATTGGCTAATCCTACATTCCCCATTTACGAGCTTAAAACAAATGTTCACTGTAATACATTTTTCCGCTTTATTAGGACATTTTGGATTAATGTTCATGAAATCCTCACAGATATGAGGTGCAAACTGTCAGTATTTAAGCGAACAGACATACTGTATATTTATATTATATTAAGCTGAAATGAATTTTTAAACAGTGACAGCACTGCCAAATGATAAAAGCACCGCATTTAAAGCCAGTCATTACTCAAACAGCTTTACAGCTCATTTGATGAATTTGGGACGTTTGTACCGGTTTCCATCCAGAACTCATGCTTTAAAGTCTAATTTGTTTTTACAGTGATGTAAAGTGATGAAAAAGTTTTCTGGGCAAAAAGTGTTTCATATATTGGGTGTATAAGAATTCTTATGTGTTGGTGTGTTTGTTACATTACATGAATTTGTAGCCCAAGTGTTTAGGTTTCAGAGCATAATGTTGGTGGAACACATTGTGATCAGATAAACATTTGTTAGGCAAAAAAAAGGTTTCACCAGGGTGAACCAGTTGTAAAAGCGGTATATATAGAGCAGTTGCACCACGACAAAGTGTTACATTTATTCAGTACTGTACGTGTTTCTGCCTTCCTGCTGGATCGCCATATTTGAGCTGATAATTATAAAGGACAAAGACTGTAGGTATTTTCCTCAAATCAGACTAACCAATGTCTTACAGTCAGAGACACTGATCCTAATACGGAAATTATATTATATTTGTTTATATCAAATATAAACAAAGGGTCACGTTGGGGGACCGTATGTACTCGTGCTGCTTGCTCACATCACCCCGGAGCAATATCCAATTCCGGCGACAGGTGTTGACACCTAGATTAACCTTGGTTTGCAGGGAGCCGGGTAGCCGAGAGCTTATTAGAATGCACTGGGGATGGGAGCTCAACTCCAGGGCTGTAACCCTCAGGGGCTTTGTCCATTGCTTGGGTCTGACAGCTCGGTTACATGTCTGCTGTGCATGAGTTTGTGTGTGCAAACTGCCTTAAAAGGGTGTGTGTGGACTGCGGCAACATCGCATTACTACACACAGCCGTGCACAATCACTCTTCAACCCCGTTTACCCCATGCTGTTGGTACAGTGGATGATTGTGCTCACACTTGAGGTGAAGGGGGCTCAAATGATGTCATTTCTAAATACTGAGAGTAGTTTTAATTGTATTGTTTCATTTGCTAATAAATGGCTTTAAAGCTGGATTTAAAAAATGTATGGCTATAAAACGTATAAACCAAAGTATATAATGTAGGTTGGATTATATACTTTGCATGTGTTGAAGTCAAATTACTGTAAGTCAAAATGAAATTTCACGTAAATTTGCAGTGACAGCCTTTTCTCATTCCAAAGATAAATCGATCCAACATGTCTTTTAATAATATTCTTTGATCCCAAACCAGTGTTTTCTTGATCTAAAGTTACAGGTATTTTGTATTCTACATTTAGGCTCTTTCGAGAAGAGTTCGTATGTCCAGCTAGGGATTATTTAAAAGGGATTTTGTACATTTGTCCAGTTATTAAATCAAAATAAAACCCATAGGGTGATCAGAAGACTGATATGCACAAAGCAATTTATATATGCCAGTTTGTTCTCGTCTCTATAGCCCTGGACAGTACAGAATAAATTCAGAATGAAATACAATGAAAACAATTCCACAAACAATTTAGATTGACAAGATCAGGAGATTTCAAACGGGGAAACGTGGACCCCTGTGGGCCTCCAGAATGTTGCAAGGGGTCCCTCAGAAAAATGATAAAAGTCCACCGTGTTATCTGCTTTTTTGCTATTGATAGTTTCCAGAATTGATTATATTTGAATCATTCTAGTAAGTTTTTCTTACTTTAGTTTCTTTTATGGGACTCAAAGTGAAATTGTTCCCGACTATTTAGGTTTAGAAGCAATCTGTTGTCTTTATAATATCCTAGTTACTATTGCGAATTTTAAACGTTTCTTTACACAGAAAAATTATAGATTGATACATACAGTATATTAGAAAAGGGGGTCCCACACAAAAGGTTAATCATATTTGGGGGTCATTGGCATCATAAAGTTTGAAAACCCCAGGACTAGATCACTCAATTGGCCTGAGTGGAAACCAGCCATTCCATTCACTTCATTTAAATGTTCATAGCTTAACGCCATTTTGAAGAACTGTATAACTTGTGCGAGGAGTGTAATCACATTGACTTCTGATTTGACGTCAACCTATGTGCAAGTAACCTGCTATTTCATGTTTCAAACAGACATGGCGACATGGAGGAAAACTTTACCGATTGCAGCTTTAAAAACACAAATGTTCACAACTTAATTACGTCCTCAGAGTAAGTGCTATGCTCCTAAAGGTTTCCATGCGCTTATCTGATGGAATTCACGCTTCAAGCATTTCGCAGACGCTCCTACCCAGAACAGCTTATAAAAAGTGCTTACTTTCGCATCTGCACAATGCATTCTAATAAGCTTTGCCAGTTATATTAGGTAACATTTACTCATCTGAGAACTTAATTTGCCCAGCTATGGGTTTCAAAAGCATGCCAACACCAGGTGCTGTGCTGATGAACATCAATTTAAACCCATCAAGTAGAATTCCGTACAGGTATATGAGGAGGCAGATTCTCATAGTCTCTCGCAGTGATGTAAAGCAGATTGATCAATGTGCTTGTCACATCCGCCGCCTCTGAGGATCTATGTTTTTTAATCTAATTAGCTGGCCATGACTTTATGTTGCCTGTCAATTGCTGGACGCCGCGTGAAGGTCAAATTCTCATCCAGAGGTGGAAGCAGACCAACAAATACGTAACTGTTGTATTTTCATCTGCATCACATTGTTATTGTTTACCTTTCACTGTACAATACAGGATTATATATTCAGACATGACGCTGTACTGTTTTATGATGCGTAACTGTTGCAAAACTCACTACAGTAATATGTAAGCAATATCATTAGCGATGCTAATCATAGAAATTCATATTCTGAGTACTGTGATGACTTTTTGAAGTTTTAAAAATGGAAGAAGGCAAAGAAAAAAGAGAGTGTTTGGGTAACTGAATAACATCAGGGTCCTGTCGATCTACTCTGCGGTTCACACTCAATGCTGTCAGGGCCGCTGAAAAGAGAGCTGTAGACGGTTCGGGTGGCGGAGGCCTCTCACCTTAAGGCCGCAAGTCAACGTGAGCCAGTCAATAGACAGAATCCCATTACTTTCAATGCTTTCAAATACCACATCCCTCTGGTCCTCAAGTCACTTTTTTGGTATGAGAAGATGCACGGCTTCTTCCACGGGGTTAACATCAGAGCTCCCAGCAAAAGCATTTTATCATGTTCTTTCTCCATGAGAAACCTGAATAAATGATACAGAGCAAATACAGTCCTGCTAATAAAAATGCAGCTTTTCTATTTTCAGGGGCGCATGAATAGTAATAAAAGGAAGCTGTAAATGCATTGTGGCGGCAGTGGGGAGCATATAAAGACATTCGGCACAGAGGTGTGAGGGAACTAAAATGAATCTTAAGTATGGAAACTCAAAGACTTCCTAAAAGGTTTTTGGAACTACACCGGCATCTCTTCGGCAGAGCGTTATCGAGATGTGGTGCTCATACAAGTTTGAATCTGGGCCTTCTGTCCAACTGCTTCTGCATTTCCACAAAAATATAAAATCCAAGCAATGATAAAGCTAGTTAACCTATCAAACCGGTTTCAATAGCCTAATGTGAATTTTCAGACTAAATGGTTCTGTGTGAGCCCTAACAGTGTTGCTCTTTGATCTTATTACATACCTGTCATTATAAAACGATCAGTTCTGGTCCTTGATTGGTTGAGCTGAGTTCTAAGCCAGCAGCCAAATCATCCTGTAGCCCAAGACTGGTTGCGCACTGAAGCTAAGCAGGGCTGAACCTAGTCTGTACCTGGATGGGAGACCTGCTGGGAAAACTAGGTTGCTGCTGGAACAGGTGCTAGTGAGGCCAGCATGGGGTGCTCACCCTGTGGTCTGCGTTGGTCCTAATGTCCCAGAATAGTGAAAGGGACACTATACTGTCAAAAAGCACTGTCCTTCTGGTGAGACATCAAACCGAGGTCCTGAACCTCTGTGGTCATTAAAAATCCCAGGATGTCCTTCAGATAAGAGTAGGGGGTGTAACCCTGGCCAAATTCGCTCATTCGCCTCTATACATCACAGCCTCCTAATCATCCCCATATGTACCAATTGGTTTGGTTACTCTGTCTCTTCTCAGCCAAAAAGCTGGTGTGTCGTGGACGTTCTGGCGCAATATGGCTGCCGTTGCATCATCCAGGTGGATGCTGCACATTGGTGGTGGTTGAGGAGATTTCCTCCTGCCATGTAAAGCACTTTGAGTGCAAAGAAAAGTGCTATATAAATGTAAGGCATAATAAATATCACTTTATTTACTTTATTTTAAGAAACCTTGCTACCCATATGGAATTAGCTCTATATAAAAGCAGAAATTCTGCTTTGCATCGTGCCACAACCCCCTTAACTGTTATAAAATAATATGCACTGTAACCCACTGCTTCGCGGGGCTTATTTCTTTATTATAGCATCACGTGTTGTCCATCAGTATTCAGAATAGACCTTCAGAATTAGACCTGCGGCTGAATCCTAACGCCTCCTTCCCACAGTAGATATGTGTCATCATTCACCATCCTATCGGTCAACCCCGCCACCTTACATTGTAACTAATCGACTAAATGTCTTTAATGGCAAACAGGTTACCGCTAATTGACCTGGGCTGGATTCATCAGTGATTACATTTGCCCACTCATTTCACACCTTGATGAACATAAGATTAATGAAAGTTTGATTTTAAAGGGACACTAAGATATGTCATTATTTACCCTCATTTGGTTGAAAACCTGTATATGAGTATTTCTTTGGTCCAACACAGAAGAAGATATTTTGAGAAATGGTTTTGTGTCCTTTTTTCTGAAGTCAATGGGGCCCAATGTTTTTGTCACAGTTCTTCAAAATTTCTTCTTTGGGAATTTGACCAAAGGGTGTTCTATATCTTAGAGCAAGAAGTTACCTTAAAAAAATAAACAAACTGAAATATTTACTGAAATATTTAGTAAAGAAAATAAGTGTGACAACTTTCCCCGGCGGGCACTGCTTCTGAGAGCACAAAATGCTTTACAACATTTACGAACACTTTGAAAGTTGGACTGAATAAGTAAAAGATGAACTGAGCTCTAATCTGACACATTACACCTCAATAATTCCTGACACATTCTAAAAACACAAAACAAAAGTCTGGAATAAAACAACCTGGGGTGCAGATGATAAACATGTTGTCCAATCAAAACATCCGTTTATGTATGAATTTGTTTTAATGACGCTTCGATTTAATATAATCTCATGTTGTTTTAACATGAAAAATGAACCAATCTCGACATGCAGTAAATTTTGCCAACACAATCTCACGAAAAAAACGTAACTATTTACAACCTCGTAAAATAGTTACGAATTCCCGTGAGATCAGGTTGGTTTTGAGATTTTTTGCACAAAAATCAGCAAGCTGAACATGGACCAAACAGTTGAATTAAAATATATATAAACTAATTTAACAAAAGTTAGTAACTACACTTTATTGATTAAAACTGATGTGTGTACTAAATTAAACAACGCAACAATTCTGAAGAATATTGAGTCTGAATTTCCGCACGTTAAAAAATAAATATGACCTCATGTTGTGTCATTTAAATTTACACACTCCCTCCGATATTTTTGTCTGTCATTAAAAAATTCAGACTAGGTTAAATTTTCTTTGATGTTCTCATCCGTAGGAAGCATTGAGAGGCGTTTTGACAATTTAGAGACAAACGAGTGACAAATACGAAAAAACGGCTACGAAAATTTTGGATTGTATGTGCATAGACCTTTAGAACTAAAACTATTTTACCTTAATGAAAAAGAGCACATTATTGTTACTGGAGTCCAAAAAATACTTTTTTGGCTATGTTGAAACGAGGGATAGATGAGTTAAAAAAAAGATTTCCACACATTGCACATTGATGTATTGATTTCGGCTCTGTGCCAAAAGCTAGTGAGCTGCCTTGTTGTCCACTGACAACAAGGTGTCTTTTAAAACATTATCCTGAGTCAGTATCCTACTCTAGTAAAACACTTTAACACATAAAACTTCATTCAAATCACGGACTTATTCCTTATTTGCAATGTACATGAGCAAACTACCTATGTCTTTGGGTACATTTGCATTGAGTGTAACTATATGATGCTTCCTATGTAGGGCACTTACCATATTTTGGAACAACGGACAATGTGTTAAATAAATAAAAAATGTGTCAGTAGCAAGTGCATTATAGTAAAAAGACTAGAACGTATCTAAACAGCTAACCATTGAATACAACAGGAGCTTTATACAATATCAGATTTCGTACTATATCTAATTTTCTGAAGTGCTATGAAGTGACCTTATGGCTCAAATAGTGGCTCAAGAGAGTGAACTTCTGCTTTCTCTACGCCTAAATACTGCAATTTTGTTTATTTTTCAATGTCAGCAGGCGGTTTGACCCCAGCCATCCCCAGAAGACATTACCATTCATTACAACACTGGAGGTGCAGAGAGTAACAACTTAATCTGATTTATCTGACACATTTTTACTTTTAATTTCTCAGATACGCTGTGCTGGTTATCCTTGTCATGACCTGCCATGTGACTCATTCTTTTCCTCGCAGAAATGCACATTGGTTTGAGATCATAGAATTTTTATTACTCAAATTTCTACATGGGGACAGAAAAATATAAATTACTGTACACAAAACTCCCAAGCACGAATGACTAAACCGCCATTTGATAAATGCATTTCATCTACAAATACTTAACTGTCCATCGTGCATAGCCATCTTTCATGCAAAAACAATAACATTGAAAAATCATGGGAATAGTGAAGATAGTTGTGCATTTATTTAGTCTACTCGCAGGCAGACTGAATGACAAAGTGTAAACATACAGATCTTCACAGAGCTCCCTGTATTCTTTTAATGGTCTCTCATCCTGTATGTCTTTAATAAGTTATGCTTAAGTGCTTACGCTCAGAATATCTTCCATCTGAGCTCGAATATATAATTCAAAGCACAGAGCAGGTAGCGAAAAACTTTTGTGAACTTCATTTTTGTTTCTCAAAAAAGTGAGAGAACTCCTTTGGGTGTATTTCAGTAGAAAAGACCTTTAATTTAGGATCTTGGTATGTTTTCAGGATCAACTAAACATTTGCAGGATTCCCCCAATGTCATATGTCATCTACATTACTGTGGCTACAATATAGTTATACTTGAAGCCTTAAATATACACTCTGACAAATAAATAAACCACTACCATTAGAATCAATTTACAGAACATTAACTACAGGAACACCTCTGTGATTAAGCCGTGGGCTCAAGGGTGCAATATTGATGTGATCTCAGAGCGGATGCCGCATATTTGACCTGCCTGTCGATATACCACAGAAGTGTTTAACTATGGATATGAGCAGTTTAGAAAAAAGACTTACAGAAAATGACACCACGTGACATTCTATTTTTTACAAGTGCGTTTAAAGGTCCAATGTGTAATGTTTTAGATGATCTATTGACAGTAATGCAATAAAATATAATATACATAACTATCTCTTTGGAGATGTATAGACCGTTTTATCGAACGTGCATGGACTGCAGTTGACTTCCGGTCTGTGTTTGGCTAGTCTCTAAAAACTATTTAATTTAATTTATCATAATATTAATAAATTTTGTATTGTATAATAATAGTTTAAAATAAATGATTTGTTGAATATTGTTGTATGTTTATTTTATTCAATAAACAACTTGTTGAAAGGGTCCTGTAGTTTTGTCACAAAAAAAAACGTATGGGACATTGACATCTAGAGGTTGAGCTTGGTATCGCAGTCTAAATTCAAAATATTGGAGAGACAAGTTTAGCCAAGTTACAGTTCTTCTCGGTTTCTTTTGTTTGTTATCAGAAATAATACAGGCACTCTATTTTTATCAAATGTGTACCAGAAGTTAAAGCGAGTCCACAAATGCACGCAGTAACGTTTGTTTATGCTGTTGCTTTGAAACGGTCTATAAAGTCCTTACATAATAAATCGTTTTGTTTTTATTATTATACACCACGGGTCCCCTTATATGGAATAGTAGCCCTAATGGACAAACTGCTCTAAATATGTCATCTCCTTCGGCAAAGAAGTGAAATGTGATGACATCTTAGTCCTTTGTCAGCCACCGTAGTGCTTCGAAAGGGAGGGGGGAGCGGTGCAGTGAGCTGCTGGTTGCAATTCACAACCTCACCACTAGATGCCACTTAATTTCACACACTGGAGTTGTAATTACAACATTGTGTGAATGCACCTTAAAGTGCAAAATAGTGTGATAAAAGTCATTGATCCCTATTGTCAGATGCGAGAGACTATGAGTTATGAATGCTTTTATTTTTCAAATGTTAATTTTACGTGAAATGTTTTAGGGCTCATGTCTAATTTACATGGACTTAAAGTATTAAACTTCACACTGCCTATTGTTTTAGCTGTACATTAATATAATCAGGATTAATAAAAGAAGAAAAACTTAATGAAAAGCAAATAGATTTTTAGCATGCTTAGAGCACAGAACTTAGAAAAGGGCATTGACCATACCAAATGAATTATGTCTTATTGCAAACATATACTGTATCAACACTAGAAATTACATAATTGTCTTATTCAGAAGATGTTTTCATACTATATGATATGTTATCAGACAAAAAATTAAGCACTCAACGCATTATCCATTACTGCAAGAGTGCTTTGCTTTGAATGCTGAAAGATTCAGTGAATCTAGCAAAATCTCTTAGAGGTCTGACAGACTGGCCGTAAGTCTCTCATTCCGATGGTTCCTGAAAGGCAGTCTCCATCCCCTCAAACAGACTGTGTTTTCACACCACACTGAATCTGCTAAATAAGTCCCAATGTGTCTTGTTAGCTGTGCAGCTCACCTGGAGACATTACTGTCGTGATGAGGGCTTTGGGTAGCAGTGAAAGCCCCACAATGTGGCAATGTGGTTTAAAAACAAGCACAGATGAAATGTATCTCATAAAAAAATTAAGTGTAACAAAACTATGGGTTTCATTTGTACTGCTTCTATACGTGAACATATAGGCATACTGTACAGATAATTTACAGTTCAGCACGTTTAAAGTTTATGAAAGTACACTATCAAGTATACTCTGAGTAAACTACTGTACTGTTTTAGTACTTTTTATACTACAAATATACTGTACTTGTAAGCTCTCTAAATAAACTAAATATTATATTATTATAGTTTACTCAACTATTCCACCTCAAAGCTGACTATATAAATAAATTAGGTATAAAACGGTATAACGTATTCTAATAAAAAAAAAACATTTCTAGCTTAACTTAAAGTCCTTTGATGATGCAACACAAAAATATTAATTACAATGAAAGCTCAGAAGTATGCATAAAGTGAATGGAAAATTTTGAGTTGTGCAAACTAAAGTTAAAATTAAGTTAACCTAACATTTATTTCCAGTGCAAGGAAATTATTATCATCAGTACAAATGCTGTGAGGAATACCCATAAGCCCTTGCTCCTGAAAAGATTATTCATGCTTTTTTAAATAAAAAGCACTTTTGGAGCATATAGATAGATGTTAATTTTAAATTTTGAATGTATTTAGTATTTGACATTATTGATGTTGTTTTCTAGTGAACAATCGTTTTCTGTGAAGTTACAATTCAGGTGATTCGTGTTTGTTTTGGTAAGCATAGACCCTGTTTAACCCATCATATTTATTACCACAATAACGAATACACACATCAGAAATGCAGCATGTTGTGTGCTTCTGTGAAGAAATATCTAAAAATGGTGCACATGTATTTTAAGTAAAGTCAACACATATTGTTTTACAGTGTACGTGATCAAAATAATAGTAAACACATAAAGCATACTTAGAATCATTCATCATAAAGGTACTTTCAATTATTAAATTAAAAGATTGAGTAGCCCAAGACAAGTAAGTCATGTATACTCATCCTTCATTTTAAGTATACTGTATATCTAAGAGTACATAAAAAGTAAACTAAAAGTAGCTTATTTTTGAAGAATACTAGCACACCTGAATCAAATTATTTTTATTGTTAGTGAAGGCATTTATTTATTTATTGGTTTTTAATTACATTACATTGCATTAACCTTAAGTTTATGTGTATAGTCAAAAGGACAAAAGTTACACAGGGCTCAGAAACAACCTTTCATAGCCCCTAAACATCATAATCATGCACTCTACCAATGTGCCTATAGTGTTACACATCCTGTCTTTTAGTAACAGTTTACAGTGTCAGATGAAAATTCAGCCACTCTTGCTAAAGAAGTTGTTTTACAAAATATCTCTAAAAAACAAATTCTCTGTATAGTGTACAACTTTCTAATAGATTCTTTGAAGTCCATCTACTCGGATGAGAGACAAAAACGACATTGTGCTATGAGGTCAACTCCTTGCGGCAAAGTCTAAAAAGTTTGACTGGTGAAGTGCAGGTTCGTGGCGTGATGTACCCGTACGTGATGAATGCTTGATGAGGTGTTGTCAGAAGAATGAACAATGCAGAGTGTGTTTTGAAGTCGACCCTTCTGGAAATCACACATCTGACTGGAGAGCAATGTTTTCATTGTATATGTCTACTGTACTTTTGACAAGGTGTTGTCTATTCTCCTCAGCGACTTCTGACATAGGCAGTGCTGAAGAAAGATTCTTTATGTTGTTCAAAAGCTCTACAGGGGTCTGAAGAAGATGTACTAGATGAAGTTTGGCTAGAATCCTGTCAGAAGAGCTCAACACCATCTGCTATTCGGTTCAATAATGAAAAGCTGAGGGGTTAGTCAGCCGTCTTTTAATAACATTTCCCACTTTATGTGTGCGTCTATACACATACATCTGCTCTGGATAGATTTTTCCCGAATGTTTGACTAAACAAGGCAAGAAATATTGTTCACAACCTAATAGAACTAGCTTTTGATAGTTTATGGCACTTTTGCATCATCTCTAGTCCTGATTTATTGTAATAATTTGTCATCATTTATTTACCCTCAAACAGTGTGACTTTCCTTCTTCGGTGGACCAGCCAAGAAAATATTTTGTGCTTTGTTTCCTTACAATGGAAGTCAACGAGGTCCCGTGTTCTTTGGTTACCAACATACGTCAAAATATCTCCTTTTGTGTTTTTACGAAGAAAGAAAGGCATTCAAGTTTGGAATGACAAAAGTAAATGTAAATAAATGAGCACAGTGTGGAGTGACAGAAATATTCTGTAAAATTTCAGTATATAAGGATATATAATAAATTGTTTTCCTGTCTTTCTTGTAAATTTGCTGTACATTTACAAACTTTGGCCATATTTAAAAAATACATGAAAAATCAAATTTTATTTTCTGAAGAAAGCGTAAACATTTTTTTTTTAATTATACGTGGAAAATCTGTAAAGAATTACAGAAACATTTTGTACTTTTTTACAGTGAAATTACATGATGACGTCAGTAAATAAGTAAATTATTTTTCATTTTTGGGTGTAGTGTCCCTTTAAGATAACTTAAATTGCGAAAATATCTTACAGGCACAGTACACCCAAAAATTATTTCCTGATAACCCATCCAAAAGCTGCAAGCATACAGTATTTTCCTTCTCTCTTTTTCACTTTATCTCACTCACTTCAGTCAGGGTGATTGGAATACCATCCAACCGTCTCTCTCAACCAGCTATAAGATCTTATAGTCACTTCCTGAGTCTCGCTCTATGTCTCTCTCTCTGCCCTTTCTTCAGCAGATATTGTTTGATGTGGTGTAATAAATCACAGTATTTCATAATCGGGTGTTAAATGATTCAAGTGACAGTTGGTGCGCTTGTTATCAATAATGTGTGTGTTAAAACACTGGGTCATCCTTGAACAACAATGAGCTCAAAACTTCATTGCTAAAGTCTGCAGTAAGTATATTACAGTCATTGCCATCAAGTTTCTATATAAAAAATGAACATGCAGTATTTTAATTTAAACTTACTAGGTGCAAAGTACAATAACCCTTCTCGTTTGGGCTGATGTCACATATGCCTAGTACAAATAGATATTTGTAAAAACAGAAAATTGAAAATGATTTTTAATCATTTACTCATCCTCATGTCATTCCAAACCTATATGACTTTCGTTACTCAGCAAAACACAAAAGAAGATATTTTGAAGAACGTATTACCAAACAACAGTGACCCCAATTGACTTGTATGTTGAAACTATATTGTGATATTGTGGGATGGAGATGAAGGTGGGTGCTGCACGATTAGCACATGATAAGGAGCTAGGAAAGGCAACTTAAATAGGATACAGTGTAGTATGTGTTGTATGACTATTGGTTAACTTTGATTAGCTGCAGCTGATGTGATCAGCGGATGCATGCTTGACTCATGTGACCTGCCAGAACTGACGCTACGCTTACATTTACATTTACTCATCTAGCAAACGCTTTTATCCAAAGTGACTCACAAATGAGGTAAACAATGGAAGCAATTGGAACAACATAAGGAGAACAAAAAGCATAATTTCAATAAAACTGGTCTTATATAGCCTATACCGCAGAATACACAGTCAAGTTTTTTTTTTGAAAGAGTAGAAAAGAGATAGAAGTCAGAACTGATCGGTCAGGTGCTGACGGAAGAGATGTATTTTCAGCCGATTCTTAAAGATGGCTTCAGAATCTGCTGATCTTGTAGCAGCGGGTGCATCATTCACACAAATGTGGAACCGATCCAGAGAACGTTCGTGAGAGAGATTTTTACTTATTTGGGATGGCACTACAAGACGTTGTTCATTTGCAGAGCGTAGAGATCTGGCAGGTACATACGTCTCCATAAGTGAATGAAGATAAGGGGGTGCCAAACCAGTGGTGGTCTTGTAGGCCAGGAGCAGAGTCTTGAATTTGAAGCGAATCGACGCTTGATGTTTGTATCATTTAGACACAACAGAATGTAAAGGAAAAGGTTAAGCATTAAAGAGTACATAAACAGGAATTTTTAATGTCCTACTTTGGTTTATGGATTGTCCAACAACAAGTTTATGTACATAGAAGGTGTAAAACTCTATTATTTCGTAATAATAGGCAGGTATTCTTGCTTTACTTCTTGACTGACTCTCAAACGATTTCTTCCACCATTCATCTGTCTAATCCACTCTTTTCCGCTAGCCTAGTCTGATGTGATTGGTCAGTTGGTCTAGTCTCCTGTGATTGGTCTACCGTGAATGAAGCTCACGAGCTACAGTGTTTGGGGGAGAAGAGTGAAGTTTTTGCAGGCAGTCTTAGAAAGACGTAGTCAACGTAGTTGCGTGATTCAGAGTCGACTCCCTTTTTTCCAATGCCAATAACTTTGTTATTTATTCACCTTCGGATTTACGACTTGGCAGACTGCTTACTTACAAACACTGCATGAAATGTCATTTTCATGATTTCATGTAATGTACTCTTTAATATAAATTGTGTCATCATTTATTCACCCTCATACTAATAATAGAAGTGTATGACTTTTTTAAAGAAAACAAGAACAGATATCATGAGTTTAAATGAATAACTTTAACTTTGAATAACTGAAATGAAAAACATTTTCTGTTCCTCACACAAAGCGATTGGATATCTTCAGACTTAAACACGTTAAGAAAATGTGATTGATTCAAACAATATGTTTTATGCTTTCAATGTACAGGAAAAAATTGGCCCAGAAATTCTACAAAAATTAAGCTTCATGTAAAAAATCTTACAGAGGAAATAATGACAATGTTTTCCTTTCATTTATGTAACACTGTTGCGCCGTCTGTCAGTCATCACCTATCTCTGTGAGACGAGAAAAGCTTTAAAACCTCAAAAATAGTTTTGCTGGCGCTCAAAGCGTTGTCAGCTATTCATTTGTATGACTTTATGCTACAGTCTGCCATCTCTTTGGCAAGATCCATCAAAATAAAGCCGCGGCACCTCTTTTGACATCTAGAAATGAAGGTAATGTTCTGTCTGTAGCTCCCTTGGAAACGCATGGAAGGGCATTATGGGTGATTTGTCATTGTTGGCAGGTGTTTTATGCAGTACTCACTGGACCTGTAGTGCAGCATGTTCTCAGACAGACGCCGGGCCGCGTCCCGACGCTCAAGTTGCTCTCCTTCTCTTGTGTCGTGCCAGAGCACTATAAGAGCCCGTTTGATGGAATTCTTTTAACGCAGTGGACCAAAAAAAGATGCCGGGAAACATGGGACGGGGGCGGAGATGTGTTTTGGAATCTCGGCTTGGTGGGCGTGTCCTGTGTTGATGCTATATTGTAGGTCACGGTGAAAAATCTGTGTGGGACACTTATCTCACACTGGTTTTAACACAATCTGATTTTAAATCTAGTTAAACACCTTATTTTGTCCAGGCGTACAGGCATCAAATCTTTGTTTTAACTTTAGTTTAATCTCAAACCCATTTAGTGTTTACTCAGATTTGTATGTATATTTCCGGTTGGCTCTTCTAGACAGTGGTCTACTACTGTTTTTACATAATACAAACATGAAAGTGAAAATGATTTCAATATTTACTCAACGTCATTACAAACGTCATTCAACGTCATTACAAACCTGTATGTCTTTTTTCTGCCGAGGAACACCAAAGAAGATTTTCTGAAGAACGTTGGTAACCAAATAACATTGGCCCCCATTAAACTCTGCTGTTTGGACAAAAGAACACTGAGACATTTCGAAAAATATCTTCTGTTTCTGAAGAAAGACTCATAGTGGTTTGGGTATGGCAAATGAATGACAGAATATCTATTTTGGGGTTAACTATCACTTTAAGGACAAACTTTTATTAAAATGTTGTTTTATGTTAAGTGAAAAGATCCATTGACTGGAATAATGAAAGTTAGACTCTCTCTTTTATAGACTTTTCAAAGGAAAAATGTAATTATTTTTGCGATATGAATCAACATTCAAAAATGTTGACCCAAACTTTGACCCAAAGCCCATCGTGTCCAATTATAAAGTGTTCACTTCTGCTTCACACTTGAAATGTGTGTAGAAACTAATGAGGCATCTCAACAAAGTTCTTATCTGAACAATATGGATGAGAAAAATCACTGTATCTTCATCTATTAAGATATATAAATTAATATCTGATCTGTTTGGTCAAATGCATTTCTTAATCCAATTCATAGCCATGCAAGGCTTAAACACTGTAAGCTGCGAAAGGGTTTAATGAAATGTAAATGTTATTCATTTTTCATTGTGTTGGAGTTGCAGAATACATTTGGTGACCTCTCTGGTAGCAACATTTCAGATCCGCCACTGACCTTTGATGTCTCACTGGTAAAACCTCAAACCGCCTTCTGCGATTCTTACAGCTTTTCAAAACACAGAGAAATAATTATACGGCAGATTTGTTTAAAATGGAAACCATGAGGGATAGGAAATATCTGACATGGGAAAACTAGAATCTGTTTATGTATATTTCCAGCGTTGTAAACACTAGAGACCGTTCCTTTGTGCCGAGCCGAAAAAGAAAAGCTTACAAACGGAGCCTAAATGACTCATCTTTATGAGCTCTAATTTGTGAGCAGCACTGCACAGAAAGCTCATGTAGATTTACTGATTACGGATGTGATTGGGAAAGCTGTTGTGTATAATCGCATCACAGATTCGCTCTGAAATTTCACATTCACGTGTAAACATCATTGGACTTTGGGCTCATGGGTGTTTGGCTCCGAAGATCTTTTGAAGACATTACACAGTAGATGAGAATAATGGATTATTAAGCATTTACACAAATATACTGATGTGAGAGTCACACATCATGAGACCATGTATATGAATGACATTACATTTATTTTTTTACACAGAGAACCTAAAGAATATATGAAGGATTGGACTTTGTCCAGCAGGAATTCATTTCTGAGCATTGGTAGTTCAGGGCAATGACCTGAATTTGGTGGGTAAGCAAATTAATAAATAAAGTAGTATGAATGATTTTTTCACTAATCTTTAGGGTAAACACTTGGGGTGTAACAGTATAGTACACGAAATTCACGCTTTGGTAAGTACCTCGGTTTTTAAGTCATGGTTCAGTTAAAGGAAGGAAATGCAAAACAGAATTTTGCTTGCATTTTACTATCAACATTTGAAACATCAACAGTTTACATTTTTAACACAATATTAATTAAATGTCTGCTTGGTTTAAATAAAAAATAAAATTGAATAAAACATAAAACAAGTTTTATATAATAAATTATATATTATAATTATATATTACAATAAATAATTTAAAAATAAATTAAACACAATAGAAAATGTAGTATTAAATCAAAAAATATGTAGTATAGTTATTAAAGTTTTGTTTTATTTAGTTTGAATTATATTTATTTTAAAAAATTTAGTTTCTATGTTAATTTTAGTTAAATGTTTATTAATTCTGTTATGCTTTATGCTTTTCATTTTATTATTCATTTATTTATGTTTTATGTTGCTATTTGACATAAATACAATTTTAATTTGAGGGTTTTTTTAATCATTTTAGAGCCCTAAGCTTATTTCAGTTTATTTCTGACACAACATTTCAATTTTTTGTTTAGTTCAGGTTTCTCCAATAATTTTAAGGACAATACTTTGAAATAAACAGGCCATCAAAACAGAAGTCACTCAAACATATTTTAATCTAATAGAAGAACTTCACCAATTACAGCCAACAGTATATTTTAGGACGGCCCACTGGACCACTTACACACATGTATCATGTACTCTGTGATGATCACTAATAAGAACATGGCATTTTTTATGTTGCATGTAAATTGACTATGAAATTGCCAATTTGCTCTTCTTGGTGGGCATTAACATTTTTCCAAACACAATTCCACACTTTCCCTGTAAAACTGCTGGGTCATTTTCAACCCAGTATTGAGTCAAAAGGGGACGAACACAACCATTGTTTCAACCCAAAATGCTGGGTTGTTTTAACCCATGGTTGGGTCAAATATATGTTTTTCTGGGTTAATTTTTCCAAGCAGCTGGGTTTCTCTTTTTGAGCCATCACTGGGTTGAATATACTACGATATTTTTTTTAAGTAGAGTCTTCTCTTCTCTATCGTAATCTTGCATCTCTCATCTGGGAGATATTTTTATTGAATACCTGTAACCTGAACAATATTCAACAGAATTGCATTACTGAATGGAGGCAAACAAAAGTAAGGTTTTTTTGTTTTTATTTTCTATTTACAGTACCTAGAACCAAGCGTATTTTTTATTAGTGTCTCGGGGCGAGAATGCTACACTATGTTTGTCAAAGTCATTCATTACAAACAAGATGTCATACTCTGTGAGGAGTAACATTATTCTCTCTATACACATTAACTTGTCACACTAGATTTAAGTGAACACATATCATCAGATATGTCGCTTTACATGCAAGTTGCTCGACATCAGCAACAGACAATATGCGTGGTTTTTACGTTAAGGATGTTGAACGCTTGGTGCTCCTGGAGTAGAGCATGCATCATATTTAATAATTGAACAATGTGGCTGTTGTTAACAGTGAAATATTTATGTATTTTCTGCCGAGTTAGGGAGGGGCTGGCATGAAGAACAGAGATTGAGACTGTATAATGGCTAAGATTTATGGTGGTTATGATGGTGATTATGATGGTGGTTAGAAACATTAGAAGAAAAAGTACTTCACTGATTGTGTCATTATTTACAAACCCTTAAATAAAACATTTTGTGTCGATCCTTCATGCTGATTGGTAAAAAGCCATAATTTATTCTAAATTTCTTTTGACTGAGGTATGACGACAGACACCACTACTTTATAAATTTTTGCATAGCAACATTTTGTGACCATTTATACGTCAGGTGCTACATGACTGTAAGATGGCGTATAATTATATAATTTAAATGTGTATTTATTTATCAGCTTAAAGCCCCCATATGGAATAATTTTGTTTTGAAATATCCAAAATCACTTGTACAGTGTGATATACGCAGCCCGTACGACTGTATGATTGTTTTAAACACGTAAAACTGTGTAGCATTAGGCTACCAAATCTATTGACAAAGTCCAATATCATTCGTGGGCTAACGTAGCATTACATTCCACCTTTCCGGCAAGCTAATTCATTGCAATGACATAAATTAAAATCCATCCATTACCTCGTCCGTGAACATGACGGGCGATCTCCATACGCCTATGGATGGTGAAAACGACATGTCTCATAATTCAAATCTCCTACTTAACACAATTTAGCTTAACATTAAGTTAAGTTGGATGTTGTGGTTAAGATGATGTTCTATTGTGAATACATTTACAACTAAAGGTGCTCAGAGCATTTTAATCTGCCATTTAATACATTATTGCTTACAGCAGTACTCCGTAACTTTCTCGGTCAAAAAAAAAACTTTAATGGAGCAAGTGAATAAAAAACCTGCAATTTCAAGTTTTAAATATGGCAAATGAAGGCAAAAGTTACGCATTGCAGCTTTAAAGTAGTTAATCCAACACAAGCTCACGAGAATTCGTAACAATTTTACAAGGAGGCTAATTTGTATACTGTCTTATGAATAATGTACAAAAACGTGTGATAATTAGTTTTGAGCATCTGCCAATTGTGCATAGTGTAGCTGTTTACTTTTTTATTTACAGACTAGCAGAAACTATTTCACATGGACACATTCTCAAGTGGGTTTTTGAAATATCATCAAGGTAAGTTTTCACCTTGACACTACAAATGTGAAACAAACGGCTTTATCATCCCCAGGGGGATTTGAAAAGCGCAGCTATTAGGTGTCAAATGAAGTCAATTGAATCTGGTTACAGGGAAGCTAGAGATAAAATGATGTATTGATGTATCAACTAAACAGATGTATTGATATAACAGTGCATGACATAGTAGATTGCTAGTACCATGATCTAACCGCTAAGCCACAGAAAAGCTAGAATTTACTTTTCCACCTGCCAACCACTGACCTATTTTACTGCGGTGTGAGAAGCAAAAACACACCAAAGTCAGATTGCCGGTCCCTGAAATCCAATTAGAAGCATTTTGTGAGGGAAAATCTTGTTTGGCAATGAATTGCTTCTTTTCTAGGGAATATATTTTCAAGTTAAAGTATGAAGAGTGTATTGTTTTTCATTTCCATAACATTTTGGGGTTACTTTTCTATTCATGTAATTTAATAATAAATACAACTGCACTTGAAGGCCTGGATTGGAATGCAGAAGAGTATTAACATCCATAAATTGAGACTTTGATCTCTGTGAAATTTCAGTGACAGATGAGGAGGTGCATTACATTCACATCCAAGCAGTAATACAGATACCTTTGAAAGCCAACCCAGAGCCCAAAGTACAAAAAAAAAAACTGCTTCCTGTAAATTGTGTATAAATGCAGTCAGACCGAAAAGCATTATGTGCATGTCGAATTTGCAAGAAGTCAGACAGATTATGTCTCTCACATTGTTCTTTTCACACATTGTGTTAACGTGCACCACGTTCATTGTGTTAAAATGAGATTTCACCCGTTAGAAGTGTTAAAGCTGCCCGCACAAGAGCACAATTTCTACAGAGGAGTATACAGTACGTGTTACATGAAAACTATGTCAGGCAAACAATGCAAAACACACCTTTCCGAATTGAGAATAAAAAACACACCTGCAAGTCAAAGATGCTGGATTCGTTCAGCTTACACTACGAAAAAAAATAACGCTGTGAACTGTAGGTCGGTTATAGGTCCATATTCAATGAGATGTAACTAAAATGTCTAGTCAGTGCGGTGCCTTTATTGTAGCTCAAGTGTTAGCAGGGTGAACGTCATTGGTTTGATTGTTTAAGAACACACTGACAAAATTGATACTTCGGCTTCTTAAAGGTATAATATCATGCTATAAGTATACCTATTTTAAACAAAAAAAGGAACTAGAGTATACATTCAGTCTACTTTCTATACTTCTCAGAAATTTATTTGAAATTACACTTTACCCTTTCACACATACAGTGCCCTCCACTATTATTGGCACCCTTGGTAAATATGAGCAAAAAAATAAATCTGCATTGTTTCTCCTTTTAATCTTTTATTCAAAAATCTACAATATTCCGACATTTCATTAAAGTTAAACAATTTGAAGTGTGGTGAATATGACGTTATGAAAAAATATTTTTTCTCTAAAACACCCTGGTAACAATTATTAACAATCCTCAAGTTCCAGTATGGCAGAATAATATGGTTGAGGTTCTTTTTGCATGACAGCAGAAGATTTGTTTCTTGAACAGTGTCCCAAACAACTTATGATGATGGAGGTCCAGTTTTTCTTTATTTTTATTAAATGCTTTCTGACCACAAACTGATTTTAGTTTAATCAACTGATTACTGCAATTTTCCATGTGCTCTTTGAAGAGTCCTATGCCACTCAAATTCTTCTCCTTACTGTGCATTAAGACAATATAGACAAAATAGACAATTCAGATTTTCAACATCTCCAGTCCATTAAAACTTATTGATCATTGCCTTGATGTTGGAAATTAGATTACTTGTTTTTTTAACTATTTCCTTAAGCCATTTTGTATTTTGTGTAGCTCAACAGAACTATATTCTTTGGTTTTATTAATTGTGATAAAGGATTAAGGGGGTTTGTGTTTTGTGTTACTAATATTTATTCTCCTGCGCAACAAGAAGTCATGACTGGACAACATCATGTTTCTATTCACCTTGGTGTGCTAAGAAAATGTATATATAAAGATGGGAGATATTTTACTCATAGGAATTTCTAAGGGTGCCAATAATTGTGACCAGGGTGTTAAGGGAAAAAAAACGTTTTTCATAATGTTATATATCCCCCACTTCAAATTGTTTTACTTTAATGAGATATTGTAATATTTCAGATTTTTAATAAAAGATCGAAACGAGAAACAATGCAGATTTATTTTTACAGCCGTCTTTGCTCATATTTACCAAGGGTGCCAATAATAGTGGAGGACGCTGTACAGAGTCACGACAGTGGACAGTCCATGTAAAATGTGCACTAAGTCCACTTTATTTAAGCAAACTTCCATAAGGAACTTAACGTTTTCTATTGCAACACATTCATTTTGTAGTTTTGTACCTCTGTTCAAGATGTCTCAAAATAGCAAGGTTGGGTATAATTAGATCTTCTTAAGTAATAGAAAAACACACACAAAATCTTAACTGAGGCTGTCATAAATCCTTGCATTAAAGGATTAAGAATACATGATACTGATAGAAAAGTCAGAGTACTGAAAAGGAGCATACTTCTATTATAAAAACTACTAAACCAGTAATTTACTATGAGTGTACTTCCATCAACTATAATATTGTTCTAAAAGTATTGAACTAGTTAACTATTAGTATACTTGAAGTTTCAAAAGCTAGTGAAGTTATATATTGTTAAAATTAAAGTATATTTAACAGTATACTCACATACTAAAAAGTATTTTTTTTTCTTTTAAGTATACTACTAGTCCCTCAGTAATTGTACACTTACTACGTAAAATATACTTGAAATGTACTTAATTATAAATTAAATAAATGTGAAGTATACTTATTTTTGTAATGTTCACCAACTAAACGAAACTTGTTTGGATGTTTATTGTTGACAAAAAAAAATCAGCTTTCACTCATGATGTTGGGTTAAGGGCCGGAGTTAAATTTTTTCATCATTTAACCTGATTCAACCGATTTAACAAATTCGATACTTTGTAAAACAGTTCCCATAATGTTAGATTGAGGAATGTATAGATTTCTCAATTTTATCTAACCGCCAAAACACTATTTGATCCGATATTGTACAGGATTCTGCAAGCGTTCCACAAGTCACATGCCATCACCCGTGACCCCTCATCTCTTCTGGGACCATTACTCAGGTTAAACTGTCTGCCCGGAGCTCTCGACAGCCATGACCGGTGTCTTCAAGCTCGGCCGGCGCCTGCTGTGCCCTTGCAGCAGGAAGAGCTCGAGGGGCAGTGCCAGGGTGTGAAGACATGATGAATAACAGATGTTTCCCGATTGGCCGTGCCATTTGTCATGCACCTGCCTCGCCTCAGCCGTGCACAGCTCAACAATATGTCACTGTCAGCGGGCGGATGGCCCCGATGCATCACCCCATCTGAGCAAGACTCAGCTCAAGAGATCTTCCGCTTTTATTGAGTCATATTTCTCCTCCCAGCGCTGAATAAAAGAAAACTGGACAGCTTGTGTTTTTTCTTATATTTTTTGTTTCTTGGTATTTTCATAGCTCTGGGTTACGGTCAAGTGGACCCAGTTGGGTGTTGTTTTAATGTAAGGACCCCTCGGCTGGCAGACTTGTTTCATAAGCAGATTCGATCAGAATCAGAGGGCATACACCCTGCAAATTTCAGAAAGATTGTGTTTGTATAACAAATATTTTGACTAATTCGGGTATCATTTCAGCTATTGGTACAGTCGTATATTTTTAAAAGTGCTAGAAATTTGAAGTGTATGAAACATTTTTTGATTTTTGAAGAGAGAAAAAAATCAATAAAGGTCACATCTAAAGAATGGTTGCGACTTTTGATGGTCTTCAGATCTTCTTAATTGTGATTTTACAATCGTTAGATAAAACTTCTCTTCGGATACTCATACATCATCTGATGCATAAAATAAGGCTGGTTTTGTCTTCATATCTAAGTTGCCCATCATCATACTGCCGAACCTGGTTGACATTGGGATGCACCGTCACATGCTATGTACTGTATGGTGTGTTTCTTCTTAGCATTTCTCATTCAACCCCATTCTTCTCCTCACAATCTCACAACGCCTCACAAATACCGGTCTGATTCTCCTTTACATGTTTACCGCTTCCATATTCCATACACACGGGTATCAGCAAACAAACATCTCACCTCCCTTTGCGACATGATCAAATAGGCAGCTGAAAATTATGTTTTACATTTTTCTTCTGATTAATATTTTTGATTTCTCGAGCATGTAGCAGTCTCTCTTTCACCCTCGAGTGATTAAAGAGAAAATGTGTTTTCCTCGTTCCGCGTTTTTTTTCATACCTCATAATTTAGGTGTTATCCATGCTCGAGTTGTCAATGCTGAGCTACTTCAATGGAGTGCTGTTTTTCTATCGGCTCATAAGATTATATCAAACAACAGCCGGCGGGATTACTCGCTCGTTTTTTCTGAAAACACCTTTGATGAATATTATAAGAACTCAATTATAGACATCGACTAGAGTGCTATACTATATTTGAAGAGCTTTTACCCTGATATATTAGCTTATATTTTACTCACCCTCAACCCGTCCCAGGTTTATACGATGTTCTTCTTTTAGCCAATCATAATCTGAATTATAATGATTGATTTCCTGGCTCTTCCCAGCATGGCAAAGGAAATGGACAGAGACCCAGTTTTTGAAGCACCAAAAAGTGCATATACCCCTCATAAAAGTAATACATACTACTCCAGGGTTATATGTTCAAAGATAAAGTCTCATGACACAAAACGATACATTTTTGAGCGAAACGATTTACATTTTATGCTAATTTAGTCATGTTTGGATGTTAACAAGACTATCCCGTATGTCCCAATTCGCCTACTTATACTGTGCCCTTATAGTACGTATTGTTTTTGTGTTGGAATAGTAGGTACTTTTGATTGTATAGCAAAAAATTATGCACACAATGGGACTTCAAAAACTGGGTCTCTTTTCATAACCATGACCATTGCCAACTGGGAAGAACATGGATATTATTCAATATAACTCAGAGTGTGATCAACTAATAGGAAAGTCAAATAGACCCGGGACGCCTTGACAGTAAGTAAGATATAGGCAAATTAATTTTTTGGGGTGAACTGTTCCTTCAAGCATTAGAGAAGAGCATCTGCTGTGGGTTGTCTGCAGTAATGGTTCTTCTGGTGGAGATAGGTTTATTAACTCTCTCTCTCTCCGCCTCCACATCTCCGCTCAGATTAATATCAAAGAAATGCAGAATTCGACAGTGATTGTTAAGTGGTGTGGGTTTGAGATACCAGTGACCGCAGAGGGTAAAAGCACTCATGCACTCCTATTCAAGCCAGCCACATAAATACGTCCCATTAAGACCTCTGCTGCCATTTACTGCCACTTACTGCCTCACCCCATCGGCACAGTTCTTCAACCAATTATTATCTTTAAGGATATCGCTCTTGCGTTGTTGATGGTACAGTAAAATACGGTATTTACATGACAAAATGCTGATTTTATTTTGTCTCACAAAATCTGTTATTCAGCGCTTGAGAAATCATGCTAATTCAAGGACCAATAAAAGCAACACTTGTGAGTCACGCTTTTCATCCCGGCTAACAGTTCAAAGGATAAAATAAAGAATGCATTTCCATAATTTTCTACAATACGCCTGCTATTAATTATAGTAGTCGTGTTGTTTAGACTTGGCTGTTTAAAAGCTTATAATGACATAGAAATTATTAAATTTTAAAGGAAATAATAAGAAAATGCGTTTACTACTGCATAGGGCATGTTGGTGCTACCTGTTCTTCAGCAAATATTTATTATTTAGTCCCTGTGAACCAGAAGATGCAATCGTTTTTACTTCCGTATTTTGACGCAAAATAGTGGGTGTGGCTTGTATTTTTACACTACGATTTGATTGTATGTATTTAAACAGCTGTTGCATTTTGAAATGGAATTGATAGCAGACTGACAGTTGAAGGGGGGGTGGGGAGTAAACGGATGCTCTGCCCGCATGCCGTCTAACATAAATCATTTAAGATGGATAGACACTTTATGACGGATGTGCATTTTCCGATTTTAACTGAAGATTATGAGGGTACATGAATTTTTTAAATGAGAACGACCCACATTGATGATCTATTTACAATAAACGCTGAAATATATTATGAAAAAATTGGAATTTTAATTTCACTGGAACTTTAAGAAAGTTTTAGTTCTAAAAGGGTCATGTTGTCACTATAATGTATACACTGTAAGACTGTAAGTGGTAACACAATAATTGGCATTCATTACTTAGACTACTGTATTGCTTGTAATTCCTTATGGTTGACTATTGTTTAAATATACAGTTTACATTATTGTGTGGATTATTTGTTATGTGGTTTTATTGTGACAAAAATGCTATAGTAACTAGGCCCTATATGTTATATATGTTAAACAGCTCATAAAGATATATATACTATGAAGTGTATGGAAACAAATTGGCCAAAACACTAAACAGAAATCAGGTAGTATGAGCTTTGTTCAACTACAAAAAACACTGCATAGAAAACAAAAATCTTGTACAGCTGTGAACTTTGACATGATTTTACAGGCATTCTATGTCAATAATCTCTGGGGATTTTTACAGAGCCTCCTCAAATTCTCAAAGCTGAGCTTCAGTTTACACCCATAGTAAAACACTGCAACATGAATACAAAGTTTTTAAAACTCTAAAATCTTTAATAATGTGCAGTACAAATCAGTTGTTCAAAGTTGGACATCTATATTAAAATCAATACATTTAATCATGCAGTGCTAAATGAACAATGTAAATGTAGAGAGTAATGTTATAGGACTAACTGTGTGAACAGCCTAGTTTAATAAATTAGATTAAAGTGTGCTTTGTTATACTGCATTGATATAAAATACATGTTTTGCTAAATGTAATAAAGAAAAACCTCTTAGCCATTAGGAAAGGGAAATAATAAAACAATCTTTTATTGCATCTGAAGGGGGATGAAAAACCTGGAATGAGATTTAAGATGAATCTTCTCTGTGCCTTGTGTAGCAGCTTTGGCACTACATCAGATGAAACGGCAAAAAATTCAAAGTTTGTTTTGTACACAGTACAACCAAGGGTGCTCATTTATATCTGAAATTTTCTAGCTGATAAATACAGCAATAACCAAAAGTGATGTCCAACGTTGGAAAGCTGACATATTTACAGTTTATTCACATATTTTATTAAAGATGTATTAAAAATGTTTGTGCGCGTTGTGTATTGTGACTGGCGTGTAAACTGAAGCTTAGCTTTGGGAAGAATTTACGGAGGCTTAGCAAAAATAACACAAACCACATGCGCTTATTGAATCGAATCTCAGGAGAACTCTGTTGTCAAAAACAAAATATGAAGAACTGATTAAAGTATAGTTAAACTTTACTTTTTCTGTAAGCTTTTTGTTTTCTATGCTTTTTAAGCATAACAATAAATGCCATATTCTCCCTTTTCCTATAGTTCTACCAGAAAGACTCAAGAGGCAAGATTATGTGACAATGAACATTTATTTAGACAGCTGATTGGTGATAGGTTACAATTTAGTAGCATATTTGTATTTTTGGAATAGGCCCCGTCCATGGCTTACGTCCAGAGGGTCATAAAAACCTGCACTTCCTGCCTGGAGCTGAAGGCAGGGGCGCAGCCAACCCCTGAGGTGTAGAGGCTTGCCTCTGGTGCGGGGCCTACCTCCAAAGATTTTGGGAGAAGTTTCTACCCACCGGTTGATGTTACTTGAGGTTCCTAAATAATGAGATAAAAAAAATAAACATGTTAGTAAGGCATCTATCATGAAATCCCCAGAGTAAGAGTGATGCTTCGTAACATCATTATACGCCTCTGAACATTTATCGTGTTGGAGAAGGTGCCGGCGTGGAGGCTGTGGGGGAGTGGGAGAATCTTTGTAGTGGTATGGTTGCCAAGACATTGAGACAAAGGCCTTGATAGGCCAAGATATTGAGACAAAGGCCTTGTTAGGCCATGACATTGAGACAGAGGCCTCTCGATAGGCCATAACATTGAGACAGAGGCCTCGACAGGCCATAACGTTGAGACAGAGGCCTGATAGGCCATAACGTTGAGACAGAGGCCTCGACAGGCCATAACGTTGAGACAGAGGCCTGATAGGCCATAACATTGAGACAGAGGCCTCGATAGGCCATAACATTGAGACAGAGGCCTCGATAGGCCTTAACATTGAGACAGAGGCCTTGATAGGCCTTAACATTGAGACAGAGGCCTTGATAGGCCATAACATTGAGACAGAGGCCTGAATAGGCCATAATATTGAGACAGAGGCCTCGATAGGCCATAACATTGAGACAGAGGCCTCGATAGGCCATAACATTGAGACAGAGGCCTCGATAGGCCATAACATTGAGACAGAGGCCTCGATAGGCCATAACATTGAGACAGAGGCCTCGATAGGCCATAACATTGAGACAGAGGCCTCGATAGGCCATAACATTGAGACTGAGGCCTCAATAGGCCATAACATTGAGACAGAGCGCTCGATAGGCCATGACATGGAGACAGAGGCCTTGATAGGCCGTGACATTGAGACAGCCATGTGGTGAGGTGAAACTTTGATACGCCATAAAGTATGCAGGTAGCTGACTGTGGGATGAAGTCCTATTCCCGTGTGCTGAAGCTATGGAGATAGATGTGAGTGTGATCGAAGGGTATGAATTATAGCGAAACACCACCACCAGTTATTGCATGAGAGATATACCTTGAACGGGATGCGACATAGCTTGCTGGGCGTCGAGGATGATTTGGAGATGAGGTCTTATGTATGATTCAAATGCAGATGAAGACCATCTGCCCATCAGTTTGATTGCTGCTGTTTAAAGCCCCTATTCTGCTGCTGAAGTGGCTGGCCCGATCCTGAAGGAGTGTCCGGTGTATAGCAGTGGAGATAGATCACAGCCTGCAGATACGGAAGCTAAATATGTTTTAAACCAGACTTTGGTCACGGGTGCTCCGTTGAGTAAAATGAATAGGGGGAAATGATGAGGCTTTTTAGGGCGAATTATAAGATATTGAATTATGGAGGTAAAGGGCCAGAAGCTGTTATCTATTTTTGAAATAGTTATGGTGGCGCCGGAACCTAGTGTGTCAGTTTTTGAGTGCTTAAGGAAAATCGTGAAGTATATACCTGAGAAACCGATGTCGGAGAAAGTAAGACCTCCTTTAGAATCGAATTGTTTTGATTCTGATGTCAATTCCCCCGGGCGCATGAAACTGTAAAAAGCTGATAAGAACAGAGCTTCTAGCAGGGTTTTGATGTAAGGAGGGAGCTGTCCGTTGCGTACTAGTGTGATTAATTTATGTAGAATGGATAGGGTTATTGGTAGCCGTTTGTCTTCGTTTGCAAGAAGATTTAGCTAAACCTTTGAGTAGCAGGGGCACGGACGTTGGTGAAAAGACTAGGATAGTCGAGAATAAATTATCAAGTGTGAAATTGAATGCCTGCCAGCAATCTACGGATAGAAGAAATTTTTAAATTTGGATTCTCGAAGTTGTGATTTAGAAAAGAAGAAATGGTGGTGATCATAATCGGAAAAATGGGGATTTGAAACGAAAAACAAAACATAGTGAACAGGGCCAACAAAGCCACGCCTTTTGAAATGTAATATCGGGCCGATTGAGGCAGATCTTCTAATCCAATATTATCTCCACTAAGGTGGGGCATGGTATTGAATCCTGGTTGGCTGGTGGGCATAGCTGTCTGAATGCCTGAAAACGAAAGTGGGAGAGCGCATCAGCTTTGACATTGTGGTGGACTGGAATATGTACAGCCGCAATAATAAAATTGTTAAGAACTGACTGACAGATCAGGCGTCTCAGGAGAGGCATAATTGCCTGGCAGGGAGATCTTCCTTCGTTAATTATGGCTACTGTCGCTTCGTTATCGCAGAAAATCGTAATGCGTTTCCGAGACCACGCCGGACCCCATAAAACGCTAGCTGCCGCTATGGGGTATGTTTCGTAGAGAGCGGACGAAACGGTACCTGACGTCTGTTTGACAAATTCTTTAGGCCATTACTCTGCAAACCATTGGCCTTGAAAGAATCCACCGAATCCAACTGAGGGATGAGAGGGCTGCATCCGTGAAAAGCTGCATTTCTAGGGATGATTCGGGAGTTTCATTGTAGAAGAAGGAAATGCCATTCCAGTTATTCAGTAAGTGTGTCCAGAAACTGAGATCTGACTGGCGTCCTTTGTATAGATGGTGGAGATGGTGGTCTAGTGGGTTAAACCACTGAACTGGTAAATCAAAAGGTTGCTGGTTCGATCCCAGCAGCCACCACCACTGTGTCCTTGATCAAGACACTTTACTCCATGTTGCTCCAGGGGGATTGTCCCTGTAATAAGTGCACTGCAAGTCGCTTTGGATAAAAGCGTCTGCCAAATGACTAAATGTAAATGTAGATGAATGGGATCACTTAAATTCGGTACGGAGTGGGCCATTGTTAGCAGTCAAGATATGAATGGTCTGCCTTGGCGAATTATGCCCATGGGGAAATTAAGATGCCCGAGCAGAGATAGCATGTCGCGTGTGGATACTACTTGTTGTGATTGTGTTGTGTATTGAGATAAAACGAAAGTGGGAGAGCGCATCAGCTTTGACATTGTGGTGGACTGGAATATGTACAGCCGCAATAATAAAATTGTTAAGAACTAGCCGCCAGAATTCTTACGAGCTTGTGGGTTGGGAGAGAAGCTTGCATATTAACAGTGTCTAGTCGAGTGCCCAGGAATTCGAGCGAGGTAGAGGGACCCTGCATTTTTTCTGCATATTTGACTCTAAAGAGAAAAATGGGAGGAGAATCAAAAGGGCCGATTACATATCCTTTATTTACTTCTTTCTCTAGCAGGGAAGACACTACCTCAGGTTCTGAAATGGCAGATTGTAAATTCCTTGCGATGAAAGAGGCAGTAAGATTAGACAGGAACCCGCCCTGAACCCTTGGGACAGGCCGGTGATTAAATAATCCACGAAAGGTGGGTCGGGGTGAGACGAAAGGTAATTCGAAAGCACTGGGACATTACTGGGTGTAGATGGGTGTGTAATTCGAAGCCTTCCCTCCGGTTGTGGGTCTATATTGTCGTGGCCAGACCGTTTTTGGATGCAGATCCTTTCTAAAACTACAGACATGGGCAAATTTGCATTGAGAGAAGGAAAAAACAGATTCTTTCAAATTGTTGCATAATGAAATACCATTAAACTCCTCGATAGGGCGACCTCTAACGTCGAATTGCGGTCTTACTTGTTCAGCACCGCGGGCATTAATCGGAACTTTGATGTCAACTGATTTTGGGCAGAACGAGGCAGAATGTTCATGAGCGCTGGATAGTACGCAAGTCAAGGTCTTCTGGCCCCCGAAATGGCGGAAGAGCTGTCTGTATCGGTGACGGACCAGTCTAGTCTCGAATTTAAGAGAGAAATCAGAGAGGCGGATTTAGCGGAGAGTGATTTGTGGTATTCGTAGAACAGTGTGCCCCCGTAACGTTGATTTAAGTCTGCTATCAAGGCTAGTTAGAGATCTAATTCTTCCCTGCGGTCTGGAAAAAACTTGGCACAGAATATCTCTGTAAGTGCTAAAGGCGATGACGAATACGCCGAATGACAGATTACGTTATGTAAGCTGCGTGTAAGTTTTGAGTAGGGCGGCCACTTCTCCGCATTCAACCATTTTCCTGTCGGCTGTGGGTGATGTGATTAATAATGTAGCCAAGTTAACATCCTTACCTTGGATGATTTTGTTTCTCAGATGGTGAGACCCCGTACTTGCAGCTTGTGGAATAAAGCGCCTACCGAAAGCTAGTGCTGGGACGGCTGTGGAGAGGTTGAAGAGAGAAGACACGGGCGGAGCAAAATTATCCTGAATTTGTAACCGATCCGCGGGTCTGTGCTGTGGTGGAAGTCAAGGGTGTGTGCTGATCCTCCCTTCATCCTGGGTGAGTAGAGACTTCGTAGAGATTCGTAGCTCGCCTGGGGGTTACTTTTGTTGTTATGGAGGGTGTTTTCGAGACCGACATTTTCGTTTCTAAACTTTTCACAGTCCGCGAAAGGCTTAGGACAGCTTGGGCGAGTTGAGTGTTACCTGCGCCGGGATCGGAAAGATGAGGGAGAGGAGAGGAAGTCTGTATATGCTGCGTGGATCGTCGTTTAGTTGGGTGAGGTGGCGATGACTTGCTGGTAGTCTTCCTGCCTGTTTGTTTTGATTGTGTTATCGGTGCTGGAGTGATCTGCGTTCCGTCTGAGATGATTGAAGGGCTGCTCAGATTATCGTGAGCCAAAAGGAGCACATTTTCTCTTGAATACCGGTGGCCTTGAGAGTACTTGTAATTTCGTCTGTTGATCGCTGGGCCCATGGAGAATCACGGCACTGAATCCGGGTACTACGCCTCACTTGAAGAGGAGATGGAGAGACGAATTCATCTTCAGAATCAGAATAGTCACATTCGGCCTAATCATTTTGTGACATTGTCGCGAAATTTCGACGGTTTGTTCACAAGTAAATCCAGAGACTTCAACTGTGAATGCAGACATAGGGTAAGTGATGATCTTTTATACTACAGTTGTTTAAGTGATGATTGGTTAGACGATAATTGGTTAGGTCTGTACGTCGAGTGGTGTGATATTGAGTCTTCCCCTGATTTCTGTCAAAATCTGTAAAATACATTTTCAAACAAATACATAAACCAATTTCGATTTTTCCATTTTGTTACCTTCAAGATACTCTCCACCCAATGCAAGAGAAAAGACAGAGGTGAGGATTTACGTCAAAGATTTATATATACATATGCATGGCTCCCACAGACATGAGGAGAGCGTGAGGAGCCGTCATGATATTTGATCGATGTAATGGAGGCAGTTTAAGAAGCTGGGTGTGTGTGTGTGTGACCCACTCCCTGGAGCAGACACACCGCCAGTTTGATATGATAATGCACCCCTGTGCCAGTTCTCTTCACCATATGCCAATCCTTTCATTGGGGAGATGGCTGCAGATGGCAGACCTCACTGCTAATAAGAGGACTAGAGCTAAATTGGAAAGGGGGTGAAGGAAGCCGTAGTGTAAAACTCTTATGACAAGCCCACCGGCGGCACCTTCAGTCTAAAAGAGCATGGTTCAACTTGGTTTGCCTTCTTTCAAAAATCACATCAATTTGTCATGAGCAGCATGTGGAATAAAGGGTGTTAAACCTCTTTTAAAGATTTGTTTCCGGGGCGGCGTGCTATGTAAGCAGGCCTGGAACTAAATTTACATACTTGTGTTCTGAATGGTGTGTGAATTACAATTCATTCATGTTGACTCCCGAGATGAATTTAAGCATGAAACTGGTCATGACATGAATGTATTTGATCTCGGGAAAATCTGCTTACGCTGCTGCTGAGGTTGCATAGTAGGTATGAATAATACACTAATAATGTACACTGTTTACAGCTTAAAACTGAAAACATTGTGTATTTTGGTCATTTATTTACAAATAAACAGCATTTTGGAACCTGAAAACACAAACTTAAAAAAATATTGAAAGTGTAAGTGTTTTCATGATAGTTATTGTCTTAGCCTGAACACAAAAAAGGTGAATTTGCGGCTACAATATATGGATGTGTTATAAAACTAACATTATTCCTAAATCAGTAGTGTTCGTTTTACAAAGTGACAACTCTTCTGGCATGCATATTACAGCCAGTAGTGTTTTCAACCATCACGCAAATCTCGCAATTGCATAGGGCCCCGCAAGCTTGAGGGCCCCCTAGTGGCTACGAGAGGTAAAATCATTTGACGCTTGATTTAGACACTCGCAATGAAGCACACGTATCAAAGTGGTGCTCAAAAACGAAAGAAAGCAAAAGAAAAGAAATCTAATACTATTTTCACAAAAATAGCAAAACAATACTATAAAAAGAAGCATGAAAAGAATAATCTTGCACCTTTTACTTTCTTATACTGTACATAAAAGCATTCTGTATTATTCGTTATAAAACAAAGGACACTCTTTCATCCCAAAACCAAATTCTTATAACAAACGATAGAGAATTTTGATCCATTTTTTTGCTGTATGTTCAACATAAAATAAATCCAGTTTATATTTGTGTGTTTATATGTCTCAATAATTCCATATACTCCAATACTGCTGTTCAATTAAAAAAAAATGATAGCCAATGTGTGGGGGCCCTCAGGTCTTGACTTTGCTTTGGGCTCCCAAAACAAAAACACTTCCCTGATTACAGCGTTTTAGTCCATTTTATGAATCTGTGTGAATCTATTGTTTTGACACTTTTAACATCTGTAGACCAAACCGTTTAAACGTCAAATAAAAACTCCCATTTTAGTATGGAAGTACGTCATTGTGATGCAAATGTTTATAACACAACCTTGCTGCAGTGAGCAACAGACTTGTTATAATTTTGTTTGCAGTTTTAGTGTAGTTTTACTAATACAAAATGAAATATTCAGCAATTTTGTTAAGTGCTTCCGTCATTTTATTATTTCCATTCCATTCCATTCTCTACCGCTTATCCGAACTACCTCGGGTCACGGGGAGCCTGCGCCTATCTCAGGAGTCATCGGGCATCAAGGCAGGATACACCCTGGATGGAGTGCCAACCCATCGCAGGGCACACACACACTCACTCATTCACTCACGCACTCACACCCTACGGACAATTTTTCCAGAGATGCCAATCAACCTACCATGCATGTCTTTGGACCAGGGGAGGAAACCGGAGTACCCGGTGGAAACCCCCGAGGCACGGGGAGAACATGCAAACTCCACACACACAAGTCGGAAGCGGGATTTTATTATTTGTAAATTTTTATTTTCATTCATTCAAGTTACATTTATTTGGTTGTAGTACTACTTTGGTGTTTATTTTATCCAAATTTATTGGAGAAAAAAAGTAGCTAGTCAAAAGTAGGTTTTAGGATTATATTTCCCATAAAGCTATGAAGCTGAAGAAATTCTGTCTTTAAGTTGCATGTTAAACATTGAGATATTGCTTGTAAAAAACAATGCAACAGAGGATGCATTTTATTTAATATTAAAGGTTCCGTAAGCGATTTTTGCAAAATGTTGTTTGTTATTTGAAATCGCCAACAAAACTAATCCACTACTACGCAAAAGAAGCACGCTCCTTCCTGCCTTGCTCCGCTCTCAAACGTGCTGTGCAATGCAGTCATGAAATGCTTAGCTTTATAATAGCTAAGACCATCCAAATTATAACAAATATTAATAAAACAAACGAATACGAATCGAGTATATACAAGGAGCACATTGGTATGAACAATGACGGTCAAAACCGCTGCGTTACAAAGCTAATATTACAACAACAACAATAACATGACGAACAGCAAAACCGATGTTAATTACATACTGATCCGAACCAAAGCCTCGGGGATGCTTTTTAGACGATCTTGTTCTCCAACGTCGCTCTACTGAAAAGCCTTATGGAAGCCTAGCCGGTGCTAGAGTATCTCCGCTAAAAGCCTTCAGGAAAGTCTGGAAAGTCTTTATAATAATTACACAGGTCCTAGCTCCTGCATTCCTTTAATCCTTCTTTTTATACTTAAAATCCACAGACCCTTTATGAAATAAATAAAACATAGCATAACATACCCGTTTGCTCTCTTCCCTCCGTCAACATAAGCGGACACGCCCCCTAACTGCTGATTGGTTTGTTTTGATACTCGGCCCGACTCAGTTTTCTAAAGCATATCTGAAAAATTACTAAACCTGCCTTTAAGCAAATGCTTCTCTATTGTTATGATTGGGAGATCCACCAACAATAGCGTTACTTTGCTTGTATCTGTATGTATCTGCTGAGAAAGTATTTTAGCTAATTACATAATGGCTTTACCTTTAGCCATGTGTATAGATATTCCTGCAGTATTATTGACTGTAGTCAGTAATTTGTTTTGTTCGATGTTTTTCTTTCCAACATCATTTGAAAGAACTCAATTTTCTGTATTTATTTCATTGACAAGTTTGAGGGAAGCGCTATCTGACATGACCACTGCATGTAATTGAAATTGGTCCAAAATACAAAGAGAAGCAATCTGATTTGCCTTCATTCCTTTTCATTTTTTTTCTTTCAGTTCTTTACAGCTCACCTATTGATAAAGAGATTCTTATATTAGCGTTTCAACACATGAGGTCAGAGGACAGGACATAACTGATGGGCAGTATTAAACCTCAGTCTATCTGCTCTTTCATTACTGTCAGCTGATATTACCGTGCTTGTTTTCTCACTGTCAACAGCCATCTGCTGTGTCAGTGGATAATCGGTGTAAATTGAGAGCAGAGTGTGGCTGAGCTCTGGGGAAGCTGATGTAAATGTTCTTTCTCAAAGAGTGAGATGTACAGTGGAAAGGGGTCAGGTTATTTACTTAAAGGCAGAATAAGAGATTCTGTCCTGAAACAAAATAAAAAAAACTTTTTGGGTGTATAAAATACGAAAGTTTTACTATGGTAACCATGGTTTTCAGTTTTGTGGTAGGCTAACCATGTTTTTTTTTAACTGTAGTAAAACCATGATTGTAATGGTTGTAAAAATCTCTTCACTTCTTACTTCACTGAAAGTTAGCAGCAAGACCATAAAATGTTTGTCCAATCATTGCATGCCTTCTGATCGGAGATACTACGTTAACAGCTAGCATGCTAATGCTAACCTTTCGAAAGGTTACCCTAAATGACCTACCCTAAATGATGTAGGAGATGCCATATTTTTGTAGGCCAACCCAACCACAGCGATGGTTCGCTGTAGTGATTTACAAATCTTTATGATGTTTACACGACTTGTCTATCAAGATAATCTTTACAATTTAATTAAGTCACATCAGTTTTGACTTTTAGAGTCTAAATTCAATACATTAGCCAGAAGTGAAAACCTAACATGAGGCTATAAACAGACTAGGCTAAACTATGGTTGCTCAATATCAAAGTACCACCACAAAGCCTCCGACAACTCAAACTTTATTAAAAATGTGTTACCTTGTAGAATCCCCATCCACGTTTTTAAAGATCTGTGCCCATGTTATATTATTTGTAAGATTTATATGTGCAAATATGTCAAATGTCCCCGCAAAAGGATGAAGTGGCTTTTAGCAGCTTGTTAGCAACCGTCATCTAAAAGACACGATAAAGCTTTAAAAAATCACTTGAATGTTATAACTGGTTTGTTTTAGGTGCATTATTCGTGAAAATATTTAGAGTTTTTTTTAACCACAGACCTTATTTTGGGCGATTTACCAAAAACCCTTTAACACAAACATACACTTTGGGGCAATGGAAACAGAAGGGCTATAATACTCACTACCAGGGTTTGCGTACAAAAATACGTCATCTCTCCAGTTCTCCATTGCTCACATCAGAAGTCAAAATTCTCTCATAATTGACCCGTTCTCTTCCTCTATATGACTTCATTTCTTCAGTTGAACATAAACAAAACATTATATTATTAAACTCAAAATGGAACTCAAATTGGTGAAGCTCCAAACAGCATATACTTCCATCATTCATTTATATGCCTCCAGTAGGTTAATAAATGTCTTCTGAAGTGAGGTGATACGATTGCAAGAGAATATAAATAATATTTTGTGTATTAAAAATGTGCTCTGAGCACAAATGACAAATTGCCACAATTGCATTTGAAATTTTAATTTGCGTTTAAACTATTCCATTGAGCATTATAATGTCAATTATAAAGGTATTCTGACAAATTATGTACAGTATGTTTTAACAAAAGTATGTTTTATTTCTTATTCAGCAAACGCAAATTTTTGATCTTTACAGAAGTTATTGCTCTACCCCTAGTAGCGAAATTACAACAGCTTTATGTCAAATGATGGATCTCCGAAAGAGTTGATTTGATATTGTTGGTCATAACCAATCAGTGTTGTCGGGTAGTTCTTTTGCTTTTCACGGAAATAAATTAGTTACACATTAACAGCACATGACACAAATGTACTGTAACTGTATCCAGAACGGCCTGGCAGCATGCAGGTGATATACCTCCAGGGCTGCGCGACTGCTTTGAGATAACTGGAAACTCCGATTCTCTCTGTACGTGTTATAGACCTTCCTACCATAAGAATACCTGCCAGAGCTTTCTATAGCTTTTGTGCATTGTGTTCTGTGTCTGGCTAATGATCAAACAGACAAAATAATGCCATAGAGGTACATTAATGATATATTCAGACTCCCAACCAAGACAAATCCAAAGCAGGCAGCAGAACATCATGCAGTGGGCTGTAATGACTAAAGGCAGTGTATAGAGGCCCTGTGTGTGGTCCCAGACATATCCAGGTACCACAATTTAATAAAGACATCTGAATGAGCTTTTCTGACACCTGCAACTGGCCTATGAATCCCCTGAGGGCTCCAGGCATATCCAGGAAACAGAATACCATACATTCATGAAACATCACACTGAAATTGCCAGGCTCTAACATCGGGGCAGTGCAAGCGTCACATTTATGAATTGGAAAAGCTTGGTTTTAGTTTTTTAAATGATTATTTGCATGGATGTTTTAGTAGAGTTCTTTTTTATTCCCATGGTTTTATTTATGAAACAGAGATGTCAGTCCAGTGCTGTGCTGTAGGGAAGCTGGATTTGTATTTAGAACGCTACGCCAATTCATCTGTGGAAATTCGTGCTAGTTCATTTGCTGTAGAATGCACATTTTTCCCAAGAAAAAGACAGTTTAAGACATTTTCTGAACATAAAACCCGTATAATACACATATTCTTCGCAGGAGAATATCTTCAGAGCTTTGAAGACATGCAATGGAAATCTCTCGGATGCCACAGGCTCAACGTCCTACTTTTAAAATGATAAATTATGAATTTGCCTTTACTTTTCCTATTAGTTTTACGGACTCAAAGAGAGACTGACTGAATGTTCTACAACCATTTTGAAACTTTAGTGTAATATTATTAGAAATTATATTCAAATTTATGAAAATATCAACAAATCACTTCACGAAGGTCAACATGTCGCCAGGAGCCGCTTTTTTGAATGATGTGCTTTAGGAACTCTTAGACTGGAGAACCCCATGTACTCCCATTATATGAAGCAGAGAGGAATGCGGATTTACCAAACAATCCTCTTTATGGTTCGACTCAAGAAAAAATGTCACCTACATTTCGGATTTCCTGAGGGTGAGTAAATAAACGGCAAATTGAAGTTTTTGGCTGAACAATCCCTTTAAGTCTGCTTTATGTGGTAGGTACTTCAACTATAAATGAACTTAGAAATATACTGATAGTTACTAGTGCAATTCTTATAACGTACTAAAAAATAAAAGACATAAAGTCACCCAACAGCAATGTGAAAGACTGACACATGAAAACTCTGATTAAAATTTTGAACTTTTCCTAAATACATTTACGAATAATGATGTATTGCTTCAAAATGAATACAAACTTTTTTCTTGCTGTATTTGAGGTCATGGGTTCTGGGAGCATTTTAAAAATACAAACATTATACCTGTTCAGCTATAAGACCTTGTTCACCTACACTAGCTTTCCCAAATATGTGTAAGCATTGTTTTCTTGTCGTATGTCTGTCTTGTATTCCCAGAGAAGGTTCAGCCTGGCAGGCTAACAGCTGGTTGTGTAAACATCAACTCGGCTGTTATTATTTCCAACCCAGAGTCCACAGTACAGGTCACAGATGTGTTTTCCGTGTTTTAGTCGGACCACAGCCTGTCATTAATCACATCACAAACACTGCAATGTGTTGGATCTCCAACTGTGTGGATATGGAGCCAACAACAGCAAGCACCTCTGGGTTCAAGATACAATATCAAATGAGTGAGCTGACAGCGTCAGTGCGATGCTCCCAGCAACAATTTATACAATAAAACAGCTTTTTTAGATTCAGAATATACTCTGAGGCCCCCCTGTGGGTCTTATATGTGTGTGGGAGCTTGATTACATAATTCTAATTTTAACATTAAGCAGTCTTGGTCCGTCTTTCAATTATTCCAATTATTAAAAAGCGCGTGCAGTGGCCAAGTGTATATACCCCATAGACACTTGAGCATCCTAGGGATGCAGGACACCAAAATGTAAGAGGTCAGAATGTGGACTTCCTCTTCAAATGGGTTTGGCTTGAAAATGACTTGATGGATAATGATACAGGGAATATTTTTTTCTTGAACATCTGACATATACTCTATGAGGTTATTGTAATCTGCGCATACAGTGCATTTCTGAATTTAAAACATTTTAGACAAATACATCTGTAAAACCTTGACAACTACATACTGACACTTAGTAGAGCTGGGTTTGATATATAAATGCAACAAAATAATGTGTATTGCAACAGATGTTTCTATTTCATATTCTGCAGTATGTAAATAAGTGGGTGTGGTTAACCCCTGCATGTTAGATCATGAAGATAGATCATGGTGGCATAGACACGAATTTTTGGTTTTCAAATTTAATTTTTTTCCTGTCACTCAACACGACTTTCAACACACAGACCTCGTCTGTATGTACATTTATATATTTATAACACCTGATATCAAGATAAGTCATATTTAAGGAGGTGGCCACCAACACCTAAACCCAAACTGTAAAATCACTGCGAAGGCTAATTTAGCTAAAAACTTGAGTTTCACAAGGTGTCAAAGCAATAATAAATGCCTCCCCTAATTCCGCCCCTTAACATTACGTCACAGGGGTAAAGTCAAGTCATAACAAAACATACGTATAAGATAGTGTAGTAGAGTAGGCGGGGAGAGACCGTGGTTCGAATCTCGTAGGAGATTGGGAGCATATAAAAGGAACGAGCGACCGGACCGTCGAGGAGAGAGGACCGGGCCCGAACATGTATTTGTATTTGTATTTGTATTTGTATTTGTATTTGTATTTGTGTTTGTATTTGTATTTGTATTTGTATTTGTGTTTATGTTTATATTAAAATGTTTAAAATGTCTTCCGGTTCCCGTCTCCTTCCTACCCTACTCTGAATCTTTCTACAGATAGGAAAAGGGATTTCACAAGAATAAGCCACCTTGTGAAATGAGTATGAATTTCCATCAGATTGCGTTGATATGTAATAATTATCAAAGATACGGTGTGTTAAAATACATTTCGTGCTGAGTGACATGAAAAAAGCGATATCCATGAATAGAAATTATTAGAAAACTGTTCTTGATAATATCACAAATTCCCGTGAAACTGTGTTGGAGTGTGATGAAAAAATTTGGAGAAAGATAAAGACTTAAAGATCACGACTACACACAAACCAATCCGAGCTGGAAGCGGAGCTGTTGAAAAGATTCTTGCAGAAGAATCCCAAAGTATTACCAATTTCTTACTCCGTGAAACAGGTTTTTGCTCATCCCGCCTCTAACACCTACATTGACTTAATCGTTTTATTGTTTGACTCTATTCCACTCAAAGTTCTCCGCGGGTTTTGTGGTTTATTTCATGTAATTTTAATTACATTAACATTTGAGAAAGAGATGCAGTGTTTCATGACACTGTGAGCTAAAGAGGTTTCTCTTCAATTTGCTAAAATGTATAATAGTCAATGCACAAGAAAGATGCCTTTTTCAAACGTGTCTTTTATTCTTTCATCTCCTTGTTTAATATTAAAGACTTGTATATGTAATGCTTCCAGGCAGTGAAGAAACATCACAAGCTTATTTTAGAATCTTAGAATTGATTCAGTTTGTAAATAATTAAGAATAAGGATGTCAACTTCAAGTTAGTCTTTCACTTTAGAAGATAAAAGCATCTGCCTAAATGTAACTTTCCCAAATGTGACTTTTCCAAAAAAGAGCAAACAAACTCTAAAAGAAAATAGCAAAAACATCACAGCTCTCACAGGTCTCCTGAAAGGACCCAGGCATCAAGCTTCATCTTTTGGTATTTGTTATCTTTGTATTATTTTGAACATTAACACTCGTAGGTAAAATCTATTCTCATGGATAAATACAGTACATTCAAACAGCATGCGTGCGCAATGAACAGCATCCCATATGGATTTAATGTGCACAACAGTTGGCAACTCTTTACAGTATAGTACAGTATCAGTTGCTGATTGTAAATCTAAAATAATGATCTACTTTTGTTTTAAGAAAACAAATCCATGCAGAAAGCAATAATGAATTTTAACAAATGCAAATCTATACTTCTGCTGTTTATACAGATTTCAGCTTATGATACAGAATGTGCAGTGTTGAGTATTGATTTACAGTCCACGAGTTAGCAATTCCTTAATGAAATATTGCATGTCTTATTAATTACATCCATCTGATTCATTAATTTAATATTATCTCTGTGTGGCTGTGATTTAAAGAGCAGCTCGCGGCATCAGAAAAGCTCAAAGAATATGACAGATGTCAGTGAAGTTGCCCGGGCAACAGGGATTTTTCTTCCGTGATTGATTTGCTACAGTCACCGGCCAGACATTACAAATGAGTCACAGGAATCCAGGAATTATTAATACTGACAAATCTATTGACTAATGCTCAACTGAGAGGAATGTAGATGAGAGACTGTATATAGTGCAGATGGACTACATGCACAAGGCACAAACTGAATTGTCTTTATTCTGCCTGTTGAATATCATCTTCAACACATTTTTACAATAGAATTGATTTATTTCATTGAAGTGCAGCTTGCACCTGGCTGGAATACACTACAAGACTTTTGTTGGGATTCTTGCCAAGATTTTCAGTCTGGAGTTGTTGCAGAAAGTCTGCGCCAGTTTGTCGCTTTTATCATGTATTGTTTTCTATGCAAACGTTCAAAAAAAGTGCATGAAATTTCAGATTTTAAAAGTCTTGTAGTGTATTCCAGCCTTAAACATTTCATCAAGAGCATTTATTATCCACTCTCTGACCCTTAAAATTAAACACGTTATATCTAATACTGCACCTTGAAGTAATCTATATGTAAAAGACCAGTGTTGTGATTGACACCACGAAAATTCACACTTTCACACAAAACTAGTTTGGGTAAAGCTGCGATCCATCACTTTTGCCTCTCTATTGCCATCTGTCTGTACAATATAAAATTGCAGGTGGCCTTATGTATCATTCTTTGTTTTCAGTTAAAATGGCATTAAACCGAGATTGAAATGGCACCTGGCAGCTCAACTTTAATCTCAATCATTACTGGGTGATTCTTACGAAATCTTGGTTTTCAAGATATAAAAAGGAATGATACGAAAAACAAATGTCTGACATGTTGAAAAAAAAATTAAACACAAATTGTTTTTTGATACAAGACCCTAAAAATATCATTACCGTAACAATAAAAAAATGTCAATTCCATAGAATGTTTTGCTAAAAGAAAGAGAAGCCACAACGCATAGGCAGGTTTATATTCATCATACTATTTAGACATAAATAAAGTATATACTGTATATTATAGAAACTGTAACTTTTTAAATGTTACAAAATCTGCATGTTACGGTCATGATAATCAAAATGTAAACGAGAGTATTTAAGTTTTAACTACAGAAATGTAAATAATATGTTTACCTGGTTGTCATACGGAAGGTACTTGCAGATGTGTTAGTTCACAAAACAAAAATCAAACTTAATGTGAATATCTCTGTGTGGGAACAGTCTTTTGAAAATGTTATGGAGGATTAGAACATTAATCATGGACACTTATTTTTTAGACTATTTCTCCAGTTTTATTATTAATTGATATGTCATTTGAGAACATCTAGTAAAACATCCTTCATTTTTCAGAATATTTCAATTCAACTCATACGATATTCGTAGCTGGATGTGTTACGTAATGAGATTTTTGTAGAAAATGCAATGAAAGGTTAAACTTGTTCTGTGCAAGGTAGAAAACGCTTTTTTTGTGTGTGTAACTGAATTATGGCCCAGTTACACAGGCACATCTTAGTTTAAGCAAGTACTATGCCTTACTTATATTAAGCTATTTAAATCACTTTTATAAAAATGCATGTCGAGAAAAAATAATGGCACTGATATATTTTAAAAAATTTCTGGGCAAATTATATTAAGGTTAGAAAGGTTCATTCATTTTAGTCTAAAAGCCTTAAAGGCAGTGAAGGTGATCATGTCCAGAAACATCTTTTGTCATGTTGTTAGGAAATCTCTTTTCATGCTGATAGCAGGGGATTGCACATACTTAGAAACAAATGTTTGTGCTTAGATGATGCGTGGTTTTGGATGGCTAATCCCATAGAGGGTGGGATTATAATTTCAGTGCAAGCAGGCTAAAATGATATCTATATTTAAACCTTGTCTGTGAAACCGGGCCTAAATGTTTTATATTTAAAATCCTTGCTGCCATGACGTTTCAATGGTTTTGTTAGTATGACTTTATTATAATCTTACAGAATCAGGGTAAGGGAAAGAGACAGACAAATAAGAGTTAGGCAAATTGATGAATACGGAATTGCTACTAAAAGGCAAGCACTGAGTATCAGATGCATCATGGGATACCAACCTCTGGCTATATAATACCCCCAAACGAATTCTTAAAAGACGAATGAACACCATTCTGCTGTTTGGAGCAAAGCCGGGGCTTTCTTTCGATACAGTCAATGCAGTGTTGTGATAAATGGTTTACATTGATCAAACAGAGAATAATCAGTTGCTCATGTAAACCAGTCTTTCTTTTAGAGGAACGTAAACTCATTGAGCAACACAAGGCATCAATTTCTCCCCGAACACATATCGATGTATGATACATCTTCTTAGCCCCATAACAGAAATAAACTGAATTCCACTATTTAATGGGAAGTAAAGTGAAAGCTTTTTGTTGCCAGTGGGAAGCAGAGAAATTGAGTTTGACGGTAATGAGAGACTTACTAAATGATTCAGCATACTGGCAGCGGAGGAAAAGATTTCATAGAGCTAAAAGTAGATTGAGTGAAATAGTTTCAGGACACTTTCACATAATACAGAGTGCCGGGGTTCAGCCGAGACCTGTACTTAACACTGCGTGCATAAAAGTAATCCGTGTTAGAGAGCACAAACATGATGTGATGACATCATGAATATGCTAATTACTATGATATGATCGCATAGCATATAATTACCACCTTTTACAGTTTTCCATTGGAAATAGTTGGGAACGTCTTTAGTTTCTACTAATTGACAAGATTACAACCACACGTTCAGAAAAATTACTACTGTGATTTACTGATAAAAAGTGTGCATTATCATAATCTTTATAGTAAGACATAAGACTTATGTTCCATTAAACTGGATCAAATACTGCAGAGCGCATCCATTGACTCCCAGGAGGGGATCATCAAAATGTTGTATGAATAAAACTTTTTCAGCAAAAGGTTGTATAGCCAAGAAACATTGACTACTAATGCCTTTTATATGAATTATGCCGATAAATATGCATATCAGTTTAACGTAACAGCGCGCAGTTACTTCATCTTGGTGACCCAGATTCCTTCTTATTCCAGACGATTAAGACGACCGCTTTCAGCCGTCTGCTTCATTTCAGGCTAAGCTATGCAGATTGCATGCTGGAAACTACAGCTATTTCAGTTCTATCTTACATATCTATTGCAGAAAGTGATGGAAACCAACACAGGAACATCTTACAGTATATCCTGTGAGCGTTGTATGGCACATATTGTTGAAATTTGAAAGGCGGAGTCATTTTTGCCTTTGACTTCCAAGTCCAATACAGTATAGTGAAGAAGAGCATGAATTGAATTATGAGGAAAACTTAAACTCTTTCCAACCATTGCGAAGTAAATGAAGTCACGTTTTTGTTCATGCAAATAAGACCAGGAAAGTTTTAATAAATGCAGGTTCATACCAGTGCCGTTGCCCCAAGGACACTTGTTTAAAGGCCACACTGGAGCAACACTTTGGGAGAAAGCACAGGTTTGGAGGAGAGATGCATCCGCAATTCATTCAAGTAAACTCCACTGTATTAAGAAAATATATATGTTCATCATACCATAAACTGTGTTTTAATAAAGCAAACCGAATGAAAAAATCTGTTTGTCCTGTTAGAAATGAAACGAGTGTAGCGAGCAGTGCATGTACAGTATTTGTTGAGAAACTAAATGGGAAAGTTTCAGCCTTATGGTTTGAGTTTATTTTTTTATTCTTGCCGTAACTGAATCACGAGGAAAATATAGTTTCACTAATGATAAACAAATGACTTTCTGAGAAGGAACAGAATCCAATTAGACTTCTCAAGTCCAGCTCTGCTTTTATCCCATTACGATATTATCTGCGTATTGATATGATCAATATCTCAGAATCCAATTTGTTTGCTTTAGGTCATGTTAACTGTCAGCTGGGCAAAGAGAAAAGTTTTCTGTACGCCGAAATCTGGAGATGAATCTGCGCAATTATTTGTGTTTTAGAGAAGATGGTTTCCTGATGTGTAATAGACCACATCCCAATCGATCAGATAAAAGACCCAAAGAAAATCTTTCCCATCATTGATGTAATATTCATGTTACAGGAAATGTAAAAGAGAGGCTTGCAAAAATGTATTCAATGAACTACAAATGGGTAAAGTCACACAAATTTGTGAGAAATCTTTAATAAAAATTTAAAATTTCTTCTAAATGGGACTGCAACAAAGTCTTTTCTAATACTTTAGATGTCATATAAACTCCCAAACGTTTATTTGATACCCACACAGAATTGTGCTTAGGTTTTAGTCACTTGTAAAGTGAAGATGAATAAAATAGAAATATGAAAGTGCAAAGTGCGTAAACAGAAGAATGGAATCAATGTTTGGTGTGTTCTGTTGCATAGTATCTTTACCAAAATGGCATTGATTCTCCAAAGAGTCTGGAGGCCACAGAATCTCTTCCAAAACCTCTTGTTCTGGTTTTTATGACTGCCCATTAATACTTATGAATTCAATGTGAATCATACAAAAGCTTATCATTAGAAAAAAGCAATACTGGAGTCCCTCCCTAACCCCACCCCTAAAACTACATTTATATTTATGCATTGGCAGATGGTTTTATCCAAGTGACTTACATTGCATTATACTGTACATTGTATCTGACTATGTGCAATCCCCTGGGATCGAACCACTGAGCCACAGGAAAGCACTAATGTCGCTGGCGCGAGAGCAAATCCTACTAATACGTACGAATGACATTTGCACGAATTCAATGGAATTAGCCACCTCGTTCCTCCTACACTGCTGTTTCTGTTGGGTTTAAACATATGTATTATATTGTTGATCATAAGCACCTGTTTGGTATAATTGTTATATAATTATATTAATATATGTTATCATATACTTGTGCACTGGAGTAAACAACGTCTTTGACTGTGAGAACTGATGCTGTTCAAAGGCAAATGGTGTCACACAAATGTTTATTTGATACAGGTTTTTCCATACACATTGTATGATATTGATGAATATAAAATCTTTTAATGTACTTGTTTGAACGCATGCTCACTTTACACTAGTATGCATACATTAACTCTTAACCAAATGTATCTATGTATATTCAACCTAGACTACAAGAACACTCACAAGTGTGAAAAATCTGTAGAAAAATAATAAAATACTTCAAAATTAATATTTTTTACATTGTACAGTATACACTTTAAGAATATATTTAAGCTCACCCAATTTATGTTCATATAGATTCAACGTAAATTGTGCTCGATTAACATTAAATCCCAAAGATAAGTCAAAGTATTATAAGATTTCATGACTGACCATAGGTCAACCATTAAAAGAACTTGACTCTCCACAGAAATAAAGATGCAAAGGCATACAAAAAAATGAAAAGAAATATGTCTTGAACAGGGTTAGCAAAGCAAACGGGAAGTTTCATATAGTTTCATATAAACGGGAAGAAGGAGGTGGGAACCGGCAAACGTTTTAACCAAACGTTTAATAAAATAATCAACCAACAAAACAAAACTAAAATGCTGACAGCTCCCTCAAGGTGGACTGTATGCCACACAAACAATTTTTCTTAGTCCCTTATCGGAGAATTCTCTCTGCAAGGCATGCGGCACGCCCAGGCGGCAGCAAGGAGAGCAGGAGAAGGAGCACGTCACTTTCACTTGTGTGCTGGGGAAAGTAAGAGACAGTCGTTCGCAAAGTTCAGGTGTTTGTTTGTTCACTGCATTTGGGTGATGAATGTTGTGATGTTTGGGTGATGAACAGTGGATATAGCGCTTGATTTGGTGATCGTTTGAAACTGAAATGGAGCCGTCCCAGTGCTAAAAGATACCGGACATGAACCACTTGCAATGAGTGAAACTGATGTCTGTGTTTTGTTGACAATGCGTGCTCACATGCTTTAGTTCAGCCTACCCCTCCCCCCCGTATGCTGTCGTATGTTTTCGGAAACAATCGTAAAGCTGTATCTATCTTTTATAAATGAGATCAAACTAAATACTCGCAGATACAAAATATGCATTACCACTCTATAGGTACTCAAGATTAATTTGAGCTTTGTAGAAACCGTGTGTGTTATGCTCGCTTTAAGAAACCCAAATTGGACCCCTCTACTACCAACAGTTACAGACCTGCCTCTCTCCTCCCATTTATTGCAAAAACACTTGAAAGGGCAGTTTTTAACCAGCTGTCTTCCTACCTATCCCAAAATTCACTACTGGATAACAAGCTGTCTGGCTTCAAAACAAACCACTCCACTGAGACTGTACTGCCATCGGTCACAGAAGCACTGCGGCTAGCCAAGGGCGGAATCTAAATCCTCTGTCCTGATTCCAATAGACCTATCTGCAGCGTTTGACACTGACAATCACCAGATACTGCTAGCAGCTCTGTTATCTCTTGGAGTCTCAGACACTCCTCTCCGCTGGTTCAAATCCTGCCTCTACGGCAGATCCTTAAGGGTGTCATGGAGGGGCTCGCTGTCCACAGGTCACCACAAGATCACTGGGGTCCCTCAGGGATCGGTGCTTGGACCGCTGCTTTTTTCAGACTACACAACATCATTTGGGACCCATCCTACGGCACACGGCTTCTCGTATCACTGTTATGCAGATCTACATTTTGTTTCACTCACGGTGCAACACAATCTCACCATCCAACTTGGCAATACCACAATCACTCCTTCCAAAACAGCCAGGAACTTCCGAGTCATATTTGATAAACAGATGTCCTTCAATGTTCACATTTCAAAGACAACGCGGTCATGCTGATATGCCTTATTTAACATTAGAACAATTCCTACAAAGGCTATCAAACCACTCCAGCTGGTTCTTTGTTCATGTGACTCCCCTTTTCATCTCTCTCCACTGGCTACCAGTTGAAGCCCGTATCAGATTCAAGTCACTAATGCTTGCCTACAGGACTATCACTGGATCTGCACTGGCATACTTTCACACCCTCCTACACTCCTTCACCCAATCAAGAACCCTGTGTTCAGCAAACCAGTGGCGTCTTAATTTGCCTTCCCATAAGGACAGTAAATCGCTTCACAACTCCTTCCTGGTGGAACATTATTCATAAGTCGGTCCGATCAACCACATCTCTCACGACATTTCAAAACTACTTAAAACCCATCTCTTCTGTGAATTATTGACGGACAAATGAAAAAATCTTCTCTCAACAGGTATTGGTCTAGCTTTTGCTGAAACTATTAACTTTGTATTAGCACCTATTGTATAATTACTCCTGTATGACATCTTTTATTGCTCCCTGAACTCTCTGTAAGTCGCTTTGGATAAAAGGGTCTGCTAAATGACTAAATGTAATGTTAATGCATATTACCTGAACTGTGACCTGTTTAGTGTAAAACAACATTGGAAATATAAAAGTAAGTCAAAAACCTCTATGACCTTTTATAAGCAGTTAGTGAAATGCTTAGAAAAGAAAGAATATTATTCATTGTATTTTGAATGGATAAAAATTGTATATTCATTGAGCTTTAATTTGTAGTTGGCTACAGATTGTATAGGTTAATATGGTTAAATTACAATTTATTGATTTGATATGGTTTACATAAGGGATAATGTACAAGCAGCCTGTTATTATCGCAGAAATATGCCCCGACTGTGTGATCACACTGAGGGGGCTTATTTCGCGATAACAGCCGGCTGCTTGTACTTTATCCCGCTTAATACATGGCTACTTGCCACGTGAGGAAAAAACTGGACATAAAATGTGAATTTGAAATATTTAATTAGCTAATTTTTACCAAATTCAGACCTTCCACGAGGAAAAGCGTTTAGTTTTGGTTTTAAAGTAAGCATCAACGTTCAAACGTCACTAACAGGTAAATTGGTTTAATCATTTTTAAATATAATGTCATAGATGTTGTTAAAATACATATTTATAATTTATTTTGTGTAATATTAAACTTCCCCTCAAAATGATTTGGAGCATCCGGGTTACAGGGTGTTATTAGTTTTAAGTGGTTGCTATTTGAAAATACCAACCCTTGGAATGTCGCGACTGGCCAATCAGAATCAAGAATTCAAATTAGCTGTGTAATAAAGTGGTATAATATAGATTTTACTACAGTAAATTGTACACGGTATGCGTTCATGTGTAGTCTTAGGTTCTTGCACGATGCTATTGCCGCTTTATAATGTTGTTTATGTAGCAATAATATTAGGGAAAAAAGGGAAAAAAACAAATGAAGTACTCAACCAGGTTCTGTCATTCTTTACGCAGCTCTCTTCCCAGCATACTCAACCATTCTCTGTTATTCGTTCTATTCTGTGTGAGGTTTTCTGCTCATCTCCTGTCACAGAACAATAGGTCACATTTCTTTAACAGACTGTTGTGTGTTTGTATAACTATTACTCCTCTTTGTTACGTCCTATACTATTTTACACATTTTCCCTATCTTAAAAGAGCCCCCCGCTGCCTCTGAAGCAATCTGAGCAAAATAAAGAAATTGCTCCCGACTGAGCGATTTACAGAAAATGTCCGTTGACTTAGAACTAACTCCTGTTATAGCACACACAGCTCTTTGATGAACACCACTCATTCAACAATCTTTCTCGTAATATTTAGTGATACCCGCAAGCGCGCGCTTTCTCCCTGCAATCGACTTGGTCTGTTACCTTAGCAACAGGTTTCACGGAATCGCAACCAACAGTTGGCAACCCGCATCACCGTCATGGAGCTAATGGCTGGAGAGACAGCAATGAGGGGCTGGTGGAGTCACACTCACTTGGAAAAGTGCTGTCCACGCGGACAGATCAAAAACAAGATTTTTGCTGCCTGTCCAATTAACTTAACTTAATTAAGTTTAATCAACACAACTTTTGGGAAATTGATTTGTTATGTTTAATCATCTAAATCCATTCAGGAGGACAACATACAGGAGTTTTTTTATTTAAACAAAATAATTACAATTGGGCAGAGGACTTAATTTCCCAGCATGCTTTGCGTAGTCTATAACTGCATTTTGAGTTCTTTTCTTAATTAAGTTTTATTGTATGCATTTTTCAGTCAAAAGAAACAACTGTTAGTGTTTAATGTTCATTTTTTTAAAGGTTTTGACTTTCTGTTGAGTTATTTTAACTCACAATCTTCTTATTGGAGACAAATGAAGTGTCTGATTAATGTTAAAAATGTATAACATAAAAAAATGTTCTTGAGTGCCTTCATTAAATATCCTAATCGATAAAATTGGTTTTTATATTGGTTTTATGTAAAATATACATGTAAGCATAATTGAATTTCATCAAGTGGATGATATAAAAAACAAGACTCTTAAACTGATTCAACTAAACAACATTGCATTAACTTGATGTAAGTATCTTAAGTTTACTGAAATATGTAATGTTAATTAAATTCAACTTTTTTGAGTGATTTGTGTCTTCACGTATTTACAAAGCAGCGATTTCTTAAAATAATATCACATCAGTGCCGGGTGATGAAGAAATAATAGATGATAAAAAAACAATAGTAAGAGAAAACATGAGGCAAAAACTTGCAATAGCTTTTAATGTGAGGAAAATATTGTGTGCCATAAGACATTAATGATAAATAAAGCGTACGTCTCACAAAACACATTTTACAAAATTAACGTTCATAGTTTTAACATTAAACATGTTACACAATCATTATTTACATAATATTAGAAGTTGTTTATTTAGCAAGAAAACACATGTAACTTAATCTACAAATGAACCTTACTTTCAAAACAAAGATGAATCAAATTCTACTCCTGAGAAAATGCCGGCTTGATATTTTAGTGCATTTCAACGTTTCCTTAAACCAAAGCAACTTTTATGAACGTATCTGTAAGGGTTCTGCTTTTTCCTGAGGATTAAAGTGATACTGTGAGTTCTGTAAGGCCGTAGACTTTCCTGAACGACAAATTCCCTTTTGCACATGTGAGGAAATAATCATTCTTGCACGTCATTGCTTCCGTGACCTCACTTTGATGTTCAAATCCACAGGGTCCTGGAAATTCTCCGATCTCTGCCGCCCCCTCATGGCAGAGTCGAGTCAGTGCGGGTTGCAATGCGAAACCACACGAGAGGGTTTTTTAAAGCACGCACTGCTTTAAAAAATAAATTAAACAAACAAATTTGACAAACAAGTCAACGGACCTTCTGTTTGCACAAAAGACGTCAAAAACACCAGCAGGACATATGTTTATAGACGAGGAAATAGGTGGACTCTTCGAGTGAAAAGAACATTTGAGGACAGCGTGGTTAATGTATTAAACATTCGCATTTATAAGAGTGAGATGTGACGTACAGTATTCCGTGCGGATGTATCTGTGTTACCTGTCCAGCAGGTCGTTTTAAATATCCTCCCAATTTCAATTTAGAATTTACCGCTTATCCTTTCCACCAATGTCATTACGTATTAAACAATGGGTTCGAAACCCATTACATGAAATGTGTGGATAAGATATATAATGGGCAATATACAATTTTCACCTAAAGGGCGTTGGAATGCTAATGTAAAACAGATTTCGGGTAGAAGTATTTGAGCAGTGTTAAGTGCTAAGTGGCATTTCAGAGGCGAAAGTCCTTTGACGACCTAAAAGTAGAAAAAATCGTACGCCACCTCCGTTAAAATGTTTAAAACCTTCATTTAATTTAATACAGCTTTGTTCGCACAAGAAGACGGTCAATAGGGGGCGCTGCAATGCCATCTGTGCATCTTCTGAAACTTCTGTGTGCACAAAGGGTCGTTTCAGAAATCCATTAGTTTTTCCTTCTTATCTTCTCGAGAACATTTAAATGCACAAATCGTTTTGTAAAAATCTTACAAAAACATATGCAGGAGACTTATGATTCCTAAATCAAAAGTAAAAAAAGATATTCTCATCGTCAATGGTGATTCTTATTGATACAAAACAATATTTTACCGTAAAATACATGTACAGTATACTGTGTACAGTACAGTAACATGCTTTGCAGTATATATATTTTTTGTATTACAGTCGTGAGAAACACTTTGTTATTACTAAAATAACAATTTTGGAAGTTTAAGGAGGCTTCATTACTTTTAGAAATGAGATCTGGATGTAAAAAAAATAACTTATAAATCTATTGAAGATGTTAAAGTCATCTACACTTTGGACTTGAAACAAATTATTTGTGACTATTAATGGAATTTCTGGGCATTTTTTTTAAATTAGGTTGAATTAAAATATATTCACACTAAATGAATGCGTTAAACCGAAAGCCCTATATGCCTTGTTTTATTTATGATCTTGACTTTGAGGGGGAACACGCTAAAAAAAATCAGATTGTGTAAAATTCACTGCTATATCTTGGAGAGATAATAGGGCCAGCCTCCAGGATTTTGCTATGAAGAGGTTGCTTCGGAACACTTCCAGCGCGATCTTATATAACACCCATAAGAAAGAGAGCGGGAACGGTTGAGAGAGAAGGAACGATGGGTAAATCAGCAGAAAAATATATCTCCGTCTGTTGAAGGCTCAGTCAGGGGCAACAGGTGTGATGCTGTGAAAAGAATGACAACATTGAGTCACTGCAAAATACAAACAATTTTAAAACCTTCTTTTATATTACATTGTGTTTTTTCAGTAATAGTTATTCTCAGTTTGAATGGGGCTCTTGGACGGGCCTTAAAAGACGGAAAAGGATGTTTTTACAATTAAAATGGAAATGTGTAAAAGAGCGTCTGGTTTCATTCAGAGCAGATATGCGCCTTTGTGGTTTGCTTGCTCATTGAATAAATTCCAAGCATCATCTTTTATCTGCATTGAATCAGCGTGCGGGAGACGCCGTTCCTCACCTGCTTCCTGAGGTGCCTGATTCTTGCTCTTCTTCTTCTTCTTGTCTTTCTTGTCCTTGGACGTGGCCAGCTGGAGCAGTCGGGAGGGAATCTGGTTCTGGCTGTCTGTGCTCTGAGTTTTGCTGCCCAGCGAGAAGAGGCTGCGACCCTTCTGTTTGGAGTCTATCCTGGAGAGGGAGTTTTTCCTGGGGCTGCAGGATAGCTCGCCCTCCCACAACTCTTTCTCCATGGAGCCACTGCTCTGGAACTTTAAGGAGTCTTCGGAGGTGCTGGATGAGGTGCGCTGAATCCGTGCCTGTGGGTTGTATGAATGTTAGTTTAAAAAAAAATCAATTAAAAGAAAATGATTTCAGACTCAAATATTTGCTCTCACCTCCAACTGCCGTAGATGCTCCACTCTCTCCACCTCCCTCTGCATATGCTCCTTCTCCCTCTCCAGCCTCCTCTGAGCGTCTCTCAGTCTCTCCAGATCCTTCTGATAATCCTCCTTCCTCCCCTGCAGCTCCCGCTGCACCTCCTCCAGCTCGGTGTGCCTCTTCCGCACCTCCTCCTCACTCACGTGGAGCAGCACCTCCCGGTCGGTGAGCTCCCGCTCCCTTGCGTCCCATTCCCTCTCCCTGCGGCGTTTCTCCTCGACATGGGCGGCCTGCTGGCGCTGCAGGGCGGTGGCCTCCTGCCGGTGGCGCTCCAGGCTGCGCTGTTTCTCCTGCTCCACCAGCGAGGGGGGGCGTGAGGAGGGACGGGACGGGGTGCGCTCGTTCAGAGCCTGACGCTGGTCCTCGATGAAGGTGTCCTGCTGAAGGACAACAGCCTGCACGACAAACCCATATAAAGATAATTTAGCTACCACAACATAGAATATATCACAAAAAAAATCATTTAAGTCCATTACATTTATATTCATTTTCATTTATGTCAAAGAAGTTTATATTCTGATCTGTATTATTAAAGGGTTCATGTTGAGTAGTTGTTTTCACAAATATCTTTTCTGGTGTGGTTATATATTTTTATTGTCAATGGATGGAAACCATCATTTGTGTTTTTTCTTAATCTTTACCTGTGGTCAAGCTTAACGTCTGTCTGTGTGTTTTGCAAATATTTAAAAAAAAAGTGATAAAAAGAGCTTACAAATATAAATTTGTACTACTATAGATTCCAATTGAGACTATTAGTATGTAATAGTTGAATAATTTTACTTTGTATTCACATATATGTTGCATATACACATTTATTTATGTATTTTTTTATTATTTTTTATTTCCCTAAACAACATTTATCCTTCAACACTGTGAAACTAATGAAACTCACCTGCAGTGAGGACAGGAGGTCGTGCAGGTGGGTGACACTTGACAGGACCTGCTGCCGGGGAACAGAGAACAGGATAAGCTATCATTTGTTAAAACCAAAAAGAAATGAAGAAGTTATCTTTCATATACTTAATACATACTATTAAAGGTATTACATTTATAATTTAAATGATAAATAACATGAATGCACAATATTGTTCAAAAGTTTAGGGTCACTTACTATTTATACACATTTAGAATAATTTGATTTTTTTACATTTAATTGAATAATAGACAATTCAACAAAAATATGCAATAACATAAATGCAGCTATAGGAATAATGTTGTTACTTAAAAATCCCAAATAAATCAAACCTGTTACATTTTACATTTTAGTGACCCTAAAGGGTTCTGTCCTGTACATAAAAAAAGAAATGATTGACACTGAAGAGAGAATGCTCAAAAACCTATTACATTACAGAGGTAACAGATAATATTATGCAAACCCAAAGTATGCCAAGTCTTATATATCAGTTCAACCTAAGGGCTGTTCATGCCTAAGACAGTCAGAATCCCCGGCCGTGTCTTACCTCACTGTTTCTCTTCAGCAGGAGGAGCAGGTTGGCATTTCCTCCCTGAGGAGAAGGCAAGCAGAGTGAAGCTGTGAGTGTTTAATCAGCCCAGCGGTTACCAGCGCCCAGCACACCAGCGTTTATTACACACATTACAGAGTCAGGCAAGGCTGGGTACTGCTAATGGACCCTTATTCATTTCCACCCTCCGCTGAGCCCCCGGTCCACTAATGACTCCGTTGAATAAATCAACCTAACAGGAAATATTCAACAATAACTATGTGTAATGATGGCTGGTGGACGATAAGGGGCAGTGTGGGTTAAAATATTTGTATGTTGTTGATAAAACATATCGCTAGTGTCCTTCTGCAACCTTGTACAGTATGTCCTCATTTCGTGATTTTTAGGTTTTGCTATAAATCCTTATTATTCCTCACTCTCTATGTATGTCAATGGGTTTTGCAAATATTTGAAGTATTAAAAAGTGCTTGACAACACATATTTAGTACATATAAGTACAGTGTTTTTTATTCCAATTCCTTAAAAACACAGACATCTGAGGTTTCAGAAGGACTGTGACAATATACACCATTTCATAGTGGTACATTGCCACAAAGTAATTTGTTTTGTTAAATTTGAGTTTGTTCTATAACAAGCTGTTCGAAAGCGGTACTTTAGTTAAAAAAATGAACAATACATGTTGACCAAAATCCACTCCAAAAGGCTTGTTCACATCAAGGTTAATTATAACTATTATAAGGATACTGTTTTAAATATTACTTTAAAAAAAAATGCATCAAAAGTTTTTATTTAGAATAATATTTAGAATTTGCCTTTTCAATGTTAATTTTAGTTTAGTTTTAGCTATTTGTCTTATGCGGATTTGTCATTGCATTACTGTTTTATACAATGCTGTACAGGCGTAATTTATTCCGGTCTATTTTATTTTAATACCTTTTCAGTTTGAGTTTAGTTTTTATTGATTTTCCTTATTTCAGTTTATTGCAGTTGGTTTGTTTTGAGCCATTTAAGCCAAAATAACTATAAAAATAAAGCTAACTAACAGGATTTTTGATTTTTTTTTTAAATGAAGTTATCTCATTTTGGAACCAAACTCTTCATTTATATTTATCGTTCTTAGTGTAAATAGACCTTACAGGGCAATCGCTGTGTTTCTATTTGCATGATATTAAATTCTGCTCTATACAGCTGAACATTAAATATCAAACAGTCTAAATGGCTTTGACTTAGTTGTTTTGCACATTTTAATGAGTTTATGTCAGAATTGTGTTGAATTAAACCTAGTAAGTGTAAGAATCCGGTGAGAGGCTACAGTACCTTTTTCAAAACACTGTCAGATTCTGTTCTCCTCAGATCCTCACACTCTTCTTTTTCACTCTCTACAGACACAAGAAATAAAAAAGATATTTAATAATTACACTCAATATATTTAAGATTATCAATGCTAACACACAATTGATCGCATTTAGATCAACTGTGGGACGCTGCCCCCGGTGGGCTATAGCTGTATTGCAGGTGGGCCGGGGCTTAGGCCCAATGAAAATAAAAAAATGTTTCATTAGAAGTATAGTAATTGAAGTCTTTAAAAGATTTGTGAACTGACTGTGTGACATCTGTTACACACTTTATTGTAATTTGAAAATACATTTGTATGCCATGTTATGGATTACAAACACAATATGTATATTCCTCTCACCTCAACCAGCATATGATTGACAAAAAAGTTGTGGTAGCCCTCATGAGAAAAATACTAAGGTATACTATAGTATTTACAATAGTATAGTATAATAACTGTAGAAACCACAGTATTGAGTTCTATTAGCTATAGTCAATTATTAGTATTTAACAATTTAATATATTCGAATATAATAATATTTTATAATTAAAATAATTACTATAGTAATGTTCAAAATCACTACAGTATTTAAAAATGTGAATATAGTAAAGTATATCTACATGTCAACATATGAAATTTTAAATGTCTCACGTTTACACATGCTCATCTGGTGGCTATCAAATCCTCCGAAGGTCTCGGCTCTGCGCGGCAGACACACAGGCCCCACGTTTCCCTGGGCACAGACCACCTGCTGACCCACCGCCCCTCCCAGACTGCTGTTCACCAGCGTCTGCAACATCTCCACTGCCACACGAACACACACACACACATATACGCACATCACTAACCGCATTACATAAAGTGAGTTATACTAAAGACTCCTGAAAGAACACGAGAGCTGGAAATGAGCTGTTGTCACAGCTGACACAAAACATAAATAACAGCTGAATAACTTTAAGAAAACAGAGCTCAGATGAAGATGTCGGTGACGTTTCTGACCTTCTTTAAGTGCGTCCATCATGATGGGTTCCCCTTTGGGCACTTCCTCATTGTTAGCCCTGAAAAGCATCTTAACTGGGTCGTCGGGCGAGCCGCACATGTCATGGAAAAGCTTCATCTTCTCCAGGAGGAGCGAGACGATCTGTTCGTCTTTCCTCTGCACCATATCTGAGAGAAACATTGCTGTTTACATATACTGTAATGTTGTCTGATACAGTAAAAGTCATTTTCACTCAAGAATATAAAACACAATCCTGTCTATAGGATTATTTGTGACATCATTTTATGACTATAAGGACATTACCTCACCAAATTCTCAATACTGTAATAAACTAAATTAAACCAAAATGTGGAATTTGAGCAGTTATTTATAACAGTAGTAATCTTGTCACACATTGTATTATGAGATTTGAGGGGCTAATTGTCAGTTTTTATCTGATTGTCTAGTTTTTGTTTTTGTGGTATGATTTGAGCCAAACATGTTTTCCATATAAAAATAGATATTATTATAAATCCACACATATATATATATATATATATATATAATAGGGGTATTTTGCTCACCTCTCATTTCTTTGGTTTTGATTTCGAGTAGTTTCTTGTCTTCCTCTGTTTCGCTCGGGATGCCCTCATCCTCATCTTTTTCTCTGTAAAAAAACCACACAAATTTTCTTTCATTCACAAAGTTTTTTTTTATATCGGAATTAACACTTTTCATCATATTTTATATATATTTTAAATTCATTTTATTACTTACATTACAACCTACAATCAAATTATATTCAATTATAAAACATATTCATATTAAATGATTACAATGTAATATTACATTAGTTTAAATGATTAAATTATAAAATAGTACAATCATATTAAATATTTGATTTGGTTTACTATAAATACAAACTAGTCCAAAGATCAAATTTTGGATTTTCTCCATGAACAAAAATCATACAATTACAATAACATTAACCAAAAATGTACAGCATAAAATCTAATAGTATATTAGTCTTATGTCAACAGCCTCCTAGTAAACAAGCCAATGAGACACTAGTGTGTGTGATGAAGACTCACATGGAGTGCATTGCGTCCTGTATGAGCCGCATCCATGTGTTGCGCTCCTCACGGGAGCTGGTGCGCACCTCCACCATCTCTGGCTTCTCAATGCCCGCGGTGATGAGGAAGAGACCTCGCTCCTCCTGAGCCACCTCACGCACGATCAGCTTCTGCAGCGAGATCACGGTGGCTCGCTGGTCCTGATGATGAGACGAGGGCGAGACAGAAACAGGAGGAGGAGTAAATGAGAGAGAGAGAGAGAGTCAAAAATCAAGTCAACAAGTAGTAACAGCCTCTTTCTCTCTATATCATCGTGAATAATATTCCTACCAGTGAAGCAAAGACGTATTTCTGGTCTTTTTCCTGGAGGAACACCAAGACGTCAGCCAGAAGAAGTGCGTGGACATCTAAAGGTGAAAACAATGAAGATGCTCTAGTGATAACAGACTTTCAACTTTAATGATGCAATACTGACATTATGTGATACTTATTCTTATCGTATGGCACACTTCTATTAGTAAGCAGAAACATTCAAGCTTACAGATCAAAAATGATATTTACCCTTTAGTCGGCCAGCAGTGTTCTTCAGCTGTAAAGGACCATCGTGGAGAAGCTTTCCACTACGCTGTAGATCTTCTCGAGCGAACATCTGACCGCCCTTCATACGTGTGATGGATTTGCTGTCCGTACGGCCATAGATATCTTTCAGCCGTCTCTTCTTGTCATGTTCGTGGATTTTACTGTCAACTGAGGCTATAATGTCTTTCACCAGTTGTAACGCCCGGGTCAGGTCCTCAAAATCTTCCTCGCTCTCTGCACACACATATACAGACACACGGGTAGAATACCAAATATCAGATTGCCCAAGTGATGCGTTTTGATTGTGAATTAGACTAAGGGGATAAAATGGCAGTTAACATCAATAACGACAAGGATAACTATGAAGTAAAAGTTAAACTAAAAGTTGTTGATACTGTGAGTCCTTTTACCTCTCGTGTGCTGCAGGATCCTCTGTAGCAGCACCGGGTACTTCGTTATCCGTTGAGTGACCAGTAAAATACACTCGGGGATGCCCAGACGCCGGACCACGCTGCTGCTCATTTTTTTCTATAAAAAGGACCACAAAACTGTGAGATGTTTTCATACACAGGGAAGAATTGTTCAGATACTGATGTTAATATTTACCCTGATAAAAGCCTGGAAGCGTTTGTCTCTAGCGTGCAGCTCTTTGTAGACGTTAACTGCTTCGTTGTGTCGACTGCAAAATTTCCCATAGACTTTCCTCATGCTTTCTGTGTTAGACTCTGAGAACTAAAGAACATTGACAGAAATGATTTTGTGAGAAATGCGAGATATTTTTATAACCCAATACCTTTAAAAATCCCAAAGAGAAGGAACTATAAAGAGCATAGGAACTATATTTTCTACCAGAAGGACTACACTTTAGATGGGTAATAAAACGTGTCTGGGGGGCCATTGCCTTAACTATGATTATATATCTGCCCAACCAGAATATATTATTTCCCCCGGTCCAGCCAGCCCAGTATTGGGACTGTTAATAAAATAGAGTTTGTAACAAAATATGTACTGCTTTTAATATATACATTTTAAAAGATAAAAGTATTTTTAATTTAATTGTAATAATAAAAAAAGATTTAATTACATTAATATATTTTTAAATATATCTTTATTTTTTTTATTTCCACATATTCAATGCAATTTTAGATATTAAAGCATACGGTTTTTATTCATTTTTCAAAACGTATAATATATGATAATATATATAATAATGTGTAATAATAGAGTAATATATAAGTAAATATATATATATATATATATATATATATTTTAATTATAATTAAATAATAAATATATATATAATATAATAATACATACATATATATATATATATATATATATATATATATATAATTATAAAAAAATGTATTTTCGTTAGTTTGTGGTTATATTCATTTTATTAATTCGTTTTTTAAATATTATCTTTATTTATTTGATTTCCATATATTCATTGGAATATTATTTTTATTACTATTGCTATTTCCGACATTTATATCTGTTAATGCAATATGCATAAACATTTGTGTATTTTTTTAGATTAAAGCATACAGTGCTTATTCATTTTTCAAAGTATAATATATAATAATAATATATAATATAAATCATATTAATTGAGATTGGTGGTTGTAATCTTATAATCCTTAGTTTGTAGTTATATTTTCATTTTGTTAATTTGTAGTTTTTAAGTTATATAGTAATATAAGTCTAATACATAGTATACGGTGTCCTCACCTGGCTGACCAAAACGTCCCCTATTCTGTTGATCACAATACCCCCGTCCAAACCCTCCAGCCGGGACTCTCTCCTCCTCTCCAGTAGTGAGCTGAGGAACATCGTGTGGAGGTCCAACAGATCGTCCAACACGGGGAACATCTTCTCTACCATCTGAACATCCAGCTGCAGGTCAGTCAGTATACCCTTATTGTAGACATCATACATGATCCGCAACGTCCGAACGTGATGAATCTCTGTCTGGATCAGTTCTGAAAGGACCAAGGAAGAGGATGTTAGCATACAAACACCGACAATACACAATGGATGTGTTTGCTAGCCTTAATACATCCTACCATAGATCACATCTTGTCTTTTAATGATGTCCTTCTTGAGTTGCCTCAAACATGTTTTATCCACAGTGAGACTCCAGGAGTCTGCCTCGAATTCTTTAATGTCCGCCTCGAAATCTCCCATCAGATGCCCGTCAATGATCTCAGTTCCTATACAGACATACGATACAAATGTTTATTTATATCTTCTACAAACAAAAGATAAACAAAATTCAGCAGCCGTAGGAATACACATTTTTAATCATTAAGAGACAACAAGGTTGAAAGTAATGTAACAAATTTTTCCAAATATTAATATTTTTTGCATTTGGATTAACTGTATAGAAAACCGTGCTGGTCACCTTCATCTAAAGACTCTGTAGATTCTGTGACTTTATTTGTTTTGTGCAGAGAGTCTGTGGATTGAGACAGATACCGCAAGCCTTTTAGAGGCATTTCGTCAAACCTGCAGACAATAAATACGAAAGTTGTGAGATCATCTCATCGCGTCTTACAGGAAGATGCAAAGCCTATGTACACTTGACCTTTCCTTTTTATTAGTAATAAACATAGTGAACAGATACAAACGACATTTAGCTCTTGACTGGTTATTTGTGTGCTAAAATCTCAATTTGCACAATACCTGGATAATAATTCAATATGGATATAAACATTCAAATTACAGGGACTGTGATATAGCGACTCAATTTAAAATTGTAAAAAAAAATGTTAAGGTCAACTTAAAGCTTTCTAGTTGTTTCATCTAATTTTTTTAGTTGGCTTAAAGTTATGAATTAAATTCACTAAGTAATTCACTTCCGCAGAAATAAAGTGAATCTCTTTTTTTTCAGATTTTCCCATATTTATTATTTATATGTACGTCTTTAAAAAAGCACCCGGCAATGTATAGAGGCTTCATAGGCAGCGTAACTGAGTTCTATTTGAATTATAAACAGAGTGCGTATTTGCAAGAACCGATCACATATTTAAAAACTACAATACTAATTTCTCCATTGAATACAATCAAAAGTTATTGAAAGTGAAAATTAAACTTACATTTATGAAAAACTATGCTCCAACCGGCGTTTCGGCCGCCATTCTATTTTTTGAGCTTTATCCTGCTACTCGTTTGTCATTGGTTAGCTGTGAAAAAGGTGCTTGAGACGTAGGCCATTTTTTTTAAAGAAAAGTTAAACTCTTTTGAGGTGCAGAAAAAGACGCCGGTGCTAGCGTTAAAAAGCATTCGGGACTTTTTTTGAAAACACACTTTACTCCAAAGTATTATAATGTAAAACAAACGCTAGGAGCTTTAAAAAAGAAGTAAAATGTGAACATAGCCTTGAATGGCACAATACATGCAGAAATGCTAAAAGACAAAACTGGTGTGATCTCTAGATTTTTCCCATTACTGCATTCTTTCAAGATGCACATTTATTTTGATGCCAAGTATTCTCCGCCTCTGGTGGAGCTGTATGTACTTACATGGCTATATTGTTAATGGACATGCTTTTGGACAGGTTGCTGCTGTGGAAGGGGATAATACTGGTGGGTCTTCTGTATGGTGCGTTAAAATAGTGCTCTTCAGGGGACAAGATGGCAGACCAGGGCCGTTCCCGCATTGTCGATGCTACACGAAATATCACAACATTAATGTCAGGTTGAGACTATCAGATTTTGGGCTATAAGAAGCAAATTTACATTTTGTTCGTAGGGTGACACCAGGCATCGCAGTCGATTCTGGTATAGCGAACTGCTGTTTCTGAAACTGAAAAGAGGGAAGGAGGTGATTTAAAAAAAAAACATAATGGAAACATTTTGGTCGATCTGTAACGCAGAATATGACACATTTGAAAACGAAAACAAACCTTCATTTTCCCTTTTGAACAAATGGGGAGATATTCCCTGCAGCCCTTGTGAACTCTTACATTGCAAACTGCAACAACAAAAAAAAGTTGAAATTTCAAACTCCACCAGGCACACAAGTTAAAGCTCAGATTTAGACATACAGCAAGTGTCTGAGCACAACAACCATCGCTTCAGATTCTGACTACAGTATTATCAAACCTTAAATCTCTAGATATATAAGGGCTGTTTAAATAATGAGGCAAAGCGAAAACAAAGACTTCTCTCTGAATGAATAAGAGTTTCTCTTTAGCAGCTCTGTGAGGAAGTAAATGATGTTACCAGAAAAACTTCCCATTTTTGAGCAACGACTCATTCTTTTGAAATACGTGACACAAGTTAGTCATTAACTTAACACTGTGTTTGTCTATTCTTTGGTTCCACAATAACATGCAAGTTATGAGCCTTTTTCATTGAAATTTTTCGATTTTATAGTTTTCATCCGTCTGTACATCATGTGATCAGACAATGGCAGGGTCTGATTGGTTGGTCTTACTTGTGCAGTTCACAGCATCTTTAGTGTTGAGGGTTTTGTTGCACTGTTGACATAAAGCCGGATGCAGCGTGTTCGATGAGCAGAACTGATGTCCGTTCACCGTTCTCTTATCTTTGTCTCTGGCTTCTTTTCCCCCACATTTGTCTTTTTCCTGTGCCGGAAACAACAAATGACCATAAATATTAACATCTAAAGCATTCAAAAGACCCGCTACACTTTTTAGATCTATTCTCCTCACTTTCTTCCCGACATTTGTAAAAACTTTCCTTTGCTGTGCCAACAACAAAAACCTTTAGTCGGCATTGACCACTACTCACACCAGAAGATGTTCCTGGGATATTTTTTGACGCATTTTGAAAACCTACGAGTCATTTTCAAACCAGTTTTTGGTGATCAAACATCCTACCACTTGTTGTCAAGTTCTCCTGCAACAAAGTTCAACTTCCCACTCGTGAAAAAATTGATTTCAAGTTAAGCAACTCCATGGAAATTGCAACAGTTTTTAGTCATATGTTACAAGGGCAAGGAACACATACTGTATCTGTTATATTGATCAATAATATTAAAATATTAAAGCAAACAAACCAAAATATACACAAAAGATGCTGACGACATACAACAGTCAGAGAGAAAGGAATCAACAAGAAAATCTATATAAATCAGGCAATCAAAGTGTTAAACCATATGCAGATTTCTCTCAAATTTTGAACTAACTGCAACAAAACGTTAAGAGAAAAATCCTCGCTTTCGTAAACCGGAACACAGTCTCACAAGCCTACCTCTTCTCCCTTCCAAGTCTTTATCTTCTGATATCGGCCCTGTACCTCACAAAACTTTCTGTATAACATCACTGCGGGATGCAGAGTCTCAGCGAGACCCTCTCAATCCAGACGATACGTTCAGCATCCTCCTCGTTCAGGAGGAAGTGATGAACTCATGCTGGGAGGTGCTGGCCTATTTATTTCCTCTTTTTATTGTGCTGCCTTACTGGTCTCACAACAGTGAAGTACTGATCGAATGTAAACATTCTGGTCAACTGTAAAACCACGATCTACAGGGATACTGGTCAATAGCCGTATAAATTAAGAAAGTCTGGTCCAGAAGTCTTTTGTATGAGTTTTAGTTTTTCTTAGAGCATGAAATAAAATACATGTGAAACTAGGACCAGAACACCACGGAATCGCTTTCGAATGCCTTTAAAGAAGTTAAGTTCTCATAAACTGGTTACACATATGCACAGTGGTGCCAATATGTACAAATATTTACAAACCTGAGTTAAAAATATGAAGAGCTCTTTTCCAAAACAAGGACGAATAAAAAAAATGAGTTTGTCATGCCATTTTGATCTGTACTAAACCTATTCATTGCTCCATGCCAAATCGCTATATTTCCTTGTTTAAAATGTACTGCAATATGCAGTTTCTTTCCAAAACGCTATAAGTGCCGAACCTGTTTTTAGCCTAAATGCGATAAGTTCTCTGAACCAATCAGAATTTGCTTGTTAGTGGTATTTGTATGCGTTATTTTTTTATTATTTGTTGAATGTGGTGGAAACTATTAAAACATGAAATTGAAAATATTAATTTTATTTGACTATTTAGTTTGTAACTATTTATTTTATTTGGCTGTTATTTATTTCATCCATTTGCATTTATTTGATTTATATTAATTTATAGTATGAGTCCCTGATCTCCTATGTTTCATGTTCTCTTGTTTGTTTGTTTTTAAAAAGAAATAAACCAACATTTTTTTGAAAAAAAGGATGGATTTGTAGCGTTTTGAAAAAAATAAAAATAAACTTTGAATTTATGATCGACAATATTGTTGTTTCATTTAACAATCATTGTTTAACATGCTCAGACTGAGCCAACAGACCATTTTAAGAGGATAAATTGAATATTAACAAAATGTATGGGTCTAGGTAAAAAAAAAGTCATTTTCATGAAAACTATTAAAATGGATTTATAGCGTTTCGGAAAAGAGCTCTTCATATATAGAATCTCTAAAAATGCTATCAACAAATTAGATCATTCCAAATATATTTTTTGTCTTAAGGTTAAAAAAAATGTCCTATGTAGTCACGACATGGGTGCAGTGTATTAAATTAACTACACATTTTGGGCACATTCGACAGCCCAAAAATATTGTATAACTATTTATTTGTCAACATTTTGAGTTTTTTTATTTAAAAAACATTTTGTAAAATGTTTTGCTAGACAAATCTGCTTGTTTTCTTTCAAAGTTATCAAAAATACTTTTGCAGTAATGTTGAAAGAGTGTTTTGTCAATATTAGTGTATGTGTCGTGGCTAAACATTTAAAAAATGTTGGTATAAAAACATTATTCTTACATTGTTACATTCCAAAATAATGTTTTCATTCTTAGCACATATTTGCTCTAATATTAGATGAGTAAAGACTTTTTGAGACAACTGTACAGTATATTTTAAAGGAGGGTATTGCACAGATTTATATACAATGGGGTACAAATGCAAGTACGAAAAAGTGATAACTAGAAAAAGAAGTTGCATAAAAAATCGGAATGTATGTGAAAAGTATTAAAGGAACACTTCAATCAAAAATAAAAACTCTGCCATCATTACTCACCTTCAATTTGTTCCACATCTGTATAAATGTCTTTGTTCTGATGAACACAGAGAAATTTATTTTGGAAGGAAGCTTGTCTTCTTTTGTGTTTAACAGAACAAAACATGATAAGGTAATTTTTGCTACAATGGGAGTCAATAGAGGGCAAGATCTGTTTGATTATAAACATTCTTGCAAATATCTTTAACTGTGTTCACCGGAACAAAGACATTTATACAGATTTGGAAGGTGAGTGAATGATGACAGAATATACATTTTTGGGTGAAGTATCCCTTTAAGTACTCTATGTCACGCTTTTATTTGACTGACAGCATGTACAGCATGACATTTATTTGTCACAGCATGACAGCTGTTTTGTGCAAAACCTGATGATCTGAGATCTGTTTAAAAGAGCATGTTGTGTGTTCTAACAGAAGCATGAAAACCTTACATTTTGTACAAATGAGCTGATATGGTCAAATGGTCCAGCTCGCAGATTTGCTTACATTTGATTGGTGAGCTAGAAATGCCTGAGAGTCGTGAATATTTCTTCTTGATTTAAGCTTTCAGTTTATTTCCGGGGTTACCAGATTTTGTGTTGTCAGATGTTGGACTCCACTGTACATTATGTTTTTACAGTTTGTAAATAAAGCACTGGCCCTTTAAGAGGGCAAAATGCTGAGCTAACAGTATAAGATCAAACAGCTTCCTGTTATATTTCCTCTTGCATTCACCAAGACCCAACCAACCTCTGACACATTTTACTTCTTCATTCACGTGAGTAAAATAGTAAATTCCTATGTCATTGAATTTTCAAGCAAGAATATTAATGAATCTGAATTAAGAAATGTATTGTGAACCCATATGTTGACTCACTCTGGATTTCTTGTACATTTTACTCTTCAGGTAGCTGAAGGTACGGCTCACTTTGGTGGTGCTTTTTTCGAAATCCCCTCTTAAAGGTCCAGGTTCCTCTTCTGTGATGCTAAAATAAAGCCAAAAATTCCATCACTATCCTAAAAGACAAACGTTATGGCTTAAGTATCTACTGTAATATACTGTACTATTTAATATAATGTCTTGGCCAAATACAATACGATATCAACAAATATTATATTTTTTTCAATATGATGTCTGTTTAATGCTATTGGTTGAGCTGGCAACACATGACCTACATCAACATATAAAACAATTTCTTTTGTTTTTAATTTGTGCTCTTACTGCTTTAAGAAGTTTGTTCTTAGCCTTAAGCTTTTATAATTCCTTTTAACAATTTATGTGTTGTGTTAAAATTCAGTCAACCTATTCATTTTTTATAAATTTACATACATGGTTAATTTACATGGTTAAATTGACCATTGAATTTTATTTCAGTTAATGTTTTTATCACATTTATTAAAAATATTGTGACAATGTTCCACTATGATTTCAGTATTGTCTCTTGTATTTGCACCTATATGTCCAAAATGTACAAGGTTCACACCAAAATAAATTTATTTAAACTAGTGTTTCTTAAACTGGGGGCTGCGAACACCTTAGGGACACCAGGATGGATCCAGAACAAAGGGGGCATTGGAACTACAAAGTTTGAGAACCAACAATGTATATTTTCGTATTACTCTAGCAGCTCAATAAATATGTCTAGCTTTCAGACGAGGGTCTTACCTGTATCCCATTGAACTGGTTGTGCTGGTGAATGACCTCATACCTACAGAGACGAAGTCAAGTTAGAAAATCCAACAACAAAAAGCCTCCATGGCCTCATGTTAGATTCTTATTTACACATGCAAAACTGTGTGTGGTTGAGAAATCCTTCCTATTTACAGACTCATCATGCCATGGATGTAAGATTGTTTCACTTGGATTATCAATACCGAAAAATGTGTCGTCATATATTTCTCTTAGAATGTACAGAATAAACACAGCGATGGATTGCAATGCAAAGACTTACACTACTACATGACAGGGACCAACAGAAAGAAACTTCCCAGACATCAATAAGATGAAATGGAGAGCAAATGGAAACTTATAATCCAAGAAACAAGCACACAATATATTTCTAAAATACGAGGTTCAGGTTTTAAAGGGTGACAAGCATTTCGAGCACCTTCTCTACATCTAATTTAAATCACAGCGTGTCGTCTGGGGATGGCTACTGGAACGCACTACGCAGATGATACTTCACATACAATCCTGCAACTTACTGAAGCTGTCCTCCTCATCACTTGATGAAGAGCTTACAATAATGACGCTTTTAGATTTAGGAATTATTGGTGAGAGGTTGAAGGAAAACGAGATCCGTCTCTTTCGCCGAATCCTTCCTTCTCCTGGACGTTTGCATTACGAATAGAAAAGTCAAAGGAAGTGCTCATCAAAGGAAATCACTTAGGTGCTGTGCTAAGCCTGAGAAACGTTAGGAGGGCGCGACTAACACAAACCAGATGACATTAAACGAAAACAGCCTGGGATGTTACATTGAAATCATGACCGATCACCCTTTGAATGCTAAATTCAGTTGAAATGCTAAAAAACAGATGCTAAAAAGTTGTTGCGAGGAATCGAGTAAAAGTCATATAAATGAATATCAGTATAGAAGATTCAATGAAGCCATGGTTACCAAAATCACCAGAAAAGAGCTTATAAACCAACTTACCATCTATATCTCTCTGGTTGATGGAAAACATAGAGACAGATTTGGTGAGGGGAAGAGTCACGGATGGACCGTTGTGCCTCAATGGATGATACCTCCCTGATTTCTGAAAGGGATCACAACCGTGATATCAGTACGGTTGTGGAGTTTTATAGCACGCAATAAAGCTAAAAGGACCAAAGTGCATTATTTCTGTATATCATCGCTGTTGAATGGAAACCTCATCTCTCCAAAACCGCTTCTTTTCTGGAAGAAAACACTGTGTGGTCAAAGTTGACGAGTTGTTTTTCTACTTTTTGTTGGCTAATTATTTCTAAAACCCACAGAAGTGAAGGATGACCAAAAAGGATCGTAATGCGGAAAAAAATCACAAAATATGGATGAACGATATTTTTGCCCAACAATGAGTGCGTTCACATGCCCAAAATAATGGATAGCTGTCAAAAATCAGCTTATAAATAAACCTGTTTTCTCGTGTTCACATGCATATCAATGAGCCGGTTAAAAAATGAAAAACTAGTAAATTTGAGACATGACAGGTTTTGTCGCGTGCAGTGACGTCACCATCGATAGTCCGGATAGTAATTAAAAATGCTGCGGGAAATTATTCAAAAGCTGTATTTTTATATCTCTTCTCACTACCTCTGCAGAGCGTTTTTTGTTTTCGTCATGGTATAATTAATATGCAACAAAATGTTAATAAAAGTTAATATTAATATAAATTAAATATAAAATAAATTATGAAATTATGACCAAACAGAGACGAACAGTTATCCTCGAGCCAGGCGCGTGCCTCACACTATACAAGAACAGCAATAGTACTTTTTTAGAGCACATGGGGAGCACCTAGTATCTAAGATGGTAAGTGCACAGTATGTACAAAAGAGCATAAAGTGCTAGCGATATCTGAAAGTGAAAGTGACCTATATGTCAGGTATGTTGACCCATACCCGAAATGTGACCTCTGCTTTTAACCCAGTAGTGAACACACGCACAGCAAGTGGTGAACACACGTACACCTGGAGCAGTGGGCTGCTATCACTGCAGCGGCTCGGGGAGCAAGTAGGGGTAAGGTGCCTTGCTCAAGGGCACCTTAATCGTTACCTGCCGGCCCTGAGGATCGAAGCGGCGACCTTCTGGTGACAAGTCCGACTCTCTAACCATTAGGCCACAATTGCCCACGATCTGAGCTCAATGTAGCAAAGCACCTTACAGTTGATTGAGAACATTTCCCAGGTGACTTGACAAAAGTAAACCAGGCCTTACCTGACCCCCTGGACTGCAGAAGTCTCCCAGATCCGACTGTGTACCCTCCTCTGTGAGGGACATCAGCGAGCCCCTCTCTTCACTATCCTGTCTCTGGACCCCTCGCTGATCCTTAGACGGACCACCAGACAGCGGCATCCAGCGTTTTCCATCCTCCATCTCAGCTGCCAGCCCCTCTAAACTATAACTAGAGCAAAACACATCACAGAGACCTCAGTGAATGAGCTACTTCTGATCCGTCTCTCACAGCCTGATATTTATGAAAAAGAAAAAATTGTGTTAACCTTTACTACTTTTTTTTTTACAATTCGTGTTACTAGACGAGACGGTGGTTTCCTTTTTAGCTGAAAAAGTGTGTTGTGCACTACTGACCCACCTGATGCAAAGCATGCAAAGTGGATGTTCATATTACCGCACAACCAACACAAAATCCATGTAAAAAAATAACATTTGCTCAGATGAGAACAATTGTATTTTATTTCAATAAACATAACAATAAATAATTTGGAAAAAATAAAAAGCAACTAAAGATAAAGTGCTAAATAAAGCTGACTTTACATAAAGCAAAAGCAGTGCTATTTTTTAGGTTTCACAAGAGCAGATCAGTCAATAGATGTTTACACATTGAGTTTACACTTAAAAGCAGACAAACTGTAAAAGATAAAAGCAGCATATTAGATGTCACCATGACAAACCTGATGATTTCTACATTAAAAATGAATAAAAGCCGGTAAAATGAATTAAACTTAGGAAATAAATTAGACAAAACAGATCAAGCTTCATTGTCCAAAAATTATGTTTTTGTTTTTCTCTTTATAACATAAATTCAAAATCCCTTTTGCTTTTGTTACCTAATGTAGTGAATTGAATTGTAGAAGTGAATTGGTTAAATCAGCAAATATTTTGGAGATAAATATTTTTAGCTGTTACTACTTGAGGCAAATTTATGGTGCCACAATTTGAACAAGCTCTTACCTTACGTTCGGCTCAGATGAGAGAATATTAATATTAGTCATCATGAAAGTAAAACAAACAAAAAACTACATTGAGAAAATCTGACACTACACTAACTTACTTCAAACATTATTTATCTAAGATATGTGGCTGAATCAGCGTCAAAACAAAGCTAAACTGTCTCTATGTCTCTCTTAGCTTCACTGTGGCCTCAGACAAACAGGCAATGCAAATGATGATGATGCAAAAGCTCTTTGTGCTAGTTAAAGGGGGCGGGCTCTTTGGCTGGGTTTGCAGGAAGCTTGCAGGTGGCGCGTTTACACACTTTCAGTACCTTATGAGCTCTCTAATGTCTTCCAGGTCTGGACGGATGGGGGGGTCACAGGGGCACCAACTCAAACTGGGTGGAATACAGGGGGCACCAATGGGCACAAATCCAGTTAGAGGGACAGTATAGTGTAAAAGTAGCGTTTATTGAACAAAAAGAAATGTTTATATATAGGGCTGATTCTGTGTAACCATCGACTTTTCAAAATAAAGGTTCTTAAAGGTTTTATTGCAGCTATTCAACAAAATAACCATTTTTCGAAATTTTCTTAAAGCAGCCGTGCAACAGTGTTTCATGCATTCTGACTTCTTTACAATGTTAAACGTGCTGTCTTCTCATGCTTGACATGGTTAACTTAAACGAGTTGGATGTATAACATATTATTTCTGTGCTCGATAAACTCCCCCAAGGATCGTCTAGGACTCGGAAACATTTTTTCCAACATGAATTAATAAATGTTTGTATATAATTTAAATTATATAAATATTATTATATACATTTGCATTTATAATTATTATATTTACATAATACATATACATTTATCAATAAAAAATTATATGCACAGTACACAGATCTATATTATGTAAATACAAAGTTTTATTCTGTATGCGATTAATCGCGATTAATCATTGAACAGTCCATTTCTCTAAGTAGAAATTGAGCAGATGAGTCTTTTTAAAACACTAAAGTGAAAAAAGAAAAAACCCTACACTTTTAAACTACCTTTAAATATGAAGCTTGGTCAAAATATTAAAACTATCTTCAGAATAGCCGGAATCAAAGCTGCTTACAAGCAGGGTGGTCATTGTTATCCTCAACAGGGAAGTATGATACAAAGTAAAAACACTTGATTTTGTCAGAATACAAAAGAAAAATAGATACCTTCTTCTGTATAATACAGGCTTTTCTTCTCCAGCACTTCTTGCTGAGCTGGAAAAAAGAGATGAGAAACATGGAAATACAAAAGTGAAAGAGAAGCGCGCAAATGAAACTTCTAATGTATAAAAGTCCTTCTAATGTAAAATCTGATAGCTCTGAAAGTGAATAATGAGCAGGTTCTAAACATTTGAAATGAAAAGAGTGAGGGTTTCACACGCTCTTTGAGCATGTCATGTTGGTTAAGGTGCTAACACATTAGCATGCGGTGTGACTGACTGGGTGTGAATTCGAAATACCCCAAATGCTTTTTAAAAAACAGAGCAAGTTCTTCATCACTCATTTGGTTGTAATGACGTCAAGGTCTACGTAAAAGCTAGCTACTCTCCATTACTTTTGTATTACAATTATTCACGGTTACATCATGATTCCCATGAAAGCACTTGCTAAATAACAAAAATCATAAGTGATGCAGTATTTTCAGTTCAGTCATGGATTACAATCTTCAAAAGCATAAAAAATGAATAGAAAGAAATGTAGTGTAACTATGTTATATAATTATTTACTCGATGCACAGATTATTTTGGAATGTAAAAAAATGAAGGAAGATCATGATCCCGTTTACCTGCGACGGTTCATCTCGCATCCCCCTCCCGGGTTCTTCCCCGGACCCCAGCTGTGTCTGCGAAAAGGAGAAAGCGAGCGTACTGTTGATCGGAAGAGAGAGGAGCGTAGAGGCACCTCCGTCAACCTGTCTTTGGCCTCCTCCGCCGCCTCCCCTCTGTGCCGCACCTCCTCCGAACTCTCGGCCGATGAGCTGGGGTGTCCCACGCTGGCCGTGTCGTCTGTGGAGGAACAGGAGATGGAGACCTCGCTGGTGCTGTCACCTCCACCTACTGCCTCCTGAGCCTGAGACACAAACGGCAGACAAACCGCAATTCATTAAACACTTCTTCGAAGTATAATGACAACACCCTGTCAATGATATACCGAATGGCATAATTTAAATACTGGATTTAAATAATTGAAGCATATATGCCTGTAAAATATGACATGAAATTAGATTTTGACAAGGAAAGACAACATTTATGAAGACAACATTGGGTGTCACTTTAAGAAAACAAACCGTATGAATCACACCCACGATCGAATAAGTCTGCTGAGCCAGCTGACGCAGACACATCTAGATTCGAACCCGACACACACTGTATGTTTATACAATGTGCAGTACATCTGCTTTCATACCCACCCCCACCCTACACCCTCAAGACTCCCTCACCCATCCGAACACCTTGTGAAAATACACTAACAGAGCTCACACACCTCAGCTTCAAGTTTTGATGGGTCTATTGTGCTGGGTGTTGGTGCTGAGAGAGAAGAGGCGAAGAGGATTTGTTGGGATTGTGAGGGTAAACCCCTCTTTTAACGGGCCTGAGAGACAGTTTTCATTGAGCATGTGTGTGAGCAATAACAGGGGGTGGTTTATAAGCATGTGTGAGCGTATATGGTTTGAAAAGTTCTAGGGAACTTCTAACCATCATGGCCACAGGATCTGTGGGGGTACACCATCAGGGGGCTTTAATACACAGGTGCCCTAAAAACGAATGAAACAGAATTGAGGTTACATGAAACTACATATTCTCAGATCAATAACGTTTAGTATTTCTTCCTAGTATCTGTAGGGTTTTTGCTTAGGCAAGGATCAATTTTATTACTATAAGTATTAAACTTCTTTGTCAACCTGACTAGAGACCACATTATCATACGGATTTTTTGCGTATTGAAGATTTAAAGTATTTATCTAAAGTATTACATTGTTTTGGTCATGTGGCCATATCTAGAGACCAGAATAACATGAAGATATTACTCGGGTCAGTTAGCAGCTAGCTAGAAACCAATACACCTCGCAACCACTCGTAACAACCTAGCAACAGGGTAGAAATACACTAGAAATTAATCAGAACACCTTAGCAACAGCATAGCTATGCCCTAGCAAATACATAGAAACACCAAAACAACCACCTAGAACTGCCTAGCAGTGTGTCGGCAGGTTGTACATTAAGACTTATAAACAACACTTTTTCCTCAAAAACATTGAATGATGTGAAATGCTATTATTAGGGTTACAAGATATATTTAAAGTTGAGTATTTGAACAACTGCTAACCGGACAAATTCTACTAATGCTGCTGCCTGAACAGCCTCCTAGTAGCCAAAACCAAACTGTGTAAGTTTTTTTTGTTTCTGGTCCGTACACAAAGTCCCGCTCAACCCCTGCTTTTGGAAGAATGCAAAATGGTTTCCAAATGACTTTCTGCATTCATCAAATTCACGTGTATTGCGCTGCCCACAGGGAAGCTTATACAGTGACATTATTTACAACAAAGGTAACTGACAATTGCACGTGTTAACCACATGGGGAACCATATAGCAAAAGTTCACTAGTGTTGCTTTAAATGACATATCACTAATATCACGAATGTGCATGTCGCAATGGTTTGCAATAACTTAATGACTGTACTCAGGGGTTAAATTGGGATCTGTTATGTGGTGGGGTTCTGTGGGGGAATTTTAGGGGTGTGTTTACAAAACTTATAATATTATCTTATTAACTCTTTCACCGCCATTGACGAGTTATCTCGTCATTAAAAAAAAACAGTTCCCCACCAAAGACGCGTTATTACGGCAATCAGTGTTAGTACTGTTTTACAGCAGGTGCCGCTATTACCCACCTTTGGGAAAAAGTACAGAACCTAGAACGTATATGTTTTAGCGTTTTTTAATGATTGTTCTGAGTGTAATCTGGGCGGAAACTTTGACAAAAAACTTTAATTATCTCAGCTGTTTAATCAAAATGATGCATTTTTGAAGAAACCTACCCACATCTACGGAGTGATAAAAAACGAACAAATGAAGATAGAAGAATACGGTTTCTTTTGTTTGAAAGCTAAGTCTCTGTTCTTTCATTTGCCATATTGTTTGTCCATATATTCTTTACAGAATATTTACTGTGAGCCATTAAAATTGGGTGAAAATGTTAAAAAACGCTGCCATAGACTGGCAACTTTTTTTAAAAGAGGCCCTCTTAAAGAGAGCCCTCTGCTATGAACAATAAAATAATATTTAAAATCATTCTATATGCCAGCAGTGTACAAGTGCACCGGACAAGAAGCAGCATTGCACATCAGGTCTAAAATCCACAAATAGGCGATGCACGTCTGGGCAATTTAGAAAGGAAACACAAATGTGTGCAGACACGATTTCTGCGTGAACGCAGTTAATGAGCGACTGTGAATTGGGTTAATACATGGCATACAGATCAATTTTTTTGCGATTATCAATGTAAGTGTATACACTGACAAAAAAAAGGTCAATTGTTAATTAAACTAGAGATTTATACTGGGGTATATCAGATTTATACTGGGGCACGATGGAGTGCCACTCAATAACACAATTTTTCAAGCATTATTGTATCACGTATAGTAAAAGGCCTTGTTAAACAAGTTTTTCAAAATTGTACAGCCCTGGTAGTTATTTTTTCTCTCTGTCTCTCACCTTTCTGAAGACGTTGTCCTCACCAGCGTCTGGACTGAGAAATCCATCCGTGTCACTGCTGGAGTCTCGAAATGTGAGCGATTCTGAAGTGCTGTGACAGTCTGGAAACTTCTCTGTGACAAACATACACAAGGACACATTTATAAAAAAGTATTTTATCTGGTGAACCCGTTAACATCAACCAAAGTCTAGAAAAAAGTAGAAAATACTCTTTTATATCTCAAAAGGTACGATTCCGACTTCAGAAAAGATCCTTGTACACCAGCGTGTGCATTCACAAGAGTAATACGTGTTAGACCTCAAGAGACCCGTTTGAAGCATTCTCCAACACTGCACCATTGCGTGGGTAACAAAACCATATCAGGTCACGTGGGTGACAAAACTCTCATGTCAAACCTCAACAGGTTCCATCACTTACAAAAAGTACCGTCTCTCTTGCTTTCACTTTAAATTCAAAAACCACGAACTCATTCTGTGTGAGAGGTTGGAGAAGACTTCAGCACTGGAAATGTGTCACAAAAGTGTGAGCTTGGTCAGCTGTCACACCCACCCCACAGGTGGCTTCATGGCCCGGGAAGAAAAGGAGGGGTCTTGTCTGGGTCACTACAGCTGCCCTTTCTCTTTGTGACCATGTGTGTGTGTTTATGTTTATGTTTGTGTCAATGACTGAAAGCTGCAGTGAAAGTAAACATCATTACTTCAGCTGTAGACAAGTGACAACATAACTGAGGAGAAGGGTCATGACAGGGCTTTGAAAAGTCGAGCATGCTTCACAAAACATAATAATCATGTACTATAGACAAAAAACAAGTCTCTTCACATCCTGACAGGAATCAATATGTAGTCTAAATACATATTTTCTTTAAAACACACCTTCTGTGTAAGTCTTAGAAACATAAAATGTTCTTAAATCATTTCATTCGTTTACGTATAACTTTGAGAATCCTGTTCACGCTTAAACCACAAACTTATAAAACTGCTACAAGTTCTATAAAATAACCGCAAATAAGATTACTATTATTGTAATTTTACATGCATTGTCCTTTTATGTTGTCTTCGAAATAAGAAGGCGTGGCTTTGGAGAAAGCATGTGAAGAGTTGGATCTTTTCCTTTAATGCCATCAAAGCTAGCTTGCTATTGCTATTCGTTACAAAACTGCCTTCCCCATAGATATCGATGACTAGATGCCGTGTTAGTACTGTTTTGAATTCCTCCATTTTGGAACTGTCTAAGCCGGTTGGTAAAACAGGGGCGTCAAGCACCATTTTCAAAAACTTGTAATTGTGATTTAATACATATTAAAACACAAATAGATTCTTATCTAAAAATTGTGGCCTTTATATTGGAACATTTTTTACAGCTAGATACTGCTCAATATAGTGCTATTTTACCAGACAGTGATGACATCAGCTGCATCTACGCCAGGGCTAGTCAACTTGCGGCCTGAGGGCCAAATGCAGCCCACCAATCATCTTTACCTGGCTCGCATTAACATTCAACTATGTCTAGAAATTTAAGACGGTGTCCTTGAAGAATTGCACGAGACACTGAGACACAACATTTTTGAAAGTCTTTGAAAGTCCCAACCGCTTCTACATTCATTACGAAAGTGTTTCCCATGGCTCATAACAATTGACATCTTATAAAGCAATTTGATCGGTATGTCCAAGACGTAATTATTTAAAACGTTATAATCTGCAACAGGCAGTCGGTTTCCGCCCGCGATAGGTCGCATTCCAAAATGTGTCTTATGCCCTTAAAAGTAACTGCAGGAAGGGTACTACACCATGTGAACGGTTGTCTCAGATAAGGGGATTTTTTAAAATAAATTCATTCATTATGTATGATTTGAACGGCCAAATTTACAAAAAACAGCTGTTCATCTCCCTCCAGAACTCGCACTACAAAGGATCTGACCTTCTTAGTGCTTGGGGCACCCGAAGATACGATAATAGTGTTCAGTTTTTGGCACAGATCAATTGATTCGCTTTATTATACACCAGTTTCACGTCAAGTGGCAGGAATTACTTTTGTGCTGAATTTAGTAGCATTTTTGACCTTCATTAATTCAACCAAATATCTTAATAAATAGGCAATCTTCATGAAAAAACAATGCCACCCACATTTTGGGCGGAATGGTGGTGAACAAATTAACAGCAATTTTATATTTGAGTTAACTTACGCTACAAGGAATATAAAATAAAATGAAAAAGAAGATATCTCTTTGAATTAAATATCATGAAAAGGCACAAATACCGCATGCGATATTTGTGTCCATGTTTTAATATATGACCTATAAGTGACGTATACAATGAACAAAAGTCAATAAATAACAGAAATACAAAATATAAGAAAGAAATGAGGATATGGTAAAAAACTGGCCCGCATCTTATTTATACTTTTGGGATCTGGCCCTTAAAGAAAAGTAGTTGAAGAACTCTGATCTACGTAATTGAAGCAGTTATTGATATCTATGGCCTACCCTACCTTCAAATTGTTCTATACTAGCGTTTCTCTAACCAAAGGCTTAACAAAGGCATGAGGTTGGGGCGGAACTAAACGCTTGCAGCCAGCACATATAGCAGACACACATCTGACGATAAATAACTTATAGAAAACCTGTAGCTCACTTACTATTTAACTACTATTATATTATTATATATTATATATATATTGATATCAAGTACAGTTCTGAACAGATTTACACACATAAAAATGTTAAATCATTTTAATATAAAATACTTTTTTTGAATTCATTCCTTTAAACAACAATGGAAAAACAATGCAAAAACAAATTACTATAATTATCATAAGTTGAAATTTAGGGGTTTGGGTTCAGGACACCCATCTCCAAATTGAAAGTACCCAATAAATGATGATCTTATATACATTAGGCCTACTGATATAATGCATATTATTGTGGGTGTCAATAGATGATAGAAGGACCTTAGTAAACAACTAAGATATGAATACTTAAATGCTTTTTAAATGTGTTTTTCGGATGTGGACTGCAGTTTGCACAAATTCTGCAGAATGGCCCATATACAAGTGGGGGGGCACTGCAGAGAGGCTGCTCGAGATTACAGAAAGTAAAATTAAGTACACCATCGAACAGAAATGTGATCTCGAGCGGTAAACTGGAGACATGATCGGTGCACGATTGAGAATGAATGGGTTTAAGGCGAGCGTAACCAAAAAGTTTAAGATTTGATAGGTTGAATGAATAACTTCAATTTCAGTCTGTTCATCATTTAAAGTGATCGCATCACTATAGAAGACTTCTCCATAAGTTTGATTCATTGAGGCATATGAACACAGCAACTACAAAACAAATTTGGTCCGAGGATGGTCGCTGCAAGAAGAAACATGAAAACTCTGACCAATAAGAGGACGTTTACTCAGATTTTTGACCGTTTTGAAATGTTGCCACATGAAAGCAAACTGAACCAAGACAATTCCAACATTGTCACAATTTGGCCTCTATTTCGGAATTAACCAAGTCAATTGGCCTGAAAACACCTCACACGAAAATATAAGAAAAAGTACAGTACGCATGTATTTTTTTAATGAAAACTTCATTGTAAGTAGACTGAAGTAATTCTACTGAAAGTTGGTATTAGATGACAAGGAACAGACATTGACGTCAAACCTCAGGAAAAGTTGTAAAATATAAGTGCCCGGTTTCACAGATTATTCTTAAGGCTAGTCCCAGACTAAAATAAATTTCAGCGGTTTTAATGGTCAATTACATTGTTTTGTCTCAAGATGCACAACCTTAATATTTTTATCTAGGACATTTTAATAAAAGCAACTTAAATATCCTAATTTAACCAGGCATAGACCTGGTTTAAGATAAGTCTTGTCTGTGGGGCATGGCAAAACATTTCTTTTTTCGGCAACATGATCCAAAATGATGTGTTATCAACTAAAAACGTTTTTGTTTTATCGGCATAAGACAGGATATGAAAATATAGCCTTGGGAGCGCTTTAAATAACCGCATGCAAGTATCACATATTTATTTTAGTCGGGTGTAATCCTAATGTAAACTCATAAGTATTAAAAATGGGATGATATCATGCCAGGGATGCATAATGGTCTTACCTGGGGATGCAATGCTGTGTCTCTTCTGGGGAACACTGGAACACAGCGCGTCTTTGTCTCTATGAATCTGCAGATAGAAAAGGGAAGATGTGGTCTCACACTTATGCATGTGACTCTGTCTAAATGGAAAGAATGAATAGACAAGCCAACAAAACATATAAAGCTCAGATTACACATAGTTAGACCTATCTGTGTGAAGCTCAAGATGTTTGACATTTTCTTTCTTTACGAGTCGAGGCCAATCAATTTGAAGGTCATTTATAAGTAAAACTTTGCATTCATTTTGCTCAAGGACTCCAGCATGTGCGCTTTCAGTTCAGTCTGTGGTTTGTGGACCCACGTAACAGCTGCATCTCACTCATCGCAGACCACACAACAGCCTGGAGGGACAACAGCGGCGACAGCAGTCCAGACTTAATGCTCAGATGATCCACCCAAGCCAGAGATCAAATTAAATGAAAACGTTGGAAATGCGTACTAAACTTACACTATTAGATCTGACTGGATAAGCACATTCAAAGCTGCTGCAAAATAAAGCAACAACCACGAGTGGTCTTGGGTTACAGTGATGTTACCCCCTACTGTAAAGTACAATAGAGCACACAAGGCCGTCACTGGGATACTTGAATTATTCTGGTGATGGAAAGTTTGCACATTGTCCATTGAAAATTTCATGGAGATGTTGTACTTTGTACTTTGTTGTACTAAACATTGAATATTAGATATTATTGACATTTATTCATTATCAACATAAAATTTAGATAAAAACTAAGGCTAATGGGCCAAAAATGGCACTAAAGGGCAATTTAAATTCTCCTTTACGCCCAACCGGATAACTATTCAATAAGGTCGCTAATTAGCATGAAATCGTACATTGTGAATCGTACAAAAACTGTTGCGATAACTAGAAAAAAAGCAACACTGAAATCCCACCCAAACCCTGTCCTTAAACGTTCCTGGCACGAAAGCAAATCGTACTAAAAATGTACAAATGAGATTCTATGAATTCATACGAATAAGCCGAAATTAGCAACATCGTATAACAGTTACGTTTTTGCTGTGAGATTATGTTGTTTAAGGCTCAAGAGCAGCGCCAAACCGTAACTTGTCATAATGAAATATATCAAAACTCATGTTAACTCTTTCACCGACATTGACAAGTTATCTCGTCATTTAAAAAAAGTCGACAAAGACGAGTTATTACGGTAATCAGTGTTTGTACTGTTTTACAGCAGGTGGCGCTGTTACACACCTTGGGGGAAAAGTACAGAATCCCAGAACCTAGAACGTATATTTCTTATAGGTTTTTAATGATTGTTCTGAGTGTGATCTGGGCGGAATCTTTGACAAATACGTTAATTATCTCAGCTGTTTAATCAAAGTGATGCTTTTTTTGAAGAAACCTTCCCACATCTAAGGAGTGATAAAAAAGAACACATGAAGATAGAATACAGCAAAGACTCTGTTCTTTCACTGGACATATTGTTTGTCCATATACTCTTTACAGAAAATGTACTGTAACCCATTAAAGTTTGGTGAAAATGTTAAAAAACGCTGGCGTTGGGTGGCAACTTTTTTTTTAAAGGCTGGCGGGGAAAGAGTTAAAAGAGACACTCAAGAGAATGATGAATTCCTACAAAAAAACATAGGGATAATACGAGGATGGTTTGGTTTTCAGGAAACAGATACTAAACAAAATTCTCAACACAAACGTAAACTTTACGACTGCAAGCACCAGTGTTTGTTCGTTTAGGGTTTCATATCATGTTCGTTTTATTAAGGTAAAAGAAAATGAGGAATATGTAACGATTAGGGATGTAACGATTCACTCAGCTAACGATGCGACTCACGGTACTGATCTTACAATTAAAAAAAAAAAAAATGAGAGATCAAATTGGTTTTTTAAGTCTCTTTGGATAAAAGCGTCTGCTAAATGACTAGATGAGACAAATAAGAAATGAACAACTGCCCTTCTATTAATTCTCAAATGCTGCACATTTCTTTGTAAAATAAAAATGTCTTTCAAGTCAAATAACAAAACTAAATTGCAATTTTAAAATAAATTTCAAATCAAATAAAAAAAGAATAATACAAAAGTATCTTCAATATAAACAATGACGGACTTTTCCTGATTTATTTAATTTTAAGAAATATCCTCTGCCTTACAAAGTTCAATTTCACTCTGAATAATTGTGGTTATGATATGATCAAATAATCAAACAATGTCTGGCTTACCTGCCCACTATATGTCAGCTTTTGATGAGAGGTAGTTAAAGAGCGAATACATGCCCTCTATTGGAAATGTTTACACAGATCTCATGTTACGGGCAGCGCTGCTACTGAACAGCAACCAGAACAAAGCACACACAATAGAAAGCCTGTATTGAAGTGACCTGCGGCCCTGATGGGTATTCAACCAGCTGGAGAGCTCGCTGAAAAACCCCTTCGCCTTTGTTATAACCGGCTAAACTTTGTCACGGGGTCAACACAGGTGATTCAGGATTGGACAAGAGGAAAGACGGTCAACAAAGGACACAGGTGAGGGAGAGAAAGATGTAGAACGAGAAGAGCCAGAGGTGAGAAATGGGACCATACAATTAAGTACACCATACACTACCAGTCAGAAGGATTGGTTCTAACTGCTACTCACTTATTCAAATTTTTTCCACGTGGAAACGTGGTCTAAAAAAAAGGTTAAAAGTTTATCACAATCAAAACATTGTTATATTTGATATTCTTCATTATTTGCAGAAATGTTCTCTTGGCATTTTATCAAGCAACTTCTTGAGGTTTAAACCTGAAATGCTTTTTAAACATTATTAAAGTGGTTCCCATCTATTCTCAGTTTTAGTATTGGCTGCTCTTTTCTTATTATTAAGTCATCCATTTAAAAAAAATTGAGTTTATAATAAAAAAGGTTTATATTTGCACAATTATATATCAACTTATTTCTGCATTTTTTATATTTAAGCATCCACATTTGGTTTAAAATAATGAGAAACATTTTACTCAAGAGTTCTAACTTTTTACCGGTAGTTTATATGATGATAAAAAAAATTGACAACCAAATGAATTCTTTATGACACAACAGCGTAATAATGCTTGTTTTTAATATGTGCACTGTTTCCACCTTTTTCACGGTTTAGAGAACTGTTTTAAGAAAGGCCAGTGTGTCCTCAAGTGAGAAACAAGAAAATAATAAACATTTAAAGGGACGGTTTTTACTCACCCTCAGGTTGTTCCATATCTGTATGAATGTATTTTTCTGACAAACACAAAGGAAGATATTTGGAAGATCTGTTTGGTTACTGACATTGTTCCAAATATCTTACTTTGTGTTCAGATGACAGAATTTTCATTTTTGGGTGAACAATCCCTAAAAATGCATATATTTTATTTGCAAATCCACATTCTTGGCACTGCAGTACAACAATAATTTTGAGGAAGATTCAAGCTTCTTTTAGTCCTTTTCGGATGTTTTACCTTATCCAGTTACTGTTCTATGCTACTAAATCGGTTTGATTAAATATTTTTAACAGACCATCAGAATCACCGGCAATGTCCATTGCGTCAAAAACAAAGAAAGAGCAAAAATAAAATCCTTCCGCAAGTAACTTGCACTTTTCTGTTTCAACCACAAAGCCCAAAACTTATTCAATGCAGATTCAATGACTGAGACCTTCCTTATCTTACTTGATTTTTGTCTTATCTCACTTGACAGGTTATTAACTTTCAGTTTGTCCTCGGGCACGTGAGGCTCAACGAGCAGTTCACATTTCCATCCTGGCCGGGGACTAATTATGTTTACACCCACTGAAAATCAAGTGGCCACGCACAGTTTAAAAGCAATACACAATACACAACGATCTATTGATGAGCTGGCATACAGGAGCACTGAGCGGCCACTGTGTGCTTCTGAAGGCAGTACGCCGGAGAACACTGATGTCTGTTATACTGCCTACAGACAGGCACATTGGGTTATTCCCAGCAGTTCCCACCAGACTGTGTGACCGTATCACAAATCTGCTGCCTTGGAAAAACAAATAATGTCATGATAAAGCGATAAAGGCGGTGAGAGATGGTGAAAACTAGCACATAGCTGTAAAGAGCTGTATTGTTTTAGCGAGCAGCTGTGGTGTAAATCTAGAAAACAACTGTGATATTAGAACTGGTCCACATGTTTGTTTCATTAGTGTACAGGTTGTTTTCATTGTACGTCTGAATTCCTTTTTTATTTGTTCACACTGAAGCATATTCTGAATTGATTTGCAATTTCTCAGATTGACTCATCTTGCAAAGGTTGATATCACATCTGTTTGTCTGGACCGTGTAAGCGGTATCACGTCAGTTGCCATAGTACAGCATCGACTAAAGCATCAGCGCGTCAATAACTGCGTCAGTGTGATGTCAGAACACCAGGTCATTATGAACTGAGGGATGTAACAATTATGAGGAAAATATTAGTGAATTTTACACATGTGAATAATACTTAGATTGCGCATACACTACACAAAGCTTTAGACCAGTGGTTCCCAACTCTGGCCCGCGAGATCCATTTTTCCTGCTGAGTTTAGCCCCAACTCAGATGTATAACACCTGAACAAGCTAATCAGCGTCTTTGGAAATAGATGCATTTAACTTTAATTGCGTTTTTTTTCTAATATACAAGAAAAGAAAGAAAAGTATTCCTTGCCTGCAGCTGTTATAAATTTTTGACTACAGCCGACTCTTGGCTCTTGACTAAATAAGCTTTGCTCATGTGTTGAGTGTCATCTCGTTGCCAATCCTCCCTAAATTCCTCTCAAAGCTGAGCTTCTGTTTGAATGGCAAGTACAACTACACAACAAGCGTACAAAATTTGTAAAACATCTTCGATAATACACTTGAATAAATGAATTGTGATGAATCGATTCTAATATTAATGTATGTGCTTATACAGTATTACATATGCGTGTTGTGTTTATTTATATGTCTATATAAGTAGACAACCATACATGTATATATTTACTGTAAGAAATAAGTGATTTAAATATGAATTGTATACACACACATGTTTGTGTGTGCATATACATATAAATATACGCGGCCCACACACACACAAGTGATAGAAACACAAAAAAAAATCGATTAATCGCGATTAATTGATTCGACAGCAATAGTTTTAATTCGTACCATTTAGGTTCACATACTGTACATATAAGTTTGGTACTGATATGCACTTTATGGAACCATTATGTAACGTTTAAGGTACTCATTTGAAAAATACTTTTTAAAATGATACAATAAAACGCTTGTCAGAGCTTTTGTGCCCTTTTCTGACAGTATATGACTACTGATATTCTCATTTCTAATAATAAACACATTTCTAAAATGTATCAGTGTGATCATTTGAAAAGCCTAGAACAGCAGGAAGTAAAAACTGGGCATGCATGGATTAGTAGATATTATTTGCATCATTAACTGACAAAAAGCTGACTGTAAACAAAGCTCATTTTAATAGATAAGATAAAGAGTGTCCGTTGGACTAATGTGCATTTATTGATTTCTTTTATTAAAGTATATTCATTACTGACTTTCAGTTTATAAATTCAAAAAGCACTAATGTGAATGCAGAAAAATTGCTACAGGACATTCAATTTTCATGCTTTATTATTTGAACAGATGATAACAAAAACAAATGACTGGAGAAGCAGGTCATGCACTTGTCCTTATTATGCTCCTCAATTCTCTGGCCTTCAATGATCTTATGGATCTAACCATAAAGGAAAACGTCCATGTGAACATGTCAATCCTAAAATGACATCTTAGAAAACACATAACGCTGTCTCAACGTAACCAACCTTTTAACAACCTTTAACGTAACAATCTACAGCAGTGGTTCTCATCCTATGGCAACATCCTATTTTGCATTCACTACAAGTCCCTGTACCTTCCTCTGCTCCCCGTAACACTCAAATACAGAGCCCAACCCTCAAGTCTGCTCCAGAGCCAAGCATGGTCCAATCTTGCTCTGCAGATTCTGGCACTGTTGCCGTTCTCACTGCATATTTGTGGAGTCAGGGGAGAAACCAAAAAGGCGATGCCAGCAGACTCTGTCGAACGCAGGGTATTCAAAATTGTACCCAATAAAAACACATCTGGTTTGAAAACACACAGGCTGAGCCATAGTTTGTGATTGTAGACAACAAAAGGTCTTCAAGATAAAATGTTTGGCACAATACATTGGTGTTAGTGGGATCTGATTGTGGCTATGCTCCTTGAGGGACATTCATTGGCTGTTTCCAAGCTCTGCCTTGGGAAACTGTGCATAGCTCGAGAATCTCGGTCTGTCCTGATTGTAGGATAGTGAATTTGTGTTGCTGTACACGGCTATGAAGTCACTTGGCCAAGGGCCCATTTCCATCATTCTCTCCAGGCTCAGAGCCAAAGGAAACCGTTAGGATTTGAGCAGCGGCTCCCAGACTGTCACTAAATTCATTCGCCCCTTCGACTCGCCCGGTTCTCGACCTCCACAGATGACTCCATTTACAGTCAAAACATTGCAGGCGAACCGTCCCGGAGGCACTGGCTTGAGCCAACAGCCATCTAGTCTTTAAGAGTCATTAAGAAAAGACGACTTACAAAGCCATCTAAAGTAATGTACTGGCGATTTGAGATTCAAGTCAGAAACAGCATTCGAAACCGAGTCAAAAACATGACGCAGGAAATGTATTTATTTCATTAAGTTTATGTATCTGGAATCTACTGGATCGTAAAAATAGGTCTCTGCGATAGAAGTGGTCAGAGGTAAGGGGGTAAAAAATTAGAGGCCTTGATGTTGAAGAGGCGGAGCAAAAAATTACGTTTCGATACAAATTCTACGACAGCTAATTTTTATTTATTTATGTGCACTGATTATTCATTCACATCTCACATTAAAAAACTTAAATAAATAATTAAATCAATAATATACTAATTCAAATGACTCATTGATTATAGCCGACTATTTGAGTTAAAACAAGGAAAATGAGTCATGAATTGCAACGTGAAAAAGCACATTTCAGACATGGAAAAACGTTGAACATTAAACAGCTTGTAAGGATTCACTACACATCCAGATAAAAATCTTTCAGGTTTGCATGCGGCTTGAAAAAAGCAGTGACATCTGGGCTAATGACTAAAGACCAATCACGCCTGTATTTTCAGTGCATGATAAAACTGGCAGAAAAGTGCTCCAGGGTATCTGTCGGTTAAACCACATGAAACTTCTAAAAACAAACCCCACCTTGTGCACATACACGCGTACACACACTCATTCAGATGAGCTGACATGATTTGTGCATGTCGTTTACCTGTCTCCACCCAACACAAAACTATGAATCATATTTTAATCCAGAAGACAATAACATCTGGTGCTTGGAAAGAACAGCTGAGTGCATTAAGTCCATCAAGTTTTGCAGGAAATCATTTTCGCTATTGCGCTTTAAGTTGTCAGACAACTTACGATTTCTGTAAAAACACACAACTTTTTAAAATCAGTACTGAATTGTATGACACAACCATAAAATAAAATATTTTTTACAGTTTCTGGAACGCAATGAGATTAAATGGAGATCAAACGTGTTCGATATGAATTTAGCTACAACATCCATGTAAATTTTATAGCACAACTACGTACAAGTCTATCCACAACGTCTTTTATTCAGGATAAATTTGTGACACAAAGTTTATATGTAAATTAAGATACCCCTAAAACGTTTTTGAATAACAAGCATTAATATGTTGTGTTTATATTGCAGAGTTAAGCAGAAAATACATTAATTTAGATTCTTAGAGTTTAATGTACAACTACTGATCTACTGCGCCATACATAACACTTTATTAAACTTTTTAACTAAGAAAAACTCTCCAAGAAAGTTTACCATAAGTTTCCTAACACGCAAGGTCACAATTCAATGACACTGAATGTAAACACATCATTCTTACCTTGATCAAAACTACATCCACAGTTCTCTCTCCCTTGGCACACAAACTGTACCGCCGCTTGTGTCGCTCGTACATCTTCCCAACACGCGTACGCAAAAACCGTGACACTGAACGCTGCTTATATCCCACATTAGGTCCTGACAGACACAATCTCCACGGCTGAAGCGTTTGGAAAAATGAGACGCTCCTAATCTTTCACATCTGCGTAAAGGGCCAGCCCCTTTCCCTCGCTCTCTCTTTCTCACACACACACACAAACACACTCGCTCTCACACACACGCTCTCACATATGCAAACAGACTCTTTTCCTCTTTCGTCTCTGCAGGCCAATCCCAGCCTCCCAAATACTCCTGTTCACATCTGCACATGGGCCAATCCTACAATACAGAGAACTGTCCTATCCTCGTTCCCTAACCAAGTCTTATTTGATAAAATGATTGAGTTTATATTAGTTCATGTTATCGCGATAACATACTTGAAGGTAAAGTCACCCGAAAATGAAAACTTGTTCCAAACCTGTATAAATGTCTTTGTTCTGTTATATATATATATATATATATATATATATATATATAATACATATATTTAGAAGAATGTTAGCGACTGAGATTTCATTGAATATTATTAAAATGGTTGTCAAAGGTGCCCGAGAACTGCTTGTTTCCCTCAATTCTTATAAAAAATTGTGTTCAACAGAACAAAACAAATTATAGAATAATTATTTGTACTATGGTACACTCTCAAAAAAAGATTCTTCGATGCATCTGAAAAAACATCTGAAAAACCTTTCTGTTTCAGAAAAGGTTCTTTGTGGAGATAAAGGGGTTCTTTTGATTATAAAAAAGTAAGAAAGAGATGGTTGTTTAAAGAACCTTTCAATGAATGGAACCAAAAATGCTTGGTCAATGGCATCGCTGTGAAGAAAGTTTTAGGCACCTTTACTTTTAAGAGTTTAGTCAATGGTGCCCCAGAGACCAAACAAACAAAGAAATTTATACAGATTTGGAATATGGCTGTCAAACGATTAATCGTGATTTATCACACCAAGAATAAAAGTTTGTGTCAAACAAAATATATATCTGTGTAATGTGCATATTAATTTTGTATTTATAAACATACTGCATACACATACCTGTGTACATATTTAGGAAGAAGTTACATATAGTTGATTGATAATTTAAAATATATAAACATTTCATTATTTTACTATATTTTATTTTTGGTATGTATGTGTTTGAATACAAAATGAATATGCATAGTACACACACATATATTATCATAAACACACTTTTTTATGCTGGATCCAATTAATCATTTGACAGCCCAAGTTTTGGAACAACTTGAGTGTGAGTAATTCATGACAGAACATTTTTGGGTAAACTATCCCTTGATAGTTGCTATCCAAAACGTTATTTTGTTTAAAAAAAAACTGTTATTGAGCAAGTACATAAAAAGTCACGTAACTTCAACATATATAAAGATATGTAAAGTAACCTGCAATGTCATGTTTTAAACAGAGATGGCAATAGAGAGGCAAAATCACAATCTCTGTGTTTCTCGAATCAGACTCTCTCTGACACCTTGCTTAAGCTCTTCACTGTTCAGCATATAAACACAGATACGCAAAAAACACACCTTCTCCCTCAATGAGACATCACAGGGCAGCACCTAATAAGTGTTCTTCAGAGGAGAAACAGGCAGGACTCGTGGCTTTATAATGTCTGCAGGGTGCTGGACATAACTTGCAGGAAAAGACCCCCCAAACTCATGGTTCACTTAAAAGGGAAACCCCAACCCCCATTCCCAACAGTTGTAAAGAAAACTGTGGAGCAACAGCTGGCCCAGGGGTCACGGCGTGACACGGTCAACGTCCAGCAAGAGAACGCCTGATCAATCTAAATCGCATCCATACGAATATGTACAGACAGCAAAACAACAGTCTTTTACCTCACGACTTTTATGCTAAAAGAAATGGCCACATGACCAGTCGAACAGAGCCCACCTCTTTTCGGCCCATGCGATCTACTAACTTTTTTGCTTCCATTTCTACGGGAACTGAGGCAGCTGTTTGGATTTATGGGTATTATAGTTCTTAAAAATTTTTGTTTATGATTCTGAACTTACTTGTTAACCTTTTTTAACCAGCTGTGTTCAAATCTTTCCTAATGTGTTGCAACATTATCTTTCATAAATCTCAGAGCATGTGGTAAGTCTGCCTTCAAAGATAAAAAACAACATATCGCCCAAACACACACACAAAAACACGAGATAAACACAAACACATGACCACATGGTGTCCAGCGACAGTGTCTCCACTTTTCCCTCCAGTCCTCTCAGAACGTAAGCAACTCCACATGACTTCACTGTAACTCTACCACCTCTAGTGATTCTATGACCTCACAGACTCAACAACTACTGTTTTACATTGAATAACACAAGAGAAATCAACTTGCGTGTGGAGCACTTTACAATAAACCATCTGAACTTGAAAACAAGGTTAGCAATTCTAAAGAACACAAGGCTTAACATATTACAACTACAATTGCATATTATTGAAACTAGTGACAGAAATAAAAAAGTCAGTGCTTACGACTATTTAAATGTTTATCATATTTGTATCTTCATACCATTACGTAACAAGGGGCCTGAAGATGAAAGCAATAAATACATCTGTTTGCGGTTAAACCAAGGGCTTAAACTACAGGGTCCCACTAAAATACAAAGTGACAGGAGGTTTTTCAAGGAAATTTCGCCCCCATTTGGAGTCTAGTGCTTACAATGATCTGTTGACTTTGTGCTGAATGTTGGGCCATAATGTGTAATTTTTCAGTTTTGTTTGTGACATATTTGAAACACATAGGCTTATAATAAATGATGCAAAGCCTCTTACATAATAAAAAGTTAATATTTGATGTGTTCAAGTGCACCCAAACTGTGGTTTATAACATAAATGTTTATATTATAGAATTAACATACAAAAGTGAGTGTAGCGGTAAAGCTTTAATAAGTCAAGATCTACTATGACCGGTCAGATTTTAGTCATTTAAGTCATGTCATAACATACACCCACAATGTATTTCATAAGTGAAGTGAAATTTTGTAAATCAAATATCTCGACTACATCCACTGTTGTGTAGGCACTAACCATTGGTGCGTTTCTGTCAATGTCCTCATCGGTCCATGTTGTCTTCTGAGTGTCCACTTGATCCTCAGAACAGCCATCTGCCCCTGTGATAGAACAATTAGCATTTAGTATAGTAATAAAGAAATATATTGTACTAAAATATATTATATTATTTAAAACATATTAAAGGAATAGTTGACTTGACAATGGTGATTTTTATTCCTACTATGGAAAGTCAATAGGGAGCATTTGTTGGGATGAAGTATTCTTTTAAGGTATGAGGTAAATATGGTCAAGTGGAAAATATCAGTCATATTTTTATTAAGGGAAAAATGAACAGAATTTCCTGCGGCACAAATCCGTCAACCAATCACGGATATTTCTGGCCTTACATCTCGGCAAAGATAACAATATGCTTGAAAAAACATGGGTGTATAAGCAATCTTTTTTAGTCACTGTGAGAACAGAGAAAGAAGTTCAGGAAATGGACGATGACCTCGTCTTGTAACACTACTTCCCTGGTCAACCCATGACATCACCTGTTGCTAAGATACAGTCTGTTGTGTACATAAGTCATGATGTATACACCCTGTTCTCTCCAGGAAGGAGCATGATGAAGATGTACGGGCCATATTCAATTATACTTTTGGATTCAAAAGGCATAATTACTGAATTTTGGTTGATCATAGAAGGCGTAGTGCTTTTGGAAAATCCTCTTACGCAATCACACTGTAATACGCTATTATTGTTGAGATAAATCATGGACTTAGGCAGTGGATTTTAGTCTTGACTCATAAAATAATGGTGCTTAAAGGCTGCCGTAGAACAAAAGATGGTTTCTTAAAAGAACCATTTCTTTCTTACCCTTTTTATAATCTTTTGCCACTAAGAACCTTTTGTGAAACAGAAAGGTTCTTCAGATGTTAAAGGTTCTTTAGGGAACCATTTAGAGAAAAAAGGTTTTTCTATAGCATAACGATGCACCTCTATTTTACAAGAGTGTTGCAGAAAACCAAGGCATTTAAAAAAAAAGAAAGAAAATTTCACCATATTTGCGTAAATGTGTCAGTGCGTGTTAAAACGCTACACTCGTCTTTGTCACTTTTTTGCAAATATCCAATCACAGTTCATGAGGTACAGGATAAACAACACAGTAATCAACCGGCACATCTTGTACAACTAAAATACAACACAGAAGTAAATATTTTTGTGTCAGAGAATCCATGTCTGTACCAGATGATATCCCTGGGCTATATGAACATGTGTTGAAAAACAAAACTATCTGTATAATCAGACATGAGTAAAACATCATCTTAGTGGATTTTTCGTATCATAGCAAACAAAGTGCCGTGGCGAAAAAAGAAATGCCGTCAAGACTAAGGTTATTTTAGTTTACGAATGTTTCTGTTAACGAGTTCACCTGAGCAGATTATGAAGCTGGCATGGGTAGTAAAAGTATGCGCGTTTGGCGTTCTGTCCGGGGAGCGGGTTCAGAGCTTGCCATTACCATCCGAACCCGCAACGCTCCCGCCCCCCAATAGGTGCGAGTGCGCCGAACTAGGAAACGGCCGAAACCCAGAATTCAATTTTCCTGCTATCAAAAGCTGAAGTAGAGGAGCCGGGGAGGTGGTGGGATGTGAAATCCTTTAGAGATGGCTTCAGGTAATAATGTTTGTCTATTCATTTTATAGGGTAGAGTCTATGATTGCTGTTCGCGAACCAGCCGGTCTGAATTGTATGCTCTGGCTTCTCCCGAACTTTGTTAATCGTTAGTCAACCATTAACATCATTTCATTGAAATCAGATAAAATACAGCGCAAACATGTTTTGAAAAATTGAACTAAAGGAAAAATGTTAATGTTGCCTTTAAAATAAACTGAAATAAGTTTAAAACACAAAAATAATAATATAATAAAATTCATTTCATTTAGCAATATAACAAACTAACAAATTAATTATAAATGCCAAAAGCATATACCAAAATGGGTAAAACTTTAACTAAATTAACATAAACATGAAAAATCTAAAACAAATCTTATAAAAAAAATGTTTTACTAAATAATACCAAAAAATCAAAACTATAATAACTATAATAAAAATCCTTTAGCGGAGATGGTTTGTTCGTTTGATAGTTCTTTATATTTACAATACAGTGTGTTTTTCACATATATAAAATTCATCTTATAAAGGGTATAGACCACTTTGGAAAACGTAAGCTGTGCTTATCAAACTGCAGTTGCCTTGTTATGATTTAAGACATAATAACTAAAAAAATACAGCTAACACAATAAACCAAACTCTATTATACTCTATAAATATTAATAAAAATAATATGAAAATCAAATAAAACCGGAAAGCTTCTGGATCAGTGTTTACATCTTGCGAAGTGGTCGATAAAACTGCATCTTTGTGTTTTATTGTGACTAAATATTGTTCTATATATACAGTATATGAAGAGTTTGGTTGAAAAACGAGATAAAGATATTTCAAAATTCAAGTTTTTTTATTATGTTATCATGTTTTAATTCTGTTTTATGGTGTTAGTTATAGCTGGAATACACAACAAGACATTTAAAATCTGAACAAACTTTTTTAAAGCTAGACATTATACACTTGCAGACTTTTTAAAAGTTTCAAGTAGAAACACTCTAACTGATAAAATCTGCAGACTGGCACAGACTTTCTGAAAATCTATGTAAAACATCAAAACAAACCAACGGCAATTGGAATACACACTAAAAAACATGTTTTTTTTTAAACGGACTTATCTCATTTTGGACCAAACCCTTTATATGTTGTTGATTAAGGAAAATAAACACTTGTGATTTCATAGCTGTTGTACAATACAATGTGTTTTTATTTATTTGTATGTTCTTCTTATTTTGCATTATTATTATTTTATAGAGCATATGTATACTAATACTCGTCATGGTTATAAAAATAGATCTGTATATTTTATGTGACTAAATATTGTTATGCAAGTAATCAATAATTATATATTTTTAAATATTTTAGTATATATATTGCTGTATTTTACTTATATCTTTTTACCATGTATGCATTTACCTTATTTGCTGTTTATTAAAAAAAAATATATATTTATAAATTGTATACATTTACCATTAATGGTAAAGAAAACGGATTATGCACATTTTATCTGCAAATGTAACTTATTCTAATTCTTTAACTCACCTTTCAGCAGGTCTTCTTCATTAATTGGTTGTGCAATCTCATGTTCCTCAACCTTTGACTCTTGGACTCCTTTAGGATATAATCCTGCCATGTCCTCCTGAGAATCTCGGATATGTAAGCCACCAACTAAATGGTCATTGTAGACCAAAGAATTTGACGGACTTTCTTCTCTGTCTCTTGGGTCTTCTTCAGAGATCCCCGTTTTCTTATCCAGTTTGTCTAAAAGAGCAAGTAGGATGCCATGATCCCCAGATTGATCTGTATGCATAAACACTCTACCTACTTCCGTTTCTGAAAAGTCTGTTTGTGATGTGGCCTGCGTGACCTCATGGTTTGAGGTCATATCCTGCATCGGATCCTGAGGACTGTCATCTGGGATATTCACAATCTCCATATCTTCAGGCATAGATGACTCAACAGCTTCCTCCGGTGTCGCTTGAGCTTTGCAAAGGAGTGTGTTCATCTGAACGTTACTACCATGAAGATTGTCGCAATTTATTAGAAATCTGTCTGAGGGCCAGAGTTCAACATCATCGGGTTCTAAGGTGTCCTTGCTGGTGGGCGTGTGAGGTTCTGGTTCAGTTTGTGATGTGTCAATACATCTCTCTTCATCCTGCTCACCTTCTTCAACCATTGAATCAAGAAATGTTTTTTCTACAGGAAACAGTTCTTGGTTTATTCTACACAGTTGAAGCGAAGATTCCTCATAATTGTTAACCATCCTTGAGGTCATTTCGCTAAGCTTGCATACTGTGACATCCTTCTCCTGACTTCCATTCGTCTCGGAGAGTGACGATCCTTGTAACTCCTCTAACTTGTCATGAGCATCCTCAAACAACTTGTTGTCATCCTGGTCAACAGCTTTTGAAAAATCAAAATGACCTCGACTGTCTTCCACATTACAGAAGATACCACAAACAACTTCCTCCTCTCCACCCTCGGATCCCTCCAACTCACGGGTTCCTGGTTCATCATGAAAGTCTTGACAAGCGTACATTTCCCTCACGGCCAAACTTTGTTCTGAGCAGTCCGCTTCTATATCTTGCTCCGGGTTCATCAATGAATCGTTTCTATCTATTTCCTCCTCTACATATGAATCTTCCAAGACCGAGTGTAAATCTGGTGGTTCTTGCTCGACCTTCTCTAGTCCTAACGCATCTACAAACACATCCTCCCCCTCATCGTCGGTCTCAGCTCCATGAGAACAAGATTCAACATCCGAGCTTTCCGTTGTGTCTAAAGACTGAGTGATTCCCATATCTCCTACCTCTTCTGTGTAACCAAACTCAGATTGTTGCTTTGCCTTTGAATTTTGTCCTTCTTGCTGAATCTCCCCCTCAGCCCGACCCGATGTTTCACAGATGAAGTCGTCCGCTTTATCAGTTCCCTCTTGCTGTCGTCCACAGGAAAGCGCTTTACAGTTTATAGTCTCACTCTTGGATCTCCTCTGTAAACCATCACTACTATCTCCCGCATCCCCGGCACTTACCACACCAACATCTAAACTCTCCTCTCGCTCTGTGTAATCTCTCTGACTGTTTTCACAAGCATACACCCGCTGATTTTCACTGTTGCCATTGTGTAAGGAAGACACTGTAGTTTCACAGCCGAGCGAGGAGACTCCGTCACCCTCCCTGTTGTGTAACAGATCCAGACGGTCCTTACATGCTTTGTTTTCTTTTGTGCTAAAAGGAGTGAACCCCAGCTCTCTTATATCAAGGGAGTCGCGCTGCGTCTCCTCCAAACAGGGATCTCTGGTCTCAAGGCTGTCGACACATTCTTGGGAAGTGTGCAGAGACTCGGAGCTCTGGTGAAACGCAACTCCTCCCTGATCATGAACACAGAACAACAGCTTTAGTGTTTCTCAACTTCAACAAGCTCACTGTCTGCTGTCAAAATTGGACTTGTATTGTAAATGCTATCTGGAAAGTTAGTGAGTAGTAATGTGGAGAGGTCTTCTTGGCAGATGTGTTGGCTATGAGTTGGGCTCTAAGTATGAAGTAGTCCTTTAGTCCAACCAAAACTAAAAATTCTGACATCATTTATTCACCCCCACATTGTTTAAAATCTGTTTATGACTCTATATTATATGAAACACTAAAGAAGATATTTTGATAAAATTTGGATTTTGTGTCGTTGCATTAGAAGTCAATGGGACCGGTGTTGTTTGGTTACCAACATTTTTCAAACTAACTTTTTGTGTTCTGAAGAAGAAAGAAACACAAAGGTTTGGAATGACATGAGGGTAAAGGATGAAAGAGTTTTCAATTTTGTCAAACTAAATTCCATTAAGAAATTGTATGAACTGAAGAGGCAAATACAGTAATATAGAATGACTGACAGTCAAAATGACTCGACCCACCTTGCCCTGTTGATGGCAGGCGATCAATCTGTGCAGTTGCAGGATGTCAGCCTGCAGGTTGGGTGGAGCGCTGCCCGCTTCGCTGCTTATAGAGAGGGTGTGAGAGTTCAGAGAGGGGTGGTGCTCTACCGTAAGTGTGCCAGAGGAGATCTGTCCGAGCGCCTCAATCTCGATTCCTGCATCTGAATCCCCCCTACATAAAAACATTGATTAACATCATCTTTAAGCAGAACAACATACTGCTTTTATCAAGATATAATTTAGTTGCAGTAACTTTTGTTGAAGAGACAGCAGAGAATGACTCAGATGTAAATGTAATACTCATTTACCAAAGTGTTCATAATAAGAGTAATGTCTGAAATTTGTGCCTCTTGTGTTGACTAATTCTGGGTGGAGTGATCTTTTACAGTGAGGTCACATGGAAGAAACATCCACGTCTTCACAAAATGATCTGTGTTTCAAGTTCAACTTGAAATATTTTGGCTATAAATAATGCACGCAGAAAGAATAATGTCCTTTAAAGTCCCAGTGAAATTAAAAATGACAATGACTATATTTTCATGAAATATTGCAGAATTTATTGTAAATAGTTCATCAGTGTGGGTCGTTCTCTTTTTTAAATTTGTGTGTCCTCATAATCTTCAGTTAAAGTCTGAAAATGCACTCCTGTTCTGATGTGTCGATCCATCTTAAATTAAGTTTGTCAGATAGGTTGGGCGGAGCATCCATTAACTCCTCCCCTTCAACTGTCAGTCTGCTGCCAGTTCCATTTGCAACAGCTGTTTTTATGAGGGTTGGGTACCGGACTACAGAATTACGTCGGTATTACCGAGTATCGATTCACATTAAATCAATCGGTGCCAAAGTTCGGTACCTGAGAACGCATCGGGTACTGTGGTGAGCAGGTGAGATAGAGAGAGAGAGAGAGAGAGAGAGAGAGAGAGAGAGAGAGAGAGAGAGAGAGAGAGAGAGAGAGAGAGAGAGAGAGAGAGAGAGAGATGAGAGAGAGAGAGAGAGAGAGAGAGAGAGAGAGAGAGAGAGAGAGAGAGAGAGAGAGAGGAGAGAGAGGAGAGAGAGAGAGAGAGAGAGAGAGAGAGAGAGAGAGAGAGAGAGAGAGAGAGAATTTTCACAAAGTGAAACTAAAAAAGCAGGCTGTCCTAATCATCGTGCAAAATGAAAATAAACACTCGTCTCTACATATGGTTATCAAATTTATATTATTTATTTAATTTGTTTTTGTTTAGAAAATTAAGCGTACAATCGCTTTAAGGAAATGCACGCTTAGACGCAGCCGGCACGCACACACATAACTAATTAAGTTTGTTAAGGCACTTTGTGTTTTCTGTTCACCAATGAATAAAATCATCTCATGAAGTCCCGAAACAAATTAATTAGTGACAGATTAGAGCAGTCTATGGAAAGAGGTGAGTGAGGCCGTCAAGGTGCAGTTTGAAGCAGCGCTGCAGGAGACTGATGCACATTTACATTATGTATTATTTTATGATCAACATTAAATTTATATGCAATTCTTTCAAGTAATGATGCTGTTAAAAATATTTTTGAACATGTTCATATGGTCTGTTAATGGTGGAGGCCTCATGGTTTAGGTAAATTATCACACTGCATAAATAAATGATTATGTGTTTGGGAGGAAACAGAATAAGATGGTTGTAATAATAATGCTGTAGTTATTTCTCTGGTCTTTATTTCTTTCATGTAAAATTTCAACAAAATGTTTGAATTGAGAGGTTAGGACTTTTTCACAATTTAAAAGTTTTTTATTATAAAGTACCGAAAAAAGGTACCCAACCCTAGTTTTTATACGTCAAATCAAATTGCAGAGAAAGACTAAAGCCACTGGCACTATTTTTCTCATTAGAAATTACATTTCACTTGGAAATGCGTCAAAATACGTAATTAAAAACGATCGCAACTTTCGGTTCGCGGGGACTCTAAAGGGATAAATTAATCCCCCTTCCGATTTTTTTTTACATCATTTATTCAACCTGATGTTGTTCAAAATCTGTATATAAATCATATTTTGAGAAATGTCTCCATACAGTGGAAGTCAATGTTCTATGTTGTCTGGTTGACAACATTCTTTAAATTCCATTAAGCACTTTTTAACTTGACTGACAACCATTTTCAGTTGCTGTGTGAACGCCCTAAAACAGGATTAAAATACATAAACCAGGACACACTTGATTTAACAGTTGACAAACCTAAGATTTTATGCTCAGCTATTTCAGAACACAAGAATGAGGAAAATGAGTCATCATGAAGTGATTCAACAAGCAAATATGTAAGGAATTTTGTACAGGAAATGTGTAACTGTAAATGTGTAAATTCATCCAAAAATGTTTGGATGAATTAATGTTTGAATTAATGTTTGAATCGATGTGTTAACACATTCGATTATTTTTTCAGATTAACGCGTTAAAAAATATTTTATTTGAATGTATAATGTAGGAAAATGTAACATAAGAAAAAAACGATTTCATACAGTTGTAAATATAAAATGGTGACCAGTCATAATAGCTTACACGTACATTTTAATGTTAAATCCTGCTTTGATTTTGCGAATTTTTTTAAGGTTAATGGATTAATAGTCAACTCATTGAAGATCTTGCATGAGAGTCCAATGAAATGATGTATATGCATACAGGGCGATGACGTACTTCCGCAAAAATCTCAGCCAGCTAAAACACTTCCGCTCTCATTGGTCTGAGGTAATCAGGCATCAAGCAATGACGATGTGTTTAGTAAGAAAACATAAAAATTTCAGCGAACCGACAACACTACGGCTAAACATTTATACGTTTATGCCTTTGTCATAATGCCTCGAGTAAGTGCAAAAGTGCTTCTCCTTTTTGGTTGTCGATGTATGACGTAGTGTTTGGATAATATGACTGAATATGAATATGATGTTGACCGTAATCCAATATGCATCTTGAAGCGACCGAGTAAAAAACGTCATTGTTTCCAATTGACGCTACGTGCGCCAGATGTAACAGAGCTGGCGGAGATTAGCGGATTTACGTCATTAATAAAAAAGCAACAAAAAAAATCTATCTTTTATAAAATAGGATATATCATAAGCAGTATTGGAGAATGGTTATAATCCATCTTTATACTCCCATGAGATAATCCTTACATAACCTCTGTGATAATCTGTCAGGGGGTCAGATAACTTCAATTTGGACTCACTGTCTGAAGAGCTCCAGCAGTGCCATGTGTCCTCGGCTCTGGGCGATGACCGCCGGAGAGTCCCCCTCTTTATTGCACAGATTGAGGGCCTCTCGGGCCCCCGGCAGCTTCAGGAGAAAACTGGCCACTTTGAAAAGTCCTCGTCGGGCTGCGAAGTGCAGGAGGGTCTCTTGAGGTTCCAGCCCTGAAATGAGAGAAGAGGGTGTTCGTGAACACAAATAAATGGATGTTAGTTATAACTGACAAGCAAAAACAAGGCATGCGTAATTGCACATAAACAAACACATTACGCAAACACACCTTTATTCTCCGTCACAGCTGACACGCTTGTCAGAGCCTAAACACTCAATCACTCAACACGCACACAATGATTTATTTAGAAGCCACAAGAGCTGAATTTAATTAAGGTATTTGATTATATAAAGGACAGTACAAGCTCTTGGCAAGACTTGCAATGAACGAGGCAAATGTACAATTAGTTGAGCCTATAACATGTTGAATGAACTGCTTGAATACTGAGTGTTATCCCTTGCACGTGTCCTTAACACACCCTAAACTGTCCTGTAAAGGCTCAATGAAATACTCAGAAATTCTCAATAATAATATATGCATGTATTCATCAATATGCACCTTTTTTTTCATTTAAATTACAGTGGTGTTTATTTGCGTATTTGTCCTGCTTACATGATCCAGATAATCAAACAAATGTTTCGATTACACAAAGAAAACCAGAGTAAATACAAAATGCAGTTTTTAAATGATGGTTTTATTTATTAAGGGAAAAAACAATCCTGACATTTCTGACCCTATGTGAAAAAGTAATTGCCCCCTAATAACTAGATAATTGCTGTTGTGTTTTGGATGAGTGTCCTGCTGTATAACCCAAGTGCGTTTCAGCTTGAGGTCACAAACCGATGGCCGGACATTCTCTTTTAGGATTTTCTGGTAGAGAGCAGAATTCGTGGTTCCATCAATTATGGCCAGTCGTCCAGGTCCTGAAGCTGCAAAGCAGCCCCAGACCATCACAATACTTCCACCATGTTTGACTGTCGGTATGATGTTCTTTTTATGAATACTGTCTTAGTTTTAAACCAGATGTAAAAGAAAACATTCTGTAGATAATGAGCACACACAAATAATAGTAGACTAACAGTTTCGAATCATGTATTGGTCTTTGTAGTAGAGTAGGCGGGGCGAGACCGTGGTTCGAGTCCGGTGAGTAATTGTTGATGAGCGCCAGCTGTGCGCACACCGGGCTCGAATCTCGTAGGAGATTTGGAGCATATAAAAGGAACGAGCGACCGGACCGTCGAAGAGAGAGGACAGGGCCCGAACATGTTTTAAGTTTGTATTTGTATTTATGCTTTGTCGCCGGCGGTCGTTCGTGAGGGGCCGCCGGCTGTTATTATTTCTGTTATTAAATGTTTAAATGTTTGCCGGTTCCCAACTCCTTCCTTCCGTATCTTGAATCTTGTTACATTGGTGCCGAAACCCGGGAGGAAGGAGAGACATGCTGTAGGAGAGTCCTTGCCCCGAGTGGCCTCGCGGTGCCGGAGAGTTCGGGCAGTGCGGACGAAGGGCGTCATAATAAAAAATAATTGCCATAAATATTTGTATTATTAAACTCTTTGAGTTTTCTAAATAACAACATAATGTTACATAAAATGAGAAAGATTTTATTTTTTGAATAAAAAAGTGTTTTCCTTTGTGATAATACTTCTGCATTAGAGGGTTAAATAGGCAACTGTTATTTATTGTTGGGCTATAAAACGGAAAACTGATGTGTTGTTGCTGTGAACCCAGAATAATTTAAGATTGTAACCTTGAAACCTGATTTGGAGTCATTTATGGATGTTTATAACTGGCGGAAAATACTTGCACTATCATACAGAACATTCTGTTCCAAATCTGTAATCTTGACCAAAAAAGAATGAAAAATTTCGGAAGAAATAAGCCAAGAATAACTTGTAATGTTTCCACAGACCTTTGCAAAAAAGCAAGTGTTATAAGCACCATGTACCCAGTAAGGGGCTATAAAGTGTTCAAAATTGTCTTAACAATAAAATATTACCAGAAAAATAAATGTTTTGTCTCAAAACTTTATCATTTAGTTCAGGTTTATTTAAATCAACCTTCAGTGCTCTCAATACAAAATCTTTCCCTTAAAAGGTACCTGGGGTAAAGTGCACAGCTCAATGTGTCATTCACGTAAATTACACAATGGATCGTCCATTTTAAGGTTGAAGCTTCAACATTTTGTTTACAAGAACAAATGTCACACCGACCAGCACTCACTTGTTTTATCTCCCAGCAGGCTCCAGCCAGGGGGCAGTGTGAGATGTCTGAGGGCCAGGGCAAGACTCTGGTCCATTCTCTCACACTCCTGCAGGGGGATCTGATGTTCATTGAGCAGCAGAGCCTCCTCCAGCACGTCTGTCCTGCCCACGGCGCTCACCAGGAACTGGGCCATGTCGAAGGCCAGATCCTGAATGAAGAGCAGGTATCTGCTGGCCAGAGTTTGAATGAAACCATCAGGTCCCGCTGAACACAGGGTCACCGGCACGGACTCACAGCAGTTATGAGCTGCACAGAGAGCAAGAACAGACACACTTCCATAACAACTCATGCTCAGAACTTACAAGGAAATTAATAACAAGCTTATTCAGGTTATTTGTTATTTGGCAGATGTTATGAAAGAATATAGGTAACAATAATATATAACAACACATCAAAATTTAGCATTTCTGTCTCTTACAGAGCATCTATGAAGAGCCGTGGAAAAAATGATCTGAATTTACTATTTATAGTTGTGTGTTCAGGTAAAATTATCATTTTGGTTTCATTCTGTGAACTACTAACAATACTTCTACCAAATTTTGAATGAAAATATTGTTTCTATTAGAAAACTGGAGAAACAGGTCAAAGTAACAGTAAAGATTTTCAGTATTTTCAGACCTCAAATATTCACTTTTAAGCAATAGAACAGTACTATTTCTACATGTATTTAGGAAAAGTTCAAACTAATTTTCAAAGTTTCAATGTGTCTTGTCATGCGTCGGTCTCATGTTGCTGTTTTATTTCACTATGTCTTCTTTGTACTAGACTCAGTATCATTTATAAACGCTCAAACTAGGTTAACGCATGTCCATCCAGAAAGAGGAAACACTTTCTCTATAATCTGACATCAGTAGAATTACACCTGACACTGATTCAATATAACAACAAACACACAAGATTAAGAGCTGATGTACCGGACCTCATTCATTCAGACTGGAAGACAGTCATGAGACCAAAGAGACAGAAATGAAAATAAAACAGCATTCAAAAATGACACTTGGGTCTTACAATGAGAAGAACAAGCTAATGCAGACAGAATAGATGAACAGATACATCCACTGCAGCACACTTACTACACAGGACCGTCTCTAGTCAGATTCAACGAGTCTCTATGGGACTAAGCTACAGCGTGTGTTCTGTTTGACTCAATCCACCTGAGCCCGTAACAGGATCACGAGGCAAACATGTTTTGTTGACAAGCCCCAAGCCTGTACATATTTAAGATAATATAGACAAACTCTGACCTTTGACTGCAAACAACAGCTGAGAAAAAAAGTCTAGAGGTGTTTTCACACTTAAAATAACCCTGGGTTAAGAACTTATTAGTTCTTTAAAATGGAAATAAAATAATAAAGTAAAGACAAATTAAATTAAATAAAGTAAAGTAAAGTAAAAGCAGGGATTTTCAACGTTGAAATGCATTATTTTTACGTTTTACTCAAGTTATAATGAATCCTTTTGTTTTTGTTACAGTCAATTTCAACTTAATCCTACCTTCACTTTAAGAGCTAATACATAGATCCAGCATATTGTTACACGCAAATTTTATTTTGAAGTGTTTACATATGTTAAAGCAGGGTCAGAAGGGCCAATTTTTGACATCCTTCGGAAATGGCCTCACGTTATGACGCCCTACTTATAAACAGAAATTGTCTGGTAAAATCCCACTCAAGCACAGTGGATTCTGTGCGAATCTGGACCTGTTTCACCAGAGCGCCATTCACATTGTTTAACAAATATTACATTTGTTAAAAATCTTTATTAATGTAAATACCGAATTCACCCTGGATTGCAAGATTCATTTATCCCTTTAATAATAAACGTTTTCAGTCTGGCTTGTAATGTTATCAACAAGGGTAAACTTTTTTTAATTTGAATTCGCGCCTGCAGAATCACTACATTGTAATAAGCACTCCGTCCAGTGAGTCAAAGATAACAAAAACATACCTTCATTATAATCTGGCATCCAATATGACTAAGGTAAATTGAGGTTTCTTCAATCGAATAACTAGGTTGTCTCATTTCATAAATAGGCTATATATAATTCAATTTGCTGCTCAGAGCGCTCAATAAACAAGTGCCTTTCGAAGGTGAATGCCTGCTCTTTAGGAACGCAGTTGTATAAGACTGTTATGGGAGGTAATACCGAAGCATTTTCATGTCAGACTTTGGCTAAAGCATTTAAGAACATGTGTACAACGAGAGCCGACCGTTGGTTGGTCCAGTTATGCCGTCAATTGAGGAAAGGCACATTCGTTTATGGATGCACATTGAGGATTTTTTTCAGTTAATATGTTTAATATTAATTAAATAATATTAATTAAGCATATTTAATTGCGAATATCTTCTTTTTGGATTCAAATTAATGTTGCCAACATTGATCTCTCTACAAAGGACAAAGGGCAGCATGTGTTTGATTTCAGCAGCACTTCTTGTTCTGTAGAACCCTAACCATCCCCCCCACTGAGTAAACATAAAGATAATCCTAAATACACACTCGGAAGAACATGGACAAAAGTTAAACATTCACTTGCAACCTGTGTAATATTTCTTTGAAAAACCTATTTACTTCTTGAAATTTAAGTCATTCATGGATCTTAAGTCATTCTTGGCATCAAATGCAATTAAAAAATATAGCTGCAAGCAGCCATTATGGTGTCAAGACAAACAATAGCGCAATGGGAAATATTTTGGACATGACCGTTTAAAGTTATAGGTGAAAAGCACTTAATATATTTTTTTATTGTTAATAATACAAAAACTAATTGAAACAATGTATGTTTTCAAACAGGTTTCCTAGACACATCTTCGTCTTCTATTGTTTCAACAAACAGACGGCCCCAGCCACACTCACTCTTGAATTTTTTTGTGGATTTTAATGCAGTTCGTTACTGACCTGGACACACAGCCTGAAGCGTGGTGTGGTTAACCCTCCGTGTGCTGGTGAGATGTCTCTGAGAGGAGCCCGTGAACAACAGAAAGAGCTCCACCTCGCTCTGTTCTCCCTCGCGGAGCACTTCATTGCCAAGATGAACTGTTAACACACAATTGCCCTGACACAAAAAGAGAAAGGGTTTAAATACACAAAGCTTAACAATTTTAATAGATTTTTTTTACATATAAAAAGCCTTTCTAGGTATTAGTATTGCAAATTTGCTTTATCTAGAAGCACAGTGATACATGCATTGTGTTTCAGTGTTATTTATATTGTATTTGTCCCTATCTAAATAAATGAAATAAATAAATATAATTTATAGGTTAACAGATGAAAATATTACTGGTTTACAGAATAAGGTTTAAACATTTTAACACAATCAACAAATGTTCCCATTAAATTACAGTCAGAAGGATGCAACGACGATTAGGTTATAAATCTGAACAGTTTGCCACTAGGAAAGTATTTTCATTTTGCTGTATAGGCTGTCATAGGTTGAAAACAATGAACAAATGCAAAGAGGTAAAAGAGGTTAGAAATAACCGAAGTTGCGGTTTTAACAGGATATGGGGCTGGTCTGCTGAGATTAACACAGATAGCAGTTGCATTAAACCTCTAACTTAACAGCACACACCCTCATGTAGAGAAGCTTCAACCCGACACTGAATAAAACAGGAAGTCAATGTGTCTTACTAACTTAAAAATGACCTGTTCAATCGAAAAGCACTTACAATAAGTACCAAATCATACCAATTGCAGATTAAAACATACTGTAACATTAAAGACTTGCTAAATTTCCAAAAAACATGGCACAGGTTTTTACAGATCCAAGGTGTTGCGAAATCCTTAAATTCATTAAACCGCTACTGCATACACACTATTATTGCAACAGAGATGTTTTAGGTTTCGATGGGGCTGCGCAATTGCTTGGAAACTATAATTTCAGAAACCTGAGCCGTATGCTTCTGCAAATGATTTCAGGAGAAAAGATTTTCTATGGGAATAAATAGACAATAATGGATGGCACAAACAAAACTAACCTAATCTATCCTATATCACTATAATCATTGTATCCATTTATCTTTGTGCTTTGGATAATCTAATATCGTTTCATCTGTTAATTACAAAACATGAACACAAAGATGGTTGTTCTTTTGAACCGTCATCATATTTCACAGCTCTAAGGGGGAAAATCCCCTCTCATTGTTGACTGTGCGTGAGCTGGGATTCTACTGATAGTAACATAATACTAATCACATCTTTTCTTCCTGTAAGGTGCTAAAAACCACGTCGCCCACTGGGATCCAGAAGCCATTTTCCCTACTCACAAATATAGTTATAGAAATAGAATTTATTTATAGAAATAAGTTCAAGGTTTTTATGGGGAGTACCACTGAGTGAACTTGCAGTATTTTAAGGAACAAGTCCATAAAAAAGTTGTGACTAAAATCCTGCCATTTAGTAAAAAGAGCCAATCGTTAATTGTTATTGATGGATTATTCTCTGTGTGAGGGGCTCTGCATAGAGTGTTGTGAACAACATGCCAAACTTTGGGCATTAGCACTGTAGCTAGAGCACACTGGAAATTTTACTTTTAAAACACAATGTGGGTTTAAGAAACAATTTATAGTACACTTTACACGGTTGATGTAAAGACAAATAAACTGTCTACTGTACGTCTAAAATAGCCAGTGGTGGAAAGTAACGAATTACAAATACTCAAATTATTGTAATTGAGTAGTTGAATGTTTAATTTTCATGTGATTGGCGTGGTTTCAAGGAGAATTATCAGTCCCATAACGTGAACCCGTCCACTCAAATCGTGCATAGAAAACTTGCTTTAAAGGTTCTGTGTGTAAGTTTCAGAGGCCACTATTGGCGGCGTAGGAAAATGCAACCTACAGCTACACCACCCCTCTCCCCCTCCCATTAGAGAAGCTACGGTTGCCGTCACAGGACGAAAGGGTTCCGTAAATCATAGCGGCCATTATCGGTGGTGTTGATAATTGCAATCTATGTCTCACAGGCGAACAATAGACTGAAGCTACGGACACAGGACACAGATGGTGTCGTATGAGACAGCAGAGAGTAATCTTTGCAAGTCAAGTGACGAGGTTTATTTACAAAGAAAAATAAATAAATTAAATTTACTTAAATCATCATTTACTCTAATCGTTATAGTGAATATTATTGTTACTTGTTTAACATTGTGTCAGTGATATATTCGCTTATTTTGCATAGCATTTTTTGGCACGGTAACTTGGTTCGTAATTTACAGCCTATTGAAACCGCTTGCTAATGCTAAAGGCGTTTAATCTAACCGCGAAAGTCGTTTTTCTCATCATCACAGAGTCAATCAGAGAACTTAACACAGGTAGAAAGAGGGAGAGGAAGAGGGAGAGGAACGTATCCCGGGAGGACCGCACGAGAGTGGATAGAGGAAAGGAGAGAGGTTTATGAAAATGTCTAAAAGTGATAATTTTTTAGATAATTCTAAATATCTTATTTTGGTCTTCGGAAGAAAGAAAGTCATACAGGTTTGAAATGACAAAAGGGGGCGTAAAGGATGACAGATTTTTTTATTTTTGGGTGAAGTATGAATTTAGTGAGTGAAGAAAATCCAGGTCACATTTCAACCCAAAACAAACCAAACAAGAAATACGTTATAATATTAATATTATTACATAATAATATTATATTTCTCTCTTAAGATAAACATCAAGTGCTCAGCCCTTATTTGTGAGTAGGGAACATATGCGATTGGAACGCATGCAAAGCAGTCTCACAAACTGTGCATTACCAGTTATAATGTTGTGAATAACGTTCAGTTTTTTTTTCATTTCAATTGATTCGCTCAAATAAATTGTCATTACATCGAAAGAAGCTGCAGGGATTACTTTTATGTTGCCTCTATCTATATTTTGAACTTTTAAAGACATGAACCATGAAAGCCATGAATCACAACTCCAGGTAAAAATCTCATACATATTGAATGGCTTGAGGTTGAGTAATTGATCAGCCAGGTACTCTACAGATATGACTCTTAATGCAAATCCAATGCAATTTAGATTAAAAATGTTTTGCATGCAGTATTTGGAGCTCTTATTTTATAATTTCTGTATTGTGGGGCTTAGTACACATGATTGAACAGTGTTGGAAGTGCATAAATGGTTTTATCTGGAAAACTGAGCTCATAATAGACAGACAAACAAACAGAACAACACATTGAATTGTTATTATGTCCGAGTTGTATCCAGTTACGAGCTTTATCGGTAAGGTAAATGAGCTATTTTCTATATACGTCTCCAAATTTGATCATTAATTATTATTCTTAATTAATTAAATAACATCGCCTAAAAAGGAATGAGTAACTAGTACTAGGAGTAGTTTTTGAGAAGAGTAATTGTTACATTTAATCAATTACTTTTTTAACACCAGTACTTTTACTTGTAATTGAGCAAATTTCAGCAATGTAACAGTATTTGTACTTAAGTACAATTTCCAGTACTCTTTCCACCACTGAAAATAGCTAAAAATCATAGCGTCGTAAATATTGGCATCCTGATCACCTCATGAGGGATCACTCATACCAACTAGATGACTATACATTACCACTTATATGTCATATCTCCTCCTCGTGTATGCAAAAACTTTAACAGTAGTTGTCATGTGAAACTGTATTTGACTTAGAAAATAATGAAGGATACTTACATATACTGGAGCTTGACAGGGACTCAGTTTCATGACTCTAAAAACAACAACAACAACAAGAGGAAGATGCTGAAAATAACTCAACAGTCCAAAGCTGCTCACAACACTGACAGTACAACAACAAATACCGATATTTCGTTTCTGTAGTTGTTTTCACTACAGTAATAAAAGAGTTTCATGACTCAATGAGTTTACAAATGAAAATATATGGTAAATGTGGAACTCATTCAAATTAATGAGCTTTTACTGACAATACAATAGCTGTTTGTTAAACTGCCATTCAGGCCTAAAAGAGATCGACAAGACCTTTCAATAAGTGAAGCAGGTCATGTTAAAATACAGCCCTGACTCTCCGCTGTCTCATATAGTGATATAAAGTGTTTAGTGGTTTATGAAAATGTCTAAAAGTGATATTTCACACCGAATTGAAAATGCTGTCATTATTTTCCCTCTTGGCATTTCAAACCTTTGTGACTTTCTATCTTCAGCAGAACACCAAAGAAGATATTTTGAAGAACGTTTGTAACCAAACAGCACTAGACCCCATTCTCTTCTATTGTATGGACACAAAACCAATGCAAGTTAATGGGTTCCAGTTAACAAAAAAAATCTAAATATCTTATTTTGGTCTGCGGAAGAAAGAACGTCATACAGGTTTGAAATGACAAAAGGGGGCGTAAAGGATGACAGATTTTTTTATTTTTGGGTGAAGTATGAATTTAGTGAGTGAAGAAAATCCAGGTCACATTTCACCCCAGAACAAACCAAACAGGAAATTAGCTATAATATTAATATTATTACATAATAATATTATATTTCTCTCTTAAACACACACATGTTCTGCATAAATGTGACAAATCCTAACCCATGATGAACCCATGATGACCTTTCCCCTATCAACACAACACTCTACCAACTGAGCTAAGGGAACATTTACACATCATGAAATATTTCTTACATATTTGAGCAAAAGACTATCAAAGAGTATGACAAGCATTTTCTGGGCACACTTGTAAATAATAAAGCAGTGCTGTTAGATTTAAGGAGGATCAGGTGAAGGATAATCAAGATGCTCTAATAATACACTCTTCTAATCCTCTTTCACGCTCTCAGTCTGGACCACCTTTTCTTCACACAACCAAAACTAATTGATTTTTCTTGTATTAAGTAAAACTAAAATAAAACTAAAATTCAAAATAAATGTTATTTTTATCCAAAAGGGAATAATAAACCTTTTGTTGAACATAATATCTTTCATAATATAGTTCATTTACATTTTTAGCTTCTGGTTAAATCCTTGTGGTGCAGTGTATGACAACATAACATCTGAACATTTCTAGCATTATGGGTGTGACATTTTGCGTTATGGATATGACATAGAAACTCTCAGAGAATGTATTCTTTAAATAAATTGAATCATCTGTTTATATTTTACCAAACCCCTGTTGATAAAATCTAAACATCAGAAAAATATCAGTCTATGCATGAGTTTTCTGTTTAAAAAAAAAGGGATTTTAACATGTGCTATGGATGGGACAAAAAAGGACACAGTTTCTGATAGACAATTAGCAAACCAGAAGCAATAATACCCAACAAATGGAAAAGGAATGGCTCTTCATGGAACATTAAATAGTAACTTGATTTTAATTTTGTGTCCATTTATGAGAAATATGGACCAATTTGGATATGACGATTTTGAAAGCACCACTTATCTGACTACTTTATTAAATGTTGACATCTAACTATCAGTATATGGTAAAATCTTTATTTTTCCATTGTAAGATTGACAATTCCATGGAACTGCCCATCTGCACTGTAATACTGTATATACCTTTAAATGCTCATATCTCTAACAATTTGCAATCCTAGGAGCTCATATGAAGCCCTATAGTCCAAACATCACAGGAGATGTGCCTCGCCACACCTTCAGGCGAGGCAAATCTGTCATAGGTTTTTTTCATTGTGTTCTATTGCATAAACAGAAGCACAAAGGCAATGCAAGTAGCAATTTATAAAAAAAAAGAAGTTGTTACATCACATTTCATTAAAATAACCATTGACAAATCACATTGCATGTGACATTTACAGATGGATCTAATCCAGATTTCCTATCAGATGATGAAATTGTTATAAAAACCTTTTCTCTGACACCTGCTCATTCATAGTAACAAACAATAGCCTACATGACAGATTTTGTAGGGACGGAAGGAAGCAAGCGGTGTGTACGCCTGCAAATCTGTCAAACTGCCATTTCCCCAGCAGCTTTTGTGTTTCTGAAAGGTTTATAAACTGGATGAGGCACAGCTGGACTGTATGACCGAATATATTGTTACATACCCTACACATATTGTGTAGTAGACTTAGTGTGGCTATCAGCAGGCGGAATGGCTTCACAAAATGTATACATACAGAGAGTGTTTAAAATATCAAGATGATTGAGTAAATGATGACCGAATTTTCATTTCTGGTTGAACTATCACTTTAAGGTTTAACTGTATTTCTTTAACAACACATGAATCAATTATTTTAAAGGATGTTGTTAATACATCATAATACAATAAACTAAATGGTTACCTGACAATGAAAACAGAGCTGATGTAGTATTCATATAGTACTGCACTCACACATACTGATTTACAGGCAAAAGGTATTGTACTAATAATAAAATGCACACTTTGAGAGAAGACAAAATCGGAAAGGGTTATTGGATACTAAAATGAATCGCCGGTTTATCCAGACAGGGTCTCGGACAAGAAAAACGAACAACTCTGGCATGAGTCTGAGTAACTGTTGTTGTTGTTGTTGTGGCGTGCTCAAGCACATGGAAAAGACACTGAATGGTAATATATAATCCTGGTTGCTTTACCGCCATCTGATCGGGACAGTACAGGTGGAAAAGGCAAAGCCTGTTTCATTTAAAAGTCATGTGGAAACTCTTGGAAGAATCAGTCAGTTTATGCACATTTAAAAAGAGTAAATTCATCTTCTAGATGATTCTCCAGAGAGTTGTGTTACTCATGCCTGAATGAGTGACTGTTTATATGACTGTTTGGGGATGTTGGAGCCGGTTGGAGCTTGTTTAACTACACGGTCTGTTGAATGAATTGTCCTCTCGATAGCAACAATAAAAGGGAAATGGGTGTTCCGATCATTATATCCAAAGTGATAAAGACAGGTGTTACAGCAGGAAATATTTATATACAAACGATCAAATTATAAATCCTTATTGTAAGTATTAAACAATTTGGAAGATATATGGGACAATGCTTCTAACTTGCCTCCCATTGACTCCCATAGTAGGAAAATTACTTTGTCACTTTTTTGTTTTGTTGAACACAAAATAAGACATTTTGAAGAATGTAGGACAGCTAAAATTTCTGTGGCACTTTTGATTGTATTTTTTCCTACTATGGGAGACAATAGAGGGCAAAATCAGCCTGGTTACAAGCAATCTTCGTCTGAACAGAGTAATGTATACAACTCGAAAAGTGAGTAAATGATGACAGAATTTTCATTTTTGGGTGAAGTATTCCTTCAAGCAATGAAAATTGTCTCCAGTGTTGTGTGTCTTCCTCACCTCACATTCTTTGGCAAATCCAGCAACAAACCCTTTGTCATTAGAGCTCATTGTAGCGCATGGGAATTTGTTAACACCTTCACCCTGACTCTCATCAAATTTATCAGAAGACTGTTAATCTGATTGGCACTCACCAGTCTTGTTAGAGAGTATGTGTGTGTGTGAATGTGTGAGTAGCATTCATTGTCTGAGGACTAGCATATGGTATTCTGCTGTGTATTATAATGATAAATAGATGAATATTCCAATAGTTAATTTATTATTTGCTCACTTTCCAAAGTTTGACGTAATCCAAAGAGCGTATAATTCAGGCGGAGACAGGTTAAAGCCAAAATAAATATTTCCATTTAATTAATATTTTATGTTAAATTTGTTCTAGTTCTTTTTTATTTTGTATGAGCTTTTGACTTTAATTTATTTATTCTTTAATTTTATACGATAATAATCAGTGGCGGCTGCTGGTCTTTCAAAGTGGGGAAGCTCATTTCACAATGAATGAATGAACAAACAATCTAAAAAAAGATATTAAACTCGACGGAGGTAATGTGGGAATTACATTAAACTGAAACAAGGAGTGTGGTGTATAATTGTGTGAAATGTATGATGAAAATTGGCTAGAAATTTCGGAAGGCAAGTACCAAGAAATAGGTTGCAGCAGTTTGTCTTTCGACTACACTTGCAAAATCCGCAATGGGACTGAGATCGAATAGCTTCAGCGTCAGCGACTTTTTATAGAACAAAATTGCTGTCAATCAAAAGGAGATGCAATCTTTCGACTGACCCTCCAATCATCACGCAGACGCTCGGAGTCCGGGCCAGCCCACTCCTCCATTCATCCCAGAGACGCTGAGCGTCCGTGGGCGGGACATAATCGCAGCATTATCCAATGATCGTCTTGTTTCCAAGCACTGAAAAAAACTGTTTAAAGCAGCCCCATTGAAGTCAATGGACGCTGAGCTTGAACAGAGTAATGCACTGTACGCTACGGGAATGAATGAGAAGGAAATCGAGGTAGCCGACCTAAGTAGCTGATTCTGAACGAAATTGTTTTCGTTCGAGATGAACGTGTTTAACGTATTTTTAGTCAATAAAATGTTAACATAATAGTACATATATTTGACCATTCATTTTTTGACAATTATAGGTCCCTTGCAGTCTTAAAGAAATCGCGACTGATAATAATATATGATAATAATATAGTATATTATGTGGTTCATTTATTTGCATTTCATTTTCTTTTTTTTCAGGTAATTTTAACGCTTAAGCATGCTAGTGAATAGACATGGTGATTTTTTTGTTTAATTCATTTTCTTTTAAATTGATACTTCATCATTTTGTCATCATTTATTAACCTTCGAGTTGTTCCAAATCTGTATAAATTTCATTGTTCTGATAAACACAGAAAAATATTTGTAAGAATGATTATAACCAGATAACAGATCTCTCCCACCATTGACTACCATAGTAGGAAAAAATACTTCATCTTATTTGTTTTGATCTGTTGGACAGAAAAGAAGACATTTTTATGAATGTAGGACAGCAAGTCAATGGGGGGCAAAATCTGTCTGGTTCTTCTGCATTCTTCCAAATATCGTTCTCTGTGTTCATCGAAACAAAGAGATTTATACAGATTTAGATATATTTTCGTCTGATTAAGAGCCTGCGTGCTCGAAACGTCACACGCTATGTGATTAGTTATATCTAGTTATATCTTTTGATATATTTTGGAGCTTTGGTGTTGCCGACTTTGCATTCCTAATAGGCTTCTACTTGTTTTTTAGTCGAGCACCCATTTGAGATCGATGTGAGTACTTTTGCTTGCTCTTTGATATATTTTTAGGTGAAATATCCCTTTTAAGTTTTTAGACCTTTTCTGTTCTCTGTAAGTTCCACTCAGAATGCCCTGTTTATAAGCAAATAAACAATACTTTAAACTGTAAATGTTTTTTAATTTACCACAATATCATGGTTTAGCGTCACACTACTACAATATTTTTATTTCATTCCTATTTGTCAACATGACGTTAATTTAAAGAACTAAAACAGTTTGCTGCTTCATCAAAATGTTAATGACCAAGAAACATAAATTTCCAATCACGTTCAATACAAGAACTGGCCTATTTGTTTTTTACACTAGCTCAACAACCGTGAGGCTGTACGTTTTTCTCTCAGGACACATTTCTCTTTCAATCCTTCCCATCCGAACAAACTCTCTTGATCCTGAGAGCTTACCTTAGCTCTTGACAATTCATAATTGAGTCCAGCCGAGCTCATACCTCCATTATATCAGCATTTTGCAAGAAGAAAGACCCCAAAAGAGCACACCTCAATCCTCACACATCTCAAGTGCATGACAGGTTAGGTCACGGCGATGGTTAATACAAGCTAAATACGGCTTTGTGTTTGGCAGCCGATAAGAGGCGTGTGATGTCACGGGTGGGGGAGGTAAGAGACCGTGGCTCAGGTGTCCGTTTCCAAGTGCGCTTGAGTAACAAGGACCCGCTGTCTGTTTGGCTAATTTTCTCCTATCTGCTGCTTTGAAAAACCTGCTGATATTGCTGCTATAACAGTTTATCAGCTTTTTATGGGACATTGTTGCAACTTGTATTGCAATTACTGACATCATGTTTTAAAAACTGGGTAACAAACCCAGATGAGTAACACTGAAAGCAACAAACAAAGCGAATCACTCCAAATGAGCGACTCCAGTACCTCAGAGATGACATACTTTGTAGGCTGACCCGGAAGTAAGCGCCGCGTTATATATTATAAGTAATTAACAAAGGTTTATGATGATGTTTACAAAATCTTCCAAAATAGCCAAAATAATCGACAGAAGTAAAAAGCTAACACAATGCTATAAACAGACTACACTTAAAGGAGGCATGAATTTAAATCACAATTTTAACCCGAGCTTTTGTTATATAAGAGTGAAACTAATTCACGCTAACATCATGTAAGTGTCAGAACTGAAAACGGGCTTGTTACTGAGATTACATTTACATTTATGCATTTGGCAGACGCTTTTATCCAAAGCGACATACATTGCCTTATCCTATACATTTATACATAGGTATGTGCAATCCCCTGGGATTGAACCCAAAACCTTGCGTTCTGGAATGCAACGGCAGGTTCTGGAATGCACATATCTATGACGATATTGATAGGTTGAACACCGCCTCCACAGAAAAATACTACTTCTCTAGCCCCGCCCACTGGTTCTCACATGACAGAACCAGGGAATAACATTGAGTGTTTGTTTTTCATTCTTTTCTCTGAGGATTCCTTTGTGAACAAGGCAGAGATCGACACTGAATTTGTTTCAAATTAACTCACTATAGCTTTTTAGAGATCGCTTGATATCCGGAGCACTTTTTGCACAAGATTATTATTAACTGGGGACCTCTAGTCGTTTGTATTAATTGCAGATGTTGTCTGTGATCTTAAGCCCGTCTGAATCGCCATCTCTGTGATTTGGTGGGCTCATATATAATTTTTCAAGGTTTTAAACACCGTTTGTGAATAATGGAGGCTGCTTTGAAGTGTTTTGGCATTATTTCGGGTGATGGGTGAAATCAATTAGTTATCAGGAGTCTCCCGTTTGATTATTTATAATGGAAACTCTCGTAACATTTGAGGCCCGCGATCGCGGTGATCTTTTGTCTGGTTCGGGATCAATGGTCTCAAATGCTGACAGATACGGTTATTGCGGCGTATTTTCATAAAAACTAAACCAAACGCCGCAGCAGGCTGAAACATGAGGATTAACAATTGAAGACGCGTCATGCTGAACCATTGCACATGATGGAATGTCTTTATTACTCTCTTTCACAAGCTTAGAAAACATAGGCACTTACGTTGATTGATGTACTCATGAAAACCGTGCAAAGATACCTCAGACAGTGCATATGATGGTGATGATGTTGGCGATGGTGACGGTCAATAGAAAGTTTCTCCCCATGCTCACCCTGCAGCCATGATCCATAACCTCACAGGTGAACACACACACACACTAATGTAGATACCACACCCCCGGTGTTACCCACAGTAATGACGTCACGATGCATGTGCACGTACACAACAGTACAAGAAGAAGAAATAAGTCAAACCCAATGTGTGGCTCCTACAACGGTCATATATCATTAAATGCAATACAAGTATAGGATATACAAACTATACGCAAACACTTGCCATCACATCCGCGAAATAAGTCAGTAAATTTGAGTAAAATCATCCCTTCCATTTGCGTAACATGAAATACTGATAGGGGGTGTTCATTTATAAATCACAGGAAGTCTCCAGATAATACAGATGCCCTGCAAAAACTGTGAATGGTGCTAATGTGTAACCTAATGTTACGTCTCTAACCATATTCACAGAAGACTCCAACTACTGCTATACAATCAAAGCAGTGGGCTTTTACTTCCAAGTGCCTTTAATGCTGCACGCCAATTAAAACCGTGTGTTTGTAAAGCTGGCCTCAAAACCTGGGTAGAAAATAGCCTATTATTTATTGATTTTGATGTTTTTGAAAGAAAAAAAACACACAAACATCATAAGTAGACCTCATATAACAATCTCAAACAATAAACAAGCTCAGTTCATCAGACTTTTAAGGTCGCTTGATATCAACGTCACCACCAACAAGCCTCCGACAACTCTTTCAAACTTAATTAAATATGTGTTCCCTGGTAAGTTATTACTCCGTGAATGAATCCGTATCTACGTTTTAAGAGATCTGTGCGCATTATTTGTGAGCTTAATATGTGCGATGACGTCTAACATCCCCGCCAAAGGACGTAGTCGCTTTTAGCAACTGGTTAGCAACCACTGTTTTAAGACACAATAAAGCTTTACAAAAATCACAAGCGGGTTATGTGTTTTACGTCATAGAATAAACGTGAAAATATTTAGAGGTTTTGTAAAGCAGAGACCTTATTTCAGGCGATTTACCAAAAACCCATTCAAAAAACGCATAGACTTTGGAGCGATGGAACCGGAAGGCCTAAAATGCTAACTCGCTTTCGGGGGTTTGCATACACAAATACGTCATCTGTGAGGTACTCAATTGCACCATTAAACAAATATTTTCCTCAGGAGATACCACTGTGATGTATCCTTCAATGTTTTCAGAAATTAAAACATACCAAAATACATGTGTTTGTCTTTGAACTATAATCTGGGGTAGAAGAAAGAACTCTTAATACCATTAAATATTTAAGGCCATTTCTGATGTCAATTGTTTTAAGTTGCCAATAGGATTGCTTTACACCCATGAGCGACAGACACATCATCAGACCATCTATAGAATTGATACGGTAGGTTTGCCAGATAGAAACTATATATTTAAAAGTTAAGTATACTGGAATATAAAACAATGCTCCTAAAGCTGCCAGACAGACATGACTTTGACTTACAAAATTTAAATTTCATGGGGTCTTTAACAGTTAGGGTGTTTAAATACTGGAGTCAGGTTGTGCACCTGTTAAGTATTAAACAAAGTAAATCGATATATTCACATTTACCTCCCTTTAACCTTAATAAAATCACATCTATTAATTGTTTATGTTCTATTACAAAGTCCACAATATCGTAACACATGCTCGGTGTTTTCACGATGGCATTTAACCGTTATAAACAAAAGCTATTAAACACACTCAGTGTAACACGACTGTGTGTTTCTCAACTTGTTACATGTATGAATTAAACTCTTACCTGTTGACTGGACACTTCTGAAGCTACACACACACCGTTCTCAGGTCAGATGAAAGCCATGTTTCATGTCACTTGTTCGAGGAGACTAACTGTGGTGCTGAACATTTGGGAGATGAATGCCGTTGACTGTGATGCTGCAGACGCTGTGTCCTCTAGAGGGCGCTCGGCGGCTCACAATCGAAATAACAAACAACGAATTCAGGACTCATTGTGCTTCTTAAAAGAGATGTTTACATTATAAAGCATAACCATTAAATTCTGTTGTTTCTTAAAACAGTTTGTTGATATATTCACTGACATCCAGCTCAGCTAAAACTAAAGTATTAAATACATGAACTAAAATGTATCGTTTGATAATCACGAGCTGTTGTGATTGGGTCATTCTCGTCAGCGCTGAGAAAAGTACAGAATACCACTTGCGTTGAACAACGAATGTGGTGCTGCAGTATGGTAACAACTTACACTGACATTATGAAATCCAAAAAAGGTTAACAGCCGCCTAGTGATGTACACGGTCAAAGATATTTGATACTATAAAGGATAAAATTATCAAGCACGTGCGCACATGACAACTTCCAGGTGGCTATATGAAGATGTAAAAAAATAAATATATAAATATGCATTACGTATTTCGCACAATCTAACTTTAGGGTTTGTATAAAAGACTTTCTATAAGATAGTTGCAGAGCACTTTAAAGCTCTGGCTGAAAGGCTCTTGACTTTCTTTTGTGGCATGATGATGAACTATGGCAATGATAATGGTAGTGACCGATCCCCCAAAACAAGAGGGCAATATATGGTCCCTTATTGGTATAGTCTGTGATTTTCATTCAAAGAATTGCTCAAATATATACTAATGATGATGAGTAATGCCATAGATAGAGGAACCGTCTTTCTTTATATTTTCTTTCTCTATTACTTTCTTAAGAACCTTCTTTCACTACAAAGAATCATTTCTCCCCCTATATCTCCATGAACTCTCTTAATTGCTTTGGATAAAAGAGTCTGCTGAATGGCTAAAAGTAAATCTAAATATGAGATTTGTTGTCATCTAGTTTGTTATAGTGCGACGCCGTCTATTGGTCAATAATCAGATTGCAATCTTAAACTAAAGGCGTACAAAAAACACAATAAAATAAACCTGCATGTTTAACTAACTGTGGATGGCTTGTAAGCCTATAATATGGTGAAATGGAAGTTGAAGGCTCTCTGAATAATGAGCTTCATGGTGTTCAATGAACTTCCCCAGTCTTCAGAAAAGCCCAGACCACCCTTCTCGCCCAGTAGAGCTCTGGTGTTAGATAAATAAGGAAACAGTTTAAGAAAAGACTGCCTCGTATGTCACGCTGAGCTGTACTTGAACACATTTGTGATAGCTGGAGGAGGAAGGCGTGGGCTGAATTTCAATACCTCGTTGCTTCAGACAGCCAAAGAGAGACGGAAGACAAGCATGGTGTAATGAAGAACATGGCCAGCTTTGTCCAATCACAAAAGCTGTTTTGTATGTTTAAGAACGTGCTGGAGGAGTAATGGTAACTGGGTGGGCTGTCAAACTGTGGCCTGCTCTTCAAAGTTCATTCGTGACGAGATGAATTTGATGTGAAAAAAAACTATGTGGTGCTTTTGTAGGAATTGAATCCCTATATTGCACATTTTATAGATTGATAGTTGCTGTAGGTCAGTTGGTATTTGATTGGGTATACACTCACCTAAAGGATTATTAGGAACACCATACTAATACTGTGTTTGACCCCCTTTCGCCTTCAGAACTGCGATAATTCTACGTGGCATTGATTCAACAAGGTGCTGAAAGCATTCTTTAGAAATGTTGGCCCATATTGATAGGATAGCATCTTGCAGTTGATGGAGATTTGTGGGATGCACGAAGCTCCCGTTCCACCACATCCCAAAGATGCTCTATTGGGTCGAGATCTGGTGACTGTGGGGGCCATTTTAGTACAGTGAACTCATTGTCATGTTCAAGAAACCAATTTGAAATGATTCAAGCTTTGTGACATGGTGCATTATCCTGCTGGAAGTAGCCATCAGATGATGGGTACATGGTGGTCATAAAGGGATGGACATTGTCAGAAACAATGCTCAGGTAGGTCGTGGCATTTACACAATGCCCAATTGGCACTAAGGGGCCTAAAGTCTGCCAAGAAAACATCCCCCACACCATTACACCACCACCATAATTGCATTAATGAGAAATTGAACAGGTGTTCCTAATAATCCTTTAGGTGAGTGTATATATATATATATATATATTGTATTATGTATGTATTATATGTATAATAAAGACAAACAAATAGATGTATAGAATACAGATTGGATTTTACTAAAACACTAATTTTTTAGTGTATTTTATTAAAAAAGACATTTCTAAAAATAAATATGTAATACAAATATAGGAACAAAAGTAAAAGCACATTTAATACATTGTGATCTAGTAATGCAGGGGTTCTCAACCTTTTTGACTCCAAGGCCCCCCACTGTATTAAACAACATTTAAAGCCCCCCCTCCCGCTCACAGAAACTCAACATTTCTACCCAATAAAATATTTCAGTGTTTGACATTAACTGGAAAAGTGTTTATTCGATTCGGACATATAATAAGAAATACCTTGTTTTTTAGGTGTTTTAAAACGTATTTCACTGCATATTTTGTCTCAATTTAAATGATTAGTCATCCCGATGCCACTTGGAAGTCAAGGACCGCTGTTGAGAACCAATGCAGTAATGGTTTACATCTTTAATTGAAGTCAGAGGTTTTAAGGCATTGTCCTTTCACAAAGAAACACCAGATGGCGATGTTCTCATACTGACTCTTTCTTGTACAGCTTTTACATTCAGCATGTCTGTCACTTTTAAGCATTCAGATCACAAGCAGTCACTTGAGCTGTGATTCCCTTCAATCAGCTTTAGAGGTTTTAATGGGGTGGTTGTTTGTGGTTGTGATGCTTTACCTCCCTTCCCACCTTCATACTCCTAATACTAAGAGATTACACTCATTGTTGTCTCGTCTGCCCGTTGAAAACAATACAAACTAAAACATGTATGATCAGTTAAACAACACCAAAACATGATTGTAAACTTTGCCCCCTCACCCTTCAATTTGATGTCCATTACAGATAATGAACCATCAGCTCTTTATCTAAACCATTACAAATGTCTTTTTTGTAATGTGTTTTGCCCTTTATTCCAGTAGGATTTAATGACATTTCATTGGATCCCATCTGCCACATAACATCCCACCAGTAAAAACCATTACCAGAACAGAACCATAGATAGGCCTACCATTATTGTTTCTATTAAAACCAACACGATTCCCATTAATGTGATAAAAAATTGCTGTTTCCATTGTTTGTTTCATCAGGAATATAATACGAAAACATATTTAATATTCCTATTAAAGAATGATTTGATTTATAAAAATACTTTACAGACACAAACCTGAGACCGCTTAAATAATTTGCACATTAAAAGATTGTTAGACAAATTATAGAATTATTGTTTATCATGCTAAATATTTCAGAGAAATTTGTGAGGAGCTTCATGGTAATTTGAAGAAAACGTGAAAATTTGTTTTTTGATCAATGATAGTCTATAGTTCTGCTTTAGTCCAACCTAAGATTCAGTCCTGGAACAAATTCTGAGAGGAAAAAAAAGGGGCGGGGGAAATACAGGGAATCTTTGTGATCTAAATATAGCCAATGGTTCTGCTGGGGTGGAGCTAATCCTCTTTGCAGTAGAATTACTGGCTGTGGGATTAGGCATCTTTACTCTGTGCAAGACATCCACCCTCTCTCTAAAATACTGTCCCACTGCATGCCATGCGATCTTTATCAAAGATATTTGAAACTGAATGAGCAATTTTTTGCATTTGATGTTGTTCGGAAGGAACACATTTATGTACTTATTTGTGTACTAACTATGTCAATTATACTGGAAGAAAAAGAATACAGAAATATATGTATGTTGTTGACCACTAGCAATTTATAATTTTCCATCAATGTTAGATATAACCTTTTGTATGCAATAAATTACAACATTTACAGCATCACTCGATACCCTCCATTCCCACACCAACCCCCCCCCCAAGACATACTCTATAACATCAGGTATGGTTTAGACTGAATGTGGACTCTACCATTTGGCATGAAGCACAAAGCGTAGGGAGATTCTATCAGGATGAACAGTGATCATGGGGTCGACCCATAATCCCCTGCTATGTACAACAGCCTCCTGTTAAGGTGACATGGAAGGTTTCTGAAACTCTCTGCCAGGGTTCTCCTTTGGATTGTTTAAATTTTTTGACGTTTCCTTTAACATCAGAAAAAGAGGAATTTCGATTCTGGTAAGCTATTGTAAGTTCACTTTAAATGTATTTCGAAATTGCATTCTTTGCTTTGAAATTATGCCTAATACACATTGCACTTGTTTTTTATGTTACATAGTCCAATTTTGTCATTCTGTTGTAGTCAAAAAATATATATTTAATGAAACATTTATTTCAAAACATTTATTTTTATATTTACACAGACAAGACAGTAAAGATTAGTATTAACTATTAAATGACACAACTGCAAAAGAAAACGTAATGGATCTATATTGGTTCGAAATGTCCCAAGCCATGACATGTTCCATTTTAGGATGACCAACAGATTGTTTATTGATTTGTATAGCCATTGACATTTTGGCTCTGTCTGGTCTCCAGAGAGATTACAAGCAATGAAACAGAAACAAACTGAGAATTTGTATATGTAAATATAACAAAGAGAATTTTATAAATGTTGTTTTTATAACAAAATAAAAGGGTGCACATATCACTGGTGCTTACATATCAAAATGCTGCAGCACAATACAACATATAGGAAAGAAATTTTAACTAAATTATATGCAATTTAAAATTAAATATTGCGCTAACAAATGCATAACACCAAAAAGTCTTTAGAAAAAAAATGGGGTGTACTTTCACATTTTTTGTGTTCCAAAAGTAAATGATTATTATTGTCTCCACGCTGTGAAACTTCATGTGAGAGAATGAAGTATAATTTGACATCACATCATTCTTCATGGTGGTTTTACAGGTGACATGCTTAAGCAAACGTGCCCTTCAGAGTTGCCCTCCATTTGGTGTCATCTCCTCCCAGTGACATCACAAAAGACACGCCCACACCATGTGTACGTTTGTCCATATATGGAAATGTCACCTGACTAGGAGTCACTTCTTATTTGACCTTTCTAATCATTTATGTTGGTGGTGCATCGTGATATAATGTGATAATGTTGTGTTTGACATAATTGTGTAGTTGATATTGTCAAGACTCTACTTATGTACTTGCCTGTGGCAATTAAAAAAATATTCTGTTAATGCATAAAAATCAATCCTGTCCAGTAATAGTCCCTAGAGTCTGCGTTAAGGCTTTTGGTTACAGTTTGTCTTTTGGATTTATTGCCACAGTAAGTCTAAAGTTACATAATGGCCATCTGTGAGCATCATGATGACCAGGTTTAGACAGCACATTGAGTGAACATATAGCTGTTTTCTCTGTTATCTCTTTTCAACCACATTTAATAATCGGGCAAAGCACAATTGTTCGTATTTAATGCTGAAAAGCCTTTTATAAATTGACACACTCTATGCAAATATGGAGTTATATCTGCATCTATACTGTATTTGACAAACTAGAAGCTATTTATTGATTTCTGGATTTGTGCATAAAATCCAAAGCAATTTACTCAAGGTTCTGGATCTTATTGCTCTTGACATAGCTGCATGCTTTACAAATAAAGCTACAGGCAAATTACTTTTATTTTTTATCGTGGGACATTTATCTCACACCAAATTTAATCTGGTCATCTGGGAGTCCTCACGCAGAATACAATTCGGATGGTTTTAAAATGGATTAAATCTTAGCTTTCATTTGTAATGTCATGTCATTATGCATGAAGATATTTTTCTGTATAGTAGTGTTTTTTTAGTGTATCATAGATACAGAGATACATTGCTGCTAAACATAGAGTACGCTTATTGCGTTTACAAAAGAGAATAAGATCCAAGTTCTCTGATATTTTATATTCAACTTGTTTCAGAGAATCAAACTCTTGTTTACCTGTTCATCCCGGAATATCAATTTTACTGAATTTTACTGCAGTGCACAATAGTAAGTAATATAATACACTACACTGTTTTTTCATGTGTGGTTTTATTTAAGTAAAAATTAAGTAAGTATTAAGTAACTGTAAAAGCTAAATTTGTCTTTGCATAAACAGTTATGAGGACTAAACGTTAAGTGTAGTGATATGTTAAAAAAAAATTAAACCAAAAAATCCAGGGAAACACTAAAAATGTCGAAAACAGTCAAAATGTTTAGTATAATACCCGTAATCCCTTGAGTCTAAATAGTATTGATACCTTAAGGTCAAAGAATAAGAACTGATGGGGCCTGTTCAACATGTTGTGGAGACAATAATTCAGTCCTTGAATTCAAGGGGGGCCCATAAGGCATTAGGGACCCCCATAATAAGTAATAAATAGACCTATGATTTTGAGTGAAGCTGATTTCTCTATGCATCCTGTTAGGATTTCATGTTTATACAACTCAACCCATGCATAACCCTTAATGTTTTGCATGAATTATTATTAGGCCTGGTTGCTAGATATCTCGATAAAGATGAGTGACAGCTTTTTATGAATTATAAAGGGAGTGCATGTTGTGCGGTTTCTGTGTTCTATATAATAATATTTTTTTTCATGCTGATACAACCAACGGCCACATACACGCTGAAAAGTTTCCGGAATAACATTGACCTAATGCAGGATTCACTCTTGAAATAGCTATGATTGACATATTGGGAATCCATAGTTTCTGAATAAAGCAGACTTTCGGGATGAAATGGTTGAATAATCTGCTGACTGATAGACTCACAAATAACAATCCCTTGCTGTCACCTACTGGACATAACTATGTAAACTGCACTAAAATTTCATGTTAATATGTTTCATGTTAAATTTAACCCAATTAGTTTCACTAAAAATGGGTAAACGGGTGTACACACAAATTTCTGGTCAAGTCAACACTGGCTTTAAAGTGTTTTTTTGTATTGTATATAACCACGGTTTGACAATGGTCAAACTATAGACCAGGGTAAGTTTGTGGTTCCTTTGGTTTAAGGTGTTAAACATTTGTTCTTAATCTAAAATATCCCTCACCGATAATGGAAATATTTCTGTTCTTGCAGGTGCATCATGTGATCTTATGTAAAACCAACTACAAGAAACTCAATGTCAACATAACAATTGAGGCCTTATCCTAAAAAAGTGCAATTGAGAGTTTTAAATATTCCCCTTTTGCTTGGGATCTGTACATTTCACCAAAAACGAAAAAACTACTGTGGATTATGCAAATTTAGCTGGTTTCATCTGCGAGAATATAACATATCCCCAAAATGGACGACCCTTACCAGAACAACATTAACCAGCAGAGAGAAACCTACCCCACATATGGAGAGGGAGGAGATGATGGCTACCCCTATCAGACAGACTACCCTCCTCAGGAGGAAGATGCTGCTAGTGATGTCACCGAGGGCAACGATGAAGACGATCAAATGTATGAGGGTGAGTACCAGGGCGTTCCGCACCCGGATGAGATCAAGGAGGCCCGGAGAGCCGCACGGAGGGAGGCGAGAATGAAGGCCAGGATGGCTGTAGAGGCCGAAGAGGAGACGTTAGCGGACCAATACGAGACTATCATGGAAGACTGCGGTCACGGGCGTTTCCAATGGACCCTCTTCACGGTGCTAGGTTTGGCCCTTATGGCTGATGGAGTGGAGTGCTTCGTGGTGGGCTTCGTGCTGCCCAGCGCTGAGAAGGATATGTGCCTCTCCAATGCTGATAAGGGCATGCTGGGTGAGTGAGGCAGAGAGTGTCAGTTCTTACGGATATGAAATAAACCCAAGATGCAAGATCTTATCTTTATCTGTATTGGTAACGTTACATTTAAGGAATACATTAAATTAATGGGAATCTTTCTCTCAATACCACAATGCTCACCTCCTATACACTTATACAAATCTAAGACCATGTTAGTATATATTTGAACACCCTCCAGGTGCCATTGGAGAATGAACGACACCACAAGGTAAATCTGAACAGCTTGTGTTGCGTGAGAGAGAAGCAGGAAAAGTTTCGATTAGGGATAAAAAGTACCTGCTGTCTGGCACTGTGTGTAATCCACGGGGGGTTTACAATCCCTGCCACGTGCCTGATAATCTCTCATCCCATTCTCTAATAAATTGTTTGTGAGAGAGTGTGTGTTTGTATGAGTGTCAGAACCGTGAGGGAAGGCAAGAGAGACTGAAAGAGAGTTAGGAGGGGATACAGGGGCATGTTGTCACAAGAGCTATGACTGTCAATGGAAACCTATCTGGACCTTTTGTAAGCTTTTCGGAACATTCAAATATTTTATCATTATTATTATTATTCACAACAACAAAAATATAATATATAATAATAATAATATGGTGGGCTACATACTTTCATAAAACTGCAATAATGTAAAAGGAAACATGCAAAAACCGAAATTGTAATGAATACATTTATAAAATGACTCACAGATGTCACAAATGTGACAAAATTCCCTTGATGTTCATAAAAATAGCCTTGTCAAACAAATACATTTTGGTTTTTAATAATTTAATCATGTTTGGTTTTTCAATTATTTAAAAAAAATGTAAACTGTATTTTCATTATATTATGGCTGAACTGTATAGCTTCATTATAATATCATTATGTTATAGTTCGCACTTGTTTAAGTTTTTATTCTGATTATTATTTCTTGCATAAAATAAAATAAAAATATCACGAGATTGTGTTTTACAATATTATTTATGGTGATAATCTTTAGTATTTTAGTTTAGAAGTAATACAAATATTGTAAGCAGTTTGAAGATGTTTAAAGCAAACTTACAAAACCACAAGAAAACACATTGTAATTGAACTTTTGAAATAAACTACTTGTGACGTTTTTTTATGTAATAAATAATCTAAAAAAGTCTAAACTTCATTGTTATAAGAATGTATAAATTACTGCTCTATATACTGAGCACTTTATAAAGTCACCCAATGACTAAAGAAAGTAGAAGGTATTGAATGATGTTATGTCCGTAAATAGAAACAATCCTATTATTTTTTTACATTTTGGTCTGTAACAAAAAACTACATAAATGCCAATAAGTTATATAATGTTTTTTGGTTTATCATCTCTCACTCTCCGGCGTTGTGTTGTTATATCATGGTTCAGGTTTAATCGTGTACGTGGGCATGATGGTTGGCGCTGTTGTGTGGGGCGGTCTGGCTGATAAACTGGGTCGACGGCAGTGTTTACTCTACGCTCTGGCCATCAACAGCATCTTCTCCTTCCTATCCTGCTTCGCCCAGGGTTACGGCTTCTTCATCTTCTTCAGACTCTGTTCAGGAATCGGGTAAGACATTCAAAGCATGACCAAGCACACCAATGTATACTTTATACATTTATGGACATCAGAGCACTCTCACTATCTTCCTCAGAATTGGAGGGTCCATCCCCATCGTATACACATACTTCTCTGAGTTCCTGCAGATGGATAAGAGAGGAGAACATCTCAGCTGGCTCTGTCTCTTCTGGATGCTGGGAGGCCTGTATGCCTCCTTCACCGCCTGGGGAATCATCCCACATTATGGTAGTGATCATTCGACAGATTGTATGTTGTCAGGGTGAGGAATGCAAAAGTGATTTTTTAAAGTCAATGAATGTTCTGTGTTGTAGGTTGGGGCTTCAGTATGGGGACAGAGTTTCAGTTCCACAGCTGGAGGGTGTTTGTGCTGGTTTGTTTTCTCCCATCTGTGGCTGCTCTCGCTGGGCTTGTGTTTATGCCAGAAAGTCCCCGATTTCTCCTGGAGGTAATACAGATGATAGTCTTCGGTGCTGTGTGTTGATGACTGAACAACTTGAAAGTTTAGATGTTATGAAGTTAGTCATATAGAAGGCATGTCTTGCATTGACCTTTTACGATTACTGCTTTTACGAGGATGCTTTTATTCAAATCAATTTTGTCTTTTTTAGAACGCGAGACACGATGAGGCCTGGATGATCCTCAGACAGGTCCATGACACCAACTGGAGGGCAAAAGGAGAACCAGAGAGAGTTTTTCAAGTATTTGTTTAAACTAATAAAGCCTCTGTAATATAACACACTTCGATGGTTAAAAGGGAAAATCTTTGGGTTTAGTCTGCCATTGTTTTTCTCAATATGAGTTTTTTTTCAGTCATTGAATATAGGCCTATCTGATGAAGTCAAATGCTTCTCTTTCAGGTCTCTCAAATTAAAACACCTCAAACCCAGGATGATGAGTTCATAGAGATTCAGAGTGAAACTGGCACTGCGTTCCAGAGATTCATGGTCAGACATATGACTCTGGTCAAACAGGTATTTTACACTGATTTTACATAATTGCCTCTATTTTTTCCCGATATGTTTAAACGCTTTGTGTTACTAAGCTTCATTTGTGATACGCATCACTGTTAGGATAAGGTATCTGAAGGTTACATGAACCATAAAAAAACTAAAAATGATAGTCAGTCGAATTTGAAATTTCAATTAAAATTTGGTTGTTGACCAAAAAAACATTGATTTTCATTGTTACAGTTGCCCAAGCCATATCTTGAGAAAAATGTCAGTTTACATAATTTTATAAATATGGTAAAAATGTGGTAAAATCTAATTTATATGCTGGGTAGCATAAAACAATTTATACATATGAAAATTGAATTATAGGCGACATAAATGTCATTTTTAACCTGATCTCACAGGAATTTGTACAACATGGCTAATTTAAATGAATTGACAAGAAACATTTATGTTACATACGATAATTAGAAAAATGCAATACTGAAGCCCCTCCCCTAAACCTAACGTCACAGGAGCTAAAGCAAATCGTACTAAAACCAAGCGGCAACCTTCCAGCCTCCCTCGTGTAAACAACACAGAAGTTACTCTAACTCCAGTTCATCAACTGGCCGCTAGAGACTGGCTCCAAAAGATAACAGAATCTCAATCAGCCCCATGTTAGGGCGTACTGACATATATCCCGGCCGGTTCCTCTCAACAGTGCCAGCGCACGATTGTCCCCCTCCCCACTCCCCCGCTGTCCTGTGCTCACATTAATCTTTTAAAAAATATATATTAATTTGTTTATTTTTAATTGCAAACAAACAAGTGTACATAAAAAAATTGTTATCGGGGCAATGTGAAAAGGCCCCTAATCTGTCCAACTTTACAGCAGAAAAAAAAACATGTTTACAGCCTGTGAGGGGGGTGAATTTTTTTATAACTCATCCGTTAAAATGATATTAAGCCTTAAAATTCTGCATAATTAAGGGCATGGGTACTTGAGTGACAGTTGGTTTCAGCAACCGGGCACCTCAGCTCCAACAACGTCCCACCTGTTGCCCATTTTCTATTATCCGGAAATGACATGAAGTGATGCGTTGCTAAGATGGTGAGAATGGCCGGCTCCGCTCACTTTAGGCTTCAAAAAAGCCCCTCAGAAACCTATGGGTGACGTCACGAACACTATGTCCATGTTTTACATGAATTCCTAGCTACCTTGTTAAAGCTACCTTGTAAAATACGTAGGAATTCCCATGGGTTGGTTATTTTACGCTAGAATACTACAGATTTTTGTATTCACCCTAGCAGTACTTTCTCAAAACCCTGGACTAGAAAAACTCTCGCAGATTTTCATTGTGTTGTGTTTCTATTGTGTTCCGGAAGGTCATGAAGAACATGATGTCTCTGGCTTCACCAGATCTCAGACTCCACAGCTTGCTTATTGGGATTGTTTGGTTCACGATGGCCTTCAGGTGAGAAAATCATGCATTACCTGGGTGACATCTCATGGGTGACACCAAATGACACAGTTCTGAATCACAAATGAGTTCTGTAATGACTTAACACATACATATGCTTACAATTCATTGATCTTCCATTGTGCAGCTACTATGGGCTGGGAGCTTGGTTTCCTGACCAAATCAAGTACCTTCAGTTTGAGGAATATGAGTCTAACGTCAAGATCCTCCATCGCGAGAGAGTGGAGCGATTTCATTTCAACTTCACACTGGAGAATCAGGTTCACAAAGAGGGCGAATATATTCATGACAGGTACGCGATCAGATTATCAATTAATCTTTAAATGTATATATGAATGAATGACTAATGGAGAAATGCTCATCACATGCAGATTTGTCAACATCGAAATAAAAAATGTGAAGTTTGAGGACTCGCTCTTCGAGAACTGTTATTTTGAAGACATCAAATCGACAGAAACCTTTTTTGAAAACTGCACGCTTAAAAACACAGTCTTCTATAATACAGGTGCTCAATTCATGCAATTCCAACAATTTTAATATCACTGTGTGTTTTAATTATTATTTGTATTGTTCTTTGTCATTTACATTTATTTTATTTATTTATTTTACAGATCTGTGGGAAGATTCAAAGTTCATTGACTGCAAACTGGAAAATACAACGTTTTTGCACCCCAAAAAAGGTTGCCATCTAAACTTCCAGGAGGAAAATGACATCTTGATCTATCTAGTCAGTTTCCTGGGCAGTTTGTCCGTGTTACCAGGCAATATCATAGCTGGCCTATTGATGGATAAAATAGGAAGAATTAAAATTATAGGTGAGTGATACATAAAATTATATTAAATTACAGCACATTAAAGGGGTCATATGGTGCGAACACGTGTTTTTCTGCGTCTTTGGTGTGTTATAAGTTGCCGATGCATGTATTAGATAAAATTGTGTCAAAAACAAAAAAGTGTCAGAACAAAAGATGCATTCGATCTTAAAGCAAATGCTCACCCAGACCTGCCTGAAACGCCTCGTCTTCCCGGCGAATGTACGTCACTTCCTAACATGACTTGATTTAGACAGCCCAAATCTAAACGCAAGTATAGCGGGCGTAGCTACTTGTAAATCTCATTGTATCGTAGCCGCCAAGCCATGTTTCGTTGCGAAAAGAAATCCTCAAAAAAAGACAACATAAATACTAATAATCAGTAATAATGTTCCAACTAGAGGCAACAAATGTTGTGTTTATAATGGGGTTTATGGACTTTGTTGAGTCGCGACGAGACGTGGCGTAACACTGGTTGATCAAGAAGGGCCAACGCGCTCGCGTTATTTATTATGTTACCATTCCCTGCTGTAATGCGAGCTTGTTTCTATCTTCTATCTAAATTTTTCCAGAAGTTTACAAAGCGTGTTTATCGGCTTTTTTGCTATTAATATTGTCCAGAATTTTTTATTTGTGTTGTCTTTATCATATCCTATTTACTATTTGTCTAACAAATTTGAAACGTTTCTTTACACAGAAAAAAATGTAGATAGATAGATATTTTCGAAAAGGGGTTCCCTCACAAAAGGTTAATCATATGTTGCGGTCCCATGGCATCATAAAGTTTGAAAACCACCGTATTAGGCCACATGTCACAATAAAAAGAAAGCACAAATATTTTAGGGATCTGTTTTTAAAACCAAACATTTTATTGTAATTTTACTGTAAAACTTAAAAAAATAAACACTGCATACATGCACTGTACATTTTTGCTGTAGTTTCGCAGCAGGTTTGCCAGTCACGTCCAGTAGATTTAATTACTTTCCTATTAGTACTGTTTTTAATTTAAGTTCAACTTTTAAACTTTTTTAGTTTTTCTGCTCTTCTTGTAAAAAAAGCCTATTTGAAAAATATGGATATCAATAATAATTATATTTTAGTATTAGAAATACTACAGTAAATAAAGAGATTACACTCACTGGTGGATCATTTACCATTACAGAAACATAAAAATTATTTTATTAATCACCAATAATGTTAGTTTAGGGAGGGCCTCTGTGACAAAACCCTTAAACGGGGTGCCAGTCAATACATTTGTAAAGCATGTTATATTGAAATGACTATCAGAGTTATTTTTGACCTGGTGAACTTTGTAAATATGCGTGTGTTGGTGTTTTCAGGGATCTCAATGTTGGTCTCTGCTGGCTGTACGTTCTCTCTGTTCCTGTGCTTCAATCAAGGTTCTATCATCATGTTCCAGTGTCTCTTCTTCGCATCCTGCGCAGCCGCATGGAACGGCATTGAGGTGATCACAGTGGAGCTTTATCCCGCGTCCAAAAGGTAAAGTCACTGAAAGACATCTCATGCACTTAATTAATTTCTCGGTAGTTTTCTACTAGCATTACATTTATTAGATGTTATATCATATTATTTTATTTAAAAAATATTCTTATTCTAGTATCCTGTGCTCACTTTTGTCCTCAGGGCGACAGCGTTCGGCGTGCTGAACGGCACCTGTAAACTGGCAGCCATCATCAGCAGTTTTATCTTCGGCAAGTTTATCAGCATCACCAAGATTATACCCATCATCATGTCCTTCTCAGCGCTGGTCTGCGGAGGACTGCTGGCGTTTAAAATGCCCGAGACCCGGGAGCTCATCCTTCAATGAAAAAGCCTAAGTGAACAAGCGTCATGGATGTCCCTTTGCTTGGATCTCTGAACACTAGGATTGAGCTATATGTTGAGCTAATATGATGACATGTTTCAACGATGTTATCATAGAATTTGTTTCATTTCATCTTATTTTCTGAATCCGTTTCGTGAAATGTTCAGAACGGCTCCACGTGGGATCTAAAAGGGTTGGGAAATGCTTGGAACATATTCTTACATCTTTCAGATTTCTGAATTTAACCTTATTTCAACTATTTTGTAAATTAATTTTATTCATAGCATAATGACAGGAGTCTTTATCAGTTAGTTTTTGTTGTGCTTTATCTATTTAGTTCTTTCACAAGAGGTAGATAACTTTATTTACACTGTGTTTTTGAATTACCATCAACTGTTTCTTGTCAATGCCTTTTCATTAGATCGTACTGTAAGAATAATGTTGTTTGTGAAGATAGACATTTTTAAAATGGACTTAAGTTTTATGTGTTTTAAAATGTTATTTCTTAAGAATAATGTTTTATTCCTGCAAAAAAGAAAGTTTAGATTGTATGATCAGAATTTTGTTCATTAAAATGTGTGAATAGAAAACATTGATTGAATTCTACAAAATATGCTTTAAATTTCATGGTAGGTTTGAATAGATTTAATCTATTATTCGTAAAAAAAATCAACTCATTTTTTATATGTTCATTCATTCGTTCTGAGATTAAATAAAAAAAAACATTATAATATAATTTGCAGTTTGTGGATGTTATTTCCCAGTTCCCATGATTCTCAGTGAGCTTCAGGGACGGACAGGCACTTGTAAAAACATGGCACACGTGTGAATCAGTCACACCTCAAGTTCTGCTCATTTATTTATGAAAGGGTGTGAAAGAGAAATCTAGAAAATGCCTTTAGCAGATATAACTGCATATGTTTAAAAAGTGAAATAGTCAATGTTACTAAAAACGGACTAAAAAGGAAGCTACTGTAATTAATTCTTTAACTTACATGATTCATTTCTAGTACAGTTCTGTAAATGCATTTATTTATTAACATGACACACGCAGTGAATTTGAAGCCACGACTTCATTCATATCACAATGTTCATTCTTGGTTTATATACTTTATGATTAAGTTATTAAGTTACTTGTTACGTTTCACACCACACGTGTGAACGTCATCACTCCGACGGCTCGCGCAAGGGCGCGATACAACTTCTACTCTTCCAACTAACAAACACATAATGAGTTACCGAAATAAGTTCCAACAGTAAATACAAAATGTAAAGATGTGCGTTAGATTATCATTCTGTTGGAGATGGGTGAGAGATAAAGACAGTTCAGAGTTATTATGGGATTGCAGATGAGAAAGACACACAAATAGGTGCCAACTCCAGTCAAATCTCTGCATTACAGAGGTGCCAAATTTAACACTACACTTTATCACACTCACAAACAGAAGCTGGAGGTCACCGAGCATCGGTCACAGAGTTCAATAGAGCCTCAATACAATAATGGTGAACTAGTTACGTAATAAAATGCTGGTAAGTCGAAACCATTTTTAAAAAATGATCTCATTCTATTGTCAGGGTGAAACAAGACCCCTCTTCTGCTGGGGGATAGGGTTTGTTTTGCATTAATGAGCGGCAATACTTTATATATTTTTTAATTTTTAACATCCAACCTGATCACGAAACACATTACAGAGAATCTTTTTTAAGAAAAAACACTCCATGCTACATGGTTTCATCGGACGCATGTGCCTGCTTCCGGCCTGTGTTTGGTTATAATATATAACAATTAACATTAAAACTGATTTTTATATAAATTGTATTCAATTTATTTAAAACTACCCAACAGTTATTGATTCTTTGCAGAGGTTCACCGGAAGTAAAGTTTGGCCCACATGACGTTAGTTTATGTTGTTGCCGCTGAAACCGAGTCGTCAAACACTCCTACTCAAAAGTTTATAAGGTCACATACTCTTTTCACACATAAAATAACACAAATGTAACTATGGGAGTTATACTGTGACTACTTGAAAATAAAATAAAAATATCAATAATAATAGTAAAATGTTTTTTAATTGTAAATATTTTTAGCATATTTACTTTAGCCTACATATTTGTTCAAACAATTTTTTTACATTTAAGTTCACATATTCTGTCAAACACCTTTTTCTGTTTTTCTTCCAAGTCATCCATTTCCATAACATTTTATTTATTTTGATTAAAAACAAGTTTTGCAGTGAAATAAACTAATTTGAACTATTGTGTTTTTGCAAACAACTTAATTTTCTTACTATTGTCATGTAAGCATGTTCCATCAGATCAAAAATGATAGAGAATTATTTTAGTTAAGTCACCGTAAATTTAGTGCAGTTAAGAGTGGTTTGATTGACAAGAAGTAGATTAAAATGACAGGGCCTTAAGGACATCATTTTTACAAACACGCCTTACGAAAAAAACATTACTTGTGTGCATTTTGAGACAACATGATGACACTTTAAGATATGTCAATGCAAGTTGTTTTCAGCTGCTCTAACATTTATTCAGTCTAGGACTAGTATTAATCCATGTCAAATATAAAATATAAAATATGCATTTTATAATGTATCACAATTTCTATTTTGTGATCAATCATTCAAGCTGTTTTTAATGAACTTCTCTCACTTTTAGCCTCTAAATGAGACACACTGAAGCCCAAAACTGCAGCAACAGTCACCGGTGTGTGTGAATGTCACACCTGAAGTGTAATCTGCTAATGCAGTTTATTAAGCATAATTAAACATCATTAGGCTGCTTAGCTCTTTGAATTACAACCACCATACAGACAGACACTGCAGTAAATGATGGAATTTCAGGTAATTTCATTGTAAAATACTAAATAAAATATACTTAAAGCAGCAATGTGTTTATTTGAAAAATAATCAAAAATCTGTTATGGAAGTACATCCATAAATGTTAGTCATTATTTGCCACAAATGCAAAAATGCTTTCCTGTAGCTCAGTGGTATGCCATGGAGTTAGCAACAGCAAGGTCATGGGTATGATCCCAGGGATTGCACATACTTAGAAACAAGAAATGTGTTGTTTAATCCAATGCAAGTCGCTTGATAAAAGCGTCTGCCAAATGCATAAATGTAAATATAAATGATTGTGCTAAATATTAATTTAAATACTTCAACTAAATGAAAATTAGAAACTGACATATGGTTATGTTGAGGCTCAAAAAATATTATCAAAAATAAAATTTAAACATAAAATATCAAAAAATTCACATAAAAAGAAACCCATAAAAATAAAAGCGCACAAGAAAATAGAACTTTCATAAAAATAGAAGTTTATTCAAAACTAGCAACAGAAAACTAAAACAACTTCAGGTCACTAGTGACACTCTTTATTATTCTCAGATTTTTGGATTGTCATCCTATATAGTATTGAAACGTTTATAAAAAAAAATGTATCATTTCTTAAATTTAAAAAATGCCATGTTAAAGTAAATGAATTTTTCTTTATATTTTTTTTAAAACGGCCCTTAAATGCTCTTGTACAAAACAGATCCAACAGAACACATTGTTTGGTCAGTATAGTGCCATCTCAGATGTTGTTTTGAAAAGGAGTCAAAATTCACACCTCTGATCCTGTGGCTTCTCTGAGCCTTTCCCAGACAGATCCAGAGCCGAGTCCTGGGGTCCGAGACACAGCGATGACTTTGGTAAGCCTGTGGAGGTGTCACCTCACACCTCCGAGTCCAGCATAAAAACCTTCAACCCTCAGTCCACCCTACATTCAACCTCACATTCTGACACAAAATGGAAAGATCAGGCAGCAACCGGTCGAGCTGTCCCGGCTCAGAGTCTGAGTTCTACAGCGTTTCCTCACCAGAGACGGTCTCGTCGGATCCATCCGTGGACCGGAGCTTCTCCCCAACCAACCGGGTCACATGCTCCAAATCGGACAACCCCCCTGCAGTACTCCAAGGTGCGATCAAGAGGAAACGGCGACCAAGGCTGAAGAACCCAAGCGAGCAACGGCAGAATGCCAGCGAGAAAGAGAAGTTGAGGATGAGGGATCTGTCCAAAGCTCTTCATCATCTCAGGACTTACCTGCCTCCGTCGGTGGCTCCCTTGGGCCAGACGCTGACCAAGATTGAGACGCTGCGACTCACCATCCGCTACATCTCCTTTCTGTCCGCTCAGCTGGGTCTTGGCGAAGAAGAGCTGACCCACAGGAAACAAAGCCCATGTTCTCCCGAGATTTTTGGATACTTTCAGTGCAGCTCCATGGCTGGACAATGGAGCGAGAGGGGACAGGGTCACTGTAATGGACAGTTTCAGGGAGGTGACGGCTCTGGTCACGCAGGACAATGTGTTGAGGTGAATGTGGAGCAGTACAATGCAGAGCAAAACTTCTCAGCAAATATAGAAAACTTTCTTCAATCACAACAAAGTGTTCAAACAACACAGCCCTATCAAGTATGTTGAGTAATTTCAGTTTTTGAAAAAATATTTGAAAAAGAAAAAAAGGTTATTTCATCATTTGTTTACCCACATGATGTTCAAAACCTGTATATGTGGAACAGAAAAGAAGCTATTCTGAGAAATGTCTCAGTGGTTTTGTGTTCATACAATGGAAGTCCGGTTATCAACATTCTTAAAAATATATTTTTTTATATTCTGTAGAAAAAAGAAAGTCATACGTGTTTGAAATGTGAATGAATATTGAACGAATTTCCATCATGACATGTATTTATTTGGGTGAATTCTTTCAAGAATGAGGAGAGAACCATTTCTTTAACTTTTCTATCCTCTTTTCAGGTTTTTGGCAGAAACTTTGGTTGTCAGCTTGTTCCTCAGGCTTACTGGAGCTGACCGAAACACAAACACACACATCTACACAGACCCACGCTGTCGGGATGTGGAACTACGGCTTCTCTTCTGATGAAGCAACACATGCAAACCAAAGTTATTCCTAATATTGTTATAATTTAAGTTATATATGTTACTCGTGTCTGTCCCTTTGTAAATACAAAACTATTTTGATATGTATTTATAATAAATAACATTTTATTACATATGAAGTTTCTAGATTTTTTTTTACTGACATTTTGGGAAATCCAACCTGAAAATAGCTATGAAACTCTGGTCAGGCTTATAATTAATATTGGTATTACTAGGTACACTGTATTTTTCATTTCAAAATACATTAAAATTCAATATTTTCAACATACCCTTCTACATTTTAAGTAAATTAAACAATTTAAACATTTAATGCAGCATTTATTTATGTATTTATGTCATTGTTTGTTAGAAGGTTTGTGGTGCCCCATTTCCAGTTTTGGGCAAAAGGAATATAAGCGCCTCTAACGGTCACCTTCAGCATTTACCTAAAACAATGACATCCCTAAAACTCACATTTACACAGGCTGTCTGATGTGAATGTGTTAAACAGGATGACAGGATTCATCAGGAAACCGTTAAGTTATATGTTCTATATAATATGATTTGTACATCTATCATGTTTTTATTGTTATGTAACCGCATGTTCGTTCTCCTAACAACCTCAAACATCATTTATTTTCTCAGGCATTGTAGAGGCCTACAGTTTAACCACAAGGCCTACATATATTGGCATATATCACTTACATTGAAAAGAACGGCTCAGTTCAAGGTGTATATTAATTATTTAACAGCTCCCCAGCTCCAGTGACTTTATGAGATTGAAAAGTGTCTGTAAAAAAGTGAGGGATAAAATCTGGCAGGTATCAGTGAGTGGACCAAAGTGACTGTAAAACTTCAACCTGCCACTAGACGTCAGTAACTAACTAAGTTTGTTGAAGAATAAAGGGACGTGAAAGCATTGACAAGACATGACATACAAAGTTAGGAATATTGTGACAAATAGATTGATTTGTCGGCTGTAGTCTTTTTGGGAATTTATTTAAAGTTTATTTTACCTTCTACTCTGATTAAGTTATTTGAAATGTTACTGGAATATATTTGTGTTTTATGGATTAAAGACCTGTCAATGGTACCAACTACAGGCGTGAATTTTGTTCAAGTGAACAAGTGATAGTGACACACATCTTCCTGCAGGTTGTCACGAACATATTATCCATCCACACTTTAGAAGGGGGTTCACCCATGACAGGGTTATTGCAGCACACTGGGAAAAACATATTTATGAATTTATAAATATCTAATAATTATAATACCTTGACATATATGTTGATTGTGGGGAAATCTGAATAGATCTTAGAATTGCAATCAATGGACAAACTTGTTGTTTGCCTCCTGTGTAAATGCAGTTACAACGTCTGCCAGTAGGGGCTCCAATGTGACCAGTGGAAGTGGACCAGTTTATAAACTCCTAAAAGATTTTATTATCACACTGGTGTTTTAATATCACGTGTTAATTAAACTTTTAATACGTTTGTAATTCATTTCAGCAGTTTCTTTGTTCTAAGGGGTCCTAATACAAAGAAATGTTCAATCATTTTAAGGATTGTGGTCATATCAGTTATTCGCATAGGCCTTTAAATACTGTAGTGGACAAAAAGTACTAAAAAGTTATATTTCATCATTATCTATCAGTAATTGTTTAACCTTCTTTTGATTTAAAACTGTGTTATTTAAATGTAGTATGTGCTCTTGTACTTCTTGTTCAAGCTACAATAAAGTATATCTTAACTAAATAATACAAAAAAAAAAAATCTTACTGGTTGTTTTTTACAGTACACATAAGAAATCATTAAGCAACCAAACACAATCAAGTGCTTTGTGCAGATTTTTTTTTTCAATTTGTTTGTGAAATCCATGAATTTGACGTAACTGTGCGAAGTTGGTCTCAATTTTCTTTAAAGCAGAACCTTGTTCATGTTGTATTGTGCAAATTATGGTTGTAACCATACACCAGTATGGACGGTAACCGCAATATCAATGACTATTGTTGAATATGATAAAGTACCAGTAACTGGTTGACACTCAAACAGCTGGCGATTTTGCCCTTACTTCATATTTAGCCTAAAACGCCATAATATTTACAAACTCTCTCTTCTTTATATTTTGAGTATGATTTACTAGCAACAAAAAAAGAGAAAATACAAAATTAACAGAACTAAAGATGGATTTCATGATATAATTATTTCATTCGATAGATACCGCGATACTATCATGATCATGAATTCTTTCATTCACTTTAATCAAAAAGTATAAATCTGATATTGTGACATTCCTGTAATGCAAATGTTGTATTGTGACTTCTTAGTCATAAAATAACTATTTTTACTTTTCTTTGTCTATCTACAATAATGATTTAACAACAGGACACTTTTCATCATACTGAAAGGTTGATGTGTCGTTCAGTTGATTTACCTACAACGATAACCACAAATAAAAAATAAATAAATATGAGTAGCAAGAGAGTTCATGTGTATTCTGCTGGTGACAAGAGAAGCTTATGGCTGCTAATGAACTTTAACTTGATGTGAAATGCTTGTTCACACCACTAAGTCTAGCCACAAACAAGCTTTCAGATGCTTTGAGATCGAGCTCTAATGTGTGACAGCCGCATTTGAAATGCATAGAACAGTTGCGTGTGAATTATAGTATGTTGTGGAATTAGGCCCCAAAGTTTATTTTACCGGCTTGCAAGAGACATTTGATGTGCAAATCTCAATCTGGAATACACACATTTAACCCTTTCATCCTGCAAGGCAAATACACAATTAAAACGTGCGAATGTGTAACAATCACTTGTTAATCGACTCATAATCACATGAGTGTTAAACAAAATTAGAGGAAATCCCCAAATTAAGACACGCTTGTCAACTCCGTGTTCAGGATTCTCTTAGAAACCATCAGGAGGTTTTCTTTTTCCGGTTACAGATTGATTAGGTTTTATTCTCTGAATCTGTGGTCGAATGTGAAAAAAGAGATCATTATTAATGTTCATTTAACCACTATTTCTAGATGTATTTTGGTCATTTCAGTCCTGTGTCTGTTGAATTTCAGCCAAATCAAACCTCAGGGGTGACATAAGGTCATCCAACAGCAAGACTGACAGCATGACAAGACACAGTAAAACTGTTATAAAAAAATACCAAAATAAATGTAGAAATATGACTGTTGAATTGTTTAAAAGTGAATATGAACTTGTTTTCTTTGCAGTATTTGAGGTGATATACAGAGCATCTTTTTTGTTATTTTCACCAGTTTCTACACGTTTTCTTTTCTGCAATGCAGATAGAAAAATGTATTTGAAATTTGTTAAAAAATATTATTCATGCCTTGATGCCCGATGACTCCTGAGATAGGCGCAGGCTCCCCGTGACCCGAGGTAGTTCGGATAAGCGGTAGAGAATGGAATGGAATGGAATATTATTCATAATTCAAAGAATTAAACTGTTTTTTTACTTAAACACATAACTATAAATAGTAAATAAAAAAAGCTGAAAATAATTTTGTAATGGTCTCTTCTGGGGGCTGTATACAGTATATCCATATAAAAGAAAGAGTTTTGTCCATGAGAAGGTTTTGAACCAACACACATTCCTGAGGTGTGACTTCACACCTACAATACAATTGAGAAACTACAAAACAATTACATTTCAATATTATCATTAAATTAAATAAATACATAACATGTGAATATATCCATGCATTGCCCCAGGCATTTTTTCAGACAAAAAGTTAAGTTTAGGTTAAGAGTATTAGTTAATCCTGGAGGAGTGCAGGAGTAAAATGTAACACTTGTTTGTGGGAACTGCAGTCGGTGATGTAGTCCACCACCATCTTCTGGATCAGCACCACAGGGACTCTTAGAAGGTGTCCCATTCAGACCCCTGAACTCATAACTTCATGTCTAGCTAAGAACGTGATGGAGGTGGTGTTAATCGTGTTATTGTGAATGAAAGACTGTGATGTGATTTTACTTTGATAGAGGTCAGATTTGCTGATACAGATGCTACAGAGACTCTTTACTATCCAAGAGCAAAATGCAAGGCTATGAGCACAGATAAAAAAATCTTATAACATCAGGAAGAATTTTTCCTCACTTTCAAGTTGTTTCAAATCTGTGTAAATGTCTTTGTTCTGGTGATCATAGAAGATATTTGGATGAATGCTTGTAACCAAACAGTTCTTGGCCACCATTGACTACCACAGTATGACAATAATAGTCAATAGTGGCCCAGAAATGTGTGCTTTCCTACATTCTTTAATAAAGAAATGTATAAAGCAATTTTTCATTTGACATGTTTAATCTATATTTTAGACAAAAATTGTAACTGGCAGTGATTGTTTGATCAGGCAATCTCTTCTGGATCTCACACCTCACACCTGAGTCTGGAGTAGCTGCTCTTTCCCACAGACCCCCTGCATCCAGCGTCACTTCTCCTCTCAAGTACTGACCGGAATCCTCTGAGGTGCAAACTCGCACCTCACCAAGGATATATACCAGAGCCCCGGTCCACCAGTGACCACAACACTCAACCCTCCAGCCATGGACATCTCCAACTCATCTCTTCAGGTCCAAGACGGCACTCCCTTCCTGTTAAACTGCCAGAGTTTCCTGGATCAGAGTAACCTCGTGTCAGACGCCGGCTACTACAGCGGCAGCTTGTCTCCAACCTCTTCCATCGATTCCTGTGGCTTCTCTCCTCCGACGTACTCATGCGGAGCAGGACGACCACAGATCTACCCGCACAACACCACACAGCTGAAGAAGTCCCAGCCGCCCAAGAGAACCGGACGGCCCAGGTCGAAATTCCCTGGGGTGAAACGGGAGACTGCAAGCGAACGGGAGAAGTTGAGGATGAGGGATCAGACCAAAGCTCTTAATCACCTGAGGACCTACTTGCCTCCATCCGTGGCTCCGGCAGAAAAGACCTTGACTAAGATCGAGACGCTGAGACTCGCTATTCAGTACATCTCCTGCCTGTCTGAGCAACTTGGGTTTGGGGAAGAGGAGGCGAATCGGGTTTCTTCAGAACAGATTGAGATCGAAGCTTCGCCGAACACATTGAACAACTTAAGTGGAGAGTCTTCAGTCGATCAGAGTTTACCAGCAGAAAAGTTTCAGCCTTGTTATCAGGTATGTACTGTACATGTTACATCTCCACCTTTGACTATTTACACTTGATTTACGTACTTTATATTATTCAATTTACAAATGCAAAGGTCATAATATTGTTAATACATGGACATGAACGTAAAAGTTGTAACATACTATTTACTATTTATTTATATTTACCCATGACAATCATTTTAATAATCATTTTTTAGAAACTTGAGGTGACAAATAATAAAGTTGACACGCTATTCGTTGATATTAATCTATGTTTTCTTTCCGTTCTACAGAACACTGATGAAGGCCATTTCCTTACATTCCAAGCTCAAGACTTTGGGATGCACCAGCTACACAGTTTCTTCTCTGGACAGTGTTGATAGAAACAAAATTGTATGCAAAGACTCTTTAAAAATGGACATCACTTTTAACTTTTTGTAAATATGTTTACACAGCTATTTATGCATATTCTATGTTTTAAAAAGATCTATATATTTATGAATTGTAAATTGTCTGGCAAATAAAGCCTTGAACACCTGCTGTTGTTCCTATAAATGACTCTGGGGAACCACTGACTACAATATTACGAAAAACTATTTAATTCCTAGTTGATAAATGACTGTTCTGGGGAACCACTGACTACGATATTACGAAAAACTATTTAGTTTGTCGGTTCTGTCTAACATAAAAGAAGATATTTTAAAGAATTTAGAAAAGCAAACAGTTCTGGGGCACCATTGACTATCAAACTAGGAACAATTACTGTATTTGTTTAGGTTCTGTTGGACAGAAAAGTAGAAAAACGAAATGTTCTGGGGAACCACTGACCTTCACAGTAGGATTTTTTTTATTATATTTTTTTGGTGCAGTTGAACACAAAAGAAGACATTTGAAAGAATTTAGGAAAGCAAACCGTTTTGGGGCACCATTGACTATCAAGGAAAAATGATTGTATATTTTCTTTGGTTCTGTTGAACACAAAATAAGATATTTTGAAGAATTTCGAAAAGCAAACAGTTCTGGGGCACTTTTAACTACCATTTTATTGTTTACTACTATGGTAGTCATTCGTGGCCAAGAGCTGTTTGGCGTAAAGCAATCTTCCCAATATTTTCTTTGTATTCATCAGATTAAAGAAATGTATAAAGGTTTGGCACAACTAGGGGGTTGAGTAATTCCTGAAATAATTTTCATTTTTGTTTCCCTTTAAGTCCTTCAAACAAGAAGAAAAGTTGTTTTTTGAGTTCTCAGCCAACATCCTAATGAGAGACAGCTGGGTGATGGTCCTAACACGCACTCATTCACACTTTTAGGGAAAACCCCCTGTAGAGCAGTATTAATGTTGGCCGGACAGTAAACTAATACTCACAGCTGATGGCCTTTAATACCCAGTGTGTGTCAACACAGAGCGATGTTTATCCCTGCAGGACACTTCCTCTGAAATGCAGGAGTCTGAAACTTGACCTGAAGGGATAGTTCCCCCAATAATTAAAATGCAGTTATTCATCCACATGTCATTTCAAACCTGTCTGACTTTCTTCTGGAGAACACAAAAAAAGATATTGAAGAAGAAGGTTGGTAACCAAACAACATTGAACCCCATTGACTTGTACGGACACAAAACCACATTTCTCAAAATATCTTCTATAAGAAAGATTCATATACATGGTTTGAACAACATGGGGGTGATTAAATGACGTCAAAATGTTTATTTTGGGTGAACAGCCTTTAAGAAAAGAAGAACAGACTCTTGTGTAGCCCTAAAATAGACACAACTTCAAGTCTATGAATATTTCAAGGGAATTTTTAACAATTTGATGTGGGCTAGAGTTCATGCTATTGTTAAATGGTTAGTTCACTCAAACATTGAATGGAAAAACTGAATAGATTTTAATATGCTTTTGCATCCTTCTGGTTAAGAAGCTTTTATAAAGGCGGTCACAGTCCATCCTCATCACAAACAGCACTTAAAAATCAGTTTTGGTTCATCAAAACAAAGAAAACCATATTCGTTTGAACGACACAAGAGCTTCAACGTAAAAGTGGGACGTTTCAAATAATAAGGTACTTCACTCACGGTTTTCAATTGAACATTTCACTAAGGCTATTGTGCTGATAGAATAGTTTATAAAAATACAAAAGAAATTGCTGTGACAGATAATGATATCGGTCCAGCTGTCAGTCACAGCTGTTGTCTGTGTCCATTACTTTATATGTCAGGAGAGTCGTGAAGAGGAAGTTGACAACTCTGCAGCTGCTGGTATAGAGCCCATATTAACTGATCATTTCCTCCCCCTCCTTTCCTCCCATTTGTGCTGTCTTGTCTACTTCCTCTAATGAACCCCCAATGACAGGAATGAACCAATGTCGAAACCCATGTGACCATATAGTTACAGATTCGTGTGTTTGGTTATATATTTGCTTTGTTAGTGGTATTGGATTAGGCACAGTATGCTTTCATGAAAAAAACAATGCTACTATTATATTTGAATGATTTTATTTAATAACCCAATGCGTGAAACTACAAATAATCTATGAATTTATATTGTGAATATTCATGTTATTTGAAATATATAATTCTAAACTTTGTATCGTATTTTAAAAACTAAATACATTACATCAGTTAACAATAAACAATACATCTAATGAATTTATTAATCTTACGTAAATGTTAATTTCAATGTTTACTAATACATATTTAAATTCAGTGGAATACTTGATTCTGATTGGTCGATTGTGACTTTCTATCCCATTTCAATAATTTCACGATAACAGCGACTCCTTGTACATTATCCAGATTATTACATGGCTACTTGCCACATGAGAAAAAAATAGACATTTAATGTGAATTTGAAATATTTTATTAGCTCATTTTTACTGAATGTAGACCTTCAGTGTGGAAAAGCCGTGTACTTTCAGGTTTAAGTTAAGAAATTGTTGATTTATTTTGTTCAAACGTTTGTGTAACTGAAACAGGAAATTCTTCTCGACCAGGGTTATCATCCGAAGAGGTGTACATTAAGAAATGCTCCTGGTTAGTTAATAGTTGATATTCACAATGAAAAAGCTTTCACGTCGAATGTTTAATCATCCAATCCATCACTTGTTTTTTGTTTTCCGACACCCATTTAATGTTGGCTTTTGTGGTCTCAATGGCCTGGTCCATCGCTCGTGTGCCAGAGCCAAAACCCGTCGCTGCATACTCCTCTTTAAACCGCTCTAACTATAATTGTCAAAGAGATAAATTAAAAAAGAGATGAAATATGAACATTTCGCTATATTTGCAACAACAAATGTCTGAACTTCACATAAAAATATAAACAAAGTCTGCACACCAATCGCCTTTCACAAAATGTGTGACGTTTTGAGGACATATGCTCTTCATCAGATGATAGAGAACAAATTTTATGTTGATATGCGTGCTTTTGCGGGGTTTTGCTAAACATCACACAAAAATTCAGTCAACGTGTCCAACTGTCCAATCGCGCTTTAAAAAAAACCCGATGCTCTTTGGTTTTGTACGGCTGACAAAAGTTGCAGAATGCAACATAGCCGACGGCTCAACTTATAAAGTAATATAGTTTATAATAAATTATTATAAGCCTATTGTTGTGTAGTCATGAAGTTTAAATTAAAAAGTTATGGAGTGCAGCTTTAACTATTACAACAGACTGTGTATTGTTAGGATAAAATTTGCCCAAACCTGATGAAGTTCAAATTGAGTAGTTAACCTTTCTGAGAAGTATTGGATCAGACTTTCAAATATGAACGATCCACCACCAAAACTACAGAGATAATGCAAAAGGTTTTATACAGTATGTTAAGTGTAAAACATTGCTCACAAAAAAGCATAATCACTACTTACTCCCAGTTGGCTCTAAAAAAGTCCCAAATTAAAGGTTGTCCTATTGCACTTCGTATAACATAGGAAATGACGAAACTAGCATCTTGCTTCCTAATCGCGCTTGAATTAAGCGTGTATTCCAGGAACCTTTGTAAAACAGAAAGAATGGAATTTCATCAGACTATAAACAAAATCAGTCGAATGATTTTATACTTAATAAAAAAATAGTTCAATTAATATAAACAGACTGAACATGACGTGTGTTGTAGAATGTTTATATACGGATCACCTGTTCAACAGCCAGGGCTCTTTACTGCATGACAGAGCAAATAAAAGTGTCATTGCCTCTGCTGCAATGCTAGCGTTCTTATACATTTTCCAGCCAAAATCCCATTCCTCGACTCCCCCTGAGGCGATTGCATTACAGTACACTGTCCTCTTCAGATCTGGATGAATTCTGGATAAAAAACAACAACGTTATATGGACGAGATCTTAAGATCACAGATCTTCCAGTTCTTCCAACTGACCTCGAAACAGAACTATAAGAAGCTGACTTTAGAGTTTTATTAAAGGGATAGTTCACCCAAAAATGAAAGATCTTTCCTCGTTACATGCCCTCGTGGCATTCCAAACCAGTATGAGTGGTATTTTGATAGATATTTTGAAGAACAATTGTATCCAAACAAAACTGACCCCCATTGATTTCAATTGTGTGGATGTAAAACCACTAAGACATTTCTAAACACATCTTCTTTTGTGTTCCTCATAAGATTCATACAGAGTCTTAATCTTAACCAAAGTGGCTCGAATTAAAATAAGTTTGCAGAAACGTTTGGCATACGGGTTACTGTAAGGGTTCTCCATCCACCGTCTGTACCACACTCTCGTGAGCTCTAAGCATCCATCGATCCCTGTTTTGCAGGCCAGTGAGATCGCATTCACCTGATTATATCTATACCCAGAAGACACAAAAAAGTCAATAAATCATCAAACATTTAATTAATGAGAGAAAAATAATTATTTATTTACCGGTCCATGTGTCCTGAGGGTATCTGAGTCCAGTTTGATGTGATAACTTTGAAGTGATCGAAAAGAGGTTGAACTTTCCCTCGCAAGTACATCTAAAATATTAAAATATGTAATAATCAGAAACATCTGGTTCTCAACGGTTCTAAAGGGACACATTGTTAAATTTCAAAGTATGTTTGTTTACTGTAAATGCAGATTGTGTATGATTTAAGATTACAATACCTTTAGTGGTCCATAGACTTCTGATCGCTCAAACATCAGAAAGAAATAACGTAAATTCTTAATGGCGGATTCCCACGGTATATACTGCAATTTTAAGCTTCAAACATAAATGGCAACAGTTTTCAAATACAGTTTTACGTGCGATATTTTGAAATAGTGAACGGTTTGTTGTTCAGTTGACGTACTCACTTTATGATCTAAACTTAGTTGTGTGAGGAGACGCTCCCAGTTCTGCGGATCATAGTTAACTCTGAAATATCCTGTGACATTCACATTGGCCAATACCCACTCTGTATTTGTTCTCATGGGCTCGTGTGTTGCTGTTTTTGAAAGCAACCAGTGCTGTCCCATGTTAACTCCTTTCTTCATCCACGTAATGGGCACAAACCATTCGTAACTACGACATTGCAAAAAACATAGTTGTGATGGTGCAAACAGGACTGTTCTAACAACGCTAACTTGCGTGTAAACATACTTGTATTCAGAAGGACTGTCCACTTTGGCTTCAGAGTCTATTAGGAAGTGCTGTTGAGAGATACCTCCTGTGTTAGTGTTAACAGTCACTACGGGGTAACCCATCTGAAGAATCCAGCGATTCATTATTTCTTTTATCGACGCTGGGAGATGCACGCTTGAGTCTGCGTCCACCACCTAAAATAGATTAAACTAAGATTATTTATGGACACACAAAAACCATAAACCAAATCAAAACTGTTATTTACTGTACAATAAAATAAAGAAACATTTTACAGTATTGTATTGTTATCGCAACTTACTTCCTGCAATTTTTTCCAAAGGTCTGTGTACACCGTGGTGCCGTAGGCAAACTGCTGCAAATAGTTCTGTGGGAAGAATGTTTGGGTGTCAGAAACACTTCAAAAACAAACTCATGAATTCAATGTAAAATCTCAAACTCAAAATTCCATCAAACTTACAGAAAGTCCTTTAGCAAAGATGGGCTCTGATAGAAACTCGGACAACATTCTCAGTACCATAGCACCCTGGAACAACAAAGAGTTATCGTGACAGCCACATTATCATCATATCTGACGTGATATCAAGCTTTCCTGTAGCTCAGTGGTAAGTGCATTGTGTTAACAACGCAAGGTTGTGGGTTTGATCCCAGGGGATTGCACACACCTCTGTATAAATGTATAGGATATTGCAATAAAAGTCGCTTTGGATAAAGCGTCTGCCAAATGCGTAAATATGATACTAAAATAGTCTAGCTATGAAATTAACACATATCCATAATTAAAGCAAGTCACAAGACTTCGGTGTATTAATAAATGTCTTCAAAATCGAAACTACATTTTTTGTGAGAGTAATGAATAATAATAATCCATCCATCCATCCATCCATCCATTTTCTTCCGCTTATCCGGGGCCGGGTCGCGGGGGCAGCAGTCTGAGCAGGGATGCCCAGACTTCCCTCTCCCTAGACACTTCCTCCAGCTCTTCCGGGGGGACACCGAGGCGTTCCCAGGCCAGCCGGGAGACATAGTCCCTACAGCGAGTCCTAGGTCTTCCCCGGGGTCTTCTCCCGGTGGGACATGCCCGGAACACCTTCCCTGGAAGGCGTCCAGGGGGCATCCGGAAAAGATGCCCGAGCCACCTCAGCTGGCCCCTCTCGATGTGGAGGAGCAGCGGATCTACTCTGAGCTCCTCCCGAGTGACCGAGCTTCTCACCCTATCTCTAAGGGATCGCCCGGCCACCCTGCGGAGAAAGCTCATTTCGGCCGCCTGTATCTGGGATCTTGTCCTTTCGGTCATGACCCACAGCTCATGACCATAGGTGAGAGTAGGAACATAGATTGACCGGTAAATCGAGAGCTTCGCCTTGCGGCTCAGCTCCTTCTTCACCACGACAGACTGGTACAGCAACTGCATTACTGCAGAAGCTGCACCGATCCGTCTGTCAATCTCCCGTTCCATCCTTCCCTCACTCGTGAACAAGACCCCCAGATACTTGAACTCCTCCACTTGAGGCAGGAACTCTCCACCTACCTGAAGTGAGCAAGCCACCCTTTTCCGACTGAGAACCATGGCCTCAGATTTGGAGGTGCTGATTCTCATCCCAGCCGCTTCACACTCGGCTGCAAACCGTCCCAGTGCATGCTGGAGGTTCTGGTCTGATGGGGCCAGCACGATGACATCATCCGCAAAGAGCAGAGATGAAATCGTGTGGTCCCCAAACCCGACACCCTCTGGCCCCTAGCTGCGCCTAGAAATTCTGTCCATAAAAATTATGAACAGAACCGGCGACAAAGGGCAGCCCTGCCGGAGTCCAACATGCACCGGGAACAAGTCTGACTTACTGCTGGCAATGCGAACCAAGCTCCTGCTCCGGTCGTACAGGGACCGGATAGCCCTTAGCAAAGGGTCCCGAATCCCATACGCCTAGAGCACCCTCCACAAGATGCCGCGAGGGACACAGTCGAATACCTTCTCCAAATCCACAAAACACATGTGGATTGGTTGGGCAAACTCCCATGAACCCTCCAGCACCCTGGAGAGGGTATAGAGCTGGTCCAGTGTTCCATGACCGGGACTGAAACCACACTGTTCCTCCTGAATCCGAGGTTCTACCATCGGCCGGATTCTCCTCTCTAGTACCCTGGCATAGACTTTCCCGGGGAGGCTGAGAAGTGTGCTCCCCGATAGTTGGAGCACACCCTCCGGTCCCCCTTCTTAAAAATAATAAATATTCAAATGTGGCATCACGTCCTCGTTGTCAAAATCTGTTTGAGTGGCGTAAAACAAGATAACATGACCCATCTTACTATAAAGTGATTAGTTATGATTCAGCCAATAAAGTCACATTCATCTAGGATATGCAAACTTTTGGCTGAATTCCTTTATCAGCGTCACTTTAAGTTATGCTGATGAACAAGATTAATGTAATAACTGTAAAACCTTGCTATAGGTGATTGTGTCAAACAGTTCATTGATATGAACAGGTGTGGAGATTTCGTCCTCTCGTGAAGACAGCGGGTGTGAGGAAACCAGAGCATCGACTTCAAAAACTCCCTGAAGCTCATGCAGCACCATCAGATCTTTCTGCAAAACAGCAAGAGAGTAAAACATAACTAAAGAGTTTAAATACACATTTTTTGTGTAAATTTGCACAATTTTAATAGTTAATTTTACTTTAAAAAATAGAACGTTTTTTGCATTGTTTTTTTAAATAAACTGTGTGCAAAAACTTCAATATATTGAAATGGACTTCATTTTTTGTGTGCAGTTTTTGCACACAGTTTTTTCAAGTCAAATTTACTTACAAAAAGATTAAGTTAATCTTACAAGTGTTTTTTTCCAGTGTGTCCAAGCCCCGCCCCCATGATGCAATCATTCTGAGGGCTAAGTTATGACCATTTAAAAATAGCAGTGTGTTGTGTTTACTGACAGTTTACAAGTCTTACAATATTCCAGGTAGGCTCGGCATAATCAGCTCCAAGATATGAAACGTATGTGGCAAATCCCTCATTGAGCCACACGTTGTTCCACCATCTCATAGTCACAAGATTTCCAAACCACTGTGAACAACAGCAAGTTGTTATCACTTCAACTCACTTCAAGAGAAAATGACATGTGAGAGCAACTAACACAATACAACGCCACATACCATGTGTGCGAGCTCATGTGAGATGACAGTGGCCACCCACTGTCTGTTGGCAATGGAGGACACTTTGGGATTATAGAGGAGGGATGTTTCTCTGTAAGTGACCAGACCCCAGTTTTCCATGGCACCAGCACTGAAATCAGGCAGTGCGATTTGGTCTGGGAAGTGAAAAAGGTTTCCTTTTGTACACTCTCATTCGTAAGTTTTCTTACAATGTGCTGTCACTACTATGCGTTAGGCGTTAACTGCCAATATATGAAATACTTCACTATATATTTTAAAACATACACCATATTACACTGTTAAAGAGTAAATAACATTAGATCATGACAATTACATTTCATGCAGTGTGTTATGATGCCGTGTTTGAAAGTAAGTATTCTGCCAAGTTATAAGTCCTAAGGTGAATAAATAACAAAGTTATTGGCTTGTAAAAAAGGGAGTCGACTCTGAATCACGCAAATGAGACGTGTCTCTAACCGCCGCCTATCTACGTCACTTGAAATAGTCCCCGCCTACATTTTGCTGGGACTGCCGCGAAAACTTCACTCTCTCCTCCCAAACACTGTCGCTTATTCATGATGCATCATGTCTAGAACCTGTGTTCTACGTTGTGAAACTTAGTGCATCTTATTTAAACTACCAAAGGAAGAACTTCTACAAATATCCGCTAATTTTATTATGTACCGGTATTTCTTGGGTATTACCGTTTGTTTATCTATCTATGACCTCGGCTGATTTAAGTGTTCAATCTATTATCGTCTTTCTAGTATCTACTATCGTCTTCAGATGTTTCCTCGTCAGACTCGGGCTCAAACTGGTAAGGTAAAATCCCTGCCATCGCTATCTATACACTGTATATAATATCCAACCACCTCTAAACGTAATGATGGTGGCCTTTCCATTTGCGACACATGATGAACGCATTTGACCAATAACAGCAGACTCCTGAAATGATGAAAGGCGTTCCGTTTGCTGCACATGCTGAATCCGTTTGACCAATCACAACAGACTTCACCATCTGACCAATCACATGACACTAGGCTAGCGGATAGGAGGGGATTAGACGGATGAGTATCGGAACAAATCACTTGAGAGTCAGTCAAGATGTAAGGTAAGAATAATTAACTATTTTTTAGACATAATAGTGTTTTTACACCTTCTATGTACATAAACTTGTTGTTGGACACTCCATGAACCAAAGTAGGACCTTAAAAATAATTTATTACATCATCACATTGTATTGAATAATACATTCAAATGTAAATCCAAAACCTTGGATATCCAAATTCGCTGTTTCTCAGAAAATTGAATACTTGTTCTATTATTAAATATAGCAATGTCAAAAGCACTTTTCAATAATGTATTTTGGCTAGATTTTTACAAAACCCAGTGACAGGCACTGATAAAAATGACTTATGATTGAAAATTTTAATCACAGAATATGGAGATACGAGGTTTCAGAAGGAAAGATGTGATTTACGAAAAAATGGAAGAACCTGGTGAATGTGTTTATGTTAGTAAAAACATTTAAATTGACTTATTCAAGATGTGATTTCCTGGTTTGAGGTTGGAACAATCCTTAATTCGAGGTATCTGAATTGCTACATGAAAAATACTTACAATAAAGCTGAATAAAACTCTCTCACCTGATTTTGATAAGGGGTATGTGGTGTTGTAATACATTTCAAAAAACTTTAATATTGGGAATGTCAGTTTAAGGGCGTAATCTCCCTGTCCGGTTTCAATGGCTTCTCTCCGTGCCCAGATTCTGATCTAGAAAAACACAAACTTTTAATCAAACTGATGAATATTTTTAAAGGGACTGTTCACCCGAATCAGAAAATTCTGTCTTCATGTACTCACCCTCAGGTTGTTCCAAACCTCTATACATTTCTGCTACACACAAAGGAAGAAATTTGGAGGAATGTCAGTAGCCAAACCCCCTATTGACTCATAGTATTTATTTTCCCTACTATGGCAATAAATAGAGAATGAGATCTATTCAGTTCCTGACATTCTTTCAAATGTCTTCCTTTGTGTTCAGCAGAACAAAGCTATTTACAAATGATGACAGAATTTACGTTTTTGGGTGAACTATCCCTTTAAATTGTTCCCTTTTGAAGAAACAGGGGGATTGGGACAAATGGCCTCAAAAGCTATACATTTTATTTATACATAGTGTTCTCTAACAGTGCTCTTGTTGGTTTTAACCCTGTCTTTACAGTTAACATTTACTTTAATTCATTTAGCAGATGTATTTATCCAAGAGAGTACATTAAACATTTTGTAAATGACAAAATGGTTTCAGTTAGTATAACTTTTTGAATTCTATGATCTGAACTCAAATATTACTATAATTATAGTTATTGGGTAGGAAGAAAATGGGGTACATTCTTGTAACAAACGTTGCGTGAAATTAAATATTTCACTGGAAAATTAGTGTGAAAGCTTCACTATTTTAATAAAGAAATTGACTTTCAAGATTGAACTTCCCTGAGAATTCACAGAGTAAAAAGTCAGACAACTACAACTTTCACCCCTTCATAACAGATATCATGGCTGCTTACCAAAATATCCGCCTCTGGTGATGATTGTATGTTTGTAAATTCGCTGACGACAAAAGCCAACAGATATGTCGACATTTTTGCACTTGGCTCAAATCTGGTCCGTAAAACTTCTTGATTATTTATGATGATGATTTCTGTGCCTGAAAATGGAAAAGTGCAGAGAAAATTAATAATGTTTGTCACATCCAATTTCTGGCGCCTCAGTTCGCCACCTGAGGGCGCCTTAGTGCTCTGTTTCTGCTTGTGTTTTGTAGGACTCATTATTGTAACTGGTGTCTTACTTCATGTTTGTCTCTTCTCCTATATATGTATTTCCCCTTTGTTCAATTGTGCTTAGTCAATCATTGTTGTTTTTATGCCATTTGTCTGCTTAGTGTTACCTTGCCATATTCCTTGCTTAATTGTGAAGCGTGACATGTGTCTAAAAAATTCTACCTTTGGCTTCATGAACAACAATAACCAAGCTAAACATAATGAAGAAAAGTTACACTTAAATATTAAAAGTATTTTAATACCTTACTACTGGAAGCCACAACAATCTAACAGTTTATTTATAATATACTCATTCATTTATAATGATATAACAAAATAGCATAACCCATGTAAACATGTGGAAAAATGTCCATTACTTCAGTGTGCAAAGTAAAAATGAAATAAAAACATTCCATTCTGCTGCATTGTGCAGGGTCACTGTTGTGAAGGCAAGAGCACTGACCCAGCTCCATGCCGTTAGATAGGGCGACGGTTTCAGGAGGGTGGAGGAGAGTTACATGGAAGACAGCCTTCATTGCTGGCTCATCAAAGCAGGGGAAAGCTTTCCTGGCATCTGTTGGCTGGAATTGTGTTGTAGCAAGAACTCTGCCAACATTAAAATGATCTCCGTTAAAGACCCAGTGAAATTAAAATGAACAATTTATTAAAAATGAGTGAATCATTGCAGTCCATACGTGAGTCATTGAGAGACATGAGTGGGAATAACACAACTTATTCATTCATGCGCCCAATATCGCGTGATCCGGACGTGGCGGCCATCTTTACTTCAGTGTTCCGATGTGTTTTGAGTGAAACGAATACATCTTATAAGAAAAAGTTTTGCACTTGACTGAATGTATAAAAACAGGCTTTTTATTTAGTAATGGGACTGGCAGCAGACAGACTGTTGGAGAGGACGAGTTAAAAGATGTTTTGCTTAAAGGGATAGTTCACTCAAAAAAAAAATATGTTCTACCCGCACCCCTATGGCGTTCTACACGTTTAAAGATCTCCCAGCATATTCGGAACACAAATAAAGATATTTTTTGATCACATCCCAGTGGTTTCCAGGCCTCCTCATAGACATAATATAGTAATAGTTTCTGTCAAAATCCAGAAAAATACTAAACACAATGATAGATCTGGATAGAAACATACACTTGTTTCTTGTTTTATTTCATTTTATTATTCTATTTCATTTATCCCATTTATTACAATATTCATCATATGTATTCATTCCTTTATTTTATTATTCACTTCTATTCATAATATTTGCGCCTTACTTTCCTGTTGTTTAACCTCATTGGGAGTTGTATTGTGTCTTATGCTGATATGAGTATCCGTTGGTCTCCATCTCAAGGTCCATAATAATGTTATGAGACAATGTTTTGATACTGTAATCTAGAATGGTTAAAAACACATATTGAATCGGTTTCTAGTCAGACGAAGTTTGACAGAGCTTGACTGAGCATCAACACACAACTGAGATTATTCAATAAATCATTTCTCTCTCTATTTAACATCACTTCATCTCCTGCCTGCTGTTCTTCCCTTCAGCTCTATATCTCCCAGGTGGTTGGGTTAAAGGATTGAATCACAACGGAGTTGATATTTCCAAGTTTAATTTGTTCCTGACGGTGAGAGATCTAGTGAAACTGGACTCAAAGTTTAGATCTATAAAATCTACAAGCCATATCTCATAGTTGGATCTATCAACATCTTCAAAATGCTTCATCTGATCATACTGGTTCATGATGCGACGAGTGTATTTTATGCGCAAAAGAAAACAAAATATTGAGTTAAATTTACATATTCTTCTCCTCCCTGTCAGTCTTAGACGTATATTCAAGTAGTGCACCGAACACTGCATGGCGCATACGTTGGAGCAAAACCTGGATGCGCATGCGTCGTGGTGGTCTTGTGAACGTGCGTCGGAGACTCACAGGGAGAAAGGAATATATTGATTAAACTCATAATTTGGTTTCTTTTGCGCATATAAGTACTCACGTCGCTTCATAAAAATTCAATTGAACTACTATGATCAGATAAATCATTTTGACATTTAACGTATTAGTCTCAAGTATTTTTCTATCATCTGGGTGGGTAAAAAATGATGGAAGCACATTATTTCACAGTCTTGTTTCCGATGTACATACTGTGTACTTATTACAGTAAATATGGGTTATAACAATAATAAAAATTGAGAAATAAGGTACTAACCCTGAACCTAAACCTAAACTTATACAATGTAGTTCCGTTATACTACTCAGTACTTTCTTAGGTAAGTACACTGTAAGTACACTATAGGTACACGTACTGTAAAATAAAGTGCAACCAAAATGACACAAAAACTTTGGGTGAACTATCCCACATAAGCCGTCTAAATAATATCATCATGGCATTTTAAGATTTTTCTAGATTTTGGCGACATATGAATGTCATTTTTAATAAACCACCATACAATGTTATGCAAAAATAAATTCAAACAAAAAATTATTTCATGGCGAGTGAATCTGTGGAAAAATTTCTCCATCACTTTAGCATTTCACGAATTGTGTGTCAATGTTTGTGGCTCATATACAGTATTTCCTCATTGGAAGTTATTAGTCAACTGCCCAATTTTATGGCCCTCTACAATTATATTCAAACTACTCGTCTTTTAATTACTATAAATTAATCTCACTCAGATGCTTGTCTTGTAAAATAATGACATCATCTTACTTTTTGACACCATTTTCAACATATTCGCTTCTGTAAAATCCTCCCAGGTCATCCGACAGCTCTCCTCGGAATTCTGTGTGGAGCCAATAGGATTTCCCCACTTGCAGTTTATCTTTCAGATGAATGACCATAAACTGGGTTTGGATCTGAAGCCAGGTTTTCAGGATAGCTGGAGCGAACGTCCCTCCCAAACCAGTCAGCATCGCATGGTGTGTCTGCGGAGTCAATGTGTAGTTCAGTTTACTGGAATGAATCAGGATCAGGTCTGTCTCCTTGAGGCAGGTGAATGCCACTCCAGAGGTCCCAGTGAAGAAATACAGGCCTCGCTCGTCCATCACCAATCGAGGCCACAGGGTCACATTGTAGAACTGCGGAGACAGCGAATCAGGCAGTCTGTATTTGTCCCACGGGTTGTTCGATGGTGGAGACTTGGAGTAGATCACCGACAAAGCAAGAATAGAAACCACGGCACTGATTCCTAACACAAGAAAGAAAAAACCTAGCCTCTTACCGATGCAAAATCCTTCCCCCATGACTCCAGGAAGAACAATACAGAAGTTAGTGATCGTTTGTCAGAGCCGAGATAAAATCAAGTCTCTCCAGTCATAAAGTGTGTGATCAAATAGTGTTGAGTTTGATGAATCATGCTGTGGTTGTAATGCCACTTCTGTGGAAAAAAGAGTTGCCCAAGCTCTAAATGTCCCCATAGTTTCATTTCTTTCATTGTACACTGTGAAATATGTCCTCATTTCTGATCATAGGACTACTAAGAAAAACCATAGAAGAATGATCTTTGATTTCGAAAACATTTCTCCGTGACATCAACAAGAGCAAATGGAAAGGTTTGCTTAAAGTGATGGTTCATGCAAAAATTGTAATGTTGTCATCGTTCACTTGTCATTTCAAACCTCTTTGACTTTGGTCCTTGTGCAGAACACAAATAAAAATCTTTAATTCATTTTGGTAACAGCATTGGTGTTGTGTCCATACAATAAATCTAATTTGGTACAGAGGTCGTTCCGTTGCCAACTTTCTTCAAAAACTTTTTTTTTCATACAGTCATGCAGGTTTGAAATGACAAGAAGGTGGGTAAATATTGATTGAATTTCTTTTTTTGGGTGAACTGTTACTTTAAGTATCTCAGATATTTCTCCTGAGAAAAAAAGTTATAAATCTCACACATGTCTCCATTAGTTTCAGGAACTCCATTAGTGTCACAAACAGAGCTCAAATTTGTCAAGTCTGCAATCAAAAGTCGATATTATTGAAGATCTCAATATGAACTCATCAAACATTTCCCATCAAATATACACCTCATATCTGAGATACTTAATTTGATACTTAAATGCACCTAAAAACTAAAGTTTTCTTCTGGGCAGTTACTGCTTGTGTTAATATTTTCTTGATAATTCAAGTTGCAATTCAACATTTCAGCACTTTTTTTCTGTAAATGGTCCTCCATTTTGCCCCTTTCCCATATTTGATAACAGTAGAAGATGACGTGCAACAATAGCACAGCTAATGCAGGCACTGTATACGAGGGACATAGATTTGGGCGTGATGACTTTCAAAATGTCATAATGATATTGCATGAATCAGCTTCAACAGTAAAGCAAACTGAAAAAAGTTACAAAATGATGACCGGGATTAAATGTAAACTCTATATTTATTCAACATAAACAGGTGTAAAAATACATGTATCAAAATATGTCTTTTTCATGGTATGAACTTGTCCTGTATTTGGTTAACAGTGGCATATAAACAGGTGAAATGTTCGGTCATAGTACCGATATCATGGTAAGACCACAATTTTACATACATTTATACAGTACAGTTATGAAATAGTTTCCAGATCTCAGAGAGTCATTTGTAAGTAAATTCCTCTTTTCTTGTGTCAGGGTGATGTGGCCTAGTGGTCCGGTAACCGAGAGGTTGAACATTCAAAACCAATTAGGGGCAGATCATTAACAACTTTCTTGAGAAAGGCACTTGATCGCAGGTTTCTCCAAAAGGTTTGTCCTTGTGATACACGTCTTTTCAATTGCCTTGGATAAAAAATTGTTATAAGCATCAATTATCATCCTTAAGTTCAGGATGAAATCTTGTCGCAATACACACAAAGATTCTCCGGAACATATCTTATTATACCAAACAATATAAGAGTAAGTAAAGAAGGACCGTTTTGACTAGACAGTTGCTATGTCCCTTTGAATTCAAGTGCAAGAGCAGAAATCGCAATGAACAAGCTCACGCCGCACAGACGTGACATTTACGCAGATTCTGAGATGAACCACCGCAGCACTGGTTCCTTGTTCTCTGCCAGCCATTTAATCTTGGCCGTTGTCCTTTCGATAGCCTGCTGCAGCGCTTGAGTTCCAGAGCCGAACCCAGTCTCAGCATTGTCGTTTTGGAACCGTTTCAGCTGAAGAACAGAAGATGACATTTAAGACTGAAGTCAGGTGAAGGTCAGTTCAAGAAATGTGGGACTATATTCACATGCAATAGATTTTTGGTCACAGGTCAAAGTTGTTAACGTACCTGACTGAGCTCAAATGATGTGCAGAATCTGTAAGTGATGTCACCAATGAGTCTGGAGAACGTGAAAGATCCAGCGCCATACCTGCCGGGTAAAAGATAACGTTAATATATCCATACAGTTTTCTCTACGACTATTTCCACACAGATATACTCACACTTTGAAGATATAGTCCCAGTTTGCTCGGACAAAGTCCCATGCTAACGGTTGACCGATAACGTTACTGGCAATGTACCCGATGGTGGAAGTCGCATCTTGCTTGCGAATCTTTTCGGGGTATAGAGTGTATTCCAGATACCTTGAAACACAAAACAATAACCTTTGCCGTTGATACCTAAAGCTGTAAATGAATAAATGTTTGTTTGCTCTCTTAACGGAACCTGTTGAGTAACCAGGGCACTTGGGTGCAGGCCAGAGCGGATCTCAGTTTCACAGCTTCTGCTGCGACTGTTGCATTCTGGAGCATCTTCCAGCCAAAGTCCCACTCCTCAGCGCCGCCCTCAGCAATGGCGTTACAGTACACCGTGGACCTCAGGTTGGGATGAATCCTGTTGGGTGCAGAAGAGGTTTTTAATTACTGGTTTCTCAAAACTAGGATGTGTATGTGCTTATTCAGATATTCCAGAGTCAGCAGGAGTCTGGGATCTGGTATTTGTTTGACCCTTGGCATGTATGAATACGCCTGACACTATATATTAACATATACTGTACTTACTTTCTTTAATAGCTATGAAGTGAATATAAATCTTATTACAATCCTAAAAACAAGTTGGTATTGCTAATGTTTACTTGGCAAAATGGCAATAGTACCTAATGTTTTTACTACAATGTTTTCTGAATATTTAAAATTTTCTATGATTTCTTGTATTTTGAATGCAAAATTATAATACCATATATAAAAGCTATAGAAATACATTTGAATAGGTTTTGTTTATAGTCTTATTGTAATTTAATAAATATCCCCTGTGGTGAAAAAATCTTTGATGTTGTTTATATGGTTATGTGTTTTTTTAATGTGCTTTTAGACCAACCATGTGCAAATTTATAATTTCAAACCATTGCTGAGTATTGTCTCCATAAAACCAAAGAACATTAAAGACAATTTTAAAAATGCAGTTTGAATGCAGTTACCCAGTAACCAACAGTAAAGAAAAGGATCTGGAAACCAGAAAGATTCCATCAACGGAATCAGCTCAGTCCATCTCCCATTATTCGCATTTTCGCAAAAAGAAAAAACACCTCAAGTGAGTGAAAAATGTGCATAAAACCAGGGTGATGGATACTAATAGATCTGGATAGAAACATACACTTGTTTATTTCATTTTATTATTCTATTTCATTTATCCCATTTATTACAATATTCATCATATATATTCATTCCTTTATTTTATTATTCACTTCTATTCATATTATTTGCGCCTTTCTTTCCTGTTGTTTAACCTCATTGGGAGTTGTATTGTGTCTTATGCTGATATGAGTATCCGTTGGTCTCCATCTCAAGGTCCATAATAATGTTATGAGACAATGTTTTGATACTGTAATCTAGAATGGTTAAAAACACATATTGAATCGGTTTCTAGTCAGACGAAGTTTGACAGAGCTTGACTGAGCATCAACACACAACTGAGATTATTCAATAAATCATTTCTCTCTCTATTTAACATCACTTCATCTCCTGCCTGCTGTTCTTCCCTTCAGCTCTATATCTCCCAGTTGGTTGGGTTAAAGGATTGACTCACAACGTAGTTGATATCTCCAGGTGTAATTTGTTCCTGACGGTGAGAGATCTAGTGAAACTGGACTCAAAGTTTAGATCTATAAGATCTACATGCCATATCTCATAGTTGGATCTATCAATACCCAGCTAATGACGTCATAAACCTGTAACCAATCACATCAACTTATTTAAAGGGGTCATTTGACTCGGCTAAAACGAATATTATTGTTTATACCGTTCATGATAGTATCTCCTCTTTGCTCCGCCTCTCTGAAATGCACTGATATTTTACAAAGCTCATCGCTCTGAAAAGCGTGGTGTGCTATGATTGGTCAAGTCACTAGTGCGTAGTGATTGGTCGAATACTGCACGGAAATGTTACGCCTCTTACCATATTCGGAACATCAGGCTGCGCCGGTCACGGTACAATGAGATTTACAAGACTGCTCCCCTTACTTGCGTATACATTTGGGCGGTCTCAGTCAAATCATACCACAAAGTGACGTACATGCGTGTGTGTGTGGTTACACGAGATTTTAGATAGAATGCATCTTTTGTTCCGATACTTAAATTTTTGCAATTTTACGTGTCTAATACTGTACATGCATGGGCAATTTATAACACACAAAGACACAGAAAAACACGTATTTTCGCGTATTTTAATATAATTAGTGATTAGTAATATAATTTTTAACTATTTTGTTAAGTGCTTTGGTCATTTTGTTATTTATTTGTTTACTTCGTTATATTGCTATAGATTGCTACATTTAGTGTTATTTCCATTTTAGATAGTTTAGTAGTTTTATTTATGTTCAGTTAATAATTTTAGGCCCAGTTTCACAGACGTGGCTTATCTTAAAGGGGTCATATGGCACAAATAAGTGTTCGTGTCTTTGGTGTGTTTTAAGTTGTCCATGCATGAATTAGACACGTAAAACGAGAAATGAAATTGTCGGAACAAAAGATGCAATCCATCTGAAAGCGAATGTTCAAGGAGAACTGCCTGAAACGCCTTGTGTAACCACACCCCGAAAATTCTACATCAGCTTGTGGTATGATTTATTAAGATCTCCCAAATGTATACGCAAGGAAGATGGGTGTACCTGACAGTACAATTGCTTTGGAACCTGATGTTCCATACATGGTAAGAGGCTTTAGATTTTCGTCACACACTTGCAGTATTCGACCAATCACGCACTGGTTAACAGGCTAATCATAACACACCTCGCTTTTCAGAGCGATGAGCTTTGTAAAATTCTGTGCGCTTCAGAGAGGCGGGGCAAAGAGGAGTTACAAACAATCACGGTATGTGGAAAATACAGTGTTTTTTAACCTTAAATCGTGAAACATTGCAAGCAAAAAATTATATTTGTTTTTACATCGTGCCATATGATCCCTTTAAGCAAGGATTATGCCTTGGTTAAACAAGGATAGTTAAATCATGTTTTGAAAATGCCAGGGCAAGTCATTTACAGACAAGACAGCTCAAACATTAAGCTTAGTCTAGGAGTAGCCTTAAGCCTTGTCTATAAAACCACCCCTTAGTGCTTAAAACGTCAATTTATATTGAGGCAACATTTCTCATTTTCATTTACTGTATTTCCTAAAACAACATTTAGGCTGATATTTCATTTCAATTAACCAGCATTTTTACTGTAATAACTTTGCCAATTTGCACTTTATAGAGGCCATCGGGTTGATTTATACTACCACCCATGTTCATATCGCCATCTATAGGGTGCTCAATTTTAAAGCGTAACTACGGGTCATAATATGCTGCTCGCTCAAATAAACTATGGGGTCTTTTTTGTTTTTACTCAGTGAGAAAATTCACACGAATCTTATAGGGTTCAACAAACTAAGATTGCCTTATGCATGGATTTCAATTGAAGTGAAGAACTGCATAATAGACATCTTCAGAAAATTGTTTAGTTCTCTCTAACATGCGCTTACGTGTTGGTATGAGGATTCTGCATCCACCTTCTAAACCAGCTCTTTGTGAGATCTCTACAACCCTCCACACCAGTACTGCAGGCTAGAGACAACGCAATGATCTGCGTGAACCTGAAATGAAACAAATCCGTGTATTATCAACCACAACTTCATCTCATACTGTAGAAATCCAATAAAACACTTGACTCAGAAAACGTCTTTACTGGTCTGTGTGGCCGGAAGGCACCGTCGTCCAGTTCGAAGTGAGAGTCTCGAAATGCTTAAATAGAGGTTTGACTTGTTTCTTGACATATGCCTAAAAAGAATGCATACAACAGCACTATATATCATCACTGTTTTACATTACAATGTTAAGATCAAGATGAGATTTGACCGACCTGCATGGCGCCATAAACCTCACTACGGTCAAACAGTTGGAAAAAGTAGTTCAGATTCCTCAAAGCCGCCTGCCATGGAATGTATTCCCGCTCATGCAAGAGATATTTTGTTGTCCTCAGGGCAAGTGTAATGTTTATAATAGATGCTCTGAAAACAAAAATAAATAAAAAAAATTACATGTCACAGACGCAAACAAGCACATTAAGCAACATCTCACCTTGCTACATTAAATGCATCATCCAGAAGTTGAGCTCTGTTCACCACTGGTATTATCTATGTAAAAACCAATGAGATACATTTGTTTATGTGTGTTTTGTAGTTTCATGACTATTCGTTATATGGTTTTCTGATAGTACCTGGTGGTTTGACTCCAGCTGGCTGAGAAGGCGCTCCCAGTTCTCAAGGTCATAGTTCACTCTGAAGTATCCGGATGCATAAAGGTTAGCCAGCACCCACTCCCCTTTGCTGACCTTCATGGGTTTGTGTATGGCTTTAGATGCGTAAGAAATGTTAGAGCGTATAACATTTAAGTTTTAACTTCTGATTTTATAAGTTACAGTACTGCTGTGTAGATTAGCACTGCTAAATCAAAACATGCACAGATGCTATAGCGATTAGCATCTAAGTTGCTAATGTGTTTAGCAATTCAGGACAATTCGTAGCACAAACTTTAATAGGTTAAGGGTTTGTCGATTTATCCTGAAGTATCATACCAATCTCTCAGCTTTTAACCAATAAATATAATGAATTTATTACATTGTAAAAAGCAGTGATTTAAAAATGACTTATTTAAAGGAGTGATGAATTAAAATCTAAATTTTAACCCAAGCTTTTGTTATATAACAGGGAATAACGCCAGGTTCTGGAATGCACCTATCTATGACATTGATAGGTTGAACACCTCCTCCACAGAAAAATATCAACGACTACTTCTCTAGCCCCGCCCACTGGTTCGCAAATGACAATTCTGAAGTGGCACGGAACTAGATAGAGTGAGCAAGTAATAAACAAACATGTTGTTAAAGATAGCTAAATATTGTGCCACCCCTGGTTGTGGAACAATGCAGTCGCTGCATAACCTTCCTTCGAATTCCGACATTAGTAAAGTGGGGTTAAAGTTTATTTTTAAAGACGTTCCAGCTCATGTGGGAAAAACATGATCCGATAGGAATGGTGCAGCAAACTTATGTACAACATTTTTGTACTATGCTAATATGCTTTGTTAGACATCACTGGACGTGCCCTGAGCGCTATTCACACAGGATTATTATTACCTGGGGACCTCTAGTCATTTGTATTAATTCCAGAGGTTGTCTGTGATCTTAAGCCAGTGCGAATCGCCATCTCTGTGATTTGGTGGGCTCAAATATCATTTTTCAAGTTTTTTTTCTCCGTTTGCAAATAATGGAGGCTGTTCGGAAGTGTTTTGGTATTATCTGGGGTGCTGGGTGATATCCATAAGTTATCGGGAGTCTCCTGTATGATTATTTATCATGGAAACTCTCGTAACATTTGAGACCCGCGATCGCGGTGATCTTTTGTCCGGTTCGGGTTAAATGGTCTCAAATGCAGACAGGTATGGTCATATATCATCAAACGCTATACAAGTATAGGCTATACAAACTATACACAAAGCCTTGCCATTCAGGAAATAAGTCAGTAAATTTGAGTTAAATCATGCCGTGCGAATGCGTCACATGAAATAATGATATGGGGAGGTCATTTAGTGAAAGTGACCTGTTTTTGTCAGATATGGTGACCCATATCCGAAATTTATCTCTGCTTTTAACCCATCCAGAGAGTAGTGAACACACGCACAGCAAGTGGTGAACACACGTACACCTGGAGCAGTGGGCAGCTATCGCTGCAGCGCCCGGGGAGCAAGTAGGGGTTAGGTGCCTTGCTCAAGGACACCTCAATCGTTACCCGCTGGACCTGAGGATCGAACCGGCAACCTTATGGTCACGAGTCCAACCCTCTAACCATTAGGCCACGACTTATAAATCACAGGAAGTTTCCAGATAATAGTAATGCCGTTGCGAAAACTGTGAATGGTGCTAATGTGTAACCCAACTTTACGTCTCAAACCAAATTCACAGAAGGGTCCAGCTACGCAAACTGCTATCCAATCTAAGCAGTGGGCGTTTACTTAAAATAAAGTCCTCAATGCGGCACGGCCATTAAAACATTTTGAACAGGGTTTTTCTCAAGTTAAAACAGTCTTGCAAGCTTTACTCCCCAGTTGTTATAAAACCCAAATGTATTTTTCCAAAATCTATAATTTAAGTACAACCCCCTGTAGTATAAAGACTAATATTTGACTTTTTGCCTTACTTCACACTGGGCGGGTGACCTTGAGGTGGAGCACAGGGGCTCATAACTGAAGGAACTGAGATGTTATTGGTTGAGCTACAGCATCTTAAACCTGTTAAAACATCTTGAGGAAGTTTGAAGACACCTTAGAGGGATTAATATACCTGATTTCTGTAGAAGCCACAGCTGATCCTCCACTTGGCCGTTTTTCATCCATTTGATTGGCACAAACCATTCGTAACTGAGATTTGATATTATGCAATTAGACTAATAACATATATATTTTTTTCTCAAACACTGATGTTTCAGAACATACTTAAATTCAGATTTGCGTTCCACCACTGCCTGTGAGTCCAGCAGGAAGTGTTTTTGACTGACGTTGCCGTTCCGGGTATCAATCGTGATGACGGGTAAACCCATCTGTAGTATCCAGCGATTCATGATGTCATGAACATTCCGTGGTAATTTAACACCTGAAGTTTGGTCAGCTGCCTGGTTGAAACATTACATGCATGTATAAATGCACAGTTCTAGCATACACCATGCATAGTGTAAATTGCAACAACAGACCTTTTGAAGATGGTCCCAAAGATCGGAATGCACAGAGCTTCCAAACGCAAACTGCTTGAGGTAATTCTTTAGGAAAGGAGCGATGCAAACTGTTTCATCTTATCAGAATATAAAGAGTGAACATTTCGTTGAGAGATGAGACAACAAGGAGACTTACACTGAGTCCCTTGGCAAACACATGCTCTGTCAGGAACTCAGAGAGCATTCGAAGAACCGCCGCTCCCTGTAAGGCGAAACATGTGTACAGATGATATATCTTTGACTCGACAGAAACGACTTGACAGCTTCATGTCTTTCACTGTTTCATTACTTGCTCTAGAATCCAAATAGCAACAAGCACCTTAGAAACTGCAAAACCCGCTAAGGTTTGTGCTAGCGACTTTTTGATGGGCAAGCACAACATATTTTCAGAAAATGTGACTTGTAATTGGTAGACAGCGGCAACCATCATGCACAATCAGACATTTGTACCTTGCTGTAGGATATGGTGTTGAACATTTCGCTTATTTCTGATGGCGTGTTGACCTCTTCCTCCTTCCGGGAGAGGGGATGAGAAGTTGTCAGGCTATCCACAGCAAATGCTCGTTGCAGGTCATATAGAATTACCTGGTCTTTCTAGGAAGGAGTAGATCATGAGTTACAGGCTTGGTTGATGAACAAAACAGTCGTTTGAATCTGGCCGAGAACAAGCTGGATTTGATTTATTGCCACAAGGGTTAAAACCTTTTTTAACGCATAAGGAGCCTGTTTTTTTCCATGGACAAAAATTCTGTTACACTGAAACACGCAACACTGGGGTGAGTTATCTTAACTCTTTGTATGCCAGATTTTTTTAAGTTGCCATCAGCCCTACAATTGTTGATCACTTTAATCAACAATTTCATGCCCTCTACAGAATATTTCTTATATTCTATGTTTCATATAATGAAATTCATATATCAAATGAGAGTAGTCAGCTTTAAAAAAAAATTAAGAAAACCTTCTTTTTTACCCATCATGAATGTGGGTTGGTTTCAATACTACAACATTCTGAACAAAAAAGTTTGGAAAAATGTGTTTACGTCAAAGACTTATTTAAGAACAATAATCAAAACACAGACAGAGCATTTGTTTGTTTATGGATCTATTCACGTTTTCAGGAGATGTATCTCAGCGACTCCTACCGTATAACAATAAAAAAATGACAAGCAAAAAGAACTCTTATCATAAATTATGGAAAATGTAATTAATGTAGATTTATATTAATTCCAAATATCCAAATATTGATGGTTCTTAATCGGCTTTCCTAAATAAAGCCCATTTTCTGTAGTTCAGACAAACATGTAGTCCCACTTCCAAACATTGAACAAGCAGAAATGTTTGGAGGCGCGTCAAAGTCACATTGTTTCTATTGAATGGAGTATCGCAGAGATGACTGCAGAGATTTGCAGATTTTTGTTGGCAAACCCGGAAGCGAGTTAGCATTTTAGCACTTCCAGTTCCATCGCTCCAAAGTCAATGGGTTTTTGAAAGGGTTTTCCGGTAAATACCTAAAATAAGGTCTGTCATGATTCCGCTATCATGTCATGTTTGTTCTTGGAGCGGAGTCATAGCCTTTGGGTTTTGTGTGAGAAAGTCATGGCTTGATATATATATTGACGTGTCATGCTCTTTCTCGTGTCTCGTCAGTGTTTCCCGCCATCTCGTTTCCTTGTAACCTTCCCATTAGTGCTTAATCCCCAACACCTGTTCCTTGTTAATTATCCTTTGTCTTTCCCCCTTTAAAACACCCTCGTGTTCATTGTCCTGTGCTCGTTCATTGTGCTTGTACTTGTACTGTGAAAGTTTCGGTGAATGTTGTGGAAGTTATTGTATGCTGTTTCTGTTTGTACCTTGCTTTGCTCTTCCAAGTTCTTGTTACCCCCATGTCTAGTAAGTGTAGTTTAGTGTTCGTATTAAGTGTTTGTTTTCTTAGTTTAGTTAGTCTGTGTCCTTGTTGTAGTAAATAGTTTATCCTGTTTTGTTTTGTTACTATTTTTTGTTTATCATTAAAGTCTTGTTAACCCCGCGTCTCGTCTTGTCTCGCTGCAATTGGGTTCTATCATGTCGAACCATGACAAAGGTCTATGGTTATCAAAAAATGTATTCTTTGACATAAAACATGCCAGATATAACCCCCTATTGACTTTTAAAGCTTTACTGTGTTTCAAGAACAGCGGCTAATAACAAATTGTTAAAAGCGACTATATCCTTTGGCTGGGATGTTCAATTCCATCATGCATAAAAGTCTTTCAAAAGATGCAACATGTACACAAATCTCACAATGTTCCAGGTGGGCTCTGCGTGATCGGCGCCCAGATACTCCACGTACGATGCGAACCCTTCGTTCAACCACAGGTCGTTCCACCATTTCAGCGTCACAAGATTTCCAAACCACTGGAAGAATAAATCGCATGACAAACAATGAATTGTGCTCTGACAAATTTCAAAAACGTAGAGATGAGATCCATCTTGCATAAAACATGTTTCAACCATTAAAGTCGGCTCAACTGAGCCGTGACATACCATGTGAGCCAGTTCATGAGAAACCACAGTCACAATCCTCTGTTTGTTGCCATTGGCAGACGTGTGGGCATCATAGAGAAGGGCCGTCTCTCTGTACGTGACAAGACCCCAGTTCTCCATGGCTCCGGATTTAAAGTCAGGCAAAGCAATCTGGTCTAGGAGTTTATTTGACAGTCATTTTACACTACTTTTAAGTGTATAGTTCACAAATAATAGCCCAATTGAATGAACCCAACCATACCTGACTTGGAAAGTGGATAGCTGGTGTTGTAATATTTCTCAAAGAACTCCAGTATTGGCTGTGTGATGTTAAGTGCGTAATTTCCTTGTCCCTCTTCAATGGCCTTTTTCCGCGCCCATATTCTAACCTTTGACAGAGAAAACAAAAATGTTACGAAAGGCTTATAATTTTTGTCTGTATTACAAATGTAACGTATGTGTGGAGGTACTACCAAAACACCCTTTTTGTCTTTAGTGTTGATGTACGTAAAATCACTGACGACAAATGCAACTAGATACGTTGACATCTTTTTTGTGGGTTCAAATGTCGTCCTGGTAACTGTAATTCCATCGATATTCAGATTCTCTGTCTCTTAAAATCGAAAAACAAAATTACAACAACATTTGAAGCAGCAGTATAAACTACAGTACTTGTGCATATAATAAAACAGCCTGATCTCACAGGAAATCATATCTATTTTACGAGGTGGCTAATACGCACTGAATGAATTCGTATGATGTGAATCATACAAAAATGCACGATTAGTAAAAAAAACAGATCCTCCCCTAATCAAACCCTTGAACAGAACAGTCACTGGCGCAAAAGCAAAGTGTATTAAAATGTACAAATGACATAATACGAATTCATAGGAATTAGCCATAAAACAGTTACGAACTGCCGTAAGACTGTGTCAAAAACGGCATGTATATGTATATTTTTGGACGACTTGGTAGGTTTTTACCAAAGCAATGCAACATTTGACACAGAAAGCATAAAGTTGACATATGAATCAAATTTGTTGATGACAAAACAAGCAGAGTTGAAGTGAGCGGCAACATCATGAAGACATATGCTTTGGCCTTAAAAAAAGGAAATGCTGCATGACATTTAACCAAAAGACAACCATAAACTGCAAGCTTTGCATGAGAAAATGCAAACTTTGCCCTTTAAAGAAGAAGTTTTTGAGAATACAATTCAGCCATATGAAAACTTTGCTGTAGCATGTTTGGGCCTGTTCAGATTACATAAATCAGTCATCACAGATATGAGGATTGTCTTACTGATTTCTTGGCCGTTGGACAGTGCAATAGTTTCAGGGTCATGAATGAGAGTAATATGAAACACAGCCTTCATGGCAGGTTCGTCAAAGCACGGGAAAGCTTTTCGAGCGTAGGTGGCCTGCATCTGAGTAATGGCAATGATTCTAGAAAACAGGAGAGTAATTTAATATGAAGTCATATATGTATTTTTATACTATAGTTTACTTTTGTTAGTATACTTTCACAATCAATGAAATACGGCAACCTTTTACAATGAGGTTGTATTTGTTAACATTAGTTATTGCATTTGTTAACATTAGTTTAGCATTTATTAATCTTAAATTTTGACAATTTTAAATTTAACTTTAAACACTATTTAATGCACATTGAACTAACATGAACAATCGTATTGGCATAAACTAACATTAGCTTTGGTAAAATTACTAAGAAAATTGACAGCTGCCATCCTTTCTTGAGCAAGTATGTACAATGGTTTTTAAAACTATATATATAAAGATGAATACGTAGAGTAACCTGCATTTCTAACAAAGATGCTGTTGGGGAGCAAATCTTACGGATTGCAGCAAAATGTCTAGATTTAGTTGTTTAGATATGGCTATATGTGTAATAAAATTCACTGAGTGACTTAAGTTAACATATTCAGTAACGGCTATTTACACCATTTGAGAGCCATTAACAGCCAAAAGGAGGGTCCCTACGCCATCCAAACATGTTTAGGATGGCTAGTTAATGGCCCACTTATTGGCTATATACACCCTTCTTACTTTTTTCTGCCATCTTCCATATATTCACTCCTGTAGAAGCCTTCCAGGTCATCGGCAAGCTCTCCTCTGAACTCCGTATACAGCCAGTAGGACTTCCCAGGCTTCAAATTTCCATTCAGCTTAATCACCAAATAATGCGTCTCTGTCTGAAACCATGTTGTCTTGATTGCTGGAGCTGTTACACCATCAAGTCCCATTAGCTTTGCATGGTGCCCATTAAATAGTGTCAAGTTCAGTTTGTTGGAGTGGATTAATATCAAGTCTGTCTTTTTCAGACAAGTAAACATCACACTAGAGTTCCCAGTAAAAACATACATCCCGTTGAGATCCATTTCCAAATGGGGCCAAAGAGTCACATTGTAGTGCTGTGGAGCTAATGTATCAGGCAGTCTGTACTTATCCCACAGTTCATTTGAAGTTGGAGTGGGAGGTAGCATGGATGTGGTAACATTCAATTTTGCTGCGTTTTTCGACTTTTCTCGATTGTAAACGATGGATAATGCTATGATTGTCAATAAGGCTATTGCGGCCAATACCATGGCTGCAGTGGCCATATTTTTGGTGATGTAATATCCTTTCGCCATGGCTGGCTGTGATTTGGGATGCAAAGAAGTTTGTGGGATTGTTCAGTTTTCTTTTTGCTGTTGAGGTGATGCTAGCATGACATTGCTTTTAACAGAAACAAACAGACGGCTTCCATCTTCTCAAACCTAGAAAAAGCGATGCATAATCTTATTACTGTTTTTATGAGAAGTAAGAGTTTTTTTTCTCTCCAAACATTTATTATTCTTTATTTCCCAAAACCATAATAAAGCAAATAAAAGGCAAAATAGTCATACAGTTCTCTTTCAAATGTTAAGATAAGTCTATGTGCTATCCAAAAATGGTATACATTTCATGCTTAAAAACTCTATTGTAAGATCTCATTAGTTATATTTGACTTTAAAAGTATAAAAAACATGTTTGTTTTGCTGAGTTGATAAAAATTGGTATAACCACAGTTTGACTGCAAATGCTATTATTATACTGTAGCAAATAGTAACCACACAGAATGTACTGTACATATTTTGGTTTTGTAGTGAAACTCATTTTCAACCCGGCTGTCTGCCATGAATACATGTCAGATTTCAACCCTTGATTTGTATACAGGTTATTGAGAGGAAATCAAGCACTGTTGAAAAGAATACTTTAAAAACTATCTGGAGCAACAGAAATATACCATAAAATAACATTTTTTTCCTGTAAAATTGCAGGATATAAGGATATACAGTATATATATATATATATATATATATATATATATATATCAATTGTTTCCCCTATTTATTATAAACATACCTGCAAACTTTTTAAACATGATTGATATTAAAATGCTCTTAAAATGCTGATTATTTATGCTATTTATTTTATTTATATCATTAATGCTAAATGTAGATACAAAACGTTATGGTTTATAATGTCACAAACCTATATAGGAAACAGTAAACGATACATCATTTTTTTTTACATTGAGCTTTACATGTGCTGCACATTGAGGTTTAGTATATAAAAATCGGTCTAGCCAGGTGTAACCAGGTCTAACCATGCACATTCATTATCTGTTTTCTTTTACAGGTGCTTCCTCTTTGTTTGCATGTGCAGCTGGTGTCACTTCCTTCCTTCCTGTTATCATGGGAGTGAAAAAACTAAACACATGCATAAAATTTAACACATAGGGCCTAATGTAACAACTGCTATGTATGTAACAATCTGCTATTAGGCCTTTGACGTCAAGTCGGCTGTGTCATAATATGACATACAGTATGACTCTCAGTGTCATATTGAGAATTTTAGAATCACAAATCATTTTGTTTCTTTTAAATAGTTTACAAAAGTTAGGCCTATGTATGATTGTTGCACTCTCAGAAAAAGTACAAAACGAACACTGTAAAAAAATAATATTTTCAGAAACATTTTTTGTTTTCAACTTGTTAATGTTAAGTACATTCTGTAATTATTTTACTACATTTCAAAATATGTGTAAATTCTGTAGAGTAAAACTTCTGTGAACATAAAGTTTTTTTGCAGTGTATACTTTTTAAGGTACAATAGCCACTGTGATTAAATTATTTCATCATTTAGTCACTCTTTTGTCATTTTAAACCTGTGTGACTTTTTTTCTTCTGCAAAACACGCAAAAAAAAATTTGAAGTATGTTGGTAAACAAAAACCATTGGTCCCGATTGACTTCTATTGTATGGACACAGAAGCAAACCATGTCAACGGGGATCAGCAGTGTTTTTTTCTTTTTTAAATATTATCTTTTGTGTTCAGCAGAAGAAAAAAAGCCTTACAGGTCTGAAATGATAAATAATGACAGAATTCACATTTTCTGGGTCAACTATCACTTTTCAAGGTTTCCTCTTTTGTACCTCTACTGAACATTTTGGAGTACAGGTTAATGTTTTGTTCCCCTAAGAACAAAAATATACCTCACATGTCTTTGAGTCTTTGGGTCTCTGAGTATTTTTCAGAGAAGCCTGTTGGCCATTTAGGTATTTTGGATTTACTTGTGTTCTATGAGAAGCCAGTCTTTGAGTAATTCTCTAATCTTTGCATAAGATCTGTTCTCAAGTAAACTAATGTTTAATTTACTAGTGTTTAAAAAAAAGAAAGCTCTTTGTTTCTTTAGGTAGATGTGTGTGAAAGTTCAGCTTGCAGATGTTTTGGCAGAAAAGAACTCATAAGGGAGCACTGAAAACAAATCATTACACTAACATGCATAAAAAACAAAAAATACATTTCATTACGCACCACAAGTTTTAAAATGCCAATATAGATAAACCTGATATATCCATATATTGTAAAGTCCCCATGAAGGTTAGATTGTGTCCACACCACACTTTTCAACCAACAAATCATCATCCAAAACATATTCCCCAGCTGCATTTTAAATATCATGTCAAAGATGGTCTACCAGATAAAATATGAGCGTCAAACTCTAAGAAGCAAATTCATGCTTAACCAACAGGCATGCCAAAATCTTGCCATATTACTGTATCGTTCTAAATTAACATGAATTTTTTTTTTTAAACACTCTCACCTATGGCACAAAATGTTGCTGCATTCAGAATGTTTTAACACATGCCTGAGAGTTTTACATGTTTGATTTTATTTTAGTAGATAATCTGGTGTTTGGAGTCTCCAGCTGGAAGTCATTCAAGTAAAAGGTACATAAACAAATTCTATGTTACCCTAAATATGAAACAGACACATTGTTGTCCAAACCTCTAAAATAGAAAGCTTTTCCTGATCTCATCCATTGACCATCTGCTAAATCGTTCCAGAAGTCCAAGCAGAAATTCATAAATCTTTATCTTGTTACATCTCTTATCTTAAATCTAAAACAAACAAAGGTAACACATGCTCATCAAAGCTGAATTAAGTATACATGCATTTACCAGGTATCCTTAGGAATTCACGAAAGCAGATGAGTAGATGTGTAGAGGATGAAGCTGATGGGAAACTCTCTCTCTCTCTTTCTCTCTCTTTCTTTCCATTGCGAGGAGGGGCGATCCAAAGGCTGCTCAGGTTTCTCTTACACATACACGCCCACACAGCCACAACCAAAAATCCCGTAAGTTTTTGTCATGGAGGTTTAGAGAGTATTCACAAAAACTAAAATAATGTTGTCTCAGATACTCCCTTCTAAAATATTTATATAACACGTCTCTCTAACAGAGTAAAATAGACTCAAATGAAAGAGTTGTTGTTATAGAATTAGGTATTATAATTAAAATTAGCCATATTTGTGAATTGTAGAAACACAAAGATCATTTGTCAAGAATTCATAACCAAAAAGAACAACCTTATCTATTGGTGTTATTTTTCTTTTTTTCTCAGCATTTTTTTACATTAGTTATTTATGGTTGTAGAATCTTCTCTCTTTTAAAACATGATCATTAAAATGCCCAAACACCACCCAGTATACTGTACTAGCTGTATATTCTTGCGTATATAATGCATTGAATAATACAATTCCATGTATTGGAAGCAAGTACTTTTAAGTGGCAGTTTCAAAACAAAATTGTATTATACAACATTTTGTAATATATTAACTTAAAGTAATAAATGCAATCATACACTATATCATTCAAATGACCTGCATTGATACATTTATATAAACAAACTTTTGATTAAACTATACGTTCTTTGTGTAAGAGCACCTGGGCAATAAAACACATTTTTCACATAAAAACTTGAACGAAATCATATAAATTGCTGAATTTCATCACTATTTCAATAGATGATCAGAACCCGTTTTGATACCATCTCAGGACAAAAAAATGTCTTTGAGGTTGTGTGAGTACAGAAGTAGCTCCCAAAAATAAAAACTTTTTTTAAACTGCTGATGGAATTGAGATCTTAAACTCTCCTGGGAGACGATTCTGTTTGTCGGAGGTACTTTTATCGATACTTATTGCTTGCGATCACAACCAATGTCTATTTGAAGCAATTGTAAGTATAGGCTGTGTGTACTTGCAAATCTTGTTCAATTCAAATCTTGTACTTTTATTGATTTATTTAAAGGTCCAGTTTATGAACTTTGGCGGGATCTAGCAGTTGGCTTACTCCACCCTTCCCTTTCGAAGCACTAAATCTTTACAAACAACGCATCAGTCTTTTTGGCATCTAAACTGCCCTAGGTCTGTGTCTTATGTTTTATGTGTTTAAAAATTAAAAACAGTTGTGAATACTACACAAGAAATGTGCTGAATTTGACCAACTTTGGCAGTATTGCTTAAGTGTGTTCTAGTCCCACAAAAGGAATTTTACCACAGTCAGGAAAATGTGGAAGGTTTTTCGTCTCTGTGGCTCATGGTGGTTAAGTTCAAATACCTTGGCCTCAAAACACATGAATGCCATTTCCTGTGTAAAAACGAATGCAAGATGGTCATTTGGACCTTGTTAGATCAACTCAACTCTTGTTTTTTCTTTCGAACCATTCTGTTTAAATAATCGTTATAATCTTTATTATGTAACTTAGCAAGTGACTAATATGGCTTCAAGCATCGCAAAAGTGTTTTTTGGCAGAGGTCGGAGAGGCATTGTGGAGGACCATGAGATGAAGGTTCTTATTACTGGTTGTCAAAACCGTGAACCTACAGACCTGTCTAAATCAGAGGGTGAACATCTGGTCCTAATTCGAATTTGCATTATTTTGCTCTCTCTTTTGTTGTTTTGGGTTGTATGTGCCGAATAAATAAGACTGGCTACAATTAATAAGCGTTACTCTGCTTTTAAACATTAATATAATGTAGTGGAATGAGGATCGCAGGGTTCATCGAGAGTGCAGTACAGTATGTGTGCAAAGGATGTGTGTTTTTGTCATTGCGAACCAACTTTTCCTCATAATGAAGATTTATAGCACTGTATATTTAAATGTATCTATTCACAGTATTTGCACATGCTGGATGCATTAATATGTGCTGTGAAATGTCATATTTAATCAAAAGCTATATGACATTTGGTTGAACTGCGGGGGAAGCCTATCCATGGATTCATAACCCCTTCGATATTACTTTAATGTTTAGAATATAAAAATGTGTTATAGTTGCTGTGTGATGTGTGAAGTCACAGTTTAGCTGTGTATCTGATGGTCAAATATTGTTCAAAATGAGAACTAAATTGTGACACTGGTCGCTTGCAGCATCCAATATCTTAGGCAAAATCATATACAAGCTTCCTGAATTTTATTATACATTTTTTACACGTGAACTGTTTAAAAGATATATAGAATTTTAAGCATATTCAATTATAAAACGTTTCAGAAGATGGAAGACACCAGTCAGTTTTACCATTTTCTATATTATTTCATTTATATTAATCGTTTAAAATACATTCCTTTGTGTTCTACAAAAAAAATTGATGAGTTTAAATACAGCTTTTACATTTTGGTTGAACTATTTCTCGAAGCAATGAGCAATTGTTGTGCTATATTTCATATAGGCTTACATTTTAAGTTTTATAACTTTACGTTTAATATTACATTATTCAAACTTATATCAACATGAGTGTTCGATGCACATTTTAAATATACAAATAGCCCTGTTGAAAAACACATCATATGCTGGTTTGGTATGTTTTGATGCTGGTTTGTGCTGGTTTAAGCTGGTCATGTGCTGGTTTAAGATGGTCCTTAGCTGGTCATGTGCAGGTCCATCGCTGGTTTAAGCTGGTCAAACAAGGATCAAAACATACCTAACACAGCATATGCTGCTATCAACAGGGAGCGATCTGAGAGTTCAGGAAGCAAACATGTGGCGTTAAAATGCATCAAATATAGTGTGACTCCCATGCGAGACTGAGGGTGATTTAAAACTCATAAAACAAAATTGAAATGTTAAAAAGTATTCTAGTAATTCCAACATCAGAACAGACATTTATTTTCAGTACACACTGTGCTTTCCAGTTAATTTATCTCCTTACATACAGTCTGTGTTGTGAGTGGTGGATAATATCTCTTCGGCTGGCCTCTGCTGGAGCTCTCTGTGAGTTTTAAAGGACTGGGCCTGTTGTAATCCAGCCTGTTACTACATTATATCAGTTTAGATCGATGAGTCAGGCCTCCTTTCCTCTGACTGTTCGGAACAGGTCATCTGATTATTAAGATTGAAATTAATTTTAATGGAAGTGCCTAGGTTGGTGCGATGGCTCCATCTGCTGGTCAGACTTTTTAATGGACAGTAAGATTTAGTCATGGCTCTGTTCATAAGAACAACTTGTTGTGGAGAAAATCTCACAGGTTTCATGGTGGTGTCTTTTAGCCTTAAAGTACAATATTATGCCGATGAATCCATTCATTTGTGTTTTTATTAAGCTAAGATTTGGACCAGCTTTTGTCTTTGCAAATATTGATAGGTGAAATTGGGGCTTGTTGTCATATTTTACCCCAGGGAGGGCTTATTGGTGCAGGATCATTTCTGTCTGAGCACAATAAAGCAATTTAACATGTATGGTGCTCTTTAAAGTGATAGTTCATCTTAATTTTTAAATTCAGTCATCATTTACCCATCCTCTTGTCATTTTAAACCTGTATGACTTTATTTCTTCTACAGAACACAAAAGAAGATATTTTAAAAATGTTGTTAACTGGATCACTTGAATTGGTTTTGTGTCCATACCATAGAAGTGAATGGGCTCCATGCTGCTCGGTTACCAACTTTCTTCCAATTATCTTCTTTTGTGTTCTGCGGAAGAATATAAAAAATATGGGTCCAAAAGGTTAACAAAAAATCTAAGCCCACTCTTTATAAAAAATAATTAATTACTCTCCATACATAATTTATTTTAAAACACACCAAAGAAATCTGTATTCTAGAGTCTTAGACCTTTCCAGTTTCCATAGTTTGTCATGATTCGATTAGAAATTACATGCACAACATTGACGCAAACTTATGTGTCCCGTATAAGAAACGGGTGACAGTTAACAGGCTACAAATGGTGCTTAGAAGAACCATTTTTGACTGTATGGATCTATAAAGAACATTTAACACCTAAAACCTCCACAAAAGGTTGTTTGTAAAAAAAAGCATTAAAATGAATTGTTCTTTTGAGAATCTTGAAGTAAAAATGGCATCGATATGAATGACCTGTTGCAGCACCATTTTTTACAGAGTATCCCTCATAGTGGGGAAAGTTGTCACAATGGAATTGGCCTTTTCAGATAGATTTTTTAGTTTAAAAAAAACATTTGCAACAAACACAAAAAAACATGAAGTAGTAAAAATGTAGCATACATTTTTTTCATCATTAATGAAAAAATGTCTTGATGACATAGTTTAACCTTTCGAACATAACTTACGAACTTAACCTTAAAACATAGGCTACTTTCATCATATTGCTAATCCCTCCATCTGGACTTTTACCTCAAAGCTTTGTAATAACTGTGACTAACTTCTTGAGACAATCCCCATGTGAAAACTTCTCCTTGAAAAGGATAGTTAAGCCAAAAAATAACAGTTGTGTCATTCTTTATTTACCCTCATGATGATCAAAACCTGAATCATTTCTTCTGTGGAACACGTAAGAAGATATTTTGAGAAACCTCTCAGTGGTTTAAAGCCAACACCATAGCTGGTTAACAAATCTTACCAGTTTACAGATTATTATTTTTATTTCCTGGAAAGTAGAATCAAATCCTCATAACCATATAAAAAAGATTTGGCATTTCTTAAGGCGCTTTTATGCAGGTCAGCTAACATCCTCTCAGCCCGCTTCATCTTTGATAAGGATGTATTTCGATTCCGGCCCTTCCTCATTTTTCAACCCTTTACCATCTAATCCCGAAGGCCAGTCCTCCTGAAAAACAAACAGCCATTCATCAGCATGTGTGACCTGCTGCTGGTAAACACGTTTATTTCCACTCGAGTGCAGTGAGAGAATGAAACCAACAAGAGGCGCTCGAGGTAGGTGGGCCGCGCGGGGACGAACGCAAATGTGAGAGGACAGTCAAAACATTCAGTGGGTGGAAAGGGGCGGGGGACATCAGAAGGGCATGTTGGTACAGTTTGTGCCTTTTGTACGCTTGACTCACTGCACTTGTAGTGCTGGGTGGTCATGGCTGTACGGTTTATTGTATAATAATAACTGTGCGAATGTGAGGGAGCCGCAGATGTCTGCGCCAGAATCGGGTTACCCAATTTGTGCCGCGTTGGCGCGGTTCTTTTGTCCGGTCCACTTTGGGCCAGAAGAACTCTGTAATTTTGGTAATAATCAAGACTGTCACAGATTATACTTCAGCAGACAGGCTTTGCTTGTTTCATTACAGAACAAGACCACCAACGACCAAACAATCTGAGTGTATCTTCTGTTTGTTTCTAATTGCGCATTGTATTGTGGATTTACCCTTATGTCCTGCTCGGTCTGAATAGGGGTTTCCACCAGTTCTTAAAGGCATAGTTTACAGAAAACAAAAAAATTGTCATCATTTATTTATTTAGAAATGTCTCAATGGTTTTGTTAAAGGGGGCCAGTGTGGTTTGGTTGCCAACGTTTTTCAATATGTATTTTGTAGAAGAAAGAAAGTCATACAGATTTGGAATAATACGAAGATGCGTAAAGTTTAGCCTAAACTATCTCTTTTAGAAATCTAAACACAGGGATAGAAAGACTCATAATACATGTTTTATAGCATATATTTGCCGCCAAAAAGGAGCATGTCTTTTTCCATCAGCGTGTTCTCTAAGATATAAAGGGCTGTAAACTTTTACCACATTTTGGATGGTCAAACTTCTAAATAAAGAAGAGGATGTCGGATGTTACTGTGACTGCTGCTGTTAAGGGGATAGTTCACCTAAACTGGAAAATTCTGTCATCATTTACTCACTCGCTTTACTTTAGATTGTTCCAAATCTATACAGATTTCTTTGTTCTACTTAACACAAAGAAAGATATTGGTAAGAATGTCAATAACCAAATAGATCTCATCTCTCAATTTACTCTAAAAGTATTCATGTTCCCTACTATGGCAGTAAATAGGGGATGAGATTTGTTTGGTTACTGACATTCTTACAAATATCTTTCTTTGTGTTCAACAGAACAAATACATTTTTACAGGTTTGGAACAATCTTAGGGAACTGTAAATTATGACCGAATTTTTTTTTTTGGTGAACAATCCCTCTAAGACCATGAGATGGTCTTAGAAGGATTGCCAACTAAACACAAACATATAACTTAGATGACCGCGTCATCTAACCGTTTCAAACGATCTCCAAATCCAGTGTTATATTCATCGTTTATATAGCATTCCTCAATGAAATGAAAACAAACACAGCTTAACTCCAGTCAGCCGAGTGAAGCGGCATTGATAGGTATACTCTTTCTCACGCTGGCTGGTTGATGCGTGGGCATGTTATTTCTCTCACGCTCGCGTGTGGGCATGCTCTTTCACTAACTGGATGACATGTGGGCCTACTTTTCCGGGATAATTGTCCATTAAGGGACTTAGAACCCTTGTTAGGAAATTGGAATCCATTTTTGAAAAAAAACTTTCCAAAACCTGTATGAACAGGGGCGTAGTGGATTGAGCACAGAAATACTACGTCATACGTTCAACTAGTTTTTTGTCAAGTTGACCATGTTAAGCTTGAGAAGCCAGCACGTATAACAGTTGTGACGAGTCACCCCTGGCGCTATCAGCGTCGCCATGGAGATGGAGGCAATCAGAGCGGCACACCTGCCGCTCGTCACAATCGGACGCCAATTACCAGCGACTACAAAAGCCGCTGGCAGAACGGACGAAGGTGAGAAACGTCTCCACAAGACTTGTATGCAACTGAGCACTCTCTATCTTTGTTATTCCCCAGGATCGGATCTTTAAAGACAGTTAAAGGACCCTTGCAAAGAACCCGGAAGTACAGGACCGGAAAAGCTCGAGTGAGGATTCTTCCGGAAGAGGGAAGGAGAAGCAAGCACAGACGCCTGCTACCCACGCGTCTCAACGGACCTCTCCCTCAGTAACATAACAAGCTACTTGTCAATAAAATACCCTTCGGGGGTGGTTATATTCTACTTCTGTGTGCGTGTCGTTGCTTCGCCCGTCACAACTGGTGGAGAATGCGGGCGTAGCATCGAAGCTACGACACGTACAGAGTTAATAACTATCCTATTGTCCATTACAGGAACCCTACCTGCTCTCTCTCTTTTTCTCTCTTCTTCCATCGTCAGCAACATCATGGAGGATGTGGTTCGACGGTTGGCAGAGGTGGTGGTTCGGCAGCAACGTTTTTCAGAACAATTAGCACAACAGCAGGAGAGTACCAATCAGGCAATAGGGTTGATGCAAGAGGCTGCGGCCGGCCGAGTCCCTCTGCCGGATCCGAGAAGTAATGCCCATAACCTGCTAACGAAGTTGACTGCACAAGACGATATCGAGGCCTACCTCCATACTTTCGAGGTGATAGCTACGAGAGAAGTGTGGAATAAAGGAGAGTGGGCGCGAATCCTGGCTCCGTTTTTGACAGGTGAAGCACAGAGGGCCTACTACGCTCTATTACCCCCAGCCAGTGACGACTATGAGGCCCTGAAGCGGGAGATTCTCGCCAGAATAGGTCTGTCCCCGGTGAGTGCGGCACAACAGTTCCAACACTGGGCCTACGATGACCAAATACCGGTGAGGGCCCAAGCCGCACAGTTAACTCGACTGGGACACCTATGGCTGTTGACTGGTGAACCCAATTCGCTCCAGGTAGCCGAGAGAGTGGTGGTGGATTGATTTCTGCGGGCCCTTCCTCGCAGATTTAGGACGGCGGTCAGCATGCGGGGTCCCACTTCCATCCGGGATCTCGTAGAGGCCGTGGAACTTGTTGAAGCATCAGCTGCCCGAGATGCCGGAGAGAGTGCGGTAGCAGGCCCCCGGAGGGTAAATCCGATATGGCGACCTGCGGAGGGCACCTCGAGGCCGGTACACAGACCCAGAGCTCAGAGTCCCATGGATGAGCCAATGCCTACCAAGCCTGGCACCTCCGGGCCTCCTGCTTGGCTGGCCGGCTGTGCGGTGCATCAAGTCGTGCCGTCCGGGGCTACTCGACGGAATATATGAATAGATGGTCGTCTGGTAACAGCCACTCTAGACTCCGGCAGTTCGGTGACGCTGGTCCAGCCCGGAATAATTCAACCCCGTCCCGGGGCGAAGTCCTCCATCCCGATCACGTGTGTCCATGGGGACACCTATCGGGTACCAGCTCGACAGGTAACAGTGTCGGCTGGCCTAGGCTCGTGGACGCTCGAGGTCGGGATCGTGGATGATTTACCCGTACCGATGTTACTGGGCCGTGACTGGCCTGGGTTCGACCAGCTGTTGGCGAGTACCGTACAGACGGCGGGCCGTGGGGGTCGGGCCCGGAGGGGCAGGCCTCAGCGAGAGCGGAGACCCCGTCCCGTCCTGATGGCAACAGACAGCGAACCGGAGGGTGAGTGCCAAAATCTTAACGTATTTGCTGACCTCTTCCAGCACGTGACAAAAGGTGGCTCGTTTGGACGAGAACAGCGGGAAGATGCCAGGTTAAGACACTGTTGGAACCAGGTCCGAATAGTTGATGGGGAAAACCGCCAGCCTGGCCCGCACTCCCTCCCGTATTTTGTAATCAAGCAGGGTCTGCTGTACTGTGCCGCCATGCGAAGGGGGGAGGAAAAGCTGTTGCTAGTGGTACCAAAGAGCAAGACCGAGACGATCCTCGAGTTAGCACACACCCTCCCCATGGCGGGTCATCTGGCGGCTGCAAATACAATACAACGAATCAGGGACCAGTTCCATTGGCCTGGCCTCGAAGCAGAGGTAAAGAGGTTCTGTCAGTGCTGTCACATATGCCAACAGAAGTCTCCCCAGCGACCTCCCCCCAGTCCGCTGATTCCACTTCCGGTAATCGAGGTGCCCTTTGAGCGTATAGGGATGGACCTGGTAGGACCGCTGCCGAAGTCTGCCCGGGGTCATGAGTATATCTTGGTCGTCGTGGACTATGCTACGAGATACCCAGAAGCCTTGCCACTTAGGAAGGCTACAGCTAAAGCAATAGCGAAGGAACTGTTCCTGATGTACAGCCGCGTGGGTATCCCCACAGAAATACTGACTGACCAGGGAACTCCATTCATGTCCCGGCTAATGGCGGACCTCTGCCACCTCTTTAAGGTAAAACAGCTGAAGACATCGGTATATCACCCTCAAACGGATGGACTAGTTGAACGCTTCAATCAAACCCTAAAGAGGATGCTCCGACGGGTGGTGGCAGAGGATGGGCGCGACTGGGACCTCCTCCTCCTCCCATATGTATTGTTCGGGATTCGGGAATACCCCAGGCGTCCACGGGTTTTACACCTTTTGAACTCCTGTTCGGCCGACAACCACGCGGACTGTTGGATGTCGCCCGGGACGCCTGGGAACAACAGCCAGCACCACATCGCAGCATGGTAGAACATGTTCAGCAGATTCGATCCCGGATAGACAGAGTGATGCCCCTGGTAAAGGAACACCTCGTTGAGGCCCAGCGCGCCCAGCAAAGGTGGTATGACCGGCCGGCCCAACCTAGGGAGTTCCAGCCTGGTGACAGGGTGTTAGTCCTGACCCCCACCGCCACGTCAAAATTCCTGGCATCCTGGAAAGGACCCTATACGGTGGTGGAAAAGGTAGGGCCGGTCAATTACCGCCTCCGTCAGCCGGGACGCAGACGGGAGGTACAGCTGTACCACATTAATCTTCTAAAAAGATGGATTGCATCCCCAACTCAAATCGCGGCGTTTGCAGAGATTGAAGCACCGGTAGTACAGATGGGAGAACAGCTGTCCCCCGTCCAAAAGCAAGACATCCAGTCCCTGGTCAGTCAGTTCAGGGATGTCTTCTCAGAAAAACCCGGGCAGACTCGGATAACCAAACATGATATCCGCACACCTCCGGGGGTTGTGGTAAGACAGCGGCCCTACCGGGTGCCAGAGACTCGTCGACTGGCTATAGAGGAGGAGATCAAACGGATGAAATTGCTTGGAGTTATAGAGCCCTCCCGTAGCCCGTGGTCTAGCCCCATCGTAATGGTTCCCAAACCAGATGGCACTCTCCGTTTCTGCAACGACTTCCGCAGGGTAAACGAAGTGTCCACCTTCGACGGATATCCGATGCCCAGGGTGGATGAGTTACTAGACTGGCTGGGGAAGGCACGATACATCACTACGCTGGATCTCACAAAAGGATACTGGCAGGTGCCCCTAGCTCCAGAAGCCCGAGAGAAGACTGCGTTTAGTACCCCCTCTGGTCACTGGCAGTATACAGTGCTGCCGTTCGGGCTACACGGGGCACCTGCCAAGTTCCAAAGAATGATGGACATTTTGTTACGGCCCCATCAGGCCTACGCCGCAGCATACATAGACGATCTCGTTATCCACTCGGGGACCTGGGACACCCATCTGGACAGATTGCGGAGAGTGCTAATGGACCTCAGGAAGGCCGGCTTAACGGCGAACCCCAAGAAATGTCACCTCGGACTCGCCGAAGCCCAGTATCTGGGATATAGAGTGGGAGGAGGATTAATCCAACCCCAGGTGAAGAAGGTGGAAGCTGTCCGGAACGCCCCCCGACCCCACAACAAATCCCAGGTACGGGCCTTCCTGGGGCTAGCGGGCTATTACAGGTGCTTTATACCCAACTTTTCATCCATAGCCAGTCCCCTGACCGACCTGACTAAAAAGGGGCAGCCAGACAAAGTCAAGTGGAACCGGGAAACAGAGCAAGCTTTTCAGACACTGAAGGAAGCCCTGGCGTCATCGCCAATCCTACACGCTCCGGATTTTGGCTGCCCCTTTATCCTGCAGACAGATGCATCGGACACCGGATTGGGAGCAGTACTGTCCCAGCTGAAGGGCGGAATAGAACACCCAGTGGTGTACATCAGCCGGAAGCTGACTCCAGCAGAGACACGGTATGCTACGGTGGAGAGGGAGGCCCTGGCCATAAAGTGGGCAGTCCTGGAGCTTTGGCTTTGCTCCTGGATGAGCAAAGCCAAAGACACTAATGCAAGGATCACAAGGTGGTTCCTGACGCTCCAGTACTACCACTTCACTGTGAAACATCGGGCCGGGTCCTCCCATGGCAACGCCAATGGTCTGTCGAGGATGTGGTCAGGAGGAACATCTCGGTCAGGTGACACCCCCCCTCCCACCCAACACATTTCTCCGTCTCCCAACAGGACTAGGTCGACACTTTGGGGGGGAGTGTGACGAGTCACCCCTGGCGCTATCAGCGTCGCCATGGAGACGGTGGCAATCAGAGCGGCACACCTGCCGTTCGTCACAATCGGACGGCAATTACCAGCGACTACAAAAGCCGCTGGCAGACCAGACGAAGGTGAGAAACGTCTCCACAAGACTTGTATGCAACTGAGCTCTCTCTATCTCTGTTATTCCCCAGGATCGGATCTTTAAAGACAGTTAAAGGACCCTTGCAAAGAACCCGGAAGTACAGGACCGGAAAAGCTCGAGTGAGGATACTTCCGGAAGAGGGAAGGAGAAGCAAGCACAGACGCCTGCTACCCACGCGTCTCAACGGACCTCTCCCTCAGTAACATAACAAGCTACTTGTCAATAAAATACCCTTCGGGGGTGGTTATATTCTACTTCTGTGTGCGTGTCGTTGCTTCGCCCGTCACACAGTCTAAAGAAGTCAGAATGCATGAAATAGCATGTTACCCCATCTTTCATGTAGGAGTGCATGATGAATCATGTCAGTGCGAAAATTGCCCATTGTGCCATAAACAATTTCATAAATAAAAACTATACTGCAGCTAGAACAAAACTATGCCCTGTGATGTACCACCAAATCCGTAGACTCCATGTCTAGACATGTGTATGGCCTGTTATTTGGACTAACCTACAGTAAAGTATGAGTAGAAGACGTGTCATTCGTCCAGCAGGGTTCATTGTATAGTATTTGCACTGTCTCTAAGAAAACAGCTTTATGGGACTTATGATGTATTATCAGTGCTCTTTACTCCTCTGGGTTCACATATGTGTCAGTGTTAAATGTTTTTTAAAGCAGTCAGAGAGTTAATATGACTTTAAATAGACCTAAAACAGTTCTAGTTTGAGCTATGACTTAATAGCGTGGAACAGAAAGACATTAGAGTAGTGTAAACCACAGACAGAAACCGAAACCCACGATCCTATCAAAGGAATTAATGAAAGCAAATACAATTATTAATAAAATCATGTTGGAAGTTTAAAAACACTTTGTGTATTAAAATGTCTAATGGCTTATACACTTCAACAATACATGACATTTAGACAATAACTTCTGTATTGTATCACATCCCTTTTTTACCGTCACTAAACAATACTATTGTATTGTTTCTATCATGAATTGTTAAGTGTTAAAGTCCTGCCAAAATATTTAAAAACAAGTATTTTAAAACCTCAGGTGTGACATAAAGCCATCAATGTGATAGACTGACACCATGACAATTGAAACTGTGATAAAAATATTGCTATTTCACAAATTGAAAAAAAACGATAATTTAACCTTAAAACATACTTATAAATAGTAAATTCAGATAACTGAAAATAATTTTGGTAATGGTATGATGAGAGGTCATACTAAATAGAAACCTATGATGTCATATATTGACATCACATGAACGTTTCTGCAGAAAAGAGTTTGTGAGATCTCAGTACAGAACTGAAGTGTTTCATCTGAAACCTCTGTTTTTTTAAACAGTCACTCAACAATAAAAGTTCAAACAGCTGTGATTATAGACAGAGAGTGTTACTCCGGCCTAGTGAACTAGACTGCATTTTTTGGTGCATGTTGGGCAACATGATGCTTAAAAATGCTATCTAGATAGGCAGCTCACTAAAGTGTTACTCAGCCTTTTGTTATTTCAAACCTGTATGACTTTCTTTCTTCTGCAGAACACCATAGAAGATCTTTTGAAATATGTTGTTAACTTAACCCCAATCACTTGCATTGGTTTTGTGTCTGTACAATACAATAGAATTGAATGGGTTCCCGTGCTGTTAGGTTACCAGCTTTGTTCAAAAGATCTTCTGTTTTGCGGAAGAAAGAAAGTCATACAGGTTTAAGGAGAGTGAGTTTAATAAATGATAACAGATTTTTTTAAATGTTTGGGCAAACTATCAATTTAAGCTATGCGATGGTATTAGAAATTGTTGTAGAACCAGTTGACAAATGTGTTTTATGAAATTATGATTAAGCTATTACAGAAATACAATAAGTGCAATTCCTGTGGTAGGCAGTATGTGCTGAGACAGCCAGAAGCACTTAAGTAATAGTTCACTTGATGAAGAAAATCTTCTGAAAATGTACTCACACTGAACCTAACTTCTAGCTGAATTCGAACGAAGATTTCTTTCAAACTAAATAGCCATCATGTTATGTCCATTTATGGGTCTCAATGGGATAATATCTATCTAATGGGTTAATAAATGTTTTCTGAAGAGAAACGATATGTTTGTGAGTGAAAACGATAAGTAAAATAAATACTTTTTGAGCTTATTTAGTGAAATTAAGACCATAACACACCCATAAGAGTGTGAAATTCAAAGGGGAACGTTAATAACTTTAAATCTCTATGGTTATTGTGTCTCCTTAGGAAATATATGACAATGCTGCACATCCACAAAAGGCTTCATGTATTATTTTAAAATGGAAAACTTGAATGATAGTTTTCTGATTTTTGGATTCTATCATCGGGGGTTTAGTAAAATATAAACAGATGAAGTTCAGTATATTGGTGTAAAATACTGAGAATTTATATTTTGACTGGAAATGGCGCATCCTTAGCGCTTGCATGGCACATATACTTCTAGGATGTAAATCGTGAGGGAGTTTTTATTTCGTGTGAACCATCCCTTTAAATTGTTTTCACCAGCCCTTGCGATTCCAAATCCCATCCGTGAGTGTGATCCAGGTCGCGTTTTCCCGCATTCATCCGTCCATCGTAACGTTAACCTACTATGTGTGCGTGAGTGTGTGAGAGAGCTCGAGCCTTGTTTACAACGTCGATTCAACGGATTCAGACTACAGGATTTAATCTACATCACTCACGTTCCCTAAATCAACACAGATGCGACGCTGCATACATCATCTGATCTTTATCCCGCCTTCCGATGGTGAAATGAAGCTTTAAAATCTTAGACTGCGGAGGGAGGGTGGGAGGCACAGAGACCATTTTTAGGCACGGACGGATATTATTTGGCATCTTTCTGAGTTTCTTCGCCGATTTTAGGCCCTTATCACACGCTGGATGAGAGCTATAACGATCCCCGAAGATCTCACGCGTCCTGTGGGTTTTAGTCAGCGGATCTAGACGGGTTTCACAGGAACACCGCCGAAAAGCCAAAGCCAGTCAACAACAAGGGGACCCACAACGTGGTTTTCGTATTTTTTCCGCACGAGATGGATTATGGAAATGCGTTTCCGCGGTTTATTTCACCGAGTGGAGGGTCTCAACACTAATAGTGAATAGCACAATAATCTGCGCGGCCGAATCCACCTCATGGTGAAGCCGGAGCGGACTGCTGCTGGATCGCCCGCCGGGGCGTCTGGACGTTCACGTGTCCCAACACACGGGAACATGAGATACATTGCTAATATTTAGATATTTCCAGCTCATATAGGATTATTTTTAACCTCTTTCGTCTTTCACGATAAAGCACCAAGCTGGATAAACTGATGTGGATGAAAACAGCAATTTTGTACCGGAGAGACTTCGAGCACTATTCACTTTAAACGCGGTCTCGCGCTTTCTTAAATGACTTTTTCAAAGCAGCGTTCGCCTTGTTTTTCTATAGGTATGAGGTCTGGCAAACAGAGGACACACTGGACCTTGCTATGTGGTCTGGTGCTGGTCTTCTCTGCTCTGTGCTATGGAGAAAGTAAGTAAAATGATCACATTATAAGAGTCATTCACAAGTATTGCAATGCTGTAAGCTTTCGTGTGTATGCACAAGCAAAACTGGATCAGAACTGTTTTTGTTGACTTAATTGCATGTTTTTCCTGCTTTTACACACAGTAAAAGCAACAAAAACAGGGATGAAATTGAAACACACATACACACATTACAGGATTAGCTGCGGAGTGTTTTGGCTATGCAAAGTCAAAGAACACCAGAGTCAACTTGGGTCATTCAGTCACTTATCACTTAATATGAGACCAAAGAGGAATCATGCCAGCAACATTTCATAGAAATGATTACAATGTCAACAATGCTTATTAAAGTAACAGCTTGTTTGAATGCAACAGTCCACCTTTATAGGTAAACTATAGTAAATTGTTTAAGAACGTATTTGTGGTGGATCCATAAACACTTGTAAAATCATATATTACTACAGATGTGATGTTGAAACTATACTTTCTATATTTAAATCCTGATAAAAGGGATTCTTCACCCAAGAATTAAAATTCTGTCATCATTTACTCACCCTCAGATTGTCCCAAACCTGTATCCCTGTATCAAGGAGTCACTGGGGGACGGGATCTGAAATCTTAACAAATGTCTTCGTGTTAAGCAAAACACAATTTATACAGGTTTTAAACAGAAAATTATCACAAAATGTTCACCTTGGGTGAAGTATCCCTTTAATTTTGTCTTGCTATGATTTTACCATAAATAAAACCAAAAATCAATGGTTGCTCCATAGAGGACGTCTACATTTTAGCAGGAATGTGATTTAGGTCAAACTTTCCTCACGTGTTGTTGACATATCAGAGTTTGACGTCAGCATCTTACTAAAATGTTTAATAGACCAACAGGGTATTTAAAAAGTCAACGGCATGTTGATGTCAGGGTGCTAGTCAGTGAGGTAAATGGCTTACCTACATGTATGTTCAATCCGGTTTGCCAATCCTCGACACGTATATCACATCTAGTTCACAGACTTTTCAAACTTTAAAATTACTTGTTCAAATGTTCAGCCGGTTCTTTAGACCTCCTCGTGATCTTTGCTTATTGTCCGTGAAGAATCAAACATTTCCTAGTAATACACACATGTTAGATTTTTATATTTTGGCGTATGTGTGTATTGGTTTTCTTGCAACACCTTTTTGTACAAATAGGCAGATTAATAACCACAGTTTGTGTAGCTTTATCTGTTTGTCTGCGACACGAGAGATTGCTGCAGATTATCTCCAATCATGGTGTTGCCAGTAAAGGAAAGTGATTTTAGATGTTTATTTGTAACTCAACATCTCATGTTAAAGTGACCCAAAATTGAAAATTCGGTCATAATTTGCTCACCCTCAAGTTGTTGGGCTGAATACATAGAAAGATACTTTGAAGAATGTTGATAACCAAACAGATCTGTGGGCACTATAAACTTCTGTGGTAGTTAATGGAATCCCACTCTGTTAGGATTCCTACATTCTTTTAAAATATCTTCTTTTGTGTTTAGCTGTATAACATTTTTTTATACCATTTTGGAACAACTTGAGGGTGGGTAAAAAATGACAAAATGTTCATTTTTGGGTGAAGCATCCCTTTCAATTATTTGCATAGTTTCGTAAAAATTATAACTACTGCACACCATTAGGAAAAAAATTAATAAAGTGTACAACAACAAAACAGTTTATAAAAGCAAAAAGCTCTCAGAAACTAAAGTTCACAATGACTAAAATTGATCTGTTATTGATATTTACATTTAAGTCATACATTGTTATATAAAACAATTTTCCAATGTTGGACAGTACTTTATTTTGTGTATGTAGAATTATTATTTTTTATATGTAAGAAAACATGCAAGAAACTCCGTATTCATTATTCCGTCCCTTAAAAATCCCTAAAAAAATTGCTCCCCTTCATGTTTGACCACCACAAAATTTCCATGTTTCCAAGTAAACTGCAAATAAGACCCACTGATTCATCCAATTCATCTAGAGAGCGAGAAAAAAATCCATGTTTTTAAAATAGTACATGTAAAAACAGCCGCTGGAGCAACACAGAGCCGGTTCTGTTGATTGCAAGAGTGAGGAGTTTGTGAAAGTATGTGTCATTGGGTTTTACTCTTAACCCCAGCGTATTCAATAGAGGAGCTCAGTGGAAATCCTAAGTATAACCTGTCTCTCCTTGCACAGAACGTTAAAGATTACAAACGTAGCCTGGGGTTAACTGGTTTACTTATCTCCAACCGTTTGTTTGTTTACTTGTTGGTCCTCCCAAAGCATTTTGTAGGACTCTTTATGCTGGTTAGTTTCTTTACACGCATACCTTATGCTCAAAGGAAACAATGTTTAAAGTTTGTCTCTTTATACAATATGAAGCATTGTGGTTGAACAAGCTTCCGTTAGAAATTCATTTCTGAACAATGACATCAGTTTATGACCTAATTTCACAAATGCCTCGACTCTGCTACCTACAGTACGAGAGCGCTGTGGCAGGCTGGACTTGGGTTATCAAATGTAAACACGAGATTTGGAGAGCCATCAAAGCAATTAAGATAGCACTGTTTACTCAGCAGTGTGAAATTGTGAGTCTGCAAATAGTCTGGATGCAGCTGTGCTTTTTTTATAAACTAAATTTTGTTTTGCAGTGTAAATCATTTACCGAGTGTGAAATGTGGATCTTAAACATTAATACAAGCAAACAAGTTTTTCTTCCCGAGGGGGCGTTATCTAGATGTGGTTACGAAGTTCTAGGAAATGTTATCTTTGAAAGTCTCATTCGGGCTATATAATTCAGCAGCCCTGTAATTATCGTTTTACACTCTCAAGATTCATTTTGACGTTTTCAGCGTGATGTAAATATTATTGGAATTCGCCTGTGGCTAGATCCCATTGTGGAAAGCAAACATCCTAAGAGGAGGAAGTGAACAGAGAGACGACATCCTCAACATGTCGTTAAACAAACCTTTGTCGACGCTCATGCTAGCGTGTCACTAGCACAAGAAAAACTGCATTGAGGCGAACGTTTTCACACGTCTTTCTATTACGCCAGTTGGGTTAAAGTTCTGTGTTTTATGTTTTTAAATCATCAGTTTTCTAAATCTGTTTTACTAACGCATTGCATGAAAAAAATGTGAGGGCATTTTTATCTTAAATCTTTGAAACAATTGTGAAAATGTGAATTGGGTAAAGCAATATGTAGGTATAATTTAATTTAATTACAAATCTGCTAAAATCTGTATACATGACCTAAAGCGACCTTAAAAGTATGGTTCAACAACAAAAAAAGTAAATCGTTATCTCACCCTCATGTCAAACCTGCATGATGTTCTTTCTTCTGCAGAACACATGAGACATTTCAGAGACCGTTGATGACCAAACATCGTTGGCCCTCATTGACCTCCGTTGTTTGAACACAAAACCACCCAGACATTTCTCAAAATATCTTCTTTTGTGTTTCACAGAAGAAAGAGTCATAAACAGGTTTTGAATGACCTAACGGTGAATAAATAATGATAGCCTCATTTGAGAAGATCTTGCACTTTGTTCATTTTAGCCTGCAAAAGTAATTTTGTTACGAATGTAACGATTCGTTCAATATTTAATTTCACAGCAATTGTTCATCTATCTGCTTGTTTACTCATGATTGTTAACCATTAGATTTCACAATGCTCTTCCATAGACTGACATCTGTTTATTTCTGTTTTCCCTCCATCTAGTCTGTGGTCCCGGCATTGACATTGGAAATGACATCAGTAATTTTAAGCTGCTGGAGAACTGTACGGTGGTTGAGGGCTACCTGAAGATCCTTCTCATCGGAGACAAAAACAATAAGAACCAAGAGGTCTTCCGCACCCTTAGTTTCCCCAAGCTGACCGTCATCACAGAATACCTTCTCCTCTTTCGCGTTGCCGGTCTGGAGACTCTCAGCACACTCTTCCCCAACCTCGTTGTCATTCAGGGGCGCGACTTGTTCTACAACAACGCTCTGGTCCTATACGAGTTGACCAGCCTGAAGGACATCGGCCTGTACAACCTGCGAAACATCACGCGGGGTGCCGTACGGATCGAGAAGAACCCTGAGCTGTGCTATATGGATTCTGTCGACTGGTCTCTCATCATGGATGCTGATTTTAACAACTTCATTACCGAGAATAAACCGTCCAAGGAGTGTGGAGATGTTTGCCCCGGAATCGTGGAGAACAACCCTCAGTGCATCAAGACGAACTTCAACGGCAATTCTAATTACAGATGCTGGACCTCCAACCATTGTCAGAAAGGTAAGAACTTGTGGACGAAATGCTACATTTGTAAAGTTGCCTGCTCGACAATTGAGTGGCTAGAAACCACTCCTAATTTTGGAGGTTCCTTGAGATAACAGTACTCAGAATAATTATTTTTCAGAACTCACTAGGGCCATCCCAGATGTTTATGAATTCTATCTCTTCCACCTTCCACGACATAGTGGCAAATGCCTGCCTTACATCTTGGTGGCATTTTGATGAATAAAATGCTGGTGGCCAAACAGAAATATATATCGGCTGATGTTGATAATTACAAACTTCCAAATATTGTCCGATTTATTGGCCACCGCAATATATCGGTCTATCACTACTTACCATGATGATAGGTTTGTTGCCATGGATACACAAACGAATGATTTCTGAGCTCAATATATTAATTAAACAATTCTTTTCCAACTGATGATTCGTCATCACAGCAATTGATCTAATAGAAAAACTGACCAATCACAAAGCGAACCCAAGCTCACATAGCAAAAAGAGTTTAGATTCTTTCCACTGCTAACTCGTGATTCAGTTTCTTTCTGTTTTGTCGATCAGTCATTACATTAATCCTACAGTCGGCCAATGTGAAGCTGTTGTCTGGGTGTTATCAGTTGATTGTGGAGAGGTCATCCAGCATCCATTCCTTCCCTGAAGCCTTCATATTCTTGCTAATATATCAAACCAAAGCCTCGGTATTGGGAAGACCGCGAGTTTGCGGCAGGGCCTGTGTGTGTACTTTTGGAATTTTTGCCTGGCCTCATGTTACGTGGTCGAAAATTCGGGGGGGGGGGGGGGGGTGGTGCTGGTGTGTCCACACAATGTTGATGAAATAAAGTCATTTAAAGACATGCAGCAATTTCACTGGAGTGAAAATGGGTAAAGCTCTATGCTAAGAACTTGCAGAACGCTCCACGAGGAGAAGATCTGGTTGTAGTTTTCCACTATTGTGGTCGTTTTGGACAGAAGGATGCTGCAGTGGCACACAGTTACTCTCTCTGACGGCAAAATACTTCAGCAGTTCCTCCCACTTTCCATATAATTACCTTGTTTTCCTTTAACACAGATGTTTCTTCAAGGGCTGCTAGTGGTTTCCAGTCGAGTCTGCCTGTGCTCTTTTTTTCTTCCCGGCTCTTTAATTACCCAGTCAGGATTTGTTGTTTAGCAGCCTTGTACTTTGCATTTCAGCTACATTTAGAGTAGATCGGGCGGACTGCAGACATGTGCACGACAACAGGAAATAGCCCACATCAAAAAGACTTCTTGACAGATCTGGTAAAGATTTACGATATTCGGAAGGTTAAACCTGGTGCCTGAATCATATCAAATTTGGAATACCAAAGTCCTTTTTTGGAATTAACTTGCTTTTTAATAAAATATATATATTATTTATTCACTCTCCTACTGAACCTGAATGAGTTTCTTCTGTAGAATACAAAATAAGATATTATAATGAATGTTGGTAACCAAACAATACTGACTGACCCCTGTTGACTTTCATTTTACGGATGCAAAATATATAATTTTGTGTTCAACAGAGTAATACAGGTTTTGCTTTACAATATTCAATGATTTATAATATGCCTTACAATAGAGTTCTGTGCATTAAAAATAGTTAATTTTAGCCAACATGAACTAACAATAAGCAATGGGTTTTTGTAATTTATAACTATTATCTTTAAAAAGTCAACAACAAATGTTGAATATCACAGGAACTAGCATTACTATTGCATTTATTAATCTTCGGTAATGTTAACTAATGAAGTTAACTAATTCTAACAAATGAAACCGTATTGCCAGATTGTTACCTCAAATTTTATTTAGGGATTGTTCACCCCAAAACAAAACTTCCGTCATCATTTACTTGTCATTTTAAACCTTTTCTTTCTTCTGCAAAACACAAAAGAAGATATTCTGAAGAATGGTAACCTAAAACCATCAGTTGACCAGTGCAAGTCAATGGGGACCAACGGTTATGGGTTTCCAACATTCTTCAAAATATCTTCTTTTGTGCTCTGCATAAGAAAGTCATACAGGTTTAAAATGACAAAAGGGTGAGTAAATGATGACAGAATTTTTGGGTGAACTACCCCTTTAAGATGCGACTTAACTTTGCATATAAACAATAAGATTGTTGGTCTTGGTGTTACTTTCGAGTGACATGACTTTCATTTTCACCTGGCGGACGATGAAATAGGCAAAACATTTCAAATCTCGTAACCATTATGTCATAGAGAGTGGTCTTCTTAGCAACCACAAAGCAATGCATTGAATCCCTCCAAACATCTTTGATACCACACAGCACTGCCATGGCAATAACCCAAAACATCCTGGCATTCTGCTAGGGGAAGTGCTGTTTAAATTTTCTTTAGAAAGTGTAAAACTGAAATCTTTTTTACATTAATCTGTTGTCTCTGTTACTTTTTGAAAAGTTGCTCATCAGTAAGTTACATAGCAACACTCAGCAAACCCAAACACAACCTTTTCAATACGCTGTTTCAATAGGCCAGTTTGATCGTAATACTGACCTCAGCTGCAAATGTCAAGTGGATAGGTTATTTATCGCTGTAACAGATGCGTCAGGGAAACATGACTCTGTTTGACGGTGGTGTTTTCATTGGCAGCAGCACAAGTCTTCTATTTTGTAATTGTATCATGCACAGGAATGGTATGAAAATGTGTTTACTATGCTAAGGTCAATTTATAACGGTGTGGACCTCACATTGTCATGTTTTGTTGTTTTTGGTAGAGCAAAGAGCATTCTGTTGTGTAGTTTTGCTTGATTTCCATTAGATACAAACTTGTTAGCTAATTGTGAGAAACCATCCAGACTGGATGATCCTTTGAAGGCAAAAGTACAACAAAGGAATTTGGCAGTATGGTATGCTGCAAGGTATTTTGGGAGGCGGCGGAGAGAAGTTGGACTCCTTGATGAAGTAGTGAGATTTTAGAGTATTTCACAGGTGACAGGTGAATGCTTTCTTTCATCTCTCTGTTTACCACGGTTGGGTGGAGACCAAACGCAAATGTCACTGAAATGTCAAGTGCTTTAGCTGAACAGATTACAATGTCTTGTTACATAGAGGAAACTGGAGATTTCTTCATTGCTCTGAACAGCACAAGGTATTTGGCGTTTTTTATTTCCTAAATTGTCCTGCTTTCTCTTTTATATGCATGTTAAGTGATAGGGTTATGTTTGGATGAAAGAATAAAGGCCAAGAATGAAAACCGGTGTGTATTTTTGTTATGATATGAATTTTTAAACCACATTACCCAGATTCCACTCAGAACAATCATTAAAAACCGCTAAAACTTATACGTTCTAGGTTCTGGGATTCTGCACTTTTTTCCCAAAGGGGTGTAATAGTGCCACCTGTTGTAAAACAGTACAAACACTGATTGCCGTAATAACTTGTCTTTGGCGGGGAAGCATTTTTTTTTAAATGACGAGAAAACTCGTCAATGGCGTTGAAAGAGTTATATTAAATAATACTCACAAAACAAACATTTTTAAAAAACGATCGGGTTCCCCTCATATCTGCTCAATATAAGCGTATTATATGGTGTATTTTAGTTTGAACTGTTTCTCTATATGCTATGATGAGAAATAAGGGTCAGTAAGAGGATTGATAGCGTGATGCTATCCCACATATCTAATTTAAGGCTTTGTTTTATGATTAAAAAATATGATTTCAGGAAATCATGAAGCCATTGTGACTATGTTAAGCATAACATACATCACATGCATGTTTTAATGGTACAATTGTTACTATTCTGCTCTTCTGAAATAAAGCTCTTCTGATTTTGTTTTCAACTATTAATTTCTGGGTGGATGCTCCTAACTCTTGAAATGCTTCCAAGGAAATAGTTAATATGGTGATCCCTGTTCTCTATTTATTTGCTTAAATGTTATGTATGCGAGTTACCTTCGCATGCTATTCAGTTGTTAAAGAAGTCTAAACTTTGTAGTTATTATAGGGGATACTTTCACTGTCACCATGACAGTATAAATGGCATTTTAAGTCAATCAACAGCACTATTTCCTCTCTTAATCAGTAGAAAATGTGGTTAAAAATTACCGCCATATTCCGGGAAATATTAATTAATATTATATAAATTTTTGGTGATACCGCCCAGCCCTACTACAAAGTAGGGATGCGCCTAATACCAAGCTCATGTACTCTTCAGGGCTTGACATTAAAGCTTGTCTGGGACTTGTCTGTTTTGTATGGGCAAGTGAGAGATAATTTTACTTGCCCGACTGGACAATTAACTTGAAACAAAAATAATAATTACTGTGCTATGAAAATATCCGTCTGTACCATGAAAAATACGGATAGGTGTATTAGATAGAACTGCATGTATGTGTTAATTACGTTTGTCATAGTTGTGTTTGTTTGTGACAACAATCAATGAATCAACGCATTGAGTCCATTTAACTAGATGTGGACACAGAATCCTATTATTTAAATGTCATCTGGCTGTTCTGCATTTTGAGTGAATGGGGTGCACAGATTAACACACTACACGAGTGATGTCAATGGTTTGTCTAAGTCTGCACTGTATGAGGATATAAACACATGAACTTCATTTCCAAAGTTGCTCTGAGAGTTTATTTTTGGAGCATTTTACTGTTTGAGTGAAGCTATCGTCAAGCACACACTAAAACTCACGCATCTTCCCGACTACCCGTCAAAATAAAAGTCCCATTAACTTGAACACTCGGATGAAAAAATACTGTAGTATTTGCTAAAAGAAATTAGAGTATACTTGTAAACACTGTGCTATACTATAGTAAGGTTCAAAAAGCTCCAAAAAGCTCAATATTAATTAGAGGTGCTCTGATTGAGCGGTCGCCGATCATAATCTGCCAATAATCACTTTGGGAAGTATGATCGGTGGTATCTAAAAAGGCCGATCCAGAAAAGCCGATCAAATGACGCAAAATTGGCAAAAAAAAATTTACACGGTATGAAAATGGCTTCATCGGTCTGTCAAATACAACAAGGTGTGTGAAAAAGACAATGCATTAGCAATCTGAAACGTGTGTACTATGCAAATTCCACGATGCGAGAAGCACCCAAAACATTTGTACACCACCAACCTCGTTAGACATTTGAAGGTTAGTCACGAATAGGAGTGTGAGTAGTTTTCAATGTTAGCTAGCGCTTGGAGAGAATAGGAAAGTTCAGCAACTGGAGCGCCACTCAGCTGCAGCGATCGCGTCAACCGAAAATTGTCTGTCATTTTTTTTTTACCATTTGTAATTCCCCTATTCATCAATTCGTGTCATCAGAACGTGATCGGGAATGGACTGAATGTGATTGTGAGCAGAAGGCGGTATGCTATCATGAAGGGACGTGTGTTTCCTATTTATTAGCTTACTCTCAAATGCCTGGTCAGTTTTGCTTAACGGTTAAGTTTTGCACATGCATCCGTCACTCCCCGTGTCCCATGCACGAATACACACAGGGCGCTGTGGTGCCGTGTTACAGAGTTTTTAACTAAAAAAATAGCGTCTTTTTGGATAAATAATAGCTTCCAGTGAGTGGAATAATGTCTCTCTGTGTTTTCTCTGTTCAGTGAGAGGCAGAAACAGCACATATATGATCAAACCACAGCTTTATTATCAGTACAAAACAGCTTTTACAGGCACCAGTCATTGTTACGGATTTTACATACTTGATATAAATTAGTTTTATATATAGTTTTATAAATAATGGTACCGAGAAAGCTTCAAATAGCTCCTGTAATCGGTGATTGGTATCGGCCGATACATATTTCAGTGATTACCCCAAAAAAATCCTGATCAGAGTACCCCTAATATTAATGAACCAGAGCTTACATACATAGTTGAATTTTTAACTAATATTAAATAGTGTTGTCAAAAATATCGATATTTCGATAAGTATCGATACTGAAATATCTGAACGATACCAATACTAATTTCCCGAAGTATCGATACACCGATCCTAGCTGAGCTGTCACTTTCACTTATCTCCAAAGGCGCGTTGACAAACAGCACACGTGACCGCAGTGCCTGTCACGTGTCTCATCTCATTCGCTCTGGTTAAATAGCAAAAGTGAAGTGAATATAAATATGGCGTGTGCGGCGCCTCCGCAACCGGCTTTGATTGATAAAGAACACAGCAGGCGTGCTATCTGGAAATATTTTGGATATATAGAAGCAAATGAACATGGAAAGCCGAAGGACACAAACAAGCCAATATGCAAGAGTTGCTACATAGCAGTGCTAACAAAAGGCGCTAACACCTCGAATATAGCAATATGAGTGTTGTCTCGTTTTTCACCGTAATTCGTAAAGTCCGACTGAGGAATCTTTAACTGTGAATCTTTAAATACTTTAACTGTGGTAAAATGTAAATTAACTTGTGCTTAATTAACTTAATTAAAAAAAGGATTACTTCAATTCTGTAATTTGTCTTCATGTCGATCCAGTGAGCATTGTTTCCGGGTGTGATGCACGCAAGTTTGCGTGTGTGGTTCGGTGATATGTGAATCCGGCATTAAAATATGTTCATCAAATAATGTTATGTATTAACCAGCATTTATGAACGATGAGCAATGCATTTGCTACAGTATATTTTAATCTTTGATGACAGTATGTAATAAAATACAACGGATCATGTTTGCTCTGGTCCAATGAAAAAAAAATTAACAGATAGAACTTTGGAATTTAATTAGTACATGTTTTAGTAAATGTTAGTTTAAATTAACTTTTAACTAAGATTAATACATGTTTAGGAAGTATTTTTCATTGTTTATTCATGTAACAAATATCTATTACCATTAACTTAAGTTCTCAGATTAGTTACATAGTTCAGTTCATTTTAAAAGTGTGGTCAAAAAAAAAAGTTTATTAAAGTTTGGCATTCTCTTGTAGCACCAGAAATAAGATGAGACCCGACCTGCAACAGTACATAATGCGTTACAACACACATTATGAAGAATTATAATGCATTTTACCCTTTAATAACTCTTTATAATACATTATACATGTTATATTTATCTTTAAATAATAATATTTAAAAAAATTACCACCTTAATGTTGTGGCAGTTTTTTTCTCTGTGGTATCGAAAATGGTATCGAGTATCGATATTTTTCAAGGTATCGTATCGAAGTTAGAAATTCCAGTATCGTGACAACACTAATATTAAAAAAGATGATTAAATGCTTGTCCAAATGTATTGCTCATTTATTCTTTGTTAATGTTAGTTAATACATTATATATGATTAACACATTTTTATTTGGCTTTTATTCACATATAATCATTGATCATAAGGACATAAACGCAAACTTCACACTAGCCATCTTTCTAACATTAACATCATTTAATAGGAGCGAATGAGACGAGTGGATCATAGACATACATGGAGCGTTGTGTAGAGTGGAAATGCAAACGTGCATCACACGCAAGGACTGTTGCGGAGACTTTACCCGCACCGACATTAAATCAAACATCAACTTAACGGGAGCGAATGAAATGAGTGGAGGAAATCATTGATGAGCGCACGTAAAGACAAAACGCGTGCATTTAACATGAGAACTGTTGCGAAGATTGATCGCCGCATATACATAGAGTGCAATGGTAAACATGGAAAGCATAAACGAGTGCGCACCAAGCGCCAGGTGTGTTACTGAGACTGAAAAAGAGAGAGAGAGCGAGAACGCGCAGCTGGTATCGATACTGATACGTTATGAGTATTGGAACCATTTCTGATTTTTCTGTATCAATACCTATTGAAATATCTATATTTTTGACAACACTGCTGCAGAGTGGCCATGATGTGCGATGCATGTACATTTAGATCAAAGGTTTCCTTACTGTGGGTTGTGCACCTAAAATGGGTAACACAGGGGAATAAGGTTGGTTAGCAAGTCACTTTGCTGTTCTGGTGCATCACGGTAAAAGGTGGCTAGTGTCCCAGCGGTCTCTCATCGGTGAAAGCACAATAAATGTCATTGTTACATTTTAAAAGAAACTGTTTGTCTAATGGACCACAATAGCCAAGTGACTTGGTGGTTCGTGACTTTCTAAGCTTACAAACAACATTTGCTTTATACAACTAATTACTCCCTGACTTATTTTTAAAACAAAAGCACAACCACCTGTCAGCTTTGAGAGCTTGAAGTGTTCTTATATTTTTCGCCATGCTCGCTTCCGCTTACTCTTGGCTTGGCTGTTGTAAATGACATGATTTCAAAAATGTATCGATACAGTAGAGGTATAACTATCGATCCACTATCGGAAAAAATATATAAATAATATAATTTATAATCATTAATAAAAATACATTTCTGCACAGCCCTACTGTAAATACAACTAAACAATAAATGTAATAGCGTTCACACCAGCAGATAAGGATGTTATGTTTATTCAAAGCTTGCATGTTAAAGTTTTGCATTTTAAATATATAATTGATTGGCTTTTATTGTTTAATCAGCTGAAAAAATTGCTCCATGATATCATTCCACTGTTTCAGTATTGTTATAGTAGTCTTACATTTTCAATGATTTATTTATATTTAAGATTATTGTTCTTGGTCTAAACGTCTCTTAAATTAAAGCACCCCTCCAAAGATGTGTCATGAATTCTGACTTCTTTACACTGTTAAATGTGCTGTCTTCTCATGCTTAACACGCTCAACATGTAAAAAAACGAGTTGGGCGTATTACGTAGTATTTCTGTGCTCAATACACTCCACCAGCGATCGTACAGGTTTCGGGAGGTTTTTTTCGTACGTATAAAACTGTTTGGTAACAACTTTTCTTTGTTCCTTATTGGACAATTCTCCCGGAACACGCACGGCACGGCCACAGGAGAGCACAAGAAGGAACATGTGCAATCGTCACTTTCACTTGTGTGGAGGAGAGAGAGAACATACATTTGTTTATTTGTTCACTGCATTTGGTTGATGAATGTTATGTAAACGGTGGATATAATGCTGGATTTGGAGATCGTTTGAAACTGATATGGAGCTGTTGGATGTATGGTGTAGTATTTCTGTGCTCGATACGCTCCCCAAGCACTCCAAATTGCTTCAGAAAGTTTTTATACAAATCTGGATCTCTTTTTCGTAACGGATCCTATTCCTTTTATTGGCCATTCTCCCGGAAAAGCAGGCCCACACGTCATCCTTCAAGGGAAAGACCACGCCTACGCACTAACGTGAGAAAGAGCAGCATGTCCATTAATGCCGCTTGACTCGGCTGACTCAAGTTTAGCTGTGTTTGTTTGCTAACTGCATTTCGGTGATGAATGTTATATAAAAGGTGGATTTGGGGATCGTTTGAAACCGATAGATGGTGCGGTAAGTCTAACTGAGCCACATGTGTTTTGTTGGCAATCGGCGCATATGTGCATAATGTAAACAGAAGGGATAATGCGCTGATGTGTTTTGTGCACGTGCTTTAGTTCTTTCCCCCCTGCCCGCCTCCAGCAGCTTGTGTTTTTCCGGAAATAATCGTACAGCTGTACTACTGTACGGTCATACTAGTCAAGTTTGAAATGAGATTTGCATAAACTGTGTGTGTTACCCCATCTTTAAAATGAGGGTGTTCTAAATTGGCTCAATTTTATTTTCATTTGTAATATTTGTCTTTCGTTTCGCGTAAAATGCTAAAAATAATATGGACAATTATGGTTTTGATATTTTATCTAATAGACACTGTAAAGAAGCAATAAGTTGTAATGAGTTAAAGCATGGGCTTTCGATGATAATACTACTCACATTGCTTGCTTAAACGTTAAGAGCCCGTTCTGTGTTATCTAAGAAGAAGGAGCCACGGTGCCGTGCGGGAGTCAAAGCACTCATCGCTTAATGAGCTGTCTTTGAGTGATCTCATCCGCTCCGCGGCCGGAAACATTCAGCCTCCTAAAGAAGCGCTTGGGGGAGCCGCTGGAGAATGGGGGCCTTGTTTTAATTATTGCCCGTTTATCTGCCTACATGTAAAGGCTGGGTTTCTGCCTGGCCTGGCAGCACAATAGTGAGACTTCCTCTTTGTGTACTGGCACTTCCAAATACTTCATTAACCTCACCGAAGAGTTTAACTCTGTCACTGTAGTATTGTGTCTCCAACGGGCTGCTCAATGCCGCGAGTTAAGGTCAAAGACAATGTCTGACCGTGACTCTATCTTGCCGAATGTCCTGGCAATCATCGAGGTTGTGTTTTTGTCAAACATTATTTCATGATAAGAGGTAGGAATATGTGATGATGCATTAAGAGTTCAATTGCTGCATGCTAGTTGTCGATTGGAAATGACACTCTTTTGCAATGACATAATTTTATATTGACATAAGTTTGATGATGGTAAGCTAAATTATTATTGCCATAATGCAAAAAAAAGAACTCTTATATTTGAAAAATATATATATATTATTTTATTATTATTTACTTTTGTCATTATTTACATTCTGATGTAATATAATATATAAATTAAGATACTTTAAGGTGTGCTGATATATAGCTTACATGAGCAATATTGTATTAATATAATATAATATAAGGTGAAAGTGACCTATTTGTCAGTTATGGTGACCCATAACCGAAATGTGGCCTCTGCATTTAACCCATCCAGTTATACACACACACTGCAAGTCGTGAACACATACACCAGGAGCCGTGTCATAATATAATATGATATGATTTTAAAGGTCCAGTCAGTTAACTATATTAACATTAATAATGTTGTTTTTATTATTATTAATATTTATTACTATTAATAATACATTCATAAGTGACTTTTTAGGGTAAAAATGCCTCTACGTTCCTTTGTGAGATTCACCCGTCCAGGCCTTTTGTTAAAAGTTACCGCAGACGTGTCTCAGGCTCTGAGACAAACTAAAACATCCGTTATCAGGCTCTATGTGTGTGGCGTCGCCGGAACAAGCGGGAAGAGAGGAATCTGTCGCTTTAAGTGGCCATATAATTAGGCAGGAATTCCAGCTGGCTTAGTCATCGCTGTACGGCGAGGATAAAGGGGAAAACCGGCGCAGGGACGACTGCCTCGCTCTATCATTCTACAAGAATGTGTGTGAAAGTCACAGGGGCAGGGGTGGTGTTGCTGTGGTGATAGCAGGGGTCGGTTTTGCAAGAGCAGTCTGGGGTTCTGTGATTTTGGCACCGTTTGTTTAACCAGTATGATTCCAGGCTGTTGCCTAAACATGTAAGGAATGATCTAACCTTTTGGCAATGGTGATGCTGAAGGAAGTTATCGTTCCTTTGTTTTGGGTAGGGGGTGCAAAAGCTTAATTCTGGTTAGGCATGTAATGATTTCCAGTATAATGGTTTACCGTGATAATAACATCGAATGGTTAGAATGACCGTGTCATATTTTAATTACCGTTAAACCATACCAGTGTTACAACCCTGTCCATCATCAAACAAAATGATCAAGAGTATAACAGATGCAACAGAAACGTGGCTTTTCTTTATTTTATAAACTGTTTTAATTACTCTTATTTCTTTTTATTATTTTAATTTCTTCTATGTAAAGCACTTTGAATTGCCACTGTGTATGAAATGTGCTATATAAATAAAATTGCCTTGCCTTGCCTTGCCTTGCCTATTAATGTCAGGAGAGTAAATCAGGAGTCCGGAGTATTGACATTCGGAACAAAATAATTTCAAAACGTACCTGTTTATTCACGTCTGCTCCTGTCAGTTTGTGATGACTGCGCTTCACTAATTAGGACTTTAATCCAAAAATGTGCACATTTGTGGAAATTTAGATATGCTGACACACGTTTACTTCATATTTCTTTATACAAACCCATCAGTTCTATTCATTTTCCATTAAATGTTGTGATATGATGAGTTTGAAACTCTGTTCAGCTTGTTTCTTCTGCTATGAGCGCTGTTCTGAGCACAGATGTCATGCTGCTTTCTCATGGGTCCTAAAGCACTCATATTTTCTTACAGCACACACAAACAGATGATTTGATGAATTGTGTTGTGTTGTGTTTATATGAAAATCAGATTTACTCACTTAAGGTTGTGTTTAATCTGATCTAGGAAACTTTCACATGTCCCCAACGTGCCATGACTAATGTTAATGATATTTATCTAGGGATGGGTATCGATTCTGATATTCGGATCCGATTCTGATTCACAAGCTCTCGATTCGATTCTCCATTCGATTATAGATTATAGATTTAATGCAAATCCTATAGATATTTCTAAAAAAGATCAGTGAACATCAGATTACAAGGTGAATTAAAAAAATGAAATGAAGAGCCACAAACCTGTATATTAAATTTTAAACGACACAGTCGGATTCCTTGATCAAACAGAACAGGTTATTTTACATTTAAGGTACAGTATAACAATAGAAATTTCACATACTTGGTTGTAAAGAGGGGTTTCAACGTTGCCTTTTATGTGAAGGTGATGTAAAATTCGACGACCCGCCTCCGCCATGTCAACCAATGAATGAGTGATATGCTCCTTGATGTAACATCCACCCGTTGTAAAAAGAAAAGTGACATCTATTGGATAGTAGTTGCAATAAGATTCATGTTTTTGAATGTTCAGTGGTTGCGGAAATATGAAAGAAAAAAGACTCCTGTAGACTAGTAGTCATTCATTTCAGCAATTAGTCCAATAATCGCACATTTATGATATTATCATAATTACTTGCGGATATATACAAGGAAAAGAATAGTCTAGGTTTACCCACCGAGAAAAAAGTACACTTCCATATTACAGAGAAATGCTAAAACATAATAATAAAGTGTTTAAAATATAAAGCACTTAAACGGACATATAAATAATTTGTTAACAAAAATACAAACTATAACATCAGTTACATGCCAAATTAATTTGCCAACAAAATAAACATAAAACACCATTTTGAATAAAATAAACTGAAAATTTAGTTATTTTTAAAGAGAAAAAATAAATAAAACAAATAAATAAATAAACATACCGCAAACACCAACTCTTTAAAATATTAGTACAAAATAAAATATTAAGTTGAAAAAGAGTAAAAAGTACAAATAAAGGAAATAATAAAAGGAAAAAACAGTCTTACGGAAGGTCATAAACAACTTTGTGCAATACCGTGCAAACAAAATAAATAAATATCAAGAACACTTAACTGAAAAATTGTATTGAAGAGGGAAATTAAAGTAAACAAAAGAATGAATAAACACATCAAACGCCAAACCTTAAAATAATAAAGAACAGGCTACAAACAAATAAGTTTTTGTACAAAACAACACAAGCAAATAAAAAGCCTTTAAGTTCTTTGCTTAAATGGTTCAGAACAAATATATTTCAAACAAAACGTGGAGCAAAGAATTTAAACAATACGAATACAAATCAAATGGAAAAATATCAGCGCAAACTGCCTTATAAAGCCGACGGATGAGTCTTGACCAGAAACAACGAAAAGCTGATCTTCAGTGCTTGTGTGGTCAGGCTGTCATCATCACGCAGCACCAAATGGCGTCTCTTCATATGTGTTACCATAGGCACTGTTCACTTTGATCTTGCGTTGATTCTTTTGATGTCATACACTGACCAAGCTGCGCAGCGCCGTGAAGTTTTAACGTGCATACTGACTGCTTGACGTCACGTGAGTTTTTTTTTTTTTAACTATGCGACCCCTGAAAAGTATTCTACCAAGCCTCTTTCACAATCGACTATTGTTTAGTCAATGTTTTGGGGCAGCCCTAAAAAATATTCAATTTTTCTTTTGCCCAGCCCTAGTTACATCTCTAATTCTGTTGGTATTCCTTTTGTGTTTGAATGTGTGTTAAAGACCACATTCTCTGAGATTAATGACGGATTTCTCAGTGACAATGTGTGGAATAATGTACGGTGGAACCTGGTTTTTCCTGCTGGATTTCATTGGATTTTGAAAAGTAGGCTTTGATGTTATGGGTTAAAGTAAAATTGGCAATATTTACATTTGTAATACACAGTCTTGGCCTTATACAGAATGATTATTCCATTTTTTAAAGGTATATTCCTCCCTGAAATGAAAATTCTGTCATCATTTATTCACCCTCAAGTTCCAAACTTTTATAAAGAAAAATTGTTCTGTTGAACTAACTTGGAAAAATTTTAAATTTCTAGGACAACATTGACTAGTAAGAAAAACACAAACAACATATTTTGACAATCATTAAAAAAGTAATATGGGCATGTTTTCCGTTAGGTTTTCATTTTTAAAGGCTGGTTACTCATAAAAGAAGTTGCTCTCTCTCATGAAATTTTGAACACTGGAAATTCTACGAATAATTTAGATCAATTGACAACATGCATCCTATGTGGTCTGTTTTCCAACCTCTTATCCGGCTTGCTGATAAGGCCTATCTAGCGAGGCAAGTGCGGGAACACGGAGGAACGGATATCAATTGCTTCCGTCTGTTCCTTCCTCTAGTGCGACAGCATCACATAAAGGGGAAATCAGTCGTTTCCTGTAGATGTACAGAGAAGCTCCGATTCATCCCACGTCTCATTCATGAAATGCTACAGTGATGCTCCTTCCTGTTCAACACCGAGGCTTGGTGGTAGAGTTTTTTTATTCATACAGGCATCTTGAATCTTGGTGTACCATGTTTGTGGTTGACTTATGTCAAAGTATTAGTTTTCTGTCAGCTCGGTACAGCGTGGTGCTTCCCTGTCCAGCAGTTGTGTTTAAAGGGATCATCTTTGGCTGTGACGTTGATATATTTCCGTCTTATGCAGGAGCGGATGGTTCGATTTGATCCAGGCCCTCATTACGGATGTCAGTGACGATTCTTAATGGGCATAGGTGGCTGGAAGAGCTCCATCAAGCTGTCTGTGTCTTCTGTCTGTTAGCTGCAACAGCGGGATGATTTACAGCGTGCCATTTATTTGAACCGATATTCAGGTTTCAGGGTGCTGTAATTGTTGTACCTATAAGTTGACTGCAGCGTAAGGGCTTACTGTGATGCATGCTAAATAACTTTTTTTAACAATTGAACAGTTCATTTGCAAAGGATCACTCCATTGAAAAAAATCTAAAATCAGGTTTTTATTGTGTTAAGCCTGTGGCCTACTTCTATTTTACGTGTACGTGAGCGCTGCAATACCTCTCCATGCCTATAGGGGTCAGGGTTTTCTTCTACTCCCTTGAATCGATGCTCCCAGGACACGGTTGCCACCTGGTGGTTTTGGCTCCAAGAAATGGAATGCGCATGAGCAACCTGCACGTACTTTGTACGCAATGTAACAAAATTCCGGCAGTGCCCATACTATTCTGAGGACGAAATGTGCGTCATGCTTATTGCGCACTGTACGCTCTCCTTCGCATACACTTGAATACATAACTATGCTTCAGCCTTTAGTTTGCTGTATTGTTTTTTCATTATTACTTAAAAAAACACATCTATAGAAAAAAAGTAATATTCAGAGAATTTTGTTGAAGATTACAGAATATTGTGAATATCAAAAACCGCAACAATAAGTGATTTTACTATTCCTTTACATCTCATGATTAGTGCAGAATGTTACTTGTTTTTATGAAAGTGGCGACAGCAAGCGATACAGGTTTTTAAGTTTTTTTTTTTATTAATATTTAATCACATTAAGGAAATTAATCCAAATCATATTTTTTTAGTATGTGAAAATAAAATAAATTGTTTTTAATTATTGTAATCTTAGATATATTTACGTCTCTTGAGTAAAAATAAAAATGAATAAATATTGATAATTAATAATAATAAATAAATAATGAAATGTAATTTTTTATTGATTTAAATAAATAAAATAATCAACTTGTTTTTAATTATTGTAATCTAATGCAATGAACGTAGCTCAAAACGTAACTCATATTTATCAAAATGGTGATAATAAAAATGACAGTATCTATTTTTCATTTTTCAGCTGAAGCGAGACATTTGCATATGTAATTTTTTAATTTGATAAAAGAAAATCCTTCTGTTGTTTTTGATTAGCCTGATATTAGATATATATTGCCTGTTGCAATTCAATAAATTACTGTGATTTGTTGGTAGGGCATGTATTTGTTGACAACGCAACCGCAATCTCTGTTAGGTGTACAGAAGTGCAAGCTGGCAATTAAGGAATTATGTAATTAATTTGTGAAGTAGGTGAGAGGGCGAAGGAGCTGTTCTCTCTCTCAGCCGAAATATTCCACAGGTGAAAGCCGCAGCTCATGGCTCTAAGACGGATGTGCCTGCTATCTTGCTCCAATAAGGTCAGAGATTAATAGAGGATAAGTATTAGCGGTTTTACTGTTTCATCATCAGATAATATTTATAGCGGAGTAGAGCACGCTGTGTACCCTAATGCCTATTAAAATCTTCCCTAAGAAATGATCAGCAAATCATTCATTGATTGTCCATTTTGAGAGCAAGTTTGGTTTATGTTAATGTAATTTGTTAGGCTGATTATGTATTTTTTATTCATTGGCAACACTTGCGTAGTCAAGCGCTTGCAGTGATGTGTGTTTTGCATACTTTAATATATGCCAGCCTTACTGTCAACCCAAACCAGTTTTGAGTGTTTATGCATGGCTTTGTTTAATAGCTCAGCACCTTTCCGTTCACCCTGCCTAATGTGCTCACTAACTCGAGTTGTGGACACAGTTGATGGAAAGTTAACAGGCTCACGATTGCACGCTAGCCTGCCTTTTATCTCTGTGTACGTTTAACTTCTTTGAAACTCTGCGCTTTTAACCTTGTGCCCTCGGGGATCAATTAAATCAAATGAAGGCAAGTCAGCTAATATTTTATTCCACTTTTGAAGTCAACATTGGATTAGATGTGACCTGTATATACTAGAAAACACAGAACTATTACTTAATATGTAAACACAGCCCAGACAAAATAACAACTTTCTTAACCCAAAACCGTGACTGCTAGCATTAGCTCATGATAAAAAACGCTTTGCGTTGATCTCTGTTTGTCAGAGAATTACAGTATATTTAAAATATAATTGTATTTTTCGTCTGTATAGGCTGTCAACACTTTACGCACATTAGAAGTTGTTACCTTTAAAGGAATAGTTCACCCCAAAACCCTCAAGTTGTTCCAAACTTGTATACATTTGTTCAGCCTGTTGAACACAGATACAGATATTTTGAAGAATGTGGGAAACCAGACAAGTTTCGGGCACTATACTGCCGTAGTAGTTTATTTTCCTACTATGGTAGACAGTGGTGCCCCAGAACTGTTTGGTCACAGACAATCTTCAAAATATCTGTGTTGTGTTCAGCAGAACAAAGACATTTGTACAGGTTTGACACCACTAATAATGACCAAATATTTATTTTGGATGAACTGTTCTCTTTAAGAACACAGTGGCTTTGCCGCTGTAGTTGAGTTTACACAGCTCATGACACACAGCGCCCTCCCTCTCAACAGCTCTCGCAGGTTCATCAGAGCAGGTGCTAAAGATCTCATGCCGGGGTCTGGCACGAGGGGCTGCCAACCCCCTCTGACGTGATAGAACATCACGGGGCTCTGCATAGCACTGCATGTTGTTTACAGTCATAAATCAGGTCTTCTGTGCCATTGCTCGGGCTCTCTCCATTGTCTTGACCTTGGAGAGACTAGTTTCGTTTTTGCAAGCCTGTTTGCATTTACATTTGGTTATTGAACACCGTAACTAATGTATGATTATTCATGTCCTTGCAAACAAATCAAGCTTCTTGTTATTCTTGGCACCTGGTGTTTTCCATAGACATCTGGTTTCAGGAAAGTTTTTTCATCCTTTGGATGTTTATCAAAATGTAATGACGACGTTTGTGCTGATGTCACCGAGCCCTTTTAATTTTTCATCACCTCTCACCTGTCGTAAATTCCATTTTTTTATGACGTAATGGATTATGACGTTTTTGACTGTTGACTATCCGGTTTCACCCAAGAACATCATAAGGTTACAAAAGTAGAATTCGGTTTCATGTTGACGTGAAAGTGTGTTAGGTAAAGAATGTGTAAAGAACATGTCCGGGTGTGTGTGGATCTGGAAGTCCCCTCACTCAGATGGTGTGGAGGTGGTTTGTCAATAAGCCAGGAAGGCTGGTTAGCACCGGGCAATTGAGTGACAAAAATGCTATGTTTGACTGGACTGCTCACCGCAAACGTAAACAAACTCCAGGACCTTTAGGGGATCGTGACGCCGTGCCCACACCGAGCAGATGAGCAGTGAAGTTTGGGCATAGATGCACTCTTCCAGTAAACACGATTTGTTTTCCAGCTGCGGCTGTATAGCAAACATCACTGAGGATCACATCTTTCAGATTTGTCCTAGCAAGAAAATAAAAAAGGTTACTGTAAAAAATTCTTTGCACAGTCTGAGGAACCAGGGAAGGCATTTTCCGGTAAATCGCTAGAGGATTTGGTGTGGTATCTGTGGTATCTAGTGTGTCCAACTTATAACACAAACAAAATCTTCAAAACTGATTGCTATTTGCTTCTATTACACTTTGGCGTCTTTTGTGTTTATCCTTATACAAGGACCCGTTGATAGAGGCATCTTTTATGAGATGCTAATGTTGGGTGGTTCACAACGTCAAAGTGTCCAGAAGTCGTACATTTTCATTTAGTAATAATAATAAATCGTTAATGACAGCTGGCGATGTGACAAAGTTGCGCAGAGCTCAGCTCCATGCAAATGTACTCAGGACTGCTTGCTACTGCAAGGTGATGCTAAAACTAACTACAGCACAAAAAGTGGGGCTCATTATACTTGTGATGCAGGGTTAATGTCCACTACCAATAATATAGTGACTTGGCAACCAATTTGATCACTCATTTTCTCTTGGAGGTAGGGTTGCCAGATATGCATAACGAAATCAGCGTAATGCCATAAAAAAGCTAGTCCTAAACTAGGTCAAAGGCCCCCACACAAAATATCAGAATTCTAGAAATGTATTTTAGGTATAGGAGAGACATTTTTTTTTCATAACACGCATTTGAAAATCGCGATATAGCAGTTATCATAAATGCACTTAATAAGCAGATAAGCAAAGTCTATCGTCCTTTAACACGTATAAAAACAATCAGTATAAAATTACCTTAATTTCAAGGGAAAACAACAGACCTTGCAACCCTGATTGTAGTTCTGCAGTATAAAATAATGACACAGATTTTCATGATGCTATACCTTGAACAAGAATTGCTATTTTTGTGTAATATTCCGCATTTTTTATTTTTTATTATTCATTTTTTGTCTTTTCATGCTGTCAGTCTTTCACTATTCCTATTGAATGATTTTGTCAATCCTGAGATCTGGTTTTGTTGAAATTCATCAGACGATGGACTGGAATGTAAATACATCTTGAAATGCTGATTAAATGAACATTTATAACGATCTCTTAATGTCTGCAGCTGTATATACGGTGACTCCTAAATGATCAGAAAACATTTTGTCCAAAAATGTATTGTTTTATAATTTGCATTCATGTCTTTTTGGTTTAAACTAAGAATAATCTGTGGGTCTTCAAGGTTAGACTTCATGACAAGGCCAGTCTTTGTGTTAAAGGCACGGTCTGTTTACTTTGTTGTGGAAATTGCTGTTGATTGCCAAAGCTTTGGCTGTATTGATCCGAGGACCTCTAGGATTCTCAGACAAACTTTGTATAATAAAACCCTCATTGACTCCTCCACAAAGGAGAAACCGGGATTAGGAGAGGAATGCTCATCGCACAGCCCGGCCATATCTTCGGTCTGGCCTTGGCCTTATATTTGTGAGTAAAGTGGTTTAAGGAGCTCTGATGCATCAAACGTCTGTCATTTACTGTCAATGCGAGAGGTCAGAGTGACCTCAGAACTGAAGAAACGCTGCATGTATGGTGAATGGGGGAGACTGGTATTAACCCGATGGATGATCGTGCCCACAACCTCCACTTTGAGCCGACTATAAAAGATACAGCATCAGCAATGACTTCCTCTTCATACACTAACGTTCAAAAGTTTAACATATTGGAAAGTCCTCAATGGTCTGAAAGGCTTTTTTTAATGTTTTGAAACTATTGAGATATGGCACAAATCCTGTGTGAACGAAGTCTGGTAAATTTAGATCTGTGGTATAATAGGCTTTGTTTTGTGTTCTAAAAATAAAACATTCTCCATCGGGACCACAGTTGAGGAATTTCTAGAATTTGCTTGTGTTGGTGCAACCGGATCTATCAGGTGAACAACAGATACTGATGCTTATTCAGCGATTCCAAGATAAATGTTCCTGAATACAGCATCACTTAACAGTGTTTGAGCAGTGAGGGTATCAACAAGGATTCAGGTTTTACTTGTTGACCCGTTTAGATGCCAAAATTTCAATTGGTTATAAGGTTTTTATGACATTTTCAGGCTTTTTGTGCTACATTAGAATCCCAGAAACCCTTTCTGTGCCTTGGCGAAAACTAGACGTAACTCTTGCAGAAAGCACCTGACCGCTGCGCTCTCTGCAGGGCTGGTTTTCCCATGAGAAAAATGCCCATTAAAGACTGGTATGTTCTCTTCATTTATAGTGTCATATTGGCCTCTTTCATAGTCATTTCACACATTCAGACAGTTGTGGAGTGCTTTCCCATCTGGAAATCTTTGTTTTGCCGCACGGATCTAAAGAACATCTACACTTGAAATCAGGGACACAGGTTATGTATTGTTTGGTGTAGCGAAGCCATTCCAGTGAATTCCTCTGTAGAAGGCAGTAAAGATCGAAAGGGTCTTGCCTCATATCCTGTGCCGTCGATTTCTTCCTGTTCCCCTCCTGGATTATACCCTGCGCAGGCCTTTAAGTGGGATTTATCGCTTTTGCCCATTCGGTAATTACTGTCATGAAGCCCTCATGCTTTTTATTAAAACCCCTGTCTCTGTCTTACTCTGAAAGCCTCGGGGAAACACTTGGGTTTAAGTGAGGATCCCTTTGAAGTACTCTGAGAACAAAGTTTATATTCTGCGTTCTACTTACATCTGTGATTTACTGCTTTCGTCTGGGTTGGTACTCAGTGTGCTCAGGCTGTGATACCATCAGTTCATACAGAGAGTTAGGTTGACTCTAGGTGGGAAGCATAGGGTTAAGGCCGAGCATCACACTCAGAAACCGAAAAACAAGGATAATCTGTTGCATCCGGTTTAAGTCTTTTTTATGACTTTCATTACATTACGAGAGCCGCTTTACTCAAAATGGCTTAAAATTAGCAACCAAAGATTATCTAAATTGATGCCCATCACATAAACAGATTGATATATAAAAGTTTTTTTTTCTTCCCACAGATCTATTATTATTAAAGCTTCCATAACACACAGGGTTCTTGCCAATCTCATATTAAACTTCAGTACCCATAGAGTAGTATTGCGTACTTTGTATCTTCAAAGAGAATTTAGTTTGATCACATTTCTAAAAGATAGATACAGCTTTACGATTTTTTCCGACAACATACGACTCGTGCGGGGGTAGGCTGAACCAAAGCACATGCGCACCCATTGTCAACAAAACACAGACATCAGTTTCACTCACCGCATGCGGTTCATGTCCGGCATCTTTTAGCGATGGCACGGCTTCATGTATCAGTTTCAAACGATCTCCAAATGCAGCGTCTAGGGCTGCAACAACGAATCGATTTAATCGATAAAAATCAATTACTTAAAGAGTTGGCAACAAATTTCATTATCGATTCGTTGTGTCGCGCGACACGGAGACGTTTGATTATAAAAAAAACTTTATTTGAGCGCGGAGCGGAGTGAACACACTCGGTCTCTCTCGCGCACTGATGCTAGCAGAGTTCGGCGCCTCATAGACAGGGCGGAGCAAAGATAAAAAAAACGAGCGGAGGAAAGATACATGACGGAGGAAGAGAAATCCGCGCGAACAAAGTCATCCAATGTGTGGGAGCATTTCACACTAAATAAACAGAAAAAGTGTGTTAACTGCTAAATATGCTAAAGCGACATGACACGTGAGCACCACGACAATGATCCAGCACCTGAAACGCAAACATGTTGGAGGCTTTGATGAGGAGGAAGGGAGTTCAACAGCAGGTTAAGTCACTACAGAATCCTACTTTTGTTCCGTTTTGAAGTGAGGAACGTAATGTCCCTGGTGCGGATGTTTACTCGTTATCCCGCTTGACAAGCATGACAAGTTAGCATTAGCTAACTATAAAGCAGGGGTGGTATAGTTACTTTGCACTTTGCATTGCAAGAATAAAGACACGTTTTTATTCACTCTCCTTTTTTGAACCATTCATTTATCAATCTGTTGTCATGTATAGCTACACTGCAAAAATAGATTTTCTTACTTAGTAATTTATTTCTCGTTTCCAGTCCAAATATCTACAAAAAAAATCAAGATTACTAGATAAGAAAAATGGCATGAGAAAATTAATTAATGCTTAAAACTTCTGTTTGAAATTATATCTCATTAAGATTATTTTTCGTACCCCATTGGCAGATAATTTTGCTTGTTTTAAGCAAACAATCACTTAATCATTTCTTATGCTTTTTCATGTGTCTAGTACATGTTTCTTGATTTAAGATTTTTTTGATATTTGGACTGACAACAGGACAAAACTACTAGGTTAGAAAATCAATTTTTGCAGTCTATATTCTGTGCTTTGTCCTATATAGGTTATTATTGACAAATATATTTGTGTGTGTTGTACTTTTAAATTTAATTTTAAAGTTCTTTTATAGCACTCGGTCATCTTAAGCTTTGTTTAAATGTGGTGTATAAATGAAGCTTGCACTTACTACAATGATGGTAATAATTTAATGAATAAGCTTCAAGTGAACTTGAGAGAGAGAGTGTGTGTGTATGTGTCAGTGTGAGAGTTTGTGAGTGTGTCTGCGTGTGTGTGCATCTGCGAGTGTGTGCGTCTGCAGTGTAGTGTAGAGAACAAGTTCTGACATTCAAACAAATCCTGTCAAATTTTCTGATTTGTTTTGTTCTTTATTTTTTATAAATTATTTATTGTTCTGGCTGCTCAGGTGGCACTTTATTTAAAAAAAGTCTATATATTTGGCAGATGTAAAGCATACATGTGTATGTTTTTTGTGTTAGTCCATTTTTATTTTATTATTATTATAACAGCTCAGGGATGTTCAAGGAGCAACATGTTTGTGCACTTTCTAAAAATTTTAGTTCTGATTTTGAATAAAGGGTTGGAAATGAATACTTTTCTTGGTTTATGTTTTTATCCGATTCATCGATTTATCGAAAAAATAATTTACAGATTAATTGATTATTAAAATAATCGTTAGTTGCAGCCCTAGTTATATCCACCGTTAATATAACATTCATCAACCAACTGCAGTCAACAAACAAACGCCTGAACTTCGCGAACATATGTTCTCTCTCTCCTGCTTACAAGTCAAACTGACGTCTGCGCATGCGCCTTCTCCTGGTCTCATGTGGCCGTGTCACATGCTTTTCCGGGAGAGTAGTCCAATAAGGGACAAAAAAAAATGTTGCGAAACAGTTTTGTATGTTCGAAAAAAAAACGAAACCTGTACGATCGCTAGGGGAGTGTATTGAGCACAGAAATACTATGTTATACGCCCAACTTGTTTCTTTAGCAAGGTTAGCTGATTACCCTAAAAATGTACAGATATCATTGATATTTAATACTGTTAATATACTTTTATCAACAGCTTTTTATTATTGTTTTTTCAGTTACTCTTGCTGATATCAGCTGGAGTAATGCAGATGAGATGCAGATTTCTTAAATACAGTTATTATTATGACTATGGCATTTTAGTCAGTGTATATTTGAAAATCCTGTGTTAGAGAAAACTGTAAAAAAATATTTTTTGTTTCAAAAATAGATATTTTAAAAGAGTAGTTCACTTATGATAGTCATGATAATTCACTCACCCACATGTCATACAAGCTGTCATTGTGTTTATTTCTTCGGTCGAAACAAATTGAGGCTTTTGTGGAAAGCTTTCCAGGGTTCTTATCCATATAATGCATTTAAAGGGACAGTTCATCCAAAAATGAAAATGCTGTCATCGTTCAGAGCCTCATATAGTGTACACCTGTACAGATTTCTTTGTTCTACTGAACACAAAGACAAAATATTTTGAAGAATTCCAGTAACCAGCAGATTTCATCCCCCATTGAGTCCCATTGTATTTATTTTCCTTTATGTGGCAGTAAATGGTGTATGAGATCTGTAGTTTTAAACTGTAGTAAATCTGAAAACATTGACAGTTTTTATAGAAACTTGTTGTAGAATTGACAAAATCAAATGTTTAAATAAACTTTATTTCCGTAAATTAATAATTAATGAAAGGGTCTTTCAATGAAAAATAAATTTGATAAAAAAGGAATTAGAAGAGTTAGACCCTAATAGAGAATGCATTGAAGTGATAAAGGCACAAAACAAAAAACTTAAGGTCCAAACAAATGTCATATCGTAAATCGATGATCTTAGATTTTCACTACATGGTTATTACAATAAAAAAAAACACGGTTAAGATATTAGGACCATAACTAGACCTTTTTCAAAAATAATATGAGTCAATTGATTTTTTTTCTTTTTGTCTTTGTGTCACACACAAAATCTAATTGGAGGGTGGCAAAGAGGGGATTTGGGGTCTCAATTTTAGGTGCTGAATAGTTTAAGATATAATGAATGATAAATGTGATAATTGACATGATTTTTAATATCACTGTTTTTTACGAACAGCATTAGCATTTAAGAAATATCAGCATTTCCACGTTTAGGTTTGCAGTGAACATGGGGTTCCCTGCTGTTCAAAAGGTGTATTTCGATTCAGTTCACACCTCAACAGATTTGAATCGTTACACATTATTATCGATTTTCAACCGGCTCACGGTGAATCGTTACACCCCTACAATACATCATCCCACATCCCCATGATGCACCCACCTTTGACAGCCAGGTGTGCCTTACAGTAAATTTAATTCTGGCAATTTGCAGGATGCAAAGCTGTGTTCTCGGCCTTCTCTTAGAGTTAATGTCGGTCAGGCAGACATTCCGAGCATGCGTTAGCTCTGGGTTTCTGTCCTTGTAAAGATTGCAAAAAAACCCATTTCTAATGCGTTACGACCTTCCTCTTCCTTATCTGTTCTCTGGATGTCCCTGACACAAGCTCTTCTTTATGCGGTTGACTCTTGCATTCTCTCCATTAGGGTTGGGCGGATAGACGATGACATCGTCCATCGCCAATAGCTGACAGCCATCACGATGTTGGGCCGGCATCTAGGGCTGAAACGATCGGAAAAAAGTTGACAACAAATATCGTTTGATATTGATTACGTGACTTAATTTAAGGGCCTTCAATATCACAATATGACCGCTACGGCACTGTAGCGCTAGAGTACAATGCAGCCTTCCCGAATGCTATCGCAGTTGAAGGACACACAGCGAGAATTATGGCGGAGTACAAAGAATGCGAACAAGTAAAGTGTGGGAAAGCTTTACCAAATTGAAAAAAAAAATGCTTTGTTTTTTTTTCTTTTTATGAGAGAATGCAATAATAATAGTAATGATAATGACAACAATAATCATATAATGACAGTAATGTTATTATTTGTTTTGCAATGTATAAAGCTTTGATCGAGCTTAGGAGTCAAGCCTGTTTTGATTATTATAACACTATTAAGTATCACATGAGAGGGAGGTTAAGTGATAGGAGTCTTATATCTTGCCTTTATTTTTTAAATATTTTCTTCTGTTACTTGCTCTTTTTCATTAAGTCTTTCAACGCCATTGACGAGTTATCTCGTCATTTAAAAAAAACGGTTCCCCACCAAAGACGAGTTATTACGGCAATCAGTGTTTGTACTGTTATACAGCAGGTGGCGCTATTACACACCTTTGGGAAAAAGTACAGAATCCCAGAACCTAGAACGTATATTTCTTATCGGTTTTTAATGATTCTTCTGTGTGTAATCTGGGCGGAACGAAAACGTTAATTATCTCAGCTGTTTAATCAAAGTGATGCATTTTTTAAGAAACCTTCCCACATCTAAAGAGTGATTAAAAAAGAACAAATGAAGATGGAAGAATACTGAGACTCTGTTCTTTCATTGGACATATTGTTTGTCCATATATTCTTTACAGAAAATGTGAGCCATTAAAGTTGGGTGAAAATGTAAAAAAAATGCTTGAGTAGGCTGGCAAATTTTTTTAAAAAGGCTGGCGGGGAAAGAGTTAAACTAAACTGTTGTCATAGAAATGCTGCTTAATACTTCTGTCAAGAGATTTGTTTACATTTAAAAAACTATTTGGTATGTAATGTACCTGATTTATTTATTTATTTGTATTTGCATTTAAAAGTTTGTAGAGAGTATTTGTGTGATTCGAGTTGGACAGAATAAAGAGAGTAACCAGTTGGTTCCAGTTCATTGAAGCAAAGGCTGAATTGATTTTATTCATTACGTAAATTATGTATAACTCAATGTTTTAACTAGTTGCAAACGCTGAATAATCATAAAAAATGTACCGATTAGTCGTTGAAACAATAGACAATTAGTTGATTAATCGGTCTAATAATAGTTAGATTAATCGGCTATCAAAATAATCGTTTGTTGCAGCCCTACCGGCATCGTGATTTCCCTGCATGACGCAATTTTCGTCGTCCCGTCTGCGTACAGCACATTCCGACAGCCAAGTCCACACTGACATTCTGCGCATGCGTCGAGCTCTTCCATTCGCAATTTCGCGCTTATCTGCAGTTGAGTATGATTTGGAAGCTGCGCTACGTGTGTGTGCGCGAGACGTAAACGGACGTAGAAAGTGAAAGCAAACAGTGAATCGTAGTTATGGGCTCATGTTGTGTTTGTGTGTTAACTTATAAATGATGACCTGAACTATGCGTGTCCGCAATGGCAGCAGGAAACATAAGTGTCGCGTGACCCGCACAGTTAACTAATCACAGACACACGCTACACTGGAGGGCTCACGATCTACTCGTCTGTCCACATGAAATAACAACTGGATGAAATTCCACATTTGCAGGGTGTACATGTGCGAGTACTTGTGAAAAAAAATACAAAATGTGTTTTGGTCGCAGTCTGGAGCACTGATATAATTGTTTTTAATGTTTTGGAAGATGGCATCCAGCAAAATGATACAGCCTGCCCCCGGATGTCAACGTCCTTCACAATGTTTCACCTTAGGCATCGTCTGATGCCATTTTGGTAGATGTCGCCCAACCTTACTCTCCGTGGCTTCGCGCAGGTACGAAGTCGGTCTGTGGAATCTGTTAGGAGTGTGTAGCTGTGTATTTGCCAGATAGTGGGTGGAAAGACAGGGTCATTCTGGTGCTCTGCTTTTTCTCTTCCGTTCGTCTACCCAGAGGCCCCTCACCTTGCTGGTGTGACAAACACCGTGCCCTAGTTTCTCAGCACACTGGACTGTCTGTGCGGCTCCAAAACGGAGTTCCCACAAAGACCCTGGAGCTCGACTCATTTTCTGTACTTTTGAAAAAGCTTTTTGTGTTGGTACTGTTCTCCCGGACTTCCCGGTAGCCTTGATTTGTGAAAACACACAAAGACTCAATGTGTCCTGATGTCTTTTCCCCTCACCATAATTAGCAGCTAAAATATTTATACTAATGTATGAAAGTTTCCAAGTGCGAGTTTGTGTGTCAATGCACATAGTGAACCCCTCAGTTTGAGCATGCTCAGACACCACCAATCCACCCTGCTGGTTTACAGTCCTAACATTGAGGAAAGGTATGCTTCGCAATGGGACCTGATGTCTTTCATTAAAGTTGTAGTATGGGTGTGAGGGATTTTAGGTTGGCTCTCTTCCAACCCTAACACCTTAGTCAGTCCGTCTAGGATTTTGGGATCGCAGAATTTAATACATAATCAAACCACCAGCTCAAAGTTTGCCGCAACTTGCAAAATTTAGAGATTGTCACAGATTTTCCAGATAATTTGACCAATGACGTGCCGAGACGTCATCACATCGCGCATTCCATCAAAACCTGCTTCAAAAGTCAAGCAGAGATAGTATTATTATAGGGCAATACAAGGGTCTGTAACACTTACAGATGGATAAAGTGTAACGGCTATCAACATCCGTTGACATCCATTATAAAAACTAGCCTCTGGTCTTCTTTCCAGCGTTCCGTTGAAAGTCAAGGCGTATTCAGCACAATCAACTAAACGCTGATTTCTTAAAAATATGTGAGTTTCATGGCACAAACTCATAAATGTGTTTTTACATTTTTGAAATGTTATTATCTCTTATGTGTGTACAACATTTTTGTACTATGCGTCACTATTGCTTTGTTAGAGACCGCTTGATATGCCCACATAATAGCCATATTCACACGGGATTAGTATTACCTGGGGACCTCTAGTCATTTGTAATCATTGCTTAGGTTGTCTGTGATCTAAATCCCATGCGAATCGGCCATATCTGTAATTTGTAAAGTAAAATTTCCCCCACATTTCCTACCATATTTTGACGAACACCATGGTCCTGTGACAATATTAGTCCAATGCGAATCACCATCTTTGTGATTTGGCCAGCACATTGAAGTGTTTTGATATTATTTCGGGTGCTGGGTCAAAACTATCTCAAAGCCTTGCCATCACATCAGGGAAATAAGTCAGTAAATTTTAGTAAAATCACAGGCTTCACTTATTCCATACGAATGCGCCACATGAAATACAGATGTGGATCTATAAATTACACGAGGTGTAATTTATTACTAATCCCGTGCGAATAGGGCGAATGCATAACCTAACATAACGTCTCTAACCAAATTCACAGAAGGCTCCAACTAAGTTTACTACACAAACTGCTATCCAATCATAGCAGTGGGCTTTTACTTCCAAGTCTTCAATGTGGCACTCCCATTAAAAACAAGCATGTTTCAAGCCGGCATCAAAACCTGATAGAAAATAGCCTATTATTTATTGATTTTGATGTTTTGAATGTAAAAAACATGCGAATGTCATAAGCAGACCTCATACAACAGTATAAAACAATAAACAAGCACAGTTCATGACACCTTTAAAGATAGTCCAAATTTTTGGTATATTCAGATAGAGAGACCGATGAGATGAAGACAGTGATGACAGTGAGAATGCTGAAACCTGTTTATATGTTTAAATTTTCAAATATATTCAAATATATTTAACAATCTTTATGCAATGTGATATAAAATTAAATCAAAAATGTAAAGTAAAAATTAAATTTGGCTTTTTTTACGGGGCATCGGGTCATCACATTTTATTACACGGCTCGTTTGGAATGCTTTATTCTGATTGGCCAGTCGCGACATTTGTAGGTTCGTTATTCCTAGATAACAACCTCTCAAAACTAAAAACACAGTAACCCGGATGCAGAAAATCATTTTGACAGTTTTTTTTGACAAATTAAATATGAATGTCTTTTAACAAAATATATTACAAATGATTTAACCAAATTGTCTGTTTGTGACATTTGAACTCCGTTTCTTACCTAAAAAACGAATGAAAACTGCTTTTTCCTCGCAGAAGGGCAGCATGTGGTAAAAATTTGCTAATAAAAATGTTCAAATTCACATTTCAGTGTGTTCTCACTGTCGGGGGTTATTTCTGCGATAACAACCGGCCGCCTTCCCATAACTCTAACATTTCATAGCCCTACAGTTTTTGTTATATTCTGTTTATTTAGCACAGAAATTACGTTGTCCTTTTAGCATCTTCTTTTTTTTAGTTGCAGTTGAGATCTAAACAGGCTCTCTTGTTTTTGTGTCCCACTGGCACATCTGTTCCTGTGGGGCTTTTTAAATGTCGAGCTGCCCTCTTTAGTACCTTTTTACACGTTCGTCCTGCTTGAAATGAGAGTTGTAACATAAGACCCATGCTGTTATCAGAGCGTCATTGTTGAACGATGTAGAGAGACCAGAAAGATTTATAAAAGGATATTAAAGGCTTTAATAACACTGTTCCCAAATTCAACATCAGCAGCTGTAGTGAGATTTTATGAATGGGGTAGAGAAGTTACAACTGCATTTTCAATCTGTCTGCATGGAGGCGGAGACAAGAGCAGTCCTCTGTTCCTATTGGCTGTATTCATATTTTTTGTATTTGCGCATATATACAAAATATAGTTTATTTCCTAATATAGAGATCAGAGCACATTTTAAAACAACCTGTCTGCATCGACTCAACATTTTGACTATACATACCTTCAATTATTAAAATCATTCAATAATTGCAAACCATCACTATATTCACATTTATGATATTAAAATAGTTTCTCACTTTGAAAAGAAATGTACACTTTAAAGTAGTGTAACGTTTGGCTGAGTTTAGTCATTTAAACGTGTTAATGAAATGGAGACATCAAGTGTGTTGCGCTGACCTTTTTTTCTCAAGTTCCTATCTTAACTCGCTCTCACATTGCTGCGTCATGTCTGCTCTGCCAATTTTCTCTGGCGATAAAGAGATCGAGAAGCACACTCTGTATTAAGCAGTGTGAAAGAGACAGGTTCTGTTCGTGCTTGCTTTATTATTGCCACAGCAGTGCCCTGGTGCGGCCGCCCGCTGTCACGTCTGGCAGAGTTTTTGTTAGCATGAATAGTGGCAGACACAGATGTCATTCAGGCCTTGTGCTCGCCGGAGACTTAAAGAACTTAAAACTTGTTATTTTGTACATGATTCTGTTTTTTAATTTTGTCTGTCTTTCACAATATGAGATTTTTAGACATGACCGGAAACATTTGAGAGCAGAGAAGGTGAGGACTTCCTAATTGGTGAATTTGAGAAATCATTTTGAGGCCTTACTAAAACAATATCAGTTTTACATTTTCACAGGATGTAATTCACAATATTTAGGATCATTTTATGTATAAAACAGTAAATAACAAAACATGATTTTTTTGGGGGGGGGTTTCACGGACTGAATCACAATGAATTGAAAACATGTATAATTTTTTTAAGGTATAATAAATTAGTTTTGATGTGATTAAAATATCGCCACGGTTTCAATTAGGGATGTGCACGAATGTTTGAATATTTGATCCCCAATAACTATTTGAAAATTAAAATGTTATTTGAATATTTGTTTTTTCATAAGAATAAAGGTTAAGTTATCGATACAGAAGACCTTAGTGTTGTCAAGTCTTATTTAAAGCTTCTTCACTTCATCTGTAATGATTTTACAATAAACATAAAATAAAAAAAATCATTTAGTTCTTAAATCTTGTTTACTTAGATCGCAATCTTAATACATTTTTAGTTAATATGATGCCCGGATCGTGTTTTATGCTTGAATTTGTTAACATTACTTATATTAGGTATAAAAATACCAGATTGATATTAAATGATTAACTAAAGTTAATTTATTACCATAACTTGTTCGGAGCGGTTGTAAAAAATATATTAAGTAATGCAAATTTCAATGACTTGAAACATGAAAATGTGTGATTCTGTGATTCCTTTCCTTGGTTGAAATAATTTGGCATTTATTGATGCAAATGCAATGCAAAGCTAAACAAGACAGACAATGAACGTGAATGACAAAGAAAACAATATTTATATACTGTTAAAAAAAGGGAAACAAGCACTAACTCATCTTTGTTGCGGGGTATTTTTTTGCCGTATTTTTTAGAGTAAAATAGACCTATATGCTTGTTTTCCTTATCAAGAACATGTGAAACAAAATAAACGAGATAACCATAAATCACAGACTGTCAATATATGTTGTGTTTTGTTTTGTCTGTCTTTTTGTAATATACAGTCCCGCGCAGGTTTTAATGCAGTTATAATGTATTATCATTTTTTCCCTTTTTTCAACATTTAAAACGATATACAGGATATAATATTATTGCGTTATGAATATTTAATGAAGATTCGTTTTTTATGATCTCAAATATTCAAATTAAAAAAAAATGCCCATACATAGTTTCAATCATCTAAACAGAGCGCATCCATCATCAAAGTGATCAATAAGAATCTATAATGATTCATAAATGTCTTCAGAAGTAAACAATATACCGTACTTTTATTTAAAACTTTAGACATTGGATTGTGGTGGCGGTTGTAAACGCATGTGACCTCAGACCTCACAAATGAGGTAGGCCTATGGCAGGGGTGTTCAATGTCGGTCCTGGAGGACCACAGTCCTGCAGAGTTAAGCTCCAACCTGGCTCAACACACCTATTTGGAAGTTTCTAGTCTGCTTTGTGAGACCTTGATTAGCTGTTCAGGTGTGTTTGATTAGGGTTGAAGCTAAACTTTGCAGGACACAGGCCCTCCAGGACTGACTTTGGACACACTTGGCCTATGGTAAAGCTCACACAACAAAATGTACGCAGGGCAAAAACCTCTAGCTCTTCTCTATATCAAAATCCGGTGACATTTTTATCAAAATCTTCTTATTGCTTATCCACCTTATGTGTGAGGTCAGAGGTCATCCTTATGCACATTAATGAGAGAGTCCAGTTACTAGGCCGGTTTAACGATCAATCGTTTCCAGAATAAAAGTTTTGTGTTATCATAAATTAGAGATGAATCGGCCAATAACAATAATTCTTTAACATTGGAAGCTGATAACCAATTTATGGCCAGTATATACAGTATCTAAATATTAATATAAAATTCCTATGAAACAAAAGGCAAAAAGTGGACAACTGCTTTTATTTGCAACATTCACTGCAGAAAATAAGGTAACCATTACTTTTCTTTTAATCCCTGAAAATCATGTACCAAGCTACTTTACACTAGTTACAGAGATTTTTCAGAAGCAAATCAACATTTGGCGCAACTTACCGTGACGCAAGCTCCCGCACAGAGGGGACAGTATCCTATCAGAACAAAATGAAAAATGCCACGATTGTCACCGGAATTTAGGACACGCCTGCGTAATTGGCTGGAAAAACAAACCTTGGGTTCCCTCGCAGCCGAGGAATAACGCAGTTAGACATTATCGTTAGTAGCGCGGTCGATATGGATATTTCTCCTAAACAAAGTCAACAATTTGCTTCAGAAGACATTTGTTAAGACCACGGAGTGGTGTCGAGCATTTCTTTGATTGATGGATGGACGAATTGGAGCTTAAAAAAATCCTGTTCTAACACTTGGAAGAAAAATGATTTGTAGTATTATAATTCCGACTGCATTATTCTTCAAGAAGAAAGTCATATTCAGTAAGGATACCTTGAGGGTGAGTAAAACATGCAGACATTTTTTATTCCTCTGAAATATCTCTTTTAACGATTCTTTAACCTTGAAACTTTTCTGGTATATTTTTTATTTAATATATAGATGTTACTCCAGAGCAACCAAGAAATTTTTTCTTAATTGCCACATATCTTACAGGTCTTAAGAGAGAAAGCATTCAGACAGCAGTCTGATTCAAGCAATATGCTTTTTCCCCTATAATTAACACATGCGGAATTACTAACTGTACCTACATCAATCATGTTTTGCTAAAAGCAGTAAGTGAAGGTAGTACTGTACTGTATTGTAACCATGACCAGCGTGCTGCTGAAGTAGTTTAACCAGAGGAAATGATTTATGATTTATCGGCTATAATATATTGGCTAAAATTTTATAATGCGATAACATTAAAAAACGACAATTTATCGGCCAATACCGATATGGCCTAACATTCCTTCATAATATATGTATATATATTGGTCTATATTTATTTTTACATACACTTGATGTATATATTAAGTAAATATTTACATGTATATATTTATATAAATATATGTCATAAAATATAATTTAAATTATAATTAATAATTATATTATATACTGTATATTATTTTAAATATATATCAGCTAGGGCTGTCAAACGATTTATCTCATCCAGAATTAAAGTTTGTGTTTACATAACACATGTCTGTGTTTTGTGCATATAAATGTTATATTTATAACATGCTAACATAAATGCATATACTTAAAAAAATATAATATACAATTGAGCGAATTCAGATGCAGATTCTGTTGCAAGATTGTGTTGCGTTTTCATCTTCAAATCAAAATAAATTGTTCTGCCACAATGCCATTATTAACTACATAACTATGATGAGCGCATTACTGTATTTATTTGCTAAATTACGTGACGTAAACTTTAGCGTTTAGCGTAGCTAAACTCATTAACTGTCATGAATGCAAATGGCAATATAATCCATGTAATTTTTGCACTTTAGTTCGGCTATTTGTATCAATTTTGGTATTCAGAAACACGTAAATATGAGAAGTGGTGTGACATAACTCATATTTCAACTTTCACAGCACTCCACCTTCCCCCACGTTCTTCTCCACGTGAGGCTGTTTCCATCAGAGCGTGCGACTGAACATGCGTATGACGCTTACACATCATAAATGGAGTGTTATTTTATCCAGTCAAAGGAAAAGAAGAGGCACAGTTTTCTTTACCGTGATTTGACGTGGCCGCAATAACACTACCATGCATTTTTACTACCATTGGTGTACCGTATTACAGAACACTTCTATTTGAAACAAGCTTTCTTAAATGATGTGCTTGCACAGGTGAGTTCCCACAGTCAGGTGAGATGAGTACAGAGATAGCAGAGCATTGTGTCCGTGAAGTGGGTTGGTGAAATTTAGTATCAGACCTTTGGTGAAGCGGGCTTCGATTTCTCCTGGCAACTATTTTCTTTGTGCTATTCAGTTCACCCCTCACTAGGACATCATCCAAAACTGATAGAGAGCTGCTTCTATAAGCCTTTTGTCTGGGAAAGGTTAGTCATTTAAGAGTGATACTTTTCTGGCATTGTTATGTGTTCTGTTTTCCCCTCAAGCACGTCTTTGAAAAATCAACAAAGGGATGATGTTATGAAGCCTAGCTGTGCATTAAAATTTGAAGCTGGAGGGCCCTGGAGCTCCTAAACGTATTCGATTCGAACATGAATGAAATGACAGTGGATTTGTTGTCCCGGACATCAGCAAACCCTTTGTAGTCACGACACAAGTGGATGCTGAGTTTTTGTTCATTTCTCGGACATCAACGTTTAAGAGCTTATGTTATCTGTATGTGAAATCGCTGATCGTAGAGAGCGCTTTTCTTTGTCTCTGACTGTAAGAGAGGAAAAGCTTTTCTAGGAAATGTAAAAACTGCTGGATTATGTTTTGCCCACATGCTTTAAGCATGTAAGAGCCACAGTGGAAAGTTTAAACGTCAAGAGGAATGGACTGCAGTTGTGGGATGTCTGCCACCTCACAAACAACCAATACCCCACAGACGGCCAGAGACATGCTGAGGACAAAAAACAAATCAGTCCTCAGGGAAATTAAAGCATCATGTTTACACCTGCTGAGGGCATTTTTTTTACACATTTAAGGAGACTGTGCTTTAGTCTAGTTTAGGGGTCAGTTCATGCAAATATTGAAAAAATTTAAATGGACCATATGGATGGTAACTCCCTGGTTGTTGATAAACCAGCTCGGGCATTTTCGTTAATCTTTCAGCTGTGTAAAGTGTCATTTTGTTCACTGCCTTCAGGATCCTACTCGTGTCCTTTGCATCATGTTTATTGTTTTTTTTTTATATTTCAGTTTTTATTTCAAAGGGGTACATTCAACCACATGAGTTTATGACAACATCTTTACAATTTACAGATAAAGTCTGCATCACACAATTTAAATACTGAATAATTTGTCAATATTAAAATCAGAATTATGGCATTAATAACCTTGGACCCCTTTGGGTTTTTAATTTCAACACTGAAACTATTTACAAAAAAAGGGGTGTGTTAATCATATCATTTGGGAAAATAAAGAAAGATGAAATGTATTTTTTTCAGTTCAATACATATACTCTATGAAACATCAATCCAATCCTGCATTTGTGGAGGGTTAGGTTTATACCAACATCGAGTTATCGCTTTTTTGGCTGATTCTATAATTATTTTAAACATGCATTTCTTACTTTTTATCCAAGACATCATTGTGACATTATCCAAATTATGTACCCCAAAACTAAATCAAGTGGCATACCTAGAATATTTGCTAGGACATTGTGTATCTCTTTCCAAAAACAATCCCAGAAAATGTGAAAGTGATTGGCTTTTTGAATGCCACATTTCCTCCAGCAATTTGAGTTACTTAATTTTATTTTTTCTGATTTGGGATAAGGAAAAAACAGATAGTATTCCAGTATTCCCTCCAGTGAGGAGAGCGTGATGTTGTCCAGTTAAGTTTGCATAAGTTTCCCAAACCAAAGCACCATTGACTTGCATAGTTTTTTTCGCTAATATGGTCAATGGCTTCCCTAAACTTTCTTTTTGTTATTTTTGTGTGAACTGTCCCTTTTACAACTAAAACTTTCAAAGCCTGACTTTTTAACTGACTACATTTTGATTTTAAATGAAGTATTACACTGTTGATGATGCAGTAAAAGCTATCTCAGAAAATTGATACACAACAGGTGGTATAAGGCCCGATTCACATTTTGCATCTTTTCCGCGGCAGCCACGCGGTAATAGGGGGCGATAGGCCTGTCACGATAACAAATTTTGCTGGACGATAAATTGTCCAAGAAATTATCGCGATAAACGATAATATTGTCGATCTGAGACCATTTTCATCTAGAATAATGATAATGTCATAACGATACTAAAGGGCAGCATCTCTTTAGCAATCAAGCGAACTACACTGTCGGTGAGTGCACACCATTTTGCACTGTCCTGTTTGTACTTTGTTTGTCGACTAAATGCCCCAGTTATGGCCCGTCTGTTGTAGCTTTTTTTTTCTTATCTGGGAAAACTGCAACGGATGATTGTGTTTTAGGTGCATTTGCACTTTAAAAATATCCCACGTGCACGTAAATGGACGAGAAGCATGTTTTCTCTTCGTAAGACATGCAGAAACTTGCTTAAGAAATACACATGGATACATTTATTGCATAAAGTAAAATGTGTACAAGCGCGTCAATGATTTAGTTGTTATAGACTACGTATAGCGCTGATCAAACGTGATATTTGTCAGCCGGAAGAATCAAGTGTTGTACACTCACGAGTGATTTCTTTCATTGTGCAACGTGACATTCACCTGATGAAATATTGGTTAAAACATAATTCTGATGTACTGTGTCTTATAACGCCGCTAATTTCCTCTTTGGTTGAGCTGAGCTCCCGCGTCCCTCCATGTACTGTAGCCTGCCTGTCAGACTCGTTCTCCACACTTTTAAGACCGGGCCGGTCCTTGAGTTGCCAGGTATTCATTCGGAGTGTGAATATACATTAAGAAACTCATCAATTAACATTTATCCTTAGAATATAAATAAACATTTTGGCGGCCGCAGTACATTATGAAAGTGGCTCCATAATTTTTCTCAAAATAGCCCAATTGTGCGGGAAAACCGCGTACCTGGCAACACTGGTCTCGTCTTTTCGCTCTTCTCTGCAGTCGCCTCAAACACTCCCGCCTTCCCACACAAAGTCAATGCAACTGACAAGAGGGTTCACTTCTCCTATGCTAAGGAAACTAGAGTTCTCATTCAGTCGCGGATAACAAATAAGTATGCAAATGAAATTATCGCGGCCGGAAAAATTATCGAGGTCATTTTTTTTATCGTGCGATTAATCGATTTATCGAAAATCGCGACAGGCCTAGGGGGCGATGTGGTCGCGAAGCGTATGCGGTGAAAGGTGCTCTTTTTTTTTCAGGCGCATCAGCGCTGAATCGAGTTGAAAATGTTTCTTTCGCGACAACAGACGCCAAGAGAGCGTTTTCCGCACGGTTTTAGACACAAAATGTGAATCGCGCCGAAGCCTGTTTTTCCTCTTTTTTTACATATAACAGCTTTTTTTTTTACTATATTCTGATTTTAAAATGTTTCACTATTAATGCTAGTAAAGTTACCTGAGAAATGTTAAGATTCTTACGCACTATTAAGTGACAGTTCACAGGAACTTTTTTAAGTTTTTTTGTTTTTGTAATACAACTTTTAAATTATTTTTCACACCTACGATTAATTAACTGTTATTCATTTTACCACACATGGACTGAAATGGGTTGCATTTAACGTCCATCTTCTTTAAATTATTTATGGCTTTAAATGCCAGTTGGGTTCATTTTCCAAACAAAAACAACTAAACGGCAACATTCAAGAACATCATTGTGCAAATGTCTGCACCACCAACCTCAGATACTGTTCTTTCTGTTGACTTGTCCCATTACACACCCATCACATGCCAATAATGTGCCAGGTTCTACTTGATTGTGTTTGGTCTTTCTATCTGGCTAAGCTGTCATGATCAAGACACTTGTCTGGTGCAAGTTTAAAACCCTCTACCCCGCATCTATATGTACTCTCGTATTGCTGCTGCTGAGCAAGCAAGCTGGTGAAGTGGGTCACTACCTGATTGTGAATAGAGAATAAGAGGCTAATCTAGTACATCTGATTCTTTGTATGGCCAAGTGGAAAGACTAAGGTCTCGCTTGATCGGTTTAACCCACTGGCATTGTTCCTTGGGTTGGCCATTAGGTCATGAATCAGCATCCAGAATTATAAACACAGCGGGCTATTTATACCAGATCCCTGAATCCTCTTTGAATCTCGAGGGCTGGTAGTCACTTCCTTACCTCAGTAGAGATGTATCGTTAACACTTTACAACACAATTGTATTTATTTAAATGCATGTACTAACACAAACTAACATTGAGCAATATAGTTTTTCAATAAGTAATTTTGTTAATGTTGGTTAATTTTTATTTAATTATTACTCGTCGTGGCTCGTGGACGGTCTTGCATGTATCAGAGCATCTTTGCGTAGGTGTACATAATTTTATTAAATCATTCAGTTATTGCCGTTGCAATATGTACGTATGATTTATAAAAAGGACCCAGTGCAGAAATAGGCTATTTACAAATGCTGTCATAGTCGAATTTGGCCAAAGTTTAAGCTATAATAAGAACGGATTGACATGAAATCGTTTTTAAGCTATGTGCAACAGTTATTAAATGTTACGACCACATCTGCTAGTGTTTCAGATAGTAGTCAACACGTATAAAGACTGATATAGTCCCTATATCAGTCCCTGTGGGCTTCAAATCCCAATAGTCTTGTTTCAAATCATGGCATTAAACTTTTTGGTCAGAATTGTGTAAATATTCGCATTCTAGGTGAGTTTGTAACTTTTGCCTCTTTGTCGCCATCTATGTTTGAAACATGAAATTGCAGGTGCCTTCACATACCTGTGTGTGGGATGAAGTCAAATGGTATCACACTGATGTTGAATTATAAATCATTATAAACAAGACGAAAGTTCTGACCATTTACTTCTTGTGTGCTTGCTTCAAGTCCCAGTGAAATTTAAAAATACAATTCTTATTTTTCCATGAAATATTGCAGAGTTTATAGTAAATAGCTTATCAATTTGGGTCATTTTCTCTTCAAAATTCATGTATCCTCATTATCTTCAGTTAAAATCTGAAAATGCTCTTCTGCCCTGAAATGACTATCCATCTCAAATGACGTAAATTTCTACGCCTTGGGCGGAGCATCCGTTAACTCCTCCCCTTCAACCCCGTCTCCTGCTAGTTTAATTTCAAAATGCAACAGCTGTTTTTATACATCTAATCAATTCGCAGTAAAAAACGCAAGCCACGCCCACTCATTTTATTGTTTGAAATTCCTTTTCACTTGGTGATGCGTCACAATACGAAAGTAAAAACAATCACTACTTCCGATTCACAGAGATTTAAATAACTGTTTTTGGGGGGGGTTTCTCTAAAAAGTTTTATATTTATATTTCACTATTTAAATAAACGGATTTAATGATTTCCGTCCTATAAAGCGTGTGTTGTATTATTAGACGCGTCAATGTTACAGTGCAATTTGGCTCAGTTGTGACTCTGAAGCCCCTCATGGCTTATTCCTGTAGGGTCTTGACACCCCCCAGTTCCTACTCTCTCATTTTTCACTGATGGCATCACTGGATGGGATTTCATGTTTTTGTGTTTTGCCCTACTGAGGGGCCCAGAGTCAACTGTGCTTTAATGCACTAGTGAGAAAAATAGCCTTACAGCAGAGTGTCAGATTTGGCCTCATTCCTGTTAAAGTTGTTCATATTGCAGTTTATTTTGCTGGCATAATGGCAAAATGCTTCCAATGCTGACCTCCGTTACGTCTGTCACCAAATTGTGATGTTTAAAAAGATTAATCGATATCATTTGAGCACTGATTTTCAGATACCTGTAGGAAAACATAAATCCAAATCTGCCAACCCCAGTAATCCTTAGGACTAAATGACATTTGTGTAACAGATGTTAAATGTCTTAAACACAAGTTGTGAATTCTAACTTAGGGAGACAGCAAAGACGTATAAGCAAATAAATGCGCTAGTAGTTTAGACTTGGTAAGTGAAGGCCTGCCACCGCAGGATTGACTGTACTGCCAGCACCTTTGGCCTTTGTAAAGCATAGAGACAGACAGTAAAGTACTGTACTGTTCAAGCTAAGCTGGGCTTATTGTGCCAGCCTGCTGTAGCTGGGCGTCCTGCGTCATGCCGTTCCAACATCCCAGCACCCCAAACTCCCACGAGCACTGTGAGGCAAAAAGACAAGCACCGACCTTTCCAGATTCAAACCGCAGTCCTGTGACAGGAATACATTTTTAATAGAGTTACTTATTCTTGTCATTCAGATGCTGCCTTTAATTTATGTCTACGTTGCAGATGGATTGCAGCACTGGACTGTTTTATGTGTTTGGGTTTGCTTCATAAGATTTTAAACTTTACCTAAAAGAGAGAATGTTTGTGTAGTTTTGCATGTACTAGAGTGGCAAGATATATTGAGATGATCAAAATATCGCAAATGGGCACAATATACGTAATGGACTTTAATAACTGCATTTTTTGTTACTTTAAAAACAATAGTAAATTTTATTTATGTATACATATACTAATATAAACATATTGTTTACTTATTTATGTGAATACATAATATGAAAAGAAAAGTATAAACAGCATTGATATGTTGCTTCATTAGCCCTTTTTGCTATCGTTTTCGTAAGGTAAAATGTTTTTTTTTGTATTCTAGAGTTCACAACTCTTGCGATTTATTTTCTCATTTATAAAAAGATACAAATGCATGTTTATTTATCATTTATATGTTTTTTAAATTATTGGTAAATGTAAATAAATACTTTTCCTAAATATATATATAAACACGTATGTGTATGGGTTTATAAATACAAAATAAATAGGTACAGTACACAGATTTATCATGACACAAACTTTTATTTTGGATGCGATTAATCGCAACTAATCATTTACCAAAAAACACCCACAGTATACAGACACTTATTATGACACAAACTTTTATTTTGTATGCGATTAATCGTTTTACAAAATAAATATGCACAGTACACAGACATTTATTATGATACAAACTTTTATTTTAGATGCGATTAATCACAATTAATCGTTTTACGGCCAGAATGAGCACTCAGTGAGTCTCAATTCTAAATTCAGGAAAGGCCCCCAGAGGAAGTCAAAAAAGCCAATCTTTTGCAAGACTTGTAGGGAAAATGGCCCCTTAACACTTCATGTATTTAGGTCTCAAATCTGGAAATTGTTAGGCAATGTTATTGTAGCATGTTACCTAGCCAACTGTCTGCTTTGTAATAACTGTTCAGCACTCCATCCGCAAGCCGGGGTTTAGTACAGCGAACGTGAAATGTTTCAAGCTTATTAAAATGGTTTTACTGGCCATTTTATATGAGACCAAACAGGTCTACAACCTGCTCATATTGTCAGGTAAAACAGCAGTTAGTTTTGGCAGATTTGACCGAGAGCCGTAATAAGAAAATTGAAAATGTAAGTATTAGTCACCGACACCTGAGAGGCGAGAACATTGGAGATGTTTCCCACTGAAACCTAGTCAATTATTGTTTAAAGCTGTTTGCTTGTTTGTTTATTTGTTTTGCTTGCACAAATTAATCTAGCAGATTCGGTCATCCCCCTTTATTGCTGTTGTTGTTGATGATGTCATCAGATCATCGCTCTCCACTTAATATTCAGCTTTATGAAGTGTTCCTGACAAGTCTCAGAGAAGTTAAAATTATTTCAGGCGTTTAAGAATATAAGATAAGATAAAAGATGTGTTAAAGTTATAAATAAACAAGCAAAATAAAAAAATAAGGATTGTGAAAACTGCAACTCCCCCAATTAAAGCAATACTTCACCTTAAAAGAAAAATTCTTTAATCATTTACTCATCCTAATGTAATTGAAAACAGGATAACCAAACAACGACTTCCATTGTATGAAACAAAACCACTGAGACAATTCTCAAAATCTCTTCTTTTGTGTCGCTCACAAAAAGTCATGTACAGATTAAACGGCATGGGTGTGAATAAATGATGACAGAATTTTATTTTTGGCTGAACGGTTTATCAAACTGCTATGAAATCACATAGAACAACAATAAATTGTCAGCGGGTTCAACTCTTAAAGGGGTCATATGGCACGGATACGTGTTTTCTGTGTCTTTGGTGTGTTATAAGTTGCCCAAGCATGTATTAGACACATACATTTGCAAAAATAAAGTGTCGAAAAACAAAAGATGCATTCTATCATAGGGATGGGCGATATAGCCCTAAAACTCTATCACGATAAATCCAGTTAGTTGTTGTGATTTGGATGAAAACGACGATATATCTATAAAAACATCCACCACGTTTTTTTTCGTCAAGTCATAGAAGCTGCATTTAGTCTAGACCCTCAGAAAAACAAATATTAAACAAAAGGTAAAACTTACCCCAAATCAAACCTAAAATATGCCTTTTGTAAATATATAATATAATAGTGACATTCGACTCCTAAAGGTTGTATTAAAGAAAAATTTTATAAACTAAAGCTCAATAAACACATCATGTCAAACCTTAACTGTATATAGCCTATTGTTGGGTGGAAACGATCGCATCACACTGTCAATCACTCTTTCTTGAACTGTGTGAACCTTCTCTTCTCACAGCAACATATATTGAATCTGTCTATGACTCGTGCTTAACTCTTTCACTGCCATTGACGAGTTTTTACGGCAATCAGTGATTGTACTGTTGTACAGCAGCGCTATTACACACCTTTTGGGAAAAAGTACAGAATCCCAGAACCTAGAACGTATGTGTTTTAGCGGTTTTTATTGATTGTTCTGAGTGTAATCTTGGCGGAATCTTTGCCAAAAAACGTTAATTATCTCAGCTGTTTAATCAAAATGAAGCATTTTTGCAGAGTGATAAAAAACGAACAAATGAAGATAGAAGAATACGGTTTCTTTTGTTTAAAAGTTCTGTTCGTTGATTTGACATATTGTTTGTCCATATATTCTTTACAGAAAATTTACTGTGAGCCATTAAATTTGGGTGAAAATGTAAAAAAACGCTGGCGTAGGCTGGCAACTTTTTTTTTAAAAGGTTGGCGGGGAATGAGTTAAGAAAGAGAACAGAAATTTGCTGATAAAAGAAATCTTATTAATTAATCATACGCTCATAAACGTAATTAAAATATAGTTATACAAATTCGCACTTCGTACTGTATGTAAAAAGGCAGCAGTGCTATGCGCGCTGTGTCTCTATGAAGGCACATGTGGGCGCGAGCTGTGCAAGGGACATCCTGTATATAACAGGCAAGAAATCATATTAAACAATTTGCACACATGCGCATTACATTTAACAAATGTTTAAATAAATACTTTTAGCCAAACTAAATGTTGTGGTGTAACATATTATGAATATCAACGAATACTTAACAAACTAATTAAATAAAACTAAAGTAAAACTAAACATTAACTCTGATGCATCTATAGTGCCAACCAAAACGAGATTTTCAGCTTTTAGTGCAAATTCTTTCTTGGCTTCAAGTCCGCCCTCCGCTATACCCGTTTTTGCTTCACATATGAGCTTTGAATGGGTCTAACAAAGAAATACGTCATCAAGTAGAATTTATCGTTTATATCGCTGGAAGACTAATACTAGAGATGCACCGATTGAAGTGAAACCTGCCGATTCTGATTTTTGCCGATTCCGATTTTATATCCACAAACTATAATTGACAGTATATAAAAAAACATTAACTTTTGTTCAATACACATTTTTTCATATACTTTTTTATTATCATTACATAAATTATTGAACATTACAATTTCCCTAAATACAGTTCTACACCTCCATTAAATTACAGGATCTTCTCTTGCCCAAATAACTCTTAAATTGAAGAAGTCTGTGACTGAAATAAGTATAAATAATAAAATATAACTAAACTTAAACCATTAATTGACCTTCTTGTGTGTTTCTGTTTATGAAACTATCATTCCTTTATTTATTTTTTCTGAAATGTTAAATAACTTTTTCTTTATCTTGGGTCTGTAGTACTTAAAGAAGTGTCTTCAATAAAAAGCAAAAAATCTTATGAGTGAATTCTACTCTAAATATGTAAATGTTAGTGGTGGGCCGTTAACGGCGTTAACGCAGTGAGACTCTTATCGCGCGATAAAAAAAATGTCGCCGTTAATCTATTCTCAAAGTTGGGTTGGGAGCTGGGTCTATACTACGCAAACTATGATGACTTTCACCTTGATATTTTAGCGCGGATGTATACATATCTTAATTGTACTGTAGGGGGCGAGAACCAGAGTTTTCAACTCGCGTGATCCGCATCATTCGCGCCGCCTCATCATCTAATAACCAGGGCTTCATTCGCGCCGCCTCATCATCTAATAACCAGGGCTTCGCTCGGGTCATTCGCGCCGCCTCATCATCTCATAACCAGGGCTTCATTCGCGCCGCCTCATCATCTAATAACCAGGGCTTCGCTCGCGTCATTCGCGCCGCCTCATCATCTCATAACCAGGGCTTCATTCGCGCGATTGACGCAGGAATTGACTTAACATGTAAATCACTCGCGCTTGACGCGCCATTCGCGTTTGGACTGAACACAACACAACATAACGTTACTGTGAAATTACCACATCAAACGTGACGTGCTAACATGGATGCAGGTATGAAGCCGCCGGGCTTGCTTCAGGGAAGATTTATTTTTAAGAGCCTTCCCAATGGAAACCTCGACAAGACTAAGGTTGTTAGCACCTTGTGCAATGCGGAATTGGATTACTGTACGGAATTGGTTTAAAAAAAAAAAAATCTCTCAACAGGTCTAGCTTTAGTTGAAACCAGTAAATTTGTATTGGCACCTAATGTATTATGGCTCCTGTATGACATATCGCTTGTTGCTCCCTAACTCTTTGTAAGTCGCTTTAGATAAAAGCGTCTGCTAAATGACTAAATGTAAATATACTGTAGGAGCTCTTCCAGTCTCAAGTACCACCTAAACGCAGAGCATCCCTTAGCTAATGCGGAAGTAAACACAAGTACATCTTATTGAACATAATTTTATTTTCATCACCAATTATCATAGTAGAACAGCTTTCTCAAGCAGTTTGTGATGCATTCTGGAAACAGAAGATGAGCCCCTGATCTAATGCGCCACCTGGCTTGAGAAACCCGTTCTCAAAGACTTACTTTTAGTCATTATTTGGGTAGCACACATATTCTGAATGCCTTCCGCAGAATTCAAATGAGCCATTTTAATCTAGATTAATCTAGATTAATTCCAAAATTAATCTAGATTAATCTAGATTAAAAAAATTAATCTATGCCCACCACTAGTATATGTATTTGCATTTTTTGTGTTAGTAAAGAACTCAATCAGATATAAATATCACAAATATTGATTGATTTATTCATTTTTTATAGTTTGGATTTTTTTCAAGATGTGTTGAATATCATTTTACCTAAATGACCATAGTTTTAACGTTAGACAATTAATCGGGTTGAATGGAATTTACATTTGTTTTACACATAGTGAACGACTTCAACATGAGTTTAGCATGTGTCAGAGTTTAGCATCACAGTTATCACGTAGTACATACCCGAAGTAGACGGAGCAACGAAGGTGAACTACAGGACAGTCACAAATTGTCTGTGCACCACATGATGTGTGTGTGTGTGCGCGCGCAGAAACTCGTGCAGTTCGGTGGAACCACGCAGTCACGAGCGTAAATGAGCCGTGAAAGACAGCCGTCTTGAACGGACGTTTACTTGTGTATTTGACATTATTGCCCACGTCGGCGGCAACATACGATCGGCTTCGAATCGGCAAGAAGTGAGACTGACTGGCCGGTAACGGCCGATCATGCGATTCAGGTTTCTGACCGATCAATCGGTGCACCTCTAACTAATTCCTATCGTGTGGGGAATTTCTACAGGTATATCACAAACGATATAATATCGCCCATCCCTTCTATCTAAAAGTGAATGCTCGCCCAGACCTGCATGAAATGCCTTGGGTAACCACACCCCCACAAATCTAAGTCAATTCGTGGTATGACTTGACAAAGACCGCCCAACTGTATACACAAGTAAGGTGGGCGAACCTGTCAGTACAATTGCTTTGGAACCTGATGGTCCAAATATGGTGAGAGGCGTTACATTTCCGTCACACGCTTGCAGTATTCGACCAATCACTATGCAGTGTTTAACTGGCCAATCATATCACACCTCGCTGAGAGATGAGCTTTGCAAACATTTTGGCGTTTCAGAGAGGCGGTGCAAAGAGGAGATACAAACATGCATGGTGTTTGGAAAATATACTGTTTTTTAACCTTAAATCATGTGTGCACATTGCATTACATCTCAAGAGGTGTCATATAGAGTTTATGTCTGAAGCATTTTTCTCCAGGTTATTTTCCATGAACAGGAGCGTTCGAAAACTAGTTGAAACTTACACTTTCTAAATTAAACTGTATGTGACGGATTTGATTTGATGTGTTAGCGCTGCATAGGGCCTTACGATTATGGCAAAAAGCAGTTTGATATTCACCTCGATATTGTAGTTGCGATAAATACTGTTGATTAATAGATTTCACTTTGAAGATTTGAAATGTTCGATAACTTTCTGTGACACAGCTGCATGGCATATTTTTCATAAACATCCAAAACATAATAGTGTAATGTAAAGGACAAATAATCATAGCAGTTATGTATAACCCAAAATTAATAGCTAAAGGACACGTCAACGTATTCATTTTCTGATTCGCCACTGTATCCAGCGCCCAAACACACTGTCGAAATGTACAGAAATAGTCGCTGTAACTGTAATTGAGGATTTTGGCGATTATGTAATTGTTTCGCCCGTAACTGTAATCCCAATTAATAAGTAACAGTTATTACTTTACTCAAAAAGTTTTTGGTCAGTTAAGACATTTTTTTTCACTTCCACATATTCATTACACTTTACAGCCTGTCAATTCATCATGAATACATGATCTCCCGCTATTGAACTTCTCCGACACAGTATTTCACGAATTCACATTTCACGATTATGCTTAATTAACCGCGGGAGGCAGACATCTTTATCATGATTAAAATATGATTAATCGTGATTAGTTCCTGTAGTTCAGTTGATTTAACATTGAGCCTGCAACGTAATGGTAAAAAATATCTTGAGTGCAGAATAAGTTGCATGGGATATAAAGCGTCTGCCGAATGCATTGATGTACATGTAAAACGCATTAGATCACACTCTTGTGGCGTGGCACCCAGATGTTCACATAACGCATGTTTCTGCCTCTTAGATGCATCTTTTGGTATTCTTGGTTGCTTCAAAACACAGATACCGGGGTTTATGCCTTATAACAGCACACATACTAAAACTCCTGAAGCATCTTTCTTAAGGACCAGCAAAATCCTTTTATCCGCCAGATTTTTTCATCACCGCTGCATTTAGCACCAAATGTGACCTTGAGGTATTAGATTAGATGTCTTTGAGATTTAATAATTGAGAAGTAATCTCAAGACTTGGAAGCATACGTTCCCATTCCCCTTGTCCTGGTGGATTGAAAAGAAGAAATCAGCGAGAATGTTACACATTGTTCTTCTTTTACATCGTGTGCTGCTATTCTATCATGTGCATTCACTTTAATAGAGAGAAGGAACACACTGTGCCAGCCATGCAACCAGTTTTTCTCAGACGTGCTGCTTTGTGGCAGCCAAGATCAGCCGTGATGAAGCGACCTCAGATGAACTTGGAGTGATTCCTGAATTAATAAGGAAGTGGGGCCCGAGGTGACGATGTTGACTAAAAATAAAAAGCCTGAGGCATCCTTTCTTTGCCTCAGCTGTTGATGCCGTGATGGTAAATGCAGGGAGGGGCCCGGGTGGCCCACTGAGGGGTCTTCTGTGAGAGCTGGGCTTATCTAACAGGGCTCGGCAATACATCATTTCAAGTGTTTTCCCCACCGCTGGTACGGAGTCATTTATTAAAGAGTAAAAGGGTGTAATGATACGATGACCTCTCAATTAGATGCAATACTTGGGTTCACAATTAGCGATTATAGTACAATATTTTAAACAATTAAAAAAATCTAATTCAAATAACAGTTTTTTTTCCAAAACATGTGCGATTAAAGAATTGTCAGTTTTCAAGCTTTGATTGGACCTTCTGTATGTATATTAATAAAATGAATATATAAAACTACATTTGAAACAATAAGAACGCTAAATCCTGAGAATGACCATCTTTAATCAGTTAAAGCACAAAAACTAAACTAAATTAAAACTATGTTGACAAAAGTCCCATGCTGGCAGTTCAACCAATAGGATTAAATAGATGTCATATCTTGCATATTTATCTTTAAAAAAAAATATTGATAAACAGTTTGTTGTCCCATTATTTCATCTCCATCATGTATGAATTCTTCTTACATGAACCTTCTGTACCAAAACAAATTCCTCGTTTCACAAATTTTTTTTGTAAATGTTTCCAACTGTGAATGTTTATATGAAGAACTGCATGTATGTCATTGCTGCTCGTATTGTACCAATAGAGACGAGTTAACTGTACGAAGCATTTAAAACAAATGTTATAAACCCCCAAGAATTTCTCAAAACAAATCTGATTGGTGAGTCGTCAGCAAAATGCAACAAAACATTGTAGGATATGGTTTGGCAGGACAGGAAGATGTTTTGGCTCAGACACACGTCGCCATTTCTGTGGTGAACGTGCTGCTTATAGCGGTAGCGGCTCTTGCCAAATGAAAGTTTTAATTATGCCGATTGTAATAAAATGCTGCATGTCTTTGAACGGTTTGATCAACATTATCAATTTGCCTTATGGAAATGAAATGACATTGTCAGTACCAGGTACAAGTATTTAGGGGCTGGTTTCGGTCCCGTGCATGTACCAGCGTGTCTTATCGAGTCTGGAATGGAATGCACTGGCAACATTGGAAGCTTGTCTGGGAAGTTTGTTTGTTTGTTTTTCTCTACGCTTTAATGGCAATGTTAAATCATTCTATACATTTTATTCGCATTCTAGGTTGAATTTGAACTCTATTGGGCTAGTTTTTCTCTCTAGTTCCTTCATCACAATTTCTGGTTTGTTTCAGAATTTTTGTAAAAAAAAAAGGATTTATTTTGTCACATGTTCCAGTTTTCGATGAATGCTAGAAACGCATGCAAGTAGTTGAAGCCTTGTTTTGTTGGCATGGAAAATCGAGCAGCCGGCTGGTTCAACGCCTGCCTGTAGACAGCACATCAACACATCGCATAACATCTCTGCTTCATATAGATAAGAAGTTCACCAGAAAAATAAAGGCGATTGGCCTGACATTTAGGTATGTTCATTAATTTCAATTACTGGTAAAGATGTATAAATACATGTGTGTGTATGTAAAGAGAGAGGGGAAATATTGACATGTATTTATTTATCTTTACCAGTAATTTAAATTATATATAAATGTTTATTAATTTTTAATTTTCTTGAATATATACATGTATGTGTATGTAAAGCAAAATTAATATGCACAGTACATATACCTATGTTATGTAAACCAGTGGTGGAATATAACGGACAACAAATACTCAAATTACTGTAATTAAGTCCTTTTTTTCAGGACTTGTACTTTTTTTAAGTAGTTTAAAAACAGTGTACTTTTACTCGAGTACATTTTTAGTGCTGTATTGGTACTTATACTGTTTAATATTCATGTGATTGGCTAAGCAGAATAATCAGTCCCGTCACGTGACAAATGCGATTGAAATGCATGCAAAGCAGTTTTGCAAACTGTGCATTACCAATCATAATGTTGTAAATAACATTAAGTTTCTTGCACATTTCGATTGATTCGCTCTCAAATAAGATGTCATTACATCGAAAGAAGCCGCAGGGATTACTTTTATGTTGCCTCTATCTATATTTTGAACTTTTAAAGACATGAACAATGAAAAACCGTGGACCATAACTCCAGGTAAAAATCTTTATTGTTTAGCCTAGCTTAATTTAACAATAGTTTAAGTAAATTTTTTAAAGAACAAGTGTCCAATTCACTTGGAAAGAAGTTGCTCTTTAATCGAAGTTTGTGACCTAGCATAACTCTTTGAGATACAGATTAAACCCGCCCTCTTAACCTGTAGTTTTGAGCCAACACATACGTCAGCAGTTAAATCTTATCAGCTGCTCGTGTTACAAGCATCGGCTGTTTGATGTAAACTGGATACTGTTTGAATGTGTTGTTGTTCTTCCTGCTTTTGTCCCTTTTTTCCCTTTGGCCTTGCTTAAACTTGCCGTAAGATTATCCGAACGCATGCATTCCCATTGACCCTCACTCAACCCGTCGTAGAAACGGATACATTAAAACTCTTCAACCGGCTTTACTGAGATGTGAGAAGTCTATCCATGAAAGTGATTTTACTGTTTTCCAGGCTTTATTATGAGCACGTAAGGAAAGATCGGGCAGGCCGGGTTTCTCTGTTCTTAATGTAGGGCATTCTTGTGCTAAAGCTGGTGTTTTCCTTACTGGTGCTCTGACCTGAATCAGTTTTTCCTCTCCCCTGTTACAATGCGCTCTTATTTAGAATGATAGCAGAGGACTCTGCTCAAATTATACGTAGTCTCGGTCGGATGGAATGTTTGGACTAGATTTCTTCCCAAAGTGGAACTGGACTCAAAGGCTACTCTGCTTGTGCCATACGAGTGGATTGACAAAATATTCTTTAGATTAATAGGAAATATACATTTTTCTACCATTTGAAAGTACATATGTTAATTTTTTTATATATATGATAATAATTATATATATATATATTACAATTATAAATAAGTTGTATTTATTATTTATATTTTAATTAAATTATATTATTTATATTATATAATTTTGTATCACTTATATTTTTTTCTATATATTTTTTCATTTTTTTTCTTTTATATTTACATTTATAATTGTTTAATTTAATTTAATTTTAGTATTTTAATATTTTATTTATATCATAACAGCACAGGAATGCATTTTAAAGAAGTGTCATGCCCCTAATGTATGAAAGATTATACAGCTGGATACAGTCCACTGCAACTTTTCATTTTTACGTATTATAAATAAAAAATAACACTTAAACTATCTACAGTATCCTTTTTATCACACTGATACAAGGTTATTTTATTTTACAAAAAATATTTTTCTTTTCTGTTTTCTCTTCATTTAAATCAAATCAAATACTGACCTAAAAATTATTGGAAAAACTTAAGCGGTAGTTTTTCCTCAAAACTAAGATGAAATAAGTTTAAAGGGCTAAAATTCTAATAATAGATATTAACATTAAAAATGTTACATAGTAGAAATAAGGAGAAAATGGAAAATGGAAAAAAAATTATAATAAAAAAATTATAAATGACAAATCCACACCAAAATTGCAAAAACTGTAACTAAAATTAACATAAAAATAAAAGTTATATTAAGTTTATCATAATATAAAAACTCTACTTTGATAGCTTTCTTTAGAATATGTTGTTTGGTCTTTCTCCACTAGTGAGTACATTTTATTCTGGTGAGGTCATTTGTTTTGGTAGTGTGAGATTGGGTAATATTTTTTGGGTACAAAATGAATACTCGACCTAGAGCGAAATGTAAGCGCTGTTTGTGTTTTGGTCTGTACATCTTTAAGCGATACTCTCCATCACTCATGCTTGAAAGACACCTCAGAGGTCAGAAGCATATGTACAGTAAGAGAGAGAAATGTGCCGTCACACGCAACACTGCTAAGCTCTAGTGCTTGACCTTACGCTTGAGTCAGGATGTTGACTGAACTCAAGCATGTGACTTGACATAACCATCATTGTATTTCATTTCAATTCAATTTTATTTATATAGCGCTTTTCACAATGTGGATTGTTCCAAAGCAGCTTTACAGGAGAAAATAAGAAAAACACAGAAAATGTAAAACAGCACAGAGCATGGTGTTTATAGAACAATTATTATTTATGTTTATCATTTCTTGTCAAGTAGCTTTATGGCAACCAGAAAGAAACGCTTTCTGTCAGGGTTTATTTACCACCATGATCTTTCTGTGTGACCGACATGTTTCTGGTTTCAACTCTTCTTTCATAAATAACTAAAAGGGTTTTTTCCTGACAACTGTCACAAAATCTAATAGGAAAAGGGATATTAGGCAATGGGGCTAATATAGGCTTTATTTGTATTTTCTTTTTGTACTTATTAATAATTCACACTGTAATGTGGATACATTATTTGTTAATATAATTCAAATGTTGTATTTTATTTATATTTGATAAATTATTTAAAATTGTGAAGTTTTTAATGGTAATATTTGTTGCATTGATTTGTTGCATTAAATCTGATTTTTTTTTTTTTTATTAATTTATCGAGTACTTTATAAATCTTAACTTTATAAAATTTTAGCCCTCCTTAATAGTCCTTATTTTCTTTAGGTTTAAAAAAATGAAATATATTTACATAGTCTTTTAACCCAATTTATTCAAAGATGTAAAAAGCTTTTTTGTAAAAATAAATATGAAAACAAAATGGAACAAAATTCACACATCAGTGTTTCCTGTCTGTGTTTTTCTCCAGTTTGCCCAGAGGTTTGCGGTCACCGGGCTTGCACTGACTCGGGTGCGTGCTGTCACCCCCAATGTTTGGGTACCTGCACCGAGGCTGACAACGACCGGGCGTGTGCCGCCTGCCAGCACTATTATCACGAGGGTTGCTGCGTGGAGGACTGCCCACACGACACCTTCAAGTTTGAGGGCTGGCGTTGCATCACCATGGAACTGTGCTCCAGGGTCCACCTGCCCGATTACGATGGATTCGTAATCCACAAGGGAGAGTGCATGGCCGACTGCCCGCCCGGCTTCATGCGTGACGAGAACCTGAGGTACCGAACTGTTCATTTTGTGTTTGAAAAACAAAAACATTAAGTCTGTCTTTCCTGTTTTAACGTTTATTTTAAAGCTGCAACGCGCAACTTTTGCCTCTATATCGACCTCTCTGTTTAAAACAAAAACTTCTAGGTTACTTGACACATCTTTATGTGTATTGAACTTAAATTCAGATTTTCATTCTGTGTGTCTGACAGCATGCACTGCAAGGCCTGTGAGGGTCCATGTGACAAGGTCTGTGAAGAAAAGGTCATCGACTCTGTGGATACGGCTCAATTCTTGAAGGACTGCACCTATATCAAAGGCAACCTGTACATCAACATCCGGCGTGGCCGTGAGTTCTGTTTTCCTGACATGATTACCCCTGGAGCCGTTGGTTTCCTCCGTTCTTTCCTGCTGACGCTCTCTTCTTTTGATTCTTCAGGTAATATAGCCTCAGAGTTGGAGAAATACCTCGGCCTCATCAAGACCGTGACGGGATACGTAAAGATTCGTTCCTCTCACGCCCTGACCTCTCTTAACTTCCTCAAGAGCCTGAGAAACATTTACGGAGAGGAACTCTGGGAAGAGTAAGACTTGAGTTTGGCTGTGTACTTTAAAACTTTAACAAATTGATGGTTTAATCAAACATGCGTGGAGATGTGGACGTGCACACGTATATTCAGGTTAAAAAAGAAGCCAGAGCGCACAGCAATGCATTTATGTACAGAGCATGACGTAAGCAAAAATCTGCAAGTGCCGAGTGATTTTCTTCAAAATACTTTTTTGGTCATAAATCGCACTAAATTGAAGACACATTGTCAGCTTTAGCAAGCACATCGAACACACTCATCAAAAGTGTGAGTTACTCGTGTTGTAATTGTTTACAAATCATACCAACATCAACAGAACGTGCGTCATAGAAGAGCTGCGTAATTTTATCCCATCTCCGTTTGTTTACTGTTAGCCTTTTCTCAAGACAGATTGCGACATCTCATGTTGTTACGAAACACTTAATTCAGCACTGAGATGGTTTTAAGAAACAGAACTAAACAAGCTAGCCCTCAATCAGCTTAGTTAACATTTATAAATTGGTTCTGTTAACATACTATACACGCGTGCCAAACAGATGTCAATCGGTGAATGTAGTGAGAGAGCGTTTGCGTTATATTTAACGTAAACCTGTAAATGCTTGTTTGACTAAAACATAAAGGTTTGCTGTCATGTCATGCCATTACTTTCTCTTGATGAGTTGTTTTAAATGTTTTGTTCATTTATGTCTATAAGTGAACTGTATAGATGTAGGTCTTCTTCTTAACGCAAAAAATACCTAGACCGGACTTTTCACAGACGAAGGAATTATTATAAAGATTTCATGATTCTTTCGGATAAAGTTCACCCCCAATGTGAATGTGGGTTGATTTTTATTATGTTTATTGCTGTTCCTCAGCATGTATGCCTTCGTTGCGTTGGATAATCAACATCTTCAGTCTCTGTGGGACTGGTCCCAGCACAACCTCACCATATCTGCCGGAAAACTGAACTTCCGCCTCAACCCAAAACTCTGCGTTTCTGAGATCCGCAAAATGTGGATCAAAACGGGAATTAGGGAGAAGTTTACAGAAGAAGACTTCAGCAATAATGGAGACCATGCAAGCTGTAAATATTTCATTTGTTCTCAAATCTAAACATTCATGCTCACATTTTGGCAGTCCTTATGTTTAAAGTGACTATTTTCATAGGTGGAAGTAAGACTCTGAAGCTCTTGTCTAACAGTATGGAAAGTGATCAAATCACATTGACCTGGGAGCGATATCGGGCGCCAGATTCCAAAGACATCGTCAGTTTTGTCGTGTACTACAAAGAAGCGTGAGTCTCAATGAATATTCCTATCTTGTAGTGCATGGTTTGTTCAATTTAGCTGTGTTCGAATTGAGCTGTATGTTATTTTTAACTAAACATATTATAATAGACATATTTGACAAATATGCAACCTTTGAAAAGAAATTACAAAATACTAAAATACAATTAAATTTAAAATATATATTTTGATAACATTTTTTAACAAATTGAAAAACAATCTCCATCTTCCTCTTATTTCCCCCTAAATACTGTATATAGAAAAACCTTAATTTTATAATTCTCATTCAAAATTACACAGACGTTAAAGTTTATTGTCAATCCCCACCTTTGATATTGAAGGAGACTTGCGCACGTTTTGTCTTCCAGGCCTTTCCAGAACATTACAGAGTTTGATGGTCAGGATGGCTGCGGCGGATCTGACAACTGGAACATTATTGATGTGGATTTACCAGAGAACGAAACCCAGAATCCAGGAGTCGTACTGTCCTCACTCAAGCCCTGGACTCTGTATGCCATCTTTGTTAAAGCTATAATGTTAAGCGTGGAAAATAAATACAGGCAGTATCTCAGTGCGAAGAGCGATGTGAAGTACATCCGGACTAAAGCATCAGGTAATAGATTTGCCAAATTACACTGCGCAAAAAATAACTGTTCTTAATGATTATCTTATTTATTTATTTTTTTCATTAGTTCATAGAAGGCTTAAGTGGGTCAAATGGCGCGATTACGTGTTTTTCTGTGTCTTTGGTGTGTTAGAAGTTGCCCATGCATGTATTAGACACTTAAATTGCTAAAATAAATGGGACAAAAGATGCTCGCCCAGACGTGCCTGAAACGCCTCGTGTAACCACACCCCCAGAAAATTGTCTTTCTTTATCGATTGAGGATTGGACCGTTATACTGGAAGGTGGGGTTATCTTCGCTAGAGTAACCATATTGAGCGTTGCAATCCTCTCCATTCATTATAAGGGCAGTGGCGCTTCTTGTTAATATCATCTGTGATGTAACCTATCTCATTGTCATTTACTGTAATTGCACTTATGTCATATGGGCCACATTGCTTTCTCAAAATATTTACCAGCATCAGCCATTAAAAAAACACTATTTTTTAGACATATTAATTAGAAAATAGATATAGGGTGGGGTGATTAGGGGTTAAAAAACTGGACAGATAATCCAAAACTTTTTGCTTCAATTGTGGGCTTTACCTTTACACTTACTTTGTGCCCCTGAGCAAAGCTTTCTCTCAAACGTTTGTTTTGAATGCCAAAGACCGAATCAGACATTGAAGTATTTTCACACTTTCTTTTTTTCTCCTTCAGCCCCCTCGATGCCTTTAGACGTCCGAGCTTACGCTAATTCCTCATCAAAGCTGGTGGTCCAGTGGTCTCCACCTGCATCCTTCAATGGAAACAACACTTTTTACCTTCTGCGCTGGAAACAGCAAGTGGAGGATCGTGAGCTGTACCAGCACAACTATTGCTCTAAAGGTCTTAACGTTATATCTTTGTCTGTCTGTCTCTTTGTGTGTTATACGCTATATATTTGCTTTATTGATGAAATGCATTCAATCATTGCAGTCACGGTGTGCAGTATTATTAAGCATTTATCTTTATATTATATATTATGAATACAAATTGTCATTATAGTGTATGGGGAAATTATGTCAAAAATGATTTATTATATGAATGTTTAGTTTTGTTTTTGGCAGGTTGTCTGCTAATCACAGCCATAGATATGGCTTCAAGCCCTGTTTGTTTATATTTCTCAACAGATCTGAAGATACCGCTAAGGATTTCAGCCACAAGTGTGACAGACATGGAGGACATGAAATCGACCAATTCCGAAACAGAGGTGCGGGACAAAGAACCCTGTTGTCCTTGCCCTAAAACAGAGGAGGAAATGAGAATCCTCAAAGAACTTATCTACTTCCGCAAAGTCTTCGAGAACTTCCTCCATAATACCATATTCACACCCAGGTATAGACATACTTTGATAATCACACAATTCCATTTCCTCATGTCCAATTCATTCATTTTAGAGTTGAGAACGCCTCCATGAACACTGTGTCACCCTCCATGCTGCATGTTTGGGTCCACAATGCAATGCAGTTGAGATCAATGTCTAAATGGCTCTTTGTTTCGTGTCTGAGATGTTGTCTTAGAAGGCGTTCTTCAGTAATCGTTTGCCTCGGCGCTGTTTTTGGTAATTGTTTGGCATGGGCTCTCAGGGCCGGATCCAAATAGAGAGGGAGAATGAACCAAATGTTAACCACTACGTAAGCCTCGTTTCTCTCTGATCTCAAAGGTGTAACAAATTAAGTGTTCTCTGCTAAAATGAGGACCAGCATCTGTGTAGTATTATCCTCCATCAATGGGCAGGAATCAAATGCTTCCGACAGAGAGCGCCAAGTACAGCGCGGGGGGATTGCATTATACCTGTGTGAACTCAACGCAGGTCATGAATGCATCTGGATTCATATGCTCGAGGACACCGTAAAACGGCTTCGATCCTCCATCCCGCGTGATTGAGACTGAATTATGAGCTCTGTCTGGCGTTTTTCCCTCTGCATTTTTGTCATTGCTCAGCTTTCTGGGAAAGCTGTGGTGCCAGAAATATGTCAGGCTGCTGAAAAGTGTGTTTTGCACCCACGCCAGCACAACCTGTTTTTATTGAAAAGCGAAATATTGAGGGAAGTGCCCCGTGTTCCCTTGAAGTTCAGGATTTGGAGAGGAGGAAAAGGAAATCATATCCATTCACTGGATGTTTTCGCTCCAACTGCCCCGCTGCCAGGAAATGCACAGTATTTCCATCTGGAATACCAATGAATAAAGGGGAGTTCCCCTCCAGCCGGAGAATGCCGGAGATCAATGAACGCCGCTCCGCGCGGAGGGGGCTGGAGGACCGAGAGAGGGAGTGAATTAAACACGGAGGGAAGAGAGACAGACAATGTCAGATAATAGCATGCTAGCGTGCTAGTATTTTATGTGTGAATGGGATGTCCAGATGTATTCGCAGCGTACACAACAGTACACAAGCTGTGAGAAGCACTTGATGTCCCGTAATGAAGTGCATCGCTTGTGTTCCTTTAAAGGGATCAGGGTTGCAATGGGTCATGGAATTTCTGGAATATCATGGAATTTTGTATATTTTATCTGCATGTTTTTAACTGAAAAAGTGACGTTGGTGCCATTGTTACTATTTATTCCTCAAAGCCAAAGTTTATGAATACACGTGTAGTGAGAGGCTGATATGGTATGGGCGGGACATCTTCACACACGCACTCCAAGAGGGGAACCAATCACGACAGACAGGATCAGCTGTACCAATCAGAGCATTTCGGAAGGAAGGCCTTTATAGACCGGAAGAAATCCAGTCGTTTAGTGAGGAGAGGGACAGCGGTGAACAATAGAGTTGAAATATGTTAAATATAAAGCGTTTTATTAGAAACATGAACCTCCATTGTTAAACACCTATAAACATAATCAAAACCTCAAAAACAGCAAAGACTGGCTTCTTCAAGTCAATGGAGACCAATGTTTTCTTCGAAATATCTTCTTTTGTTTTCTGAAGAATAAAGAAAGTCATACATGTTTGGAATGAAGTGACAGTGAGTAATCGTCTCAAGATGAGAAAATGAAAGCGATATTCAGTGTGTATATTACAAGAGGGTTGCGTATGCAGTGTTTATGGCCACGTCCTTTCAAGCAAACACAACCCATCTGTGCTGGTATGATGTGTTTTTTAAGCAGGAGATGATAAAGGACTTGCAGCTTGTAAGGAGTTGAGTGAGAAACTGCTCCGGATTGTGAGTGTTAGCAGGCCGAGGAATGGACACCAGCTTTGAGTGTGTGTGCGCAAGGATTCAGGGGGTGATGGAGTCACATTTAGATAATCTGAGGACAGAATTCGTGATTGCTTTGGGACGAACCCGAGTGAAGGCCTGTTCACATCAAGAACGATATCTATTAAGATAACAATAACTATTAGCATCCACACCATTGGATGATGTTTCGTTTATTCTAAGCTTGCGTGTCGCAAAGCCTGAAAGTGATCCCAGCGATATTGTTTCTGTGCTACTTTAAATAATCAGTATAGTTGCTTCTTAAAGTACAGCCGCGACCACTCCAGGTTTGACTTTTATCAGCATTTCTGCACGTATTGTGTCATTTCCATTCAAGCGCCTGTTAAATTTCAGCAGAAACAAACATCAGGAATGACATAGACTCACCCAACAGCAATGTGAAAGACGCGTGAAAGTTGTGAAAGAGAATCAAGCCTATTCCATCATGTATTTATTGTTGAACGGTTCCCAAATCAAAGAAGAAAACAAGTATTGTGTTATTCAAACATGAATTTGAACATTTCTATGCTGTATTCAAGATCTGCCTACATTGAACATTTGTCCCTTTATAGTTGTCTGGAAATAAAAAAAAATCCTGACAACTTGAAAATATTTAAACTTAAGCACCTAGAAATATTAAATTCAGAAAATATGATTTTGTAGTGGTCCTTTATTTCTTTTACTTTCTTTTATTAATAATAGTATACATTCTTAAGTATAATATACAATTACTAGAGATGCACCGATATATCGGCCAATAATCGGTATTGGTCGATAAAAGCTAATTTTCACATTATCTGCAATTTTTCAGAGTTTAAAAACAGCCAATGATCGATATTAATAGTATTTATATGAATTAATAACATTCATAAAGTTAATCTCTAAAATGGGTATTGGTAGATATTAGGGAATAATTGCCTATCTGTATCGGTGGAGAAATTCAGTATCGGTGCATCTCTAATAGTTACTGTAAATAATAAAACCAAGACAAGATCTGTGCTATTAATCTAAATTAAAAAAGGTTAAGAGTGACAGTCATCAGAAAGCTTACATATATCAGTTATAAAAAGCTTGAAGGACATGTATGTATGGACCGTCTTTCCCTATAGACTTGATTTTCTGAAGTACTCAATCAAATGTCAGAGTAACAATTTTAAGTCATAGTTTTAAATAAAATGTAAAAAAGTAAAATAAAACCTTGTATATTAAAGGCCTCCTGACAGACGACGACGAGAACTGTTTGGAGTCGCCAACTCAACCCTTCCCCACACCTTGACACCCGGAAACTGGAACCTGACGGTGGGAAACTTCTCGGACGACGTGCCACCCAGACGTGAATTCCTCTTTCACGAGAGGAAAGTGAGGGAGAGGAACACAGAAATCGGCGGCTTACAGCCCTTTACCATTTACCGCATCGACCTGCATGCGTGCAACGACGAGGTTCGACACTGCAGTGCTGGCACCTTCGTCTTCTCCCGCACCCAACCGGCAGGTACGAGCAGGACGCAAAGTTGACGATTCATTTTCACTTTTCATACCTTCCATCACAAATCTTCTTTGTATTCATAGAAAAAGCTGACGACATTCCCGGCTCCGTGACTTGGGAAGGTCTGTACGATTCTGTGTTTTTGAAATGGCCCGAGCCGAGGAAACCCAACGGCTTGATTTTGTTGTATGAGATTCATTACCGCTTGGGAGCTGAGGTGAGCCACGACTTTATAATGGCGTCATTTTTATGTAGTTGCATCTAGATTTTAAATGCTATTTATGAATGTGTGTTTTCGATTTTGTACGCAGCCCGAGAAGCACGAGTGTGTATCCCGCCACCACTATATGGAGCACAAAGGATTTAAACTCTCCAATCTGGGAGCTGGGAATTATTCGGCTCGGGTGCGAGCGACTTCGCTGGCTGGGAACGGATCCTGGACGGAACCTATAGCTTTCTATGTGCTTCAGGTCAAACGTAAGTTTATCACGTTGTATCTCACTTCAGTTCTCGTCTGTTGTTCTTGAAGTCAACATGAAAGGACATAACACATTTGGGTGATCTGTCGGATGTGATGACAATAGATCAATTTCAGCACATGTGACTTTAAAAAACAGATTTGTCGACTATGCTAATGCTAATGTTGACTTCTTGTTTTTCTCTTCTTGCGCACTGAAGAATCGGGTTATGAGCAAATTCTTTATTTCATGATCATCCCCATCGTCCTGATTTTGGCCGTCTTCACTGGAGTGGCTTTCATCTTGGTCAATAAGAAACGGTACAGCTTTCAAACACTTGAAGCATCTCTTTGGTTGGATCATTTGTCGTAACAACAGCGCCTCAAACCTTTGCTAGTTACTGTGTACTCAGGAATAAAGACAACTAAGTAACTGTTGAAGTTAATGTTTCTTGCTTGTTTTCTGCGAAATGTTAAATCATTGTTGTGAAATCCACAGAAACAGTGACAGGCTTGGAAATGGTGTCCTGTATGCTTCGGTTAATCCAGAATATTTCAGTGCTGCAGAGAGTGAGTATTCAGTTCACTAGCTGTGTTACAATACATTGTGATACAAAATGTATTGCAAAGCTATTGATTGTTTAAGTATATGTTGTCTGTTTACGTCAACATATAATATTTTCATTTGAATTGTTTTTATTTTATTGTGCGTTTACTGCGTTAAGCTGTTTTAAGGGTTTGTGTTCCTTAACTTTTCTTTCTTAATTAAAGAAATAGGTCAACATTTTTCAGTTACAGACATATACATTTTTTCTATGTATATGCAGAAGCTACAATTAAACCTTGAATATTATCGTGATATCTTTTAAAACTTTTATTTAAAGAAAAAAGGGGATATTTTAACAATATTTATTAGGAATTGTTTACCATGTAATCACATCATAGTAATATGACATTAATAACCATGATATTAAAAACATCGCTAACCAGTTATTTTAATATCATGGTTATCGTCGACATATTGTCACAACGTATATCACGATTATTAATAAAAATGTGAATTGTTTATTATGAATTATTTAAAATATCATAGGAATATAACAAACAATAACCGTGAAGACATCTCCAGCCAATTATTTTAACATCATGGTTATCGCCAACATACTGTCACAGTGTATATTGCGGTTATTAATACCTTAGTCTCCCTTATTTCTATTCTTCAACTTCTTTTAATGTACTTTAGATGTTTTGAGTTGTCATTTATGCATTCTGGAATAGATTGTGACCACCTTCTGCAATGTTTGTGTTCAGTGTATGTTCCAGATGAATGGGAAGTTGAGCGAGAGAAAATCACCCTGTGCAGGGAGCTCGGTCAAGGCTCTTTCGGGATGGTGTACGAGGGCATCGCCAAAGGCGTCGTCAAAGGCGAGTCGGAAACAAGGGTGGCCATCAAAACTGTGAATGAATCGGCGAGCATGAACGAACGAATCGAGTTCCTCAATGAAGCGTCTGTCATGAAGGAGTTCAACTGTCACCATGTGGTTAGTCCAATAACATTCAACGTTCTTTAAATATGTTGTCAATTTGTGGGTTATGCTACATCAGTGTCTTGTGATTGGTATAGGTTCGTCTTCTGGGCGTGGTCTCGCAGGGTCAGCCCACCCTGGTGATCATGGAGCTGATGACACGTGGCGATCTGAAGAGTTATCTACGTTCCCTACGCTCCACAGAGGTAATACAGACAGACGCCTCATTGAAACCTGTATGAATAGCTATGGATTATTCTTGAAAATCTTTTTCATACAAATTACAGCAAATAAAAAATTGCCAGCTAGTATTCTAGAGGAATTATAATGCAACGGTTGAGAATTTTCCTGGATGAGCATGAATCTTCTACGCATATATTCACTGCTTATGTTGTTTTTTTCTAAATGTGGCGTTCGTTTATTTCTACCACATTGTAATTGAAGCCGTACATTTTTTTAACAGAATTAAATAAAACTGTATGTAGACATTTCAGAATTGGACTCTTTCATTCTCTTCTCTCAGAGCCCCTCCAGTCTGCCTCTGCCACCGCTGTCGAAGCTGATTCAGATGGCAGGAGAGATCGCAGATGGCATGTCGTACCTCAATTCCAATAAGTTTGTTCACAGAGACCTGGCAGCCAGGAACTGTATGGTGGCCGAGGATTTTACAGTCAAAATTGGTGGTATGTGATGAAATGAATACAACAGATAAGCATTTACATTTTTAAACGTATTTCTATATCGTGTAAATTATTGAGTTTTGTGTATTTGTTAGACAGTCGGTGAGGTTTATAAATTCCTTGTAATTTAAAGCAGGGAAAAGCAGTTTCAATTTATAAATTATGCAATAGATATAGTATATATACTATTAAATGTCACATTTAATTGTACATAATTTATAATATTTATGTTTTGTCTTTCTCGTAGTTAAAAGATTGATGTTGATTCAATAGTGTATGTGCATAGTTTTGTTTGGCTAAATCTTAAGTCACACTATAGAAATGTATCTTTAATTTGTAGATTTTGGCATGACACGGGACATTTATGAGACTGATTACTATAGAAAAGGAGGAAAGGGACTGCTGCCGGTACGATGGATGTCTCCAGAGTCCCTCAAAGACGGAGTCTTCACCACCATGTCAGATGTGTGGTAAGCTCTCGTTATTTCTTCAGTGTGTTTATATCTGATATCTGCCGAGACACATTTCTAGCAAACTGTAAGCCTCCGTAACTGTAGAGCGACACTCTTAGATGTCTGTATTAGAGCGAAGACCGCCCCATTGACCACCGCTGAGTCCCGTCCAGCTGAAAGAAAAATAAAAACCACACTTGCACACATCAACACATAGTTTCCATCACATGGTGCATACGTTTATGCGGCGGGAAATGAGGCACAACGTCTTTCCATATATTTCAACTGAAGCTGGGAATCAAGCCTCATCAGCCCTCATATGAGCTAGAAACATTTCTGTCAAATGCTGACAAACTTTCAAAGAAAACCTCAGGGAGTCTAGAACCCGTTTGTAGGGAAACTGCAGCAGCTGCGGCCGATGCGAGCGCCGTTCCAAAGTTTCATCTTCATGTGTCTGCTGGGAGGTATGGCCATTAGTCTTGTGTTAAAGAGCAGATCTCCTCAGGAAGAGGATTGGAACTGGAGTTTGCCTGCAGGTGATGGAAACGTTTTCATGAGTGCTGTGTGTCTGGGTCACAGACACGCCCTGAGGATAAGGAATGTCTGCTGAACTTTACACAGGGATTGGATGGTGGGAGTAATGTATCATCAAAAATGACAAATGTGCCATCACGATTTCAGTCTGATGTCAGAATGTTGTGGCTGGAAAAAGGGTTCAAACAAGGCTCTTAATTATTTTTCCTTTCTCTTTTATTGTTTCTTTCTTGCTTGATTTCTTTCTTTCTTTCCTCTAGTTGTTCATTCTTTAATTCATTCAAACTTTCTGTTCTTTCTTTCTTTTTGTGTTGTTTGTCTTTTGTTTGTTTTATTTAGTTTTCCTTTTTTGATTCTTTTTCTTTTGTTAAAGTATTTTCTTTCCTTCTAACTTTACTGTTCTTTCTTTCATGCATTTTTCTTTTTTTTCCTACCTTTCTTCATTCCTGTTTTTTTTATTCTTTCTGTCAGTCTGTCTGCGTTTGTTTGTTTCGTTTTTTCATTTTAACGTTACTGTTCTTTTCTTTCTTCATTTTTACCGTTTTCGTTTAATATTTCTTTATTTATTCTTTCTTTGTGTCTGTTTGTCTTTCTTTGTTCCTTGTTTGTTTCTTTCTATCTTTCTAGCTTTACTGTTATTTCCTTCATGCATTTTTCTTTTTCCTTCCTTCTTTTGTTTATTTTCTTTCTTTTGTTTATCTTTTTTTGTGTAATTTTTCTTTCTTTCTTTCTTCTTTCTATCTGTTTGTCTTTCGTTTTTTCTTTCTTTCAGTCAAACTTCAGTCTTCATGTAACTTTTTTATTTATGTTCTTTTTTTCTGTCTGCCTATCTCTCTTCCCTTCTTTCTTTCTTACTTTTCTTTATATTTCTTTCTTTCATTTTTATTTCCTCCTGTCTATCCATCTTTCTTTCTTTCTTTCTTTCTTCCATGGCCTCAATGACCTTAGAAGAAAAATATGACTCAAACGTATTTAGTCAAATCAGATTGATGTATCACGATAGTGAAATCGCAAAGGCTGCGATTATGTTTTATGCACTCTGTGGGAAATGCTGCTCCATCTGAAAGCACTGCGCATTTGATTTGTTTAAAACGTGCATTTAAAAAAGCAACACCCATCAAACATAATCCTTATAAATATACTTTATAATCATTTAAATACCAGAGGAGGCTTGAAAAACAGTGATAGAAAGATGACAGATGCGGATAGGAAGACGGCATTTCCTGGTTATATGTGTGGTACTTCTTCCATGGAGCATTTGAGTTTCTGTGCGAGAGCGCCCTCTGGCTTTCGGATGCAGCTGCAATTAACAAGATTTCACTAACAAACTTCACATGAAACATTGCAGCCAACCGCCAAATCGTGCGGTTTCTTTTTGGTTTATCGTGCAGCCCTACCTTAAACCGTATTTAATTTACCTTTCAGAAATCCCCAGCGACTGAAACACAACACGGGTCACATTGATTCACTTGTACTTTTATCGCCGGTCTTTGATTTGACACTTCAGTTGCTGTGGATCTATAATGATCTGTTTGTGTCGTTTCCTGGCAGGTCTTTTGGGGTGGTGTTGTGGGAAATAGCCACCCTTGCAGAGCAGCCCTATCAAGGCATGTCCAATGAGCAGGTACTGCGGTTTGTGATGGAGGGAGGACTGCTGGACAAACCAGACAACTGTCCTGATATGGTGTAAGTCTCTTTTTATTTGTCTTTTTGATTGCATTGAGGTGAATCCCTCATACTTGTTTGGTTCATATTTCATACAAAAGGTTAAAAAAGTGAATTTCTCTATTCATTCACATTAGACTCCTAGCACTGTAATCCAATTCATTAAAAAGGTGCAATACGATTTATTTACAGGAGGACAGGTGTACGTTTTTTGGTCATTTTCTCATTGTTTTTGATTTTCTACAAGCCACCGGTTCATTTCGAAGTTACTTTTGCGCATATCGGATCACACACACAGCAATTCTGGTGTGACTGTAGTTTATGTAAAGGTCATCTGATGGCACACTAGTCAGAAAGCCCCCTCTAGTGGATGACTGAAGATTTTCAAGTTCACATTAACAGCTGATTCACTTGACTGTATGTTTTTCTCCCAAAGTGGGGATACACCTCACAGGATGAAAACCTCTGACAGAAACGACCATCCAAGATCATTAAAAAATATAATAAAATGGGCATATTTTTAAAAGAGCTGTTCATTTTCTCCGTTAAAAAAAGTCATACACCTGGGATGTCAAGAGGATGAGTAAATTATGAGAGAATCTTTATTTTTGGATGAAATAATCCTTAAACCCTAAAACATTATTATCAGTATAAATTAAACGCAGTACAACTATTAAAAATAATAACAGCAATTAAAATTAATTGGTAAAATTAAGTAATTAAAAAACACACTTGGCAAATTTGGCAGGAAATATAAAGCCACTAAGTTTAGGGTGTGTCTTAAGAACTAGCCTAACCAACTAGTTAGGGTTAAACAGTTGTAGTTTTCCAATTTAAATTAGATGAATCTACCTTTAATGTCACTGATCTAAAAATGATGCCCGTTCTTGGTATAGAAAATTAGATAATAAGCAGTTTATGCAAAGGTCATTTGTCCTAAAAATGCTTCATTTATAAATGTACATTCTTTTTTCTAATTGATTTTGAGGTTCAATTTGGGACGTGGACACATTTTGTGAGATTCATAGAGTGTGCCACCTACTTTACGATTTGTACGTTTGCAGAAAACGTGGAAGTTTGTATTAGCTTGAGAATTAATGGTATTTACCGGACAGTTATTTGAGTTCAGATGTTATTTGTTTTGGATGTTGAAATGAATGAAACGGAACCTCTGCCAGAATGTGCTGTGGTCTAAAATTAAGCAGTATGTTGATCTGTGCGAACCACACGTGTTGAGTTTTCTTTGGCGTGGAATGTTTTAGGTTGCATCTGGATATGAGCCTGTTTTTGGACTTGTGTGCTGGCATTTTCACAGCCGGCAGTCGTATGTCAAAGGAGTCTGGCTATAGGGATAACACATGCTGTTCATGTGATATTATATCATAGGTACAGGGCTGTGAATGTGTGTGTTTCAGAACGAATTAGGAACAAAAAAAATGGATATCCAATGACTAATAGATTGTCACAAGAGGCCTATCTGCTTGGCTATGTAACCATTTTATAAAAATGCCCAACCAAATAAAGCGTCAGCATACATTTTTAGTTCACATTTCCTAAAATAAAATAATGTCTCTGTGATATAAATTGATATACATGGATTTTTTTTGTGTGTGTATTTCAATTTTTTTTATAGTATTAAAATTATATTTAATATGTATTTATTCAAATATATACTATAAATAATATGACAGAAGTACATTACAGATGTAGATGGATGGATGGATATATAGATATGTACTCTTATATTAATGCAATATCGCTCGAGTAGGAGAGCATACACGACTAAGAGAGCGATATTGAATTTATTCATCAGTTCGACGGCACAATCATAATGAAAGAAAGTCCTATCGCCCAATCTTATCAATGTGCTGTTAGTAAATTCATACCTTGTTTATTGTATGCCAGTTTAAAAAAAAAAAAAAAGATTCACAGAAATAATCATTCTGGAAAGGATAAACTGCTTCGTGTTTTTGTTTGCTAGCAATCTAGCTTCTTCAGAGTAGCGCAGTTGCGAGGACAGTATAGGACGAGTTATTTTAGTGGCGGAGTGATACAAACAGTTAGTGAAGCGGTTCAACGGTCCGTTCCCTTGATGATCCTGTGTAATCTCACAGCTATCAGCCAATTAAATTCGAGTCCAGAGAGAACTGATGTATAAATATATATATAATTAATATATTTATGATGCAACTAAACATTGCATAAAAATATACCTGGTTATTTACTTAGAAAATAATAGAAAAGAATTCTGGTTTAAACACTGCGAATGATGTTACATCTTGACTTCAGACACAATTTTTGCCCTTCCAGAATACAAAAAAAACCCAGTAATACCAGACCAAGTGTTGAATTCTTTGTAGCTTAACAGACAATCTGATCTATTTAAATGAGTTTACACAAACAGAATGTAATTACTGTAGTTAAAGGAGTTGTTCACCTCAAAATATGCCCCCGTTGACTTTCCATAGTGGGAGTAAAATGGAAAGTCAATGGGGGCTTATTTTAAAGTGAACTACTCCTTTAAAACGATGAAGCACTTTTTATTTATTTTATTGCATATCGCTGCTGTCGTTCTAAAACCTCGTATCTCTATATTTCGTACGGATGTCTTCCATCATTATTATTAGTCAACCTTTAGAAAAGCCATTAGAAAGTATCAAAAAGTGCTTGTCAACTTTAAAAACACAGAATTTAAATGTATTGTTTTATTATCCATTTTCTGAAAAAGAGGGAATTTGGACATACAAGGTTTCAGAAGGACTGTAATAATAGATAGTGGGCATTCCATTTACAGAAGCTTTTATCCTTAAAATATTTTATTATGAGAGCACACAATGTCAAAACAACTCAAAATCATTTTTACGCTTGTTATCCTTGTGGGGTCGCCAAGCATGCTGGTTTCACATAACAGTGGAAACATCTTGAAATGTTTACTTATATTGTTTATTTATATATGTTGAATACGTATATTCTATATGTTCTATATAAAGGATACACATATATACCATGTATGTATTGTAATCTTTACAGTCTGTAATATTTTTTTTGAATTTTTTCTTTTCATTTAAAGCTGTTTTAAGACAATGCAACATTGTAAAAAGTGCTATATAAATACATTTTAAGTGAATTTTATCAAATAAAAATGAACAGTTGTCTCTACTCTACTCACTTCGTCTTCCATGTTTGTATCTTCTCAGGTTTGAGTTAATGCGCATGTGTTGGCAGTACAACCCCAAAATGCGCCCGTCCTTCCTGGAGATCATCAGCAGCATCATGGACGACCTGGATACGGCCTTCAAAGAGACCAGCTTCTTCCACAGCGAGGAGAACAAACCCCCCGACACCGAAGAGCTGGACCTGGAGAATGTGAAAGCCATGGAGAATGTTCCTCTGGAGCCGTCCTCCAGCCTCCAACCCCACACCTCCTCCCTGTCCTCTTCTCATCAGTGTACGCCCGGACCCCAGGGCTCGGCCGGCCCGTCATCTCCTCATTCCTCCCCCTGTTCCACGGACAAGTACCCGCCCGTGGCAAACGGACCCTCTATGGTTCTCCGGAGCCCGTTTGATGAGACTGAGCCTTACGCTCACATGAACGGATGCCGCAAGAACGAGCGTGCCTTGCCCCAGTCGTCGGCCTGCTGATCGGCGGCCCGTTTCCTTTAGGTCACGTTTTTTGACTGACCCATGGACATGTTTCTTTGACTGTCAAGCCACTGTGTGGTCTCGGGAGAAATATATTTAAAAATAATAAAGAGAGACAAAAAGAGAAAATGATAGAAGAGTCTGATCAATCGATTTTCAATCACCTTAACATACAATGTTTGGATTTCTTTGCTCTTTTGTGTATTTCTATTGAATTGATTGACATAAACTGCTTTGTTATTGCTGCAGATGGACTGAATCACTGACTGAGAAACCATAAACCTGATAGTCTGACTATGTTAGTAATGTTTTATTTTTCTTTACTTCTAAACTGGTTTGAAGGTCTGTCAATTCAGTAGTGGTACAGTGACATTATTTCAAACACACTCTGCATATCTTTATAGCAACAGAAAATCACTTGGTCTTGTCTTTGAGTTTCCAAAGACATGCGTAGAGATGATATAGTTTATAGCACAGATGAGAGAAACTTGTGCGAGTTCCTTTTCCTCCCATATTAAACACATTGGGATGCCCCCGAATCCCTACTGAATTTTAGGTACGTTTCCAAAATCACATCACACAAATTCTCAAACCTACCGAACGCATTTTCCTTTTTTATTTTGCTAAATGGTACACTGTTGTTTCCCATTTCTTCAGCACAATCTCACTCAGATTTTGAGATTTTATGGAGCATCAACTTCTAAAATGACTCTAACACTGCTGTATATCTTCAAACCTTCATCTTTTTTATCTTTCTCTTAGAAACGATTTGGGTTTTTGATTTCATTCTGACATCAAACAAAAGGTGTCGCGAAACAATGCAAATCAACATGGCACCCAAAATGTTGCAACATAAATTTTGAAGAAATGAGGCTAAAAACAAAGTATTTCTCGAGTTTTTCAGTGGTTAAATGTGGCACTGTGGAGGAGATGTGTGTTTGTGTATAATCTCTTATCTGATCTTTCAGCTGGATGTTGGACCTCAGAGCGTGTACAGTGACTGTCACTTTTGTAAATTTTTACACTTCAGAGGATCATCTGTATGTCTGTGCTGAAAAAATCTGCTAAGCTGCTATTTTACTCTTTATTTTTCTTTTGTGGTTTATAAATATTATATAAATATAAGAGGAGGTTCTTCAGGTGTAATCTTTTGCATCTTTCCACTACGGTCCATTTCATGATGCTTATAGTTCTGCTATAGAAGTAAAGAGATGTGAGGTACAGAAATTCAGTTCTGCCATGTAAAGTTGTTTATTGCCTTCTGTTTATAATAAGAGTTTCTAAAGTTCATACTTTTGTCAGAAAACCTGCGAGTCATCATGTTTGTGTTTTTATGTCATTAATGTTGGTATCTGTTGATGGAGATGCTTTTCTATGTCCAGCATCCAGAATGATGGCAAACGTGAGTCTCTGAACATCTCGACACAGAGTCTGTCATCACATTTATGAGTAACAGATATTCTCAGGTCAAACTCCTCAAAGCTCTGTGAGCGCCGCAGTGTTTTCCAGTCTCATCGTTCATTCCTTTGTTTTATTCACACAAGCCGAGGAGACTGAAAAAAACTGCTTTCATTTCAATTCTTAAATCGAAACTCATGTCATGCATTTCATTTGACTGATCCTGTCACTGTTTTCAGATGTTATAAACTCTGAGTCTATTTTCTTCCAAACAGAGTCTGAAACACAGATATGATTCAGTGTCTCAATGCAGAACTTGTGTTTGTATCATAGAACACTTATTTAATGCATTTAAAATACAGGTTTGAATACGAGCGCCAGTTTTGGGGATTTTTTGGGAAGAAATCATTTAGGGAAAACCTTTTTCTTACCTCCATTCTGACTTTATTTCCATTATTTATTTAATTGTGTGATATGTTTAGAATCACTGTTATCTCATCCAATTAAATGCAACATTTGACATATTTTATGTGCTTTTTTCACAACTTTGGGGACTTTTCATTTTCCTTCAAACATTTATCTACCTCACTCTTTTTTTATGTACATGTATATGAAGTACATCTTATCTTTTCATGAGAACGACAATATTCGCGGTCTCTGTATCTGAGGAAACCTCACAAACGCTACAAACCACAATCTTGGAGTGAACAAATTCTGGACAATTTTTACAAATAGCTGCTTTCTTTCCTATCAGATCTCGCTTAAATTTGTTTATTATTTATTTGTGAGATTAAACATAAAAGTACAGTTCTCCAAATGTGTTGGATTGTCGTTATTTTGTTCATCTTGTAAGTTGGTCAGCTGAAGGGAACGTCAATATTCTGACTATACAGCAGTGGAATGAAATTTGGATTTGTGTTGTTCTGTATGTTGTTCTCTCTCCATGTTTCCCGATTCCATCGATATCTTTATTTTTCAATATACATGATGAACAATTAGGACAATTATAAGAACTATTTGAATGGCATTGAAATAACATGAAGCAGTATAAAGATGGAAATGAGGAATGTTTGAATTGGTTAAGATCACCAGATTTTGTGTGAGATTTGACTTTATATAACACTGCCAACCGTTTTCTTCAGATATCAAAACAGAAATATCTATTGTAAAAAATGTTCCTTTTAAAAGTTCCTTTATTTTTCAAAGATTGTCCAACATCACACTAGACACCAACCTGATGCTCCTATGATCATTTCTGATCTCTAACATCATTCAAGTGATGGTTGATTTCTGGATGACAGATATATTGTCTATGAGCTGATATTGTCAGGACTGAATGTTCAAAGTGAACATCGAGGTGACAGAAGGTCATGTGTCCTCACAAGTCACTCTCATCCTGCTGCTGATGATTATACTGCTCCACATCATCTCATGACATTCATTTGTGAAATCAAGACATTACAGTTTACTCCACGAGTACAGAAGATCAGAGATCAGAGAGGGGAACAGAAGGTGTTCATGATCTCAATCTGGTTCCCATGAACATTTAATGATGGCTTTGTATTATTCCATGTTTTTACTTCACCTGTTTATGTCGATAGAAAACGTTGGGTTGTTCGGTTAAACAGTTGAGACGAGTTCAAGAGATTTTGAATTTTGATATAAAAATATTGCGTTTATTTTGACCCAAAAGTCGCGCGCAAGGAATCCGCGCGCGCACGTGCGATGCAAACGCGCATAATGATATACACGCGTGAAAAATCTGCACCGCGAGGGCATATTTATACGTCGCGAGCGCGCAGAAAAGTATCCGCGAGCGGAAAAGAATACTCGCGAGGGATCTTTTCTGTTCAGCGCGCATAAATTGAGCCACGCGAGTATGGGCTGAGATGAGTGCTCTCGCGATCTTTCTGCGCTCTCGCATCTGCTGCTCATCACTCGCTCAATCTTCAGGCAGACTTTTGAGACTTTGGGGGCTGGACAGCTGACTGATGATTGGTCACTTGCAAAATGCAACAGCCAGTCTGTTATCACCTGCCACCTTCTAGTGGTGTGCGATACTGTAAAAAGTACAAAATATATATATATACTTTTAGAAGCATTCACTTGAATTTACTTCCCTGTGTATGAAATGTCATGATTTATCAGATGAATGCATCATTAATTTGCTAAATCTTAATACATTTTCATGACCACTAAAATATTGTGTGATTTGTGCTCTTAATGTGCCTATAGGCTAATTATTCATGTAGATGTTAAAACACAGGGCATAATTTAAGCCAAATAAATATATTTATTTAGTTATTTATTCCTGTAATAGAATTTGCAAGCATGAACTTTACACCAAATTATTACTGTAAAATAGTAACAATAACGGAACAGAAAACCGATATAAAACAAAACAATTTCTCCGTATCCTAGAATTACTTGTCTAGCTTTAAAAAAACAAAGTGCACAAAATGATTACTGAAGAACAAAGCTTTTAAAACTGCTTTTCCGTTTTTGTTCAGTGTTGTGTTTAGACACAATAATATAACAAATTAACATGTTTCCCTTTCAATACACTTTTTTAAGTGAATTTATAAACAAGTCGCTCACAATTGTTTGAGAAACAAAATAAATAAAGTGTTTAAATAATAAAGTACTTTTAATCTTTGGCTTTTATCCCCAAAGGCCCAATGTCATACATCGCATTTCGCCGTGTTGTTATTCACAGAGGTGAAAAATCTTCACACGATGGCTGCAGCAGCGTCTGCGTGCTTACGCTTGGCGCTGTGAGTCACGTGATAGCGGATAGGTGTATGGGAAATAAATAGTTCTTCTTTATTATACAATTATTAGCTACATTAATAAATAAATAAAATCTGTAGTAAAAACACATTAGTATCGATGTTTTCACCGAGCGCAGAGAGACTGCAAGAGCGCAGAAAGATCGCGAGAGCACTCATCTCAGCCCATACTCGCGTGGCTCAATTTATGCGCGCTGAACAGAAAAGATCCCTCGCGAGTATTCTTTTCCGCTCGCGGATACTTTTCTGCGCGCTCGTGTATATCATTATGCGCGTTTGCATCGCACGTGCGCGCGCGGATTCCTTGCGCGCGACTTTTGGGTCAAAATAAACGCCATATAAAAAGAATTCAGAATAGTAGAGAGAATCATTATCATGTCTGCTTTTCTGATTAAAAAGACACTTATTGCTTATTTGTAATGTATTCTTTTGTACAAATCTGAAGATACAGTAACTAAAGCAAGAGCAGGGCTTATATATAAATATATACTTTTGAAACAGAGTTCACAAGCTGAAAGACGACTATAGAAATGGATGTTATATTCAGTTATTTATTTCGATGACCAAGTGTGAAAATATTAATTATACAGTATATCTGATTTGGATAAATAATACTTATTTTCCATGAATATTTATTATTCTAGTAAATTTATGTTGTGATGAACAGGTGAGATGATCAGTGGGGCTGAATTTTTACCTTCATCATTAAGACCTGGACTGAAGTATGGAAAGAGTTTCTCAGTGAAAGTTTGACCAATGAAGGAGTAGATATGAGATCTGTTCTCCACATCATAAAAACAGACCAGACCCTCCTCATAATCCACAAACACCCCCACCTTCTGTGGACTCACTCTCAGAGACAGAGGAACATCAGGATCAGCACGAGCTCTATAATCATTCTCATCCCTCAGAACTACAGTCCACTGTCCATCCTCAGGACTCGCTGTGATCTGTCCCTTCCTGTTAATAGATTCTCTGGCCACTCCTAAAGTCCAGAAGGTTTTTCCCTTCACCTGCACCTCAAAATAAAATCTCCCTGAAGAGAATCCCTCTTTTCCCAGAACATTGACACAATAATTAAATCTCTCTGGATTATCTGGGAGTTTAAGTTTTCTGTCTCCAATTTTCAATTGTTTTCCATCTTCAAACAGGATGAGTTTCGGATGAGCTGTAACAGGATCCAGAGTCACATCCACTGAGAGAGATCAGAGAATATGAATCAATCTAAAGATGTTGACGTGTTTATAATTGTAGAAGTGAGTATGTGTATGTAAAGTATTATTGTTAGTGAATGTGAGAGAACAGTGAAGATCACACATTGTACCTGCATACTGCTGCATCCTCCTCAACACTGTCAACACAAATCACAATAAAACATTGTAGTTATATTAACTAAGAAACCTATAACCAAAGACAGATGACAAGAAGTTATAACTATGTCTCTATAGCAGATGTTTTACCAGTTTGAGTGAGTTTGTCGTCTAGAGTCTCCTGCAGTTGAGTCAGAGCTCTCCTCAGAGTCTCCACACTCACATCAGTCTTCATACTGATCTCAGACCAGTTCTTGGTGTGTGGAGGACTGTATAGGGATAGATCAACCTACAGCAGGAGAGAGATTAAATCCCTCAGTATGAGAGAGAGAGAGAGAGAGAGAGAGAGAGAGGGAGGGAGAGAGAGAGAGAGAGAGAGAGAGAGAGGTACTGACCTGTATGAGGTGGAGATGATTTTCAGTGTGTGAGAGCTGCTCCAGCTCACTGTCTCTCCACTTCAGCTCAGTGATCTCCTGCTCCAGATCTTTCATGAGATCTTCATCCTGTTTCTCTGCTGCTTTCTGCTGCTCGTCCATCATCTCCAGCAGCTCAGTCTGGCATCTCTCAATGGATCTGATCAGAGCACTGAAGACCTCAACACTCGCTGCTTTCTCCTCATCTGTGTTCCTCTGAAACAATACGGTTTACATTCTCATTCATCATCTTTATGATCTATGAAATATTTAACATCTTCAACTCACTTTTCTGAGTTCTGCTGAGTGTTTGATGTCTTGAATCTTCTTGATTCTCTCCAGGATCATCTGCTGAACGTCTGTCTGTGTCTTCTTCAGTTGAGTCTATAGACAGACAGCAACACACAGACACATGTTATCACAGGTAAACAGGTTATTTAATCATGTTTTAATGTTGTTATTGACTCACACCTTCTTCTCTTTACTCATCTCCTCTAGAGGAACAGTGTTGTGAGTCTTGTGGTCTCCTTCAGTACAAAACACACACACACATGTCTGATCATCTCTACAGAAGAGCTCCAGAGGTCTCTCATGTTTCTGACATATATAGTCCTTTATATTCTCCACAGGATCCATCAGTTTGTGTTTCTTTAAACTCATTTTCTGATGAAGCTCCAGGTGAGTTTCACAGTAAGATGCCTGACACACCAGACAGGACTTCAGGGCTTTCAGCTTTCTTTCATCACAGATGTCACAGAGAACTTCAGATTTTCTCAGACTCATCTTTTCCTTAAAATGCAGTGCGACCTGTCTAAGTGTTGTGTTAATCTTGAGGTTTGGTCTTTTACTGAATGTTTCTTTACACATTGGACACGAGTAGATGTGACTGTTGTCCCAGTACGGTTTCAGACAGCTCTTGCAGAAGTTGTGTCCACATGGAGTGCTGACTGGATCAATGAACACATCCAGACACACAGAACACTGAAGCTCATCAGTCAGAAAAACACTGGACGATGACAGAGCTGAGAAATCATCAACATTCACAGATTATACATTTCTGATATTAAAATAATACAAGTTGACACATTAAATAATTTACATTTTCATTTATTTTGAATGCTTAACTTACACGAAGGTGCTTCCATACTCTCTCTCCTGATTCGTCGTGGTTTTGGTGATGTTGGTTCTGCCATCGCACGTCTTCTCTTTAAATCTTTTCAGATAATAGTAACAACACAAATCTCATGTGACAGTATCACATCTGTCCCCTCCAAAACAGCTTAATCTATGTCATATTTCAGAACATAAAACACGTTTTTAAAAAGTGTCTGTAGAAAATGTGTTGTCCTGTGCAATATGTTTAATTTATAAACACATTTATTGTTATTCTTGTTTCATGTGATCTTTAGCGGAGCTGTTTTTCACTCCGTCTGTAGTTAACACACATCCTGTTTCTTTAAGTCTTAAGTCATCATTACAAACTTGTCCAGAAGAATTTCTCAGATATTTTCATCATGTTACCTGTGAATGAGCTTCAGATGTGATCATGTACGCCTTTGGAAGTCTCAAATATCTTGTTTTTTGAAGAAATTAAGTTTTTAAAGGCTTGCAGATTGTTGTTTGTCATTTTAGTTTCATTTTCATTGGAAACTGAAACTCACCTCTGATGATGTCATAACTCCTCCCACATTTGTTCTTGCATTGAGCTGACGTTCATGTGGATCTGTTTAAAGTGTGTTTAGTTTGTGCAAAGTTTATATTCAAACGCTATGGGAGAACAGACTTTGTTCGACCGGTTGTGAAGCACGTGTGTCAAAAACGGCAAAAATGATTTGGGCTTTAAATAACTTCGGCAGGTGACGTGGCAATTTCACCCGCACCTGCCGGTTATAAACGTGCGTGAATGAGCACGCGTCATCAGGTTCTTTTGTCTTCAAGGACCGCTTTGTGTGTGCGTGTGTTGTGAGGGAGAAGTCTCCCTCTTTGTTGTTTTCAAAGTCTTTCAATAAAAATATATATATATTACCAAGATTCTTACACTAGTGACCAAGCACTTTCTGAGTTACTTAGCCTAGCCAACTACCATTGGGGAATGGATCTATGAATAGCCAATATGGGGTCGCAGACAGTTTGTCAGATGACTCCCAATCACTGAATTCAAGCCACAGTACACTGTGAAGATAGTGAACCATTGCGAAGAGGAAATGCCCTTGAAATGGGTGTTTCAACAAGACGACGACCCAAACACACCAGTTAGCGAGCAGCATCTTGGTTCCACACCAACAAGATTAACGTTATGAAGTGGCCAGCCCAATCTTCAGACGTTAATCCAATAGAAAACTTATGGGGTGACATCAAAAACACTGTTTATGAGGCAAAACTTGTAGCTAAGAGGTAAGAGCATGGTGCTAACAACTCAAGGTCGTGGGTTCGATCCCGGGGGATGCACATACTTAGAATACAAATGTGTTAGATAAAGAAATGTAGTCCTGTATGCACACTATACAGGACTTCAGGACTTTGAACTGAGATTAGCAAACTAGCAACTTCTTATTGTTTTGATTATTTGTAGATCAGTTAATGTCGTCATGGGTATAATATGGACTAATATAAAGATTAAAACATGAATTCCACAACTAGTGGTATGCATTGGTATGGTAAATTTGGTCTGTGTTGTAAATCATTGATTTATAAATATATTTTAATATAACTCCATAATCTGGATTATGTAAACTAAGTTTCACTTTCATTTGCAGATGTTGGGTTCTAAAACAAATGGAAGTATACATAGTATGTATTGTATTGCATACTGGTATAAAACTTAAAATTTACCAGAACCACTAAAATTTGTGTCAGTTGGTTTCATTCAAGTCATTCAATGGATTAAAGGGAAGCAACTGGGAAGCAAAATCGGCCCTGTTTTTTTTGGGCCACATCCAACATTTCCTGTCGACAAGGGGGGGGGTTGGCATGCATACATGTCATTGCGTTACATGCATATGTGTCCGACTTGCTACTGCTTTGGCGTTGCATCCATTCGCGTTTACAAAGTGTCCGTCTGTCTCTCCACCTTCTGATTCTTTTAATGGCATGTACACTTGTTCATATATGTAATGCAAATATGATTTTAATATTTTCTTGCTTACAGAACTGTGATTTTGACCAACCCAATCCCCTGTCGAAGAGAGACAGTCAAGATTCTCAACACGTACTGCATTTGGAGGCTTCTAAAAGAGATTTTAAAAGACACTAATGGATGACCATGAAAACCTTTCACATACAGTTTATGATATAGGCTCTGTTACATGTCAAAAATATATGCCTGTAACAGATATTTTGTACAGTTATTACACATGAACACAAATTAATGTTTTGACTCCCTTTGGTTATAATTTTTTGTTTTTATCATATAGGAAAGTTTTCTATTTCTTATGTTTATTGCATAATTTCCTGTTTATTCTTCAGTCACTTCTTATTACATTAATATAGTTATGAGATTAATATGTATTTGCAAAGCTGTGAAAGATTTAAATAGTACTATAGAAATACATTTGAATTGAAGAAAATTTAATTTACTTCTTTTAGTGGTTTAGCTTTCCTGTAGCTCAGTGGTAAGAGCATTGCGTTAACAACGCAAGGTAGTGGGTTTGATGCCAGGGGATTGCACATACATAAATGTATTGGATAAAGCAATGTAAGTCGCTTTGGATAAAAGCGTCTGCCAAATGAATATATGTAAATGTAGCTTACTTCAAAATCTGATACATATTTGTCTCTTAATGTTCTCCTAGTAAGGTGAACACTAATATGTTAATGTTATTAATGATTTTGACTCACCTGTACACGTACAGCAAGAGGTATATTACAAATTTTTCATGTTCAAAATGAGTCTCTAAATAAAAATACAACAAGTAAACAACTAGTAGTTTACTAAGAATACACCTTGAAGTGTATTTACAAATGTACTACAAGTATTGATATAGTTTACTATCAGTATATCTGCAAGTTCACCTAATGAAAGGTTTCAAACATACAGTAAATAATTTAGTACCAGAAGGTTTTCTGAGGCTTAGTGGCTAGAGCATGGCACTAGCAATGCCAAGGTCATGAATTTTTATACATTTGGCAGACGCATTTATCCAAAGCAACTTACATTGCATTATCCTATACATTTATATTTAAGTATGTGCTATCCCCTGGGATCGAACCCACAACCTTGCTCTTACCACTGAGCTAGAGAAGCTTGCAGTATAAAACTACTTATCTAATAGTTTACTGTGAGTAAACTTCGAATAAAGTCGAAATGTTACGAAAATAAAGTCGAAATGTTATGAGAATAAAGTCGAAATGTTATGAGAATAAAGTCGAAATGTTACGAGAATAAAGTCGAAATGTTACGAAAATAAAGTCGAAATGTTACGAGATTAAAGTCGAAATGTTACGAGAATAAAGTCGAAATGTTACGAGAATAAAGTCGAAATGTTACGAGAATAAAGTCGAAATGTTACAAGATTAAAGTCGAAATGTTACGAGAATAAATTCGAAATGTTACAAGATTAAAGTCGAAATGTTACGAGAATAAATTCGAAATGTTACGAAAATAAAGTCGAAATGTTACGAGAATAAAGTCGAAAATGTTACGAAAATAAAGTCGAAATGTTACGAGAATAAAGTCAAAATGTTACGAGAATAAAGTCAAAAATGTTACGAGATTAAAGTCGAAATGTTACGAGAATAAAGTCAAAATGTTACGAGAATAAAGTCGAAATGTTACGAGTATAAAGTCAAAATGTTACGAGAATAAAGTCGAAATGTTACGAAAATAAAGTCGAAATGTTACGAAAATAAAGTCGAAATGTTACGAGTATAAAGTCGAAATGTTACGAGAATAAAGTCGAAATGTTACAAGATTAAAGTCGAAATGTTACGAAAATAAAGTCGAAAATGTTACGAGAATAAAGTCGAAAATGTTACGAAAATAAAGTCGAAATGTTACGAAAATAAAGTCGAAATGTTACGAGAATAAAGTCGAAATGTTACGAGATTAAAGTCGAAATGTTACGAGAATAAATTCGAAATGTTACGAGATTAAAGTCGAAATGTTACGAAAATAAAGTCGAAATGTTACGAGTATAAAGTCGAAATGTTATGAGAATAAAGTCGAAATGTTACGAAAATAAAGTCGAAATGTTACAAGATTAAAGTCGAAATGTTAAGAGAATAAATTCGAAATGTTACGAGATTAAAGTCGAAATGTTACGAGAATAAACTCGTCGTAAAACGTATTTTGTTTACGTTAATGTTGTATTTTAAGAGTTTAAATTATGTTTAAGCACGTTGTAACAAAGTTCAATGTTCAAGGGAAGAAAGGAGGCAAGGGTCGGCGTGGCTGAGAAACGTAAGAATCTTTATTATTACTTCCGGGTTTCACTTCCGGCATCAAATATTTACACAGTCTATTTATAGCTCTTCGTTGAGTGAGATTCTTTCCTTGGAATCCTCTTCCTCGAGTAAGATTCTTTCCTTTTAGTCCTGGACACAACGTCACGAGGCTTCTCCTGGAACACGTTTCTCAGCCGTCTCTCTCTCTCCGTTTGCTTCCTCCGTTGAGCCTTAAAAGCGTCTCCTCGCCAATTACTAGAACAAGAAGCAGGTGTTTTCACTATAGCGTTGATCTGCTTACTTACCGTCGTTCTCCCGACACGCCTCTCTGCCGCAGACCGTGTCAGACCACGCCCCCCTTGCCACATACCCCCACCGCCCGACTCAGGCCGAGGCTCCATCCGGCCTGTAGCCTCGTCCCCCCCCCTTCGGGAGAGAAAGTCGGCCACCGCCATCTGAGTCCCCGGCCTGTGGATCACCTGGAATTTAAATGGTTGCAAAGCAAGGTACCAACGAGTGATCCGCGCGTTGGTGTCCTTCATGCGGTGGAACCATTGGAGGGGCGCGTGGTCCGAACAGAGCGTGAATTCCCGCCCCAGGAGGTAATAACGGAGGGTGAGGACCGCCCATCGAATCGCCAAACACTCCTTCTCGATGGTGCTGTACTTCATCTCAGTCCGAGACAGCTTGCGGCTGATGTACAGCACCGGACGATCCACCCCCTCTATCTCCTGGGACAGGACCGCGCCCACGCCCCTATCAGAGGCATCAGTCTGCAACAGAAAAGGGAGTGAAAAATCGGGAGAGTGCAATAACGGCCCGCCACATAGAGCAGCCTTCACCTGGGTAAACCCCTGCTGGCACTGCTCCGACCATTGGACGGTATCTGGTGCCCCCTTTTTAGTGAGGTCAGTCAGCGGGCTGGTGAGGTCCGACTAATTGGGTACAAACCGTCTATAATATCCCGCCAGCCCCAGGAACTGCCGCACCTCCTTTTTGGTCTTGGGTCTCGGGGCGGTTGCAATTGCTGCCGTCTTATCAATTTGGGGACGCACTTCCCCGTGACCCAAGTGGAAACCCAGATACCTTACCTCTACTCACCCAATCGCACACTTCTTCGGGTTAGCCGTCAGCCCCGCCCTCCTCAGCGAACTCAGAACCGCTCTCAAGTGCTGCATATGCCGCTGCCAGTCGTTACTATATATGATGATGTCATCGAGGTACGCGGCGGCATATGTTGCATGGGGTCTGAGTATACGGTCCATGAGACGCTGAAAAGTAGCAGGGGCCCCGAATAACCCGAACGGAAGTGTGACGAATTGGTGTAACCCGAACGGCGTCGTAAAGGCTGTTTTCTCCCTGGATAAGGGAGATAGAGGGATCTGCCAATACCCTTTCGTCAAATCCAATGTCGAATAAAAACGAGCCGTCCCTAGCCGGTCAAGTAATTCGTCAATTCGTGGCATTGGATAGGCGTCGAATTTCGACACAGCATTCACCTTGCGATAGTCCACACAGAACCGGACCGAGCCGTCGGTCTTGGGTACTAAGACTATCGGGCTCGCCCAGTCACTATTGGACTCTTCTATTACTCCCATGTCCAGCATAGCTTCTAATTCCTTCTGAACCACAATTTTTTTGTGTTCAGGTAACCTATATGGGCGACTGCGTACTACCGCACCCGGTTTTGTCTCAATGTGGTGCTCTATGACACATCTGCAAATTCTGCCTGTAACATCCGTAAGCTGGGAGGACGAGAGATGATCTCCCCCTGGAGTCAGAGCGAAAGATTGCAATTTTGTGTTCGCTTCTGGCCCGAGATCATCTACTCTACTCACTGTCGTCGCCAGCATTACGGAGTTCAACTCAGTCCATTTTTTGAGGAGGTTGATATGATAAATCTGATGTGCCCCACTCCTATCCGATCGTACTACCTCATAATTGAGATCTCCTATTCGTCGTGTGACCTCAAAGGGTCCTTGCCACTTGGCGAGTAGTTTAGAGGTGGACGTTGGGAGTAATACAAGAACTTTCTCTCCCGGTGAAAATTTTCGTAGTCTGGCACCTCTGTTATAATGTCGGCTCTGTCTGTCTTGTGCCTGTAACAAATTCTGCCCCAGTGTATGGAGTTTTGTTCGCAGGTCCATGACATACTGAATTTCATTTTTACTCGCGGAAGGTCCGTCCTCCCAAGCTTCTCTTAGGACGTCTAAAACCCCGCGAGGTTGACGGCCGTAGAGAAGCTCGAAGGGGGAAAACCCCGTAGAGGCTTGGGGGATCTCGCGGACCGCAAATAACAGAGGTTCCAACCACTTATCCCAATTTTTGGCGTCTTCGTGTACGAATTTCCGGATCATGGTTTTTAACGTACGATTAAAACGTTCGACCAATCCGTCTGTTTGTGGGTGATAGACGCTGGTGCGAATCGTCTTAACCCCCAATAATCCATACAGTTCGCGAAGGGTTCGTGACATAAACGCCGTGCCTTGATCTGTGAGAATCTCTTTAGGGATTCCCACACGGGAGATTAATCGAAACAGTGCGTCCGCAACACTCGTTGCCGAGATATTGCGAAGCGCCACTGCCTCAGGATATCGGGTTGCATAGTCCACAATGACTAATGCAAATCGATGTCCTCGTGCAGATCGCTCTAACGGCCCGATCAGGTCCATACCAATTCGCTCGAAGGGGACCTGAATAAGTGGAAGCGGGCATAAAGGTGCCCGTGGGGTGGCCGGTGGGTTTACCAACTGGCATTCAGGACAAGACGCGCACCACCTGCGCACGTTCTCATGAATGCCCGGCCAAAAAAAACGGGCCGTTAGGCGATTTAAAGTTGAGGAATGTCCCAGGTGTCCCGCCATTGGATTACAATGAGCCGCCTGGAAAAGCATTCCCCGACGGCTCTTCGGTATGACCAACTGGGTTGTATCCTGCTTTGACTGAATGTTCTGGGTCACTCTATACAACCGGTCTTTTAAAATAGCAAAATATGGATAGGTCAACGGTTGCGCAGGATGGAGGAGTTGTCCGTCGATCTTACGGACCTGATCAAACGCATGTTTGAGCGTCTCGTCCTGAGACTGCTCCAGAGGAAAATCATCGCTCTGGGAGAGATTTCTTCTCTCCACAGTGCTCCGTTCCTCTGGGGCCGTCGTCAGAGGTCCCGGCTCGACCTCTCCCATCTGCGCGACCGCCCCCCCCATCGCTCTTGGTTTCGCCCAGAAACATCCGCACATAAGTGTCCCAACAATGTCGAAAATGAAGGCCAATTTGTTCCCAAAATTAGCGGATGTCGGAGGTGCTTGTTAACAGCCACCTCTACACTATGTTTTTGTCCCCTGAATTGTATGGTCAGAGGCACCACAGGGTAGTTCACCACATCCCCGTGCACACACCTTACTTTAACCGCGCGGCTCGTATCCATTGCCTCGAATTGAATCAGGTTTTGATGAATTGAGGTTTGGTTACACCCTGAATCCACCAACGCCTGATATATACCCCCCCTAATACTCACAGGTATTTGGTACAGTCCGTCCTGACCGGGGGCAGCCTGAGGATTGTCGGGAACCCGGATCATCATGCCGACCTCCATCATAGGACATCGGTCGACAAAATGTCCGGGGTCCCCACAACGCCAACAGGCCGGCCCAGGAGTCCCCGCCGCCCCAGTGGCAGGAAGCAGACCCCCGAATTGGCGAGGAGAGGCTGATGAAGGGTAAGAATTTTGTGGACCGCTGGCGGTCCGGTGGGGGTGTCCCTCCTGGGACCTTGGAGCTCCATATGGGCCCACCTCTGGTGGGAACCGGGTTCGCGGCGCCGGACGCGGATAGAAGCCCCCCCTGGACCTAGGTAGTGGCACCGGTCTCGTCGGTATCATAGACCTAGAGGGAGAGAGAGAAAGAGAAAGAGATGTTGGGGTCGCGCCGACCCCTGGGCACGCCACCAATTGGTCCTCCGCCAGCTGGATGGCCTGGGCCAGCGTCGTCGGGCGGTGACACTGGACCCATTGAGCGGTTTTCTTGGGCAACCGCCCCACGAACTGCTCCAGTGTCACCTGGTCGACGATGGTGTCGACGGTAGTGGCCCCGGCCATCAGCCATCTGCGGCAGGCATCCCGGAGCTGGTGAGCGAAGGCAAAAGGTTGGGAATGTTCCCCGAACTCCAGGGATCGGAACCGCTGCCGATGCTGCTCAGGACTCCGGCCAACCCGTTGGAGGATGGCCTTCTTGAGGTCCGCATAGACCATGAGATTCGCCACCGGGAGTTGTTGGGCAGCCATCTGGGCTTCTCCAGACAGGAGTGGGATAAGGCGGGAAGCCCAAGCGTCCGGCTGCCATCCGGATAGTTCCGCGGACCTCTCAAATAAGTCCAAGAAGGCTTCCGGCTCGTCCTGGGTTCCCATCTTATGCAGCGGTACCGTCCCAAAAAGCGTGGATGGTGATGAGCCTCTCTCCTGGCTCAACCAGCTCCGGAATGACTCGCGGTCCTCCTGCTGAGTCTGGACGAGAGCCTGGAATCGTGCCTCTTGGTCCTCTCGAAGACGCAGCAGGGCCTGGTGGTGTTCCTGATGGAGACCAGCGAGTGAAGTTATAACTTCCGCAAATGGTGATCCCGGCGGAGACTGCATGGCGGCGGCTCCTTCCTTTCTTCCCGGGTTTCGGCACCAGTGTAACAAAGTTCAATGTTCAAGGGAAGAAAGGAGGCAAGGGTCGGCGTGGCTGAGAAACGTAAGAATCTTTATTATTACTTCCGGGTTTCACTTCCGGCATCAAATATTTACACAGTCTATTTATAGCTCTTCGTTGAGTGAGATTCTTTCCTTGGAATCCTCTTCCTCGAGTAAGATTCTTTCCTTTTAGTCCTGGACACAACGTCACGAGGCTTCTCCTGGAACACGTTTCTCAGCCGTCTCTCTCTCTCCGTTTGCTTCCTCCGTTGAGCCTTAAAAGCGTCTCCTCGCCAATTACTAGAACAAGAAGCAGGTGTTTTCACTATAGCGTTGATCTGCTTACTTACCGTCGTTCTCCCGACACGCCTCTCTGCCGCAGACCGTGTCAGACCACGCCCCCCTTGCCACACATGTCTTCTGAACCAGTGAGTTAGTTCGGAAGGCCTTGCAAACACCAGCAGTCATTTTTAAAACCTCTTTAGTTCACATTTGTTAATTTTTTATAAATCCTTAAGGATTGTGGCTTTTATAAGCTTGATGCAACCAGATGCTCGTAACATTTCGACTTTAATCTCGTAACATTTTTCGACTTTAATCTCGTAACATTTCGACTTTATTATCGAAATCTTTTTTTTTTTACGTGGTACTAAAACGCCGTCGTATAGATGTGCTGCTCTTTGCTGCCTCCCTGAATTTATTCCCTCTGCTGAATCCGCCTCTTTTCAGTGGGCATCTTGGCTTCAAACAATACCCAGAATAGTGATAGCATTTAGGCATTTAACCTTTTTGGATAAAATAATTAATGTGGTGCATTACTTCATCATTCATTCTTCTTGCTAAAACGAAATGTGAGAAACTAACTATCAGCAAAAAATAGTAGCCTATATCTGTCTTATTATTTAGGCTAAACGTGGCAAACACAGCGTGGATTTATGAAGATTTTATTTCATTTCATAAAACTTGATGATGATGATCGTTCGTTTGTTATACATCACAAACTCACCTTTTCTGACATCGTTGAGTCGTCTCACCCGACAATCTCCTTCTAGGACCGCTCGTGCAGGCTCAGCTCACGTGCCGGTCGCGTGCAGGGCTGCAGCCATGTAAACAGAGTTTGCCCTTCCGCTACTGACTTTCAGTTTCGGTGACCGAATATGGAAGTGAATGAGGCTTTGCGTTGTTTTTTTTATCTAGGCCTACGTGAAATTCTGCATCCATTGTACGATTTATTTTTTTATTTTTTTCCATCTCGGAAGGGCAACGTGAGTCGAGAAGGGCCTATGGGCAGTTGCCCGGGCAACCTGAGCAACCCCCCTGAGCATAGTAAATACATTGCAACACTCTAACAACAACTTTAAAAAAAGCTCAGCAACAACTAAGGACACCCAGCAACATAACTCTATTCGACATAAAGTGCTTTTATTTTGAAAATCCCAAATTACGCTTTTTCTTATGCGCATTACCATATATCAGCTAAGGTCATGTACGTCTTTACTAGTACGGCTTTCCTTGTCAGCTCCGCCTGTTTTGAAAAACTACATTTCCCATTACGCTCTTTACCTGCGTCGCGTCCCTGTGACGCATTTGTCGTGAGACGGAATCCGATAGAATACACAAACAACTGCAGAATTTTCGCTAAAGGAGATTTATCCTTTATTTTAAAACAAGGATGTGAGGTAGAAAACCTTATTTATTAAAAAATAAATAATTATTATTATTATTATCTGATAACTTATTTCGCGTGTTGAATTGCATGCGTTAGTTTTGATATTCACACAACCTGAAAGCAACATCTGTCCATTATTTACAGGACGATTCAAGATAAAGTTGAACTTATCATGACTCTAAATGCATATTTACATTGATTTGCGGATGCAGACTGACTGGAAAGTATCGCATTCTGGCATCTAAACTTGGGATCGATCCAGTTCTCTGTTTTACAACATTTTATAAGATTAGTAAACGCTATAATCTTAGGACAACACATATTTGTCATAAATCAAACCAAAAGACTGAAATTACACAGGAATACAGAATAATGATTTGCAATTATTCTTGCTTTTCACTCAGATTCTTATACTGATGCATATGTAACATGTTTTGTACAAATACATTTTGTGTTAAATTGAAACAAATGCTTGCAAAGATTTGCAGGAGACTTTTAGCCCACTATATATTGAAACGCCTTCTTTCAGTGTTTGACAGAGAGAACAGATATGGCCTCCGACCTCCATGAAACCATCTTCATGGCCAAACAGGAGCGACACAAGAATCTCTTCCTGAACTACAGGAATCTCAACAACTTCCCCGTCGAGCTTCTCAAAGATGAAGGTCTTCAGTTCCTGGAGAGACTTTACATGAAGAGAAACTCTCTAACCATGCTGGTGAGATTTCTGTCTCAAATGTTTGATTATTAATTACGTCATGTTTTTTAAAACCTTTTATTTTGCATTCCTCTTGTCAGCCTGAGAATCTAGCGCAGAAACTCCCCAACCTGATAGAATTGTGAGTATACGGTATTCTTGGCAGAACTTGTGGTGAAATGTTAACTCAGTATTTTAAAATGCAATACATCTGTTGTCCAGTAGAGGTCCCTCAATGATTTTAAAGCATGGAAGTTTCCTCACAATCTTGACCAAGTTAAAATATACCATAGTATAGCTCGCCTGAGTCTTAGTTTGCTGAAATGATATGATTTTAAACACATATGATGATGAAACTTTAGTTTGTCAATTGTTTTATTTAGATACCTCCACTCAAACAACATTGCCATGATTCCTCAAGGTAATTTTCTCACTTAAACAGTTTTTATATAATTTTATATATAATATTGGCCTACAGGTTACTTTGCAAATAATGCATTTCTTTATTACTTACAGCAATTGGCAGCCTAGTAAAGCTGCAGTCACTGGACATGAGTGACAACGCCCTGCAAATCATCTGCCCAGAGATTGGTCGGCTCCGTTCTTTACGACACCTGCGATTGGCCAATAATCAACTGAAATTTCTCCCACGAGGTGTGTTGGACACGTCCCGACTTCCCATCTGACATTATTCATCTGAGCATTTAATAGTCTGTCTTGTAATCATTAATTCTTCTTAAAAAAGCAATACTTTCCTAAATATAAAAAGGTCAAAAGATTTGCGTTTATTTCAACTTAAATTCAATTAAAAGGACGATTTCAGCCCCAAATCAATCTATCATAACTTATATGCCGTCAAAAACTTTTATGACTATCTTTCATATGTCAAAATACCCTTCCATGTTTACTTGCAGAAATACATGAGGACATCATTTACATGTCATTTTAGATTTCTTTTCATGTCGAAAGAAAGCTTTTCTGTGTAGTTGGGTTTGATCGCATCTCATTAGTTCTCTGTGCACCCGCTGTGTATAAAAACATCACAAGACACTTTTAAACGTCAGTAGACATTGCCGCGTCATAGGCTTTTGGTTTATTGGCTTTTGAAAAAGTACACAAGACTTGTTCTCACTTTCTTGCTATTTCTTTTCCTGTTACAGCTTAATGTGGGACTTTTTCACCAATCAAAAAAGAGTCAAACATTTTGACGAAACAGATAGAAGATAATCAGATCTGTCCTTTTTCAAAACTTTGACCCCTTCAATACATGATGAATATTATAGCTGTGGGAAAATTAAGAGACAAACACATTTTTATTTCAAATCAGCATTTCTAGATGTTTTGTGGTCATTCCAGTCCAGTGTGTGTTGAACTTCAACTAAATCAAACTTCAGGAGTGACAGAAGTCATTCAACAGCAATCTGACAGACTGACAGTATGACAAGACCCATAAAGAAATAGTTCATAACTACTTGTACAAATATTATTGTTGTATTGCTTAAAAGTGAACATGAACTAGTTTTCTTTGCAATATTTGAGGTCTGAAAAAATACAGAGCATCTTTTCTGTAATTACTCAAATTTTCTGCAAATGGATAAAAGATTTTTTTGGATAAAAAGATTGTTAGCAGTTCACAGAATGAAACTAATACGTTGATTTTACCTAAACGCATACCTATAAATACTACATTTTAAAATCAGGATAACAGTCTTTGAAATGGTCTCTTCAGCTGTATATATATATTCATATAATGTCTACACAATATAAATATGAACATATATCAGAAACAGGAGAGAGTAAAACAAGAGATGTACTCCTGGAATATTGAACAATAGGGTGAGACTAGAGCACTAAATGATAATAAAGTGCTCTCTTCTGTTTTGTCATAAAGAGTTTGTGGGAAACCGACTAATCGTTTTTGACACGCTGTGCTCCAAAACACTTAAATGTATTTTTCTGTTTATTGTTAAGTTCCAAGAGTCATGTTTCATCTTAAACTGACAGTTTTCATGGCTTAAATCTTTCCGTCATAAATTTCAGACCATGTTGCGAAAGTGTTTTACAACGCATTGTTCAAACGCTTTGTAATATGATTTAACCAACATAAATGTCATGTAGGAAAGAGAGTGTTTTTGTGCTTATGCATAAGTAATTGATTCTTTTTCAGAATCCCACAATGCATCAGGCCTTGTGTTGGCACCGAGGGAGCAATCTTGTTGTATATAACAGATTTGTGTTTGCAGAACTGGGAGATCTCCGAGAGCTGGAGACTCTCGATGTGTCAATGAATCTCCTGAGGACTCTTCCGGAAGATCTGCATCAGTGTGTGTCTCTGCAGTGTCTGACGGCGGACCGTAACCTCTTGTACTGCCTCCCCCGTCAGCTCTGCTTACTACCCGACCTCAATGAGCTCTCAATGGCTGCCAACTGCCTGACCTCTCTCCCCCTAGGTGAGCTGAAACACAAAATCACAAAAACTAAGAGTGTTCATTTATTATTATGTTTATTTAAAGTGTAGTACTTTTTTGAACTTTTAAGGAAGTGTTAATGTGATACATACTTACAAATCTGGAAGCAGCAGATAAGTTCGGTATTTCTTGCGTACTGTTTTTATGTTGCTACATGCAACATAATAGTAATTGGCAATTTTGGAGACAGGGACCAAAACTCGGTAACACTTTCCTTGAAGTATGTATGTATATTTATAACCATTACAATGCATTAAAAGGTGCATAACAATGCTTTAAAACTACTTTTATAATGCTTTATACATACATGCCCCAAACTCTTCAATTATTAATAATAATATACAGTGAGAAAAATAAGTATTTGATCCCCTGCTGATTTTGTAAGTTTGGCTGCTTTTAAAGAAATGCTGGTTCTATAATTTTTATGGTAGGTTTATTTTAACTGATAGAGAGAGAACATGAAAAAATCAGGGGGAAAATATCTTATGTATCTTATATAAAGGTTAAAATTGATTTGCTTTTCAGTCAGTGAAATAAGTATTTGATCCCCGAGCAAAACATAACTTTGTACTTGCTGGAGAAACCCTTGTTAGCAAGCACAGAGGTGAAACATCTCTGATAGTTGGTCACCAGGTTTGCACATGTTTCAGGATACATGTAGTCCACCCTTCTGTCAAGTTTTAAGGTTTCTTGGCTGTCGCTCAGCAACTTGGAGTGAAATTTAGCCTCCTTCACAGATTTTCTATAGGATTAGGGTCTAGGGACGGGCTTATACATTTGATGTGCTTCTCCTTAAGCCAGTCTTTGGTTATCTTTGTTATGTTAAAGACACATCTATGACCAATCTTCAATGATCTAGTTAAGAGGAGTAAGTTCTTGTCCATGAATTTACTGTACACTGGCCCGTCCCTCAGCCCCTCAATGCGGTGAAGTCATCGTGTTCCCAAAGCAGAGAAAATGCCCTAAACCATAATGTTTCCAACATTGTCCTTCTCTGTAGGGATGTTTTTTCGTGTGGTCATAGTCAACATTTCTCTTCGGGTCAATTTTGGTCTCAAATCACTTACTCCAAACCTTTTCTGAATCATCTTGATGTTCATTGTTAAACTTCAGATGAGCCAGGCAGGCCTTCTTGGGCAGGAGGACCTTAGAGGCGCTTCAGGATTTCAATCTATTGTGGCATAACATGTTACCAATGGTTTGCTTGCTAACTGTGGTCCCAACTGTCTTAAAATCATTAACAAGCTTAACCTTTCTCATGATCATCTTTACTCCATTGGGGAAATCTTGCAGGAGCTCTAGACCAACGGCATTTGATATTTATTTTGGGTTTCTTCTATTTCCAAATAATCACACCAACAGTTGTCTCCTTCTAACCAAGCTTCTGTCTGTAGCCTATTCCAGGTTTGTGCAGGTCTGCAGTCTTGTGCCTGACATCCTTTAAAACCTATTTGGTCTTGACCATGGTGGTGGAGAGGTTGAATGGAATATACAGATTCTGTTTTCAGGCATCTTTTATATACATAACAAGCTGATTTAGGGGGAAACTTCCTTAAAGTGACAGGACTAATCTGTGGTCCATATAGGCACATAACCAATCTTTAGAGCCAGAATTCTTGCTGGTTGGTAGGGGATCAAATACTTATTTCAACGACTGAAATGCAAATAAATTTATAACCTTCACATACTTTTCCAGATTTCTTTTGTTGATATTCGGTTTCTATGAGATAAAATAAACCTACCATAAAATTGATAGACCCTTCATTTCTTTGTAATGCAGGCAAACTTACAAAATTAGCTGGGGATAAAATAATGATTTGTCTCAATGTATACTTCAACATACTACTGTAACATCCAGTAGCTCACATTTACGAACACCAGTCAATTTCAAACAATAGAACAACAAACTAATAAACCCAACTAATAAAACGAATAGTCACCACAACAACTACGATTAAATAGTACCTATAATAATAAAGAACATAAATATTTAAAAGGGCGTAGTCCTAAACATAAATTAACTCTTATAAATTAATAATAAATTATATTGGATTTTATACAGAGATAATGCTTTTACTAATATGTACTATACTATGTATAGACTATAGATATAAACCTAACATCATATTTCTCAGTCCACCCAATTATTGCCGTATTCAGCTCAACTCACAGTAGGATTTCACAGTAGTTTACATAAATAAAGTGCAGACTCAAGTCTTTGGTTGAGTGTTGTTGTCCAGGAGGATTATGGGAATCGTCTTGTATTCCAGGGAAAAGTGTCATGGGTAATGATGTCAGTGTTGTTGTTCTTCTGGTTGATGACATCTGTTGACCATCATTTGAGTCTGAGTACTCTGCCATCCTTACCAACCGTCTGTTTGTTTGGTTGCTGTGTGCGACAGCTCAAAGCTCTCATCCTCAAACTATCTGTCCATCCATCTATCTGTCCAAAACTAGTATTTTATAAAAAAAAATTTAGAGGGATAGTATTATAAATTCCGTCATTATTTATGCCCCTCTTGTAGTTCAAAACCAGAAAATGACTCTTTGTTCTGTGGAACACACAAGAAAATATTTTGAAAAATGTCTTTTGAGTTTGTGTCCACACAGTGGACATCAATCGGGCCAATGTTACTAACATTCTTCAAAATATCATCTTTTGTGTTCTGCAGAAGAAAGAAAGTCATACATGTTCTAAATGACACCAAAATGAAACAGATTTTGCTTCTATACCTTTTAAAGTAATAACTGACCTAAACATGAAACATAACTTAACCTCATTTCAACAGGTCTTAGTTTTTTTTTCTGTTCAAAACACACAAAAAAGATATTTTGAAAAATGTGTTATATTCTATGGTCAGATCTTGGACGTTCCGTGGAGCTGCAGTTTGTCTTTGTGGACAACAACGCTCTTCTGAAGGGCCTGCCATCATACCTCTATAATAAAGTGATTGGCTGCAGTGGGTAAGTTTTGTTCTTCATACTTCATCCCATGAAAACAGAGTATCATTCAACATAGCTGTATCTCATTCAAAACTATTGTGTCTCTGTGAGAGACGGCACAGACACTTGTGTGTTTAAATATTTTGGTTAGATTTTTTTATCCATCCCAAGAGAAAATCACAGTGCATTACATTAGATGGTACGTAAATTTTTGTGTGTGTGTGTGTGTTTGTGTGCGTGCGTGTGTAACGTGCAAACATGTGTCTTTGCTTGCTTGTCGACAGATGCGGTCTGGCTGCTCAGGTATCTGATGTGAAGCATCTCTCTCTGGGCCTTGGAGCTATGACCATCCCTCTCCCTTCTGAAGTGAAGGCCATCGGATTGGAGACGGACCGCGTGTTGCCGCTGGAAGAGCTGGCATGTAGAGTCCTGCAAGCGGATGGTGACCAGTCGGGCAAAGGTAAGAGTTTCACCAATGTGTCGAAATGCTGGTGATAAACATTAAGGCTTGGTTCCGCAATCTAGTGAGCTGCCTTTTTAGTCTGCATTTTAAGGGGACCATCACATATAGGACAATCCCAGAATGCATTGTGGCAAGCTGACAGAAAAAAAAGAAAAGTTGTAGGTCATAGCTGATCAATGTTTGACATCATGAAGCTCCAGACATTCTTAATCCACTAGTCTGTCGTCCTTTAAGGAGATGTCAACTTCCTGTTGCCAAAGAGTCTTCTAGACGTTGTACGATGGCCTCTGGGTCACTGTCACCGTTGCAGTCAGCCCATGTTCACCATCGTCTACCCCAAACTCTTCCCTCTCAGAGAGACGCCACTCGCTGGAGTGCACAAGAGGTGAGAACATATCTTACTCTTGCTGCAGTTGAATACTAGGATTGACTTCATCTTTCTCCTCATTTTCTTGCCCGTGCGATTGGCTGAAATATCAAGCGGGTGGTTTAGAGCTCTGCATGTCATATTCAATCTGTAAAGCAACACTGTGGTTTTGGTATCAACATCCAGCAGCATAACTCGATAAACCTGCCACACTGCCACTTAACATGCATTAAGAGATCGAATCCACCCACCTATTCCCTCTGACCCAGAATGTTCGTCCGCTGTGTGGAGATTTGTGTTTTTGCATCAGATGTAAATACAAATACAAGAAGTGTTTTATTCTGACCCCAAAACTATCACAAGAAGAGTATTTTAAGTATTTTTTGAAAAAAGGAAAATTCTGTCATTATTTACTCACTCACATGCCATCTTTGAAGGATCTAATCATATACTGTACATCGCATTCTCTGATTTGCTTTACCAGAACCACTGTGAGTTTTGTAGCATACTGCTGCTCCAGCCAGTGTCTGATGACCTTTGACCTCCAGGGCTGATGTTTCATGCAATAACTTCACATCACTGCTCGTCGAGTGCCGAGGAACATCATGAGCTGACGTCTGACGATGTTCTAGACGTCAAATTCACGTCACACACAAAGCCAGCACTTGCTTTAAACCTGATGACATTTCTGAATTGAATTCAGAAATATGAAGGGCGTGTTCAAACAGATAAAGTAATTTGTTATTTCAGTTTATTGTTAGCAGAACGGTCACAGGCGTCTAAAGTGAGAAATGTTGAAATGGAGAGCAGACTTTTTAAAGAAAGCACTTTATATATTTATAAGATCCTAAGACGGATGATAAACATACTTAAGACTGATTGGATCTAACAGGAATATGGGGTGAGATATTTTATATTATATTAAATAATCGTTTATTTAAATGAACTACATTTTTATTTATCTGTAATACAGAGTTACATAAGCCTAAATTGTGTTGAAAAGTACAAAAATTACTTTTAGACATTACAAAATGCCACCAAGTTGCAAAATGATCACATTGAGTTTCATAAACATATTTGTGTGTTGTTGAAAGTGATGAGGAATTACTTAGCAATGACGAAATCTTAATGTGTATTGTTTTATCGAAAGATGCTGTTTATGAAAGTGCCAACTGACCTTGTGTGAATCTTGCAATTGATTGTTCTCAGTGAGAGTAACTATTTTTGTCTAAAATAATATTTTGAGACAATTACATTTAAGACTATAACATTTGAATTGTTAAATTGAGATATGCAGATATTACACTAAGATCTTGACTGTAGTTCCTGAAGAAGAACTTCTAACAATTGTTCATCTTTCATATGTATAGGTGCTCATCTACAGAAATACAGATTATAAAAATAAGACTTATTTGCACTGTCAAGGTGTCATAACTAAATTTGAAGGCCGGTATTGTCTGAACCCAAGGATTGGATGAATGTTCTTGTTTTCTACTCTTAACAATTTTAACTAAATAACTGCGCTTATGTGACTCTGACTTTGACAATATGTATTAATTGGTAAATATTAATTAGTACCATATAATTCTCTCAAAATGCAAAGTCAGAAATATTTTGAACAAAAATGTATTTCATAGATTTTCCTGAAGAAAAGTTACAGGAGCCAAGTTTGACCCCTAAATGAAGAGGCAAAGTTAACTAAATGAAAATAAGGAATTGAAAAAGTTTGTATAAAGTGTTTGATTCACTATCCATTCCTTATTTTGTTAGATATCATAATTATCCAATACAAAAGCTATCCATTTGTTCCCTTTGTAACAAAATATTATTGTTTGACCGAATTCATGATGCAAAACTTAGTACTATCTAACCAAAAATATCTAAAAGTTGTAAAAAAATCTTTTAGATTGTGTAAATATACTATCAAATCCTAAATCATATCTGAACAACTAGGAATTCACAAACTACTCTCTGGGCTGTACTGGAACCATATGGTTACGCATTACACATGCCACTACACATTTTTGCTGTTTTCACAACTTGAGGCTATAATTTAAAATAAAAAAAATTATTTTAATAGCGTAGTCTACGTTTTTGCCTAAAATAATGCATTAATTTTTGAAATTCTTAAAAAAAAATATTGATGTTTTTCAGCGGATAAAAATGGGTAATAATTATTACATAAATATTAATTAGTATACCATGAAATTCTCTAAAAATACTAAAGAAAATACAATATTGAAGAAAAATGCATTACATTAATTTTCCTGAATTAAAGAAGTTACATTTTTAAGGCTTAGATCACTTTTGACTGCGAAAGAGCTAAGTGTGACCCCTGTACAAATTAGTCCCAGAGGGTTAAAAAGTATCTTTTTGTGCTGTGTCTTATTTCAAATTCATCTAGTTGCATTGCATTTTATTTTAAAGGTTTAAGGGAAACCCAAACTTCAGTCTGATAACCAGCAGATGAAACCGCCTGCTGGATGTCAAGGCTAAGGTAAAGTTTAAGTCAATGCTGACATATTTTACGATGGCATTTACATGGCAGCCTTCAAATCAACATCTGAGGTTTTCCATTACACATTAAAAATAACGTCATAGTGGTTTGGAAATGAATCAAGGGTGAGTAGATTATGATAAATTATTTGGGGCTTTTGGGCCATAAATCTTTTTATTTGGAAGTGTAAAGACATATTCAGACGCTTAGAGAAAGTAATGCTTGTGATGCTTGATGTACAATCTTCGTGTAGATCATCTGGAAATCTCATTGTTGGAAAGGCAATGTGCTCAGGGAACACAGATCGTTCAGAGTGTCCAATGAAATGTGAATCACCGACTTTTTATATATATTGGATGACTTGACAGTAAATTCAGTCCCTTTTTTTAAAAACTTATTTTAAAGTGAAAGACATCACGGTGTTCAGCCTTTTTCTTGTGAGTCTAACCATAGGCAAATTAAGGACTCTCAGTAAGTTTTTTAAGTAAGTTGGGATGTGTCAACTTACTGAATGCAAAAAGAAAAGCACTATCCACATCGATTCAGATGGACAAATGCTTTTGACTTTCGAGGCAAATTAAGCCTTTGCTCGGTTATTGGGAACTGGGATTTTTATGAGTTTGTGTCTTTTCTTTATACTGCCTTCTGCAAAAGAGGTTCTGTGTATCTGACGTCCCTGTAACATCCAGACTGCTGTCTTTAGACGTGTCATAAATCACACTGAATGAAACATTTATTGTAACATATTTTCCTGTCTCAGACACATTCCCAGCGGCAGGCCAACAGAGTCTCTCCTGCCGCCTCTTCATCTTCTCACCAGACATTTCTGAAGGATGGTAGTAGACAATTCATCTGCACTGTTATCCCTTACCTGCTTTTTCTACAGTAATATATTGCCAACACTATTGCCAGCTAGCTACTGTAGATCACACATCTACAAAAACATCTTATTTAGGTTGAAATAGATTGAAAATCACCATTAGTTTCACCATTGTTTCTTTAAGTAGGACTGTTGGCTCTCATTTTTATAATAAACTATTCCTGACCGTGTGCCCTAAACATGTTTGTTTTGGAAAATAACATCATGCTCAAAACTAACCATATGGTGGGACAACTGTGATGAAGTGATGTGAACCAGAAAGAAAAATGTGTAGTATTTTAATTTCTGAAGGTGCTCTCACAATATATAGACAAAAGACTAATTTACAGAATGAGTATACACAAAAAGACATCAACAATTCATATGAATCTTAACAACGGTTAAAATCAACCAAACTGCTTCATGTTGCAATGCATGCTGGGTGCATAGTGAAAAAACGTTATGCACAATTCATGATTGTTTGTCACAATTGATGAGATTTATATGTAAAGTGTCTAAGTGTATCTTAATAAATCACAATTACTTTAACATTGACAGAAATAAAGTGAATGTGGTGTCTGTAATAAGTGAAGATGTTAATGATGTTTGTTTTTAATTCTCCTCTGGTGAGAACTTGACAAGAGTTCATGTGTTCATGTGTTATTTACACTTGATGTTCATCTAAGACTGTGTGACTTAAGTGAGTTAATAGATTACTTTAATGATGTATCTTCAAACAGTCATTGCAGTAGTTTCTGTAAAACACCAACAATAACTAGCTGGCAACAGTGTTGCCAATAGAAACAGCAGGTAATGGTTAACAGTGTACTGTGTAGCAACAACCTTTGATGTTATCAAAATAGTAATATCCTATAAATAGATACATTAAAGATTTTCAAGAAAATTGTACCTTATTATTTTTCAAAATAATTAAATAAATATATGAATATTTGTTTTACATAAACACAACTACTGTTAATAAGGAAATCCCTGTTTATTTTCTATTTTATTCAATTGCATTCAACCAGCCCAATATAGTGGATGCACTTTTTTATTACTATGCATTATTATGTTTTCATGGCCTTTTATAGTTTTACATTAAGGTTACAGATTATGTACAATTTAAATTTAAAAATGAATTTATTATCATTTTAACATTATTGTAGTGATTGACATGATGTGGAAAGTGAAAAGTACTAGTAAACTAGTATTTACTAAGGTTCACGTGCCTCTAGAAAATCTACTGCTGTTTGCTATAGTAAATAAAATAAGATGTTTCAATGTGGCATCATATTAATAATAATATTGTTATTATTATTTGGTATTATTGTTAGTTATTGTGTTGTTGTGTGTCTGACTTGAGACCCAGCCCTGTGTAATACGTCATGTTTCTCAGATCGACCATTGACACAGGAGACAGAATCAATAAGTGTTTTTGTGAAGTGGGCTGGAAGGTCTCTGAAGGACACTGATGTATGAGACTGGGAGGAGCTGCTGTGGGCTCCAGATGAGCCTCCTCACATCTCACCGGAGCTCGTGCACGAGTCAAGCAATGACTACGGGATTATAACAGATTTTATCCCGCTGTTTGAAGCCAGTTCGCTTGGTTTGCGCTCATTTTTTTCTCCTCTGTCTTCTACTCGGGTGACATCAGACTAAGGTAAGTGAATGAACACATTTACACTTATGCATTTCTCGGATATAACGTGGTTTACTGGAGAATTAAACTGACACAACAAATTTACACCGACAAATTATAACTGGCATTCACTTGCCACCGTTTTATTCAACATCAGTTTTCAGATAATCTCCTTTTTCTGACAGAGTAAATATAAGTAAGCTACAAACGGCGGAAATATGACGCTAACAATAATATATAAAAAGTGAAAGAAGAACAGATTTACGTCAAGATAAAAGGCGTGCTATTCGATTTAAATACGTTCTTGAAATAAACTTTAATAAAGCAACATAAATGGTATGTATGCAAGGGATCAATTTGTCTCAAGTAATCTCATTTATGTACAGTGTTGTGACGTCACACTGAGTTGTTCTCAATAATAATAAATAAAGTCATTATTTAAAATGGTAAAATAGTAGCTGGCTTTTGCTTATTGATTTAAAAATGATCTTAATTGCAATGTAATCTAATTACATTGTAATAATAAAATAGTTAACACATGGCTTATTCTCTGTTGATTTGCATTTATTAATACACCACTGTATGGTGCAATAGTTAAGGTTTGGGAACCCTGAATGTATAATGTGTAAATTCTATTTTTAATAAAAACTATCTGTTTAATGTCCCGTATGAAAATTTACCATGGTTTTACTATAGTAAACACCAAAAAACATGGTTACTGTATAAAGAATGGTTATCACAAAATAACCATGGTTTTGAAAACCACTTTTTTTGTAAAAAAACATTGTAGACGATGGTCTACATGGTTTTGCACCAAGTAATCAATGCACCAAAAAATCCATGGTTACTACACTTGAACCACAAATAAAAAATGCTAAAAATGCTGGATTATTTCAACCCATGATAGGGTCACACATTTTTTATTCTTTCCTACTTAGACACAGAAATCATGAAAACAAGTGAAGAGTACACTTTCACTACGTGTCATACGTTTTAAAAATGCTGTTGTTTCAACCCTTCATTGTTAGGTCAGACATGGTTAACTTATATCAATGGTTGGGTTTGTCCATATCCTAGTACATACTTCATATTTAACCTACTTTACACATTACATTACTGGACTACATTTACATCGGTCAAAGCAAATGGGCTCTATGGCTTTCCCAGTAATGTTTTTTGCAAGGGAATCAGTATACTCCTGTGGGGTCTCCCTGGAGTCAGGTCCAACAACAAAGCCATAAACCTCTGGCTGCCTGCTATCTGACCACCTAACATGTTCAAAGCTAAACAGATTAAGCAGCTGTCTGAAATGACACTCAATAAATACAAAAATCAAGTTTAAGTGTTTCTAAATATTAGCTTATTGCCTGTCTTTTGACATATTAAATTGCTTGTGTGGATTGTAAGTAAAGACGTATAGGCTGTACATTAGATTTGAGTAGGCACATGCGTGTGCGTTATTAGACTGACTGTTGAGATTCTGTGATCGCAGCCAAACCTGGGGCTTGAAGGTTGGCACTGGACTACAGTCCTCTATTCTGTATTATTTATGAGCTCAGCCTGAAAACAGTTAATACATGACAGGCAGTAAACATGTGTTATATTGTATTGTGTTGACTTGGTCTTTTCTGTAGCCAAGTAGACATGCAGCTCAACTGGTAGGTCATGGGGCTAGAAACTCCAAGTCATGGGTTTAATTCCCAGTGGACATGTATAAATTATGTAAAGGTTAAATGAGCGGCTTGTCATTTGCGACCAAATCTGGCAAATGTTGTTGTTGTTCTCTCCTTTGCTTACTCCAGCTTTAATCGTCCTAGTAGCATGGCTTTATAATCTAATGGTACTGTTTAGCTCTCCTACTTGTAAGTCGCTTTGGATAAAAGCGTCTGCCAAATGATTAAATGTAAATGTTAAATGTAAATGTAGTGAAATATTTAAAGTTAGGGATGCACTGTTAGGATACAAGTATCGGTATCGGTCCCGATACTAAACTCATGTACTCATACTCGTAAAAATGCACCGCTAGCAAAGACAGAAACCTCATGAGACATAACTGAAAGAACTGACAGACATTTGCTTTTAAAGTTTGTGAAAAGCACATACATTTTTTTTTCATAATGTGTTTAAGGTGGGGTTGTTTGTAATTATGAAGCCATTCTATTTTTATTAGTCTCACTTGTTGTGTTTTAAAAATTTGATCAGTGCATTTTTATTTAAAATTAAAAATTTTAAGTGGTTTGTTTTTATTGTATTATTGATGTTACACATAAACCCTGATAAGTTTAGTGTAGTTCAACATTTTGTGGAAACCAATTGCCTTAAAAAAGTTAAGTAATGTGTATTTGATATTTGAGTAAAGTGAATTTAAATGTTCAGCTAATCCAACATAATTGCACTAAATTCTAACTAGACTGAACTTAAAATGCAGTACCGGTCTGCAGTCGCCGTCCCGGTACTTCCGCTCCATGGCACAAAACTGGGGAAGCGCAAGCCTGCTCCTACCGTGGTTGTGGTGACGTTAGGCTGCATCCTTACCACGGCATCCATCAGCACCTGCTTCCCCGGCAACACCGCCATGGCATTCATTATCTCCTTCTCCTCCCGACGTCACGACCATGGCGCCGTTACCTGCTCCTCGTCTCCCTCCGATGACTGTCTGGCCTCCAGTACGGGCAACACCTCCGTGGCTCCCCGAACTGCCCTCACCTCTGTGGCTGCCTGAACTGCCCTCACCTACGTGGCCACCCGAACTGCCCGCACCACCACGGCAACACAAGCTACCAGCACCTCCCTGGAACCCTTGAATTGTTAATTGTTACCTCTGTTCGTTGTTGTGCTTAGTTCATTGTTCCGTGGATGTTGTTAGTTCCCTTTCTGTCGGTCTCTCGACGTTGTGTAGAACTGACAGATGGGGTTCGCCCTTGAGAACCTATCAACTTCGACTAGCTTGGAAAAGGCCAATGAAATTAGCGAATGAAATTTGCATGCTGGACTCCGCCCCCGGATATCCGGGTATAAAAAGGAGATGGCATGCTGCATTCATTCACCTTTTGTTCTTCAGAGCCTTCACACATGATCTACTTCGAGACTTCAAACTCTACGCCGAATTACTGCTGGATTCTTACGACCTGATGCAGCGGATTGTCCCTTCCTGCGGCAACTTCCCTTGGGCGTCTCCGCAGTTCCAGAAGTGTTGGAGTTTTTCTCTAAAAGAACCAATTTCTCCAGCGTGGCTTGTCAAGCTGTTCTCATGGTTGCAATACACTCATTGAGGAGGGGGGACGGACACGATGGCTGCCTCAAGTGTTGGGTTGCGTCACGGGCAGCTGTGTTCCCACGGGACTCAGCAACCCCCTCGTCTGCTTCCCGTTCCGTGACAGCAGTGGCTACGGCAGCGAGGGTGATATGAGGATTACTGTGAGCATAAATCCATCAGCCACTGGCCAGGGACTGTTCGCACCTCATCTCGTCTGACTGTTCCCAAAGAGATGGTCCTGTTCCTCAACCACGTATCGGAAACGTTGCGTGATGATTATGAGATGTCCCTTGCAGCATCGGGGGGTGACTTGCTCGCATCTGATTCCGACGATTCCTTGCAGCTCCCTCCTCCGGGGGATCGAGCTCAGGAAGAAGCCCTGGGTCTGACGATGTCCACACTTATGGTCCAAGAGAGACACAGCCAGCCGAACCTTGCACAGCTGAGAGACGTCGAGAAGGTCAGCCTTCTCGACGCACCCATCTCGCGAGGGGGGGCTGTTTGGTGATACTGTCGAGCAGCAGTTCTCGACAGAAATGAAGCAGACAGAGGCTATCAACTATATCCTCCCCGCCACGACTCGGCCGCCCTCCGGCCATCAAGGTCCCGTGCATCGCCTGCTTCCCAGCAGCCCACTTCAAGGAGTTTTCCTCTCCCTCTGTGTGTTTTTGTCACACCCGCTCTCTACCTCTGCACGATGGTGTTCGGCAACCCAACATTGCGTCATGGTGAGACGCAATGCAGAGTATTCTCGCCAGCCCTCAACACTCTCAATCGACTCTCATCGCCAGTCAGGTAAGTCAGCAGAGCCGATCTCCTCCCCGGGGGCCTCCCCACGGCGAGAGATCTTCGCTGCCAGCCATCGAACCACCCAGCTGGGGGAGATGAAGCAGATCGTACCCCTAGTCCCCCTGTCATGGTCCTTGGGTGCTTGCTCTAGCTTCTCACACCGTCACGCTGGCAACGGCAAATGACCTGTCTCGGCTACGTGATCCAATTCGCCAGGCGTCTATCAGATGTCAGGAATGGTTCATGGCAATCAACATGAAGGACGCTTACTTTCATGTCTCGATTCTACGTCGTCATCACCCGTTCCTACGGTTCGCCTTCGAGGGTCAGGGATCAGTACAGAGTCCTCCCTTTCGGTCTCTTATGTACACACAGGAACCTTGGGCTCTGGCACATAGATCGATTGGGACTACAGACCAACCTAGAAAAGAGCAAGCTTTCCCCTGTACAAAGCATCCTCTTTCTCGCCATGGAACTCAACTCTGTCTCCATGACAGCGCGCCTGACCACAGAATGTGTTCAGTCAGTGTTGAACTGCCTGAAACATTTCAAGCAGTCAGCGGTCCCCCTAAACAACTTCAGAGGCTCCTGGGACACATGGAATCTTGAAGAAGGGGATGTTGTGGCATCCCAGGCCAGACCTCTGGAACCTCCATGTCTGGCCCTTGGAAGGGACGAGGAGATCCCGAGTGGCTAACCCCTGGCAGTGGTTGAGACCATCACTCAGGCTAGGGCCCCGGCCACTAGGCGGCTATACGCCTATAAATGGCACATCTTCTCGTCCTGTTGTTCTTCTCGCAGAGAAGACGCAAGTAGTTGCTTAGTTGGGAACTTGTTGTCCTTCTTACAAGAGAGACTTGAGGCTAACCTCTCCCCTTCCACACTGAAATTTAAGCATCAGATCCTTCATCTACCTCGTCTCTTGCCTGTGGAAATGTGGGAAAAGCGAGCGCTGTGGCCCTTCTTGATCAACCAGTGTTACGCCACATTTCGCCGTGACTCAACAAAGACAATAAACCCAAAATAAATACTAATAAAAAGACATTATTAACACGACTATTTTACTATTCGGGAATACATTGTATAAAAATGCTTTATTATATAAGTTCTATAAAAAAAATTGTAATGGCGAAGCTGCATATCTGTTTTTCATTTTTACCATTATATGTATATCATTGAAATACTTGTTTCTGATTGGCCAATCACAATTTTTGTAAACTGCAGGCTCCAAGTGATCATTCTCTGACAGACCGTATTTCTTACTCATCATTCTTGTAATCCTCTTGAATAAAATAATTTTAACCTTAATCTATATTTTTTACATATAAAATATTTGCTTGCTTTAATCTGTATTTTTAGAACAGTGCAAGAACCCTCTGATTCCAGTCAATGTTATTTTGCGAGAAAGACCATAACATTAATTAAACCTTAATTGATCCTTATGTAATTAGAGTTGCTTAAGCCTTCTGCTAATTCTGATTCCTCAATCCACCTCCAGGTCTTCGACCTTGTTAAGGTAGACTGGACTTTATACATTCCTGTAGTGTCTTTGAAGGATTGAATGCAGTAAAGATTATGTAAGGAGGAGGGATATTACTTCTGTCTGTGCAAGAAACATAGTTTATGTGAGTTAGGTTATGTTTTATATTATTAATTTGGTAAGAGTAAGGTTTGGAGTGCAGAACTCCTTTGAAATCAAACCAATTTATATACTCTCAAAGTATACAGATATAATAATATCTTTCAGAACTCCAAATAGAGAATCTTTTTCAATTATAGACTTTAAAAATAATTAATTCTTAATTAAAAGACTCCATTCAGTGAACACATCAAAATGTTTTGGGTTATTAGATTTCCTTTAGCAAATATAGTTCATTCCCTTATTCATTTTCTATATAAGATTATACCATATGAGCGGGAGCTCAATGATCTCATGAAACATACATGAAGTCAAGGAGAGCCATCGCTTTAAATCCTAGCAAGGGTTCAATACTTCTGTGGATGATGTCATAACATTAATAAGAAGTTGTGTTTTTGCTGAAATTAACAGAATATTAACAAAAAGAAAAATCTTTTCTGATCTGAACTGTAGATATTCCTGTGAGACGTCTGTAAGAAAATGGTTTGTGGCAACAGTCAGCAAATTTGTTTTGGGTTACATTTACATTTAGACATTTAGCAGACACTTTTATCCAAAGCGACTTACAAAGAGTTTAGGAGCAATAAGCGATAGTTCATACAGGAGCCATAATACATGCCAATCCAAAGTTACTGGTTTCAACGAAGTGCATCAATGAAAAGTTTATGGTAATTGAGCTGCTTAATATGTGAGATGATAATACATAAGCGTTATGTTTTTATTATTTTAGAATTAGCTATTTCTATCTACATACACCACAGGTCCCATTGCATGGAATTCGCCATGTTGTTTCTACAGTAGCCCTAAACGAACAAGCTGCTCTACAGAGTGCGTTTCGTAAATACATTATCTCCTTTGACAACATAATTTCCTGTGTCGGCCACCGTTGTGCTTCGAAAGGGAGGGGTGGAGTGAGCCGTTGGTTGCAATTTGCACCTCACTGCTAGATATGAAGATAAATCTGTAGCAGAACTTGAGAGCATGTAGATTTTACTTTGGGAACTTGTAAAGAATTTGCACCTGTACACTAAAATGTACAGTTTAATGAGTTTTAAAAACACTACAGTATTTAATTAACGCGAAACTCTAAATCAATAAGTACATTTTATTTATCAAAAATACTACTTACTGCTACTTTTTACTCATAATGTTTATAAATGTTATTTTATGAAATGTATTAATACATTTAATAAACACGTTTTGCCATGATTTTGTGTGCAAATTTTAACCTTCTCTCACATTTTCCGACACAATCGCATAGGAATTCTTAACTTTTACATAAGGGGGCAAATTCGTATATGATTCGTATGATTTGAATCATTCAAAAACTTACTATTATTAGAAAAAAAGCAATATTGAAGCTCCTTCCCAAACCCCACCCCTACACCTTACATCACTGGTGCGAAATCAAATTGTACTAAAACATAATAATAAGATCATATGAATTCACAAATTAGCCACCTCGTAAAATAGTTACAATTTCCTGGAGATTATGTTGAGAAATGTATAGGATGATCTCATTAGTTTATGTAAGTGTTTTATTTGACAGACACTAAACACACCAACTACTGGATGCAAAGTATTGAGTTTCAAAAGATTGTTTCACCTCCAAAGTTGTACAGTATAGAGAGTGTTTACATTTAGGACATGCGTATACAAATGCCTCATCAAGTAATTTCTTTCTTGATCTTGTGGCAGAATCATGGCAGGATCCCTTGTTTAATGTGGAAAGAGGCAGTTTGGCCCATTCAGCGTTCAATATATTCTCTCCGGTCTCGCCAATCCCTGTCATGTTGAGTTTTATTTTTCTCTTGTTTTTTCCCCTACATGGGAAGTGTTTAGTTTTCAGTTATATTATTGGTCCTGTCCGTGTTGCACCCCATCGTGGGTTTTTGTTTCGTGTATTAAAGTCTTGTTCTTGTCTACCACTGCCCGCACGTGGGTTCTTCCTCCTTGTCACTTCCCGGTCGTGACAGCAAATGTAATTAAGTAAATGAGAAGGGCAATACTGTGTTCCTTTTTAAAACAACCCTTTTGTATACTTCCATGTAAAATAAAAGTTTCTGAGAGTAGTAACATGGCAATCTATTTCACGTACATCATAAATGAACAATTACACAGAATAGCAAAAACAAGTGTATAATAAAATGTTCAACAAGGAATAGCCTATAATAAACATATTCCCCCAAATCCAGATGTTTTCGAACAGAATCTGAACATGGCTTTGTCAGCATTCTGTTATGATGGAAACATCACAAAACAATCTTGGATCAGATTATTGTACAATTGCCATGTCAACACATCATCATGCAGTTCATCTTTATATAAAATCTATAATGTAGAAATTTATAAAATTAGACAAACAAAGTCTGTAAGAAATATTTTTACAAAACATTATATGACGATTTGGTCAAATTTATCACAGGTCAAATTTTTATTGCACTAATAGTTTCCAGACAGTACAAAATAAAGCTCTCTTTTATAATTAGGCTTAAGTCTTACAATTAAACCTGGAAAACAATAGAAATTCACCAAATGGCTCTTGTAGGTAAAGTTTTTATTCATAAGTTAATTTATAAAATGTATAATAAATACTTCTTTCATTTTAACCTAGATTTGAATTGTTAAAACACATCTAAAATAAACAGTGTCGTCTCTTTCTCTGTCTATTCGGAAGCTTTCCTCTCTTTTCAAATAGGCGTCTTTACACTTAGACAGCTGATAGATCATATGTTAGGCATCTCATCGGTTGCCTTGGTAACTGCAGAGATGAGCGGGAAGGTGTGAAAGTGCAGGATTGAGGGTGTCGTTCCTTTGTCTTCTTTTAGATCTCAAGACCTGCAGGCTACCTGCATGATTCTTCATGCAAGATTCTTCAAAACTATTTTCTAAGGTGCTCCACGTTCTGACATCCAGTATAAGTAAAAAAAAAAGAGGTGAGACAGTTTTTTAATACATTGAGGCAATTCCAAACCAAGGATAAGTACAAGCAAATATTTTGTCTTCCTTCTTTTGGATTTGAATTGTGTAACTCTAAATAGAAAAGACAAAGTATAATATTTCTTAAAGTAAGCCGTGGATGGTTATTGAAGGTAAGTTTTATTATGGCATGCTTTATTTTGGAGTTTTAAAGGCAGCTTGATCATTAATGTTGGACGTGATTTGGACTGTGATACTTTATAGCAAAGTGCCAATATTTGCTTTACAATAAATAAGTGGCACAATTTTGAGTGCACTTATTTTGTATTTCCAGAATTGCCTGTGAATGAGAGCCATTGTAATGCATATTTCAACAATTTATAAATATTTCAGCATGTATTCATCAGAATGTCGTTTCAGAGAAATTGTGGATGCAAATATTAAATCAATATTATTTGGGAAAAAAAATTCTAAGATCCATTTACACAGTAAATCCTGTATTACTGTACTTGAAGACACTTTCCACAGTGATTTTTCATGCCCTCTGTAATCCCGTGGCTTTAGGATCATTGCGCTGCGTTGAACACCATCCAGCAAATGAGATTACAAAGAGCTCTCTAAAATGGATGGCTTCAAAAACGTTTCTTTAATTATACGGCTGGTAAACCTGAATCGTTGCATGCCAAACCACTATGTGTCATCACTTACTCGTATTTTCAATTTCTCTTTGTGATATTTTAGCTCTGTTAGTTTTCATGAAATATTTTGTCCTTCTTTCCTTATTTCTCCTTATGTCACTCACAGGTTAAAGTACGGTGAAGAATGAGTTGGGGAATTGGTTACTTACGATGCAATAAAACCAAACCATAATCTCTCATAATCACTAGAGAATAAAGAGGATTTTGTTTGCCGAAGTGAAAGAAAAGGGAACGATGGGGAGAAAGAAGATCCAGATCACACGCATAATGGATGAGAGAAACCGACAGGTGAGAACTGTGGTCAAAACTCACATGAAGAAAGTAAAATAAAGATGAAAGCAATTTTAAGATTTAAACAGAGATGGTGGTAGAGAGACAAACGATAGCCAGTTTGGCTTTAAAGTCCCCATGAACCGGAAGTTGCGATCGTTTTTCATTTCCATATTCTGACACATTTCCGAGTAAAAATAAATTTCAAAGGAGAAAATTATTGGCTTGTGGTTTTCTCTGCGAATTGATTGGATGTATAAAAACAGCTGTCGCATTTTGAAATGAAACTGGTTGCAGACTGACAGTTGAAGGGGAGGAGTTAGCGGATGCTCCGCCCAAGCCGTCTAATTTACGTCATTGAAAAACAAGAATTGTTATTATAAATTTTTGGAGGATCTATTGACAGAAAAGGAACATGATATACATAACTATATCTTCACAGATCCATAAAGACCATAATGAAGTGTTATGTTTTTATTACATCAGAAAGAGAAATTTCTATCTACAAACACCGCGGGTCATCTTACAAGGAACTCGCCATGTTGTTTCTACAGTAGCCCTAAAGGAACAAACTTCTCTACAGAGCGAGTTTTGTAAATACGTTATCTCCTGAGGGAAAGAAGCAAAAACATGACGAGATCTTTGTTCTGTGTCAGCCACCATAGTGCTTCAAAAGGGAGGGTGGAGTGAGCCGTTGGTTGCAATTCACAACCTCACCACTATATCGCAAAATTTTATACACTATAGTGGAAGTAAATATTGTTTTCTTTTCTTTTCTATGTAAATATCACAGTATATAATGTGTTACAATTTCATACACATTATGTTAATGAGACATCTGTAACATTGCTCTCTTGTCATCAACATACAGATTGGCGATCCGGATGTAGTTTCTTTTTTCTTTCTTTTTTAAAAAGTTACAGTCTTTTAATAGTTTTTAGTATTCTTGTTGCATTTTTGATAGTGTGATGCTTTGCTACTTGTGAGTTTGCAGTCTGAATTTACCTTCATGGGACAAAATATCAGGGTACCTTAAAAAATAAAAATAATACATTCACACATTTTTATATTGTGAATCTGAGGTTCTTGACTTGGACTAAATTGTTACTTTTGTATCGCTTGATTTCGAGGGTTTTAAAAACGTCAATGGAGTCGGAAACAAAATTATTCCCAAACCTGTCAATTTGAAAACTAGATAAAACCTAAGGCATCACTATTACTTTTCCATTTGTTTTCATTTCCCGAGACCTATAGAGCACATTCATTCCTCGCCCATATGATTTATGTCTGTTCAGATGACCTCACAGGAGCACAGAATTCCTCTGAAACTTGTTTAATGAGCGTTCAGATAGACTTCAGGTTTGTTGGGTGGATTCAGGTCGACTCACCTCTCACACAGGAGCTGTTGTCTGGGTCTGTCTCTGTGCGGTGTGGTCGCTGTAATTTGGGTTCGGGGCTCCACATCTCACATTAACCGTCTGATGGCTTGTACAGAATCTCTCTCTACATCTGATGGTCATCAATCAAAACAAAACCACATAGACAGCCCTGAATTTACCCAGGGTCTTAATTTAACACTTTAAGACCAGGGTCACAGACCCCATCCTGTCTGGTAGATTATTTTTGGCATATAGAGTGTTTTTATCAGTAATTTACACAAATGGTTTTAGTCATAGACAAACATTTGTAGAAACGAATTCCCGAAATGAATCATTAATACAGAATTATAATACACCCTGTGCACCATGGTACCGTATGAGATGGTAACCCAGTGATACTTTTAATGCCACTATATAAATATCATATTCAAATACCTTGGTATTAACATCATAGTCTTGAGGTACTTCTAAGAATTTCATTGTAATACTATGGTACATGCACCGCTGTAAGAATTTGGTCGTCAGCAGTGAAGTGGTGGGATTCCTCCGGGAGAGGTGATAATTGGCAGAAAACATGAGATGATCTGGCAACCCCGACAGCTGGGCCCACCCTGACAGTTATGATAAGCCAAAGCAAAGAATGAGTTTTTCTGATGCTATTTATGATCCTCCTCTTGCAATATAGTATCACAGAGGTACCATGGGTTTTTGGAAATGTACTAAACTAGTACTATCATTTTGAAATAAAAAATATTTTTTCGATTTTAAATCAAAAACTTGAATTTTAATTAAACCAAAAACATATTTAGTTATGAACTGGAACATGCTGGAACATCAATTGTTTTGGATGGCGGTCTTATTTTTCCTGATGTTTGATTGCATACAATCTGTGATAAATTTCTATATTTTATGAAATGCCAATAAATCCCATCTATATTTTAGACGTCCCACTTGCCCCCCCCTGGATCCACTAATCAGGAGTGCAATGTAAAAATATATATAGCTCAATATGAGCATGCCATTAGCATCAAAAAGCTTGTTGGTTTGATTAATTTGATGCCTTTAAACGTTTTTCATTATGTATTTTTCGTGTTTATCATTGTATATAATAGCGTTATTTATAAGCTTATGAAGGCATGTGTTTTTTTTTTAGGTAACTTTCACAAAGAGAAAGTTCGGTCTGATGAAGAAGGCGTACGAGCTCAGTGTTTTGTGTGACTGTGAAATAGCCCTGATAATCTTCAACAGTTCCAATAAGCTCTTCCAGTACGCCAGCACGGACATGGACAAGGTGTTACTCAAGTACACCGAATACAATGAGCCCCATGAGAGCAGAACCAACTCTGATATCGTGAAAGTAAGTGGCTACACATTTAAAAGGCTGTTAAATTCAAAAGCAGAATAATGAATTTTTCTGCTTATCTTATTTTATTACAGCATCAGTCTCAATTAGTTATTTGCTCTGATTTAATTTCCGGTATTAAATGGGTTGTTTGTAAAGACTAATTGAAACCTTTGCTAAATTTAAAAAGTGATATTTTAAAGAAAATTGTCATATTGATCACAGATTTCTAATAAGTAGTGGTCTTGATTCAAATTTTTGGCCAGGTCGGTACATCAAATCACAGACAAGATATCTGTCCGAACACAGTAGGGGACTGTGAATAAAGTTCACACATAACATATAAATATGTTATATAAATATATTTTAGAGTGTGGTGGGGATGTCTTTGATGTTGAGCAACCATTGTGTTGTCTGTTTATAACCTGTTAGTTTTTTACTTCTCGTAAAAAGAGAAGTAAAAATTTATGAATTTGGGCTTCCAAATTCATAAATAGTATGTTCAATTGTAAAGATTATATTAGGTATTATAAAGCTTTGTTAATCACAGAGCTTATATTTTTTGTAATCTTCCAAAAGTCTATGGGAAAATTATTTAGGCTTCTTAATAACCAGTGCGGTGCTAACTTCTGGGTTTGCCTACAAAATTACATCTTCCTTGCGGAACTTTTGCTGCTGACAAAAATCTAAAGTTTCAGAGGAGATCTTAACAATATCACAAACTGAGCTCAGATTTGTCAAGTCTACAATTCAAAGTCCATATTTTTTTTATACGAACATTTCTTGTCAAATTTCCCATAATCCAAATTATTTACCAAATGAATCTAGGCAGTAAAGGCGTGCAGATTCCATGTGGGCCTGCACCTGACCGGATACCACAGAGTCAGCCCTTGATAAATTACACTAATGCATATAGTGCCAGCAGCATCTGGGTGTGCAGTCTGCATTTACTGCCTCTGTAATACAGTTAGCAGAGAGAAGAGCCGCATTTGGACCGCGCTAGCCGGTGTAATTGTAGATCACTGTCTTCTCTGAGACATACACTCGAATTACATGTGCATCTCCAAATGCATTTCAGTATATGAAGCTAGCTGAGCTTATTCTTCAATTTACAATTTGCAGTGGCATTATTTTCATCTGTTGGAAACTGTACATGCTGATAAAATACATTTATTGCATTACATTATACATCAACAAATATAATCATCTTTTAGGTCACCTTTTTTTTCTCTATGATACCCCAAAACAGAACCTGCACAAAATTGCATGAGGTGTCATTGGTTAACCGGAAACATGAAATTAGTTATGCACTTTTATTTTCTTGTATTTATGTTTTGCAAACAGTAAATTTGCGCAGAACATTGTTTTAAAAATATTTAATTGGATTTTGTTACCAAACACTAATGTACAATTGCAATTTGCTTGTAATAAGCAAGCGGTGAATCATCAATCTTTTGAATCTTTTTCCAGAAGAGAAGGACTATAAATATGTAGAGCTGCTGATGTAATCATTAGGAGCGATATAAAATAAAATTAAAGGCACTCCAAAAGGTTTGTCACAGAGATGCCATAAAAGAACCATTTTGAATTCCCAAAGAGCCGTTCCATTCTTACCTTTTTATAGACTAAAACACCTTTTAACACGGGCAAAGAAGCACTTGGTTCTACGAATGTCAAAGGTTCTTTATGGAACCATACATGGCACATTTATTTTGCATATGGATGACCACAAAGCTACCAAACCTTGAGTAAGAGCTTTCATGGGGCCTTTAGAGAAAACTGATTATTCATCATTCTGTAGCTATATGTTGTTGCTGAAGGCACGTGGACAGATTAACTGGAAATGCTGCTAATTGGTTGTAGCTAAAAATAAGGACACAGTTATATCTTACATTCATACTCAGAGACCGGAAATATTATCAGTCAAAGGTTTAGCACTATCGTCTGTCTGTTTCCATTAGCATGCATGAATGAAAATGACCTGCGTGCACCAGGAATGTGATTCTGAATCCAAGCTTATATGAAGCACACCTTCATATTACCAGATATAGCTCAACAATGTGCTCTGTATTGGCAAGCAATAAAATGTGAGCTCTGATTGGCAGTGCCATTGTGAATGTGATATATTCTTCTCTAAAACAATGAAGTCGAGATATATTTCATACGAGATTAATAAGACTTTGTTCAGGATACGTCATAATTGTATTTCCTACAGTAAATTTATTTTGATTGAGTTATTGTTATACAGTATTATAGCTTGGTTTCCATTTCCATTACGTTAAAATTTTAAATTAGGTTTTATTTTTATATTTAAACTTTTATGTTAATGTTGGTTAGATTTTAATCAGCTTTGTGCTTTTGACATTTCATTATTTTGTGTATAATTTGTTATTACAACTGTAAATATATGTTTTCCTTTTTAGTTCATTTTTTTCTATTAAAATAATATAATTAAAAAGAAGAAATATAATTGTTATTACATTATTACTGTATTAATTAATAGTATTATATTATTATGATAATATTTAATGACAATATTTTATTTGACTTTATTAGATAAAATGAACAGAAACTTATCAACACTTTTAGTTTTACTAGTACAACCTTCCGTCCATCAGTGTCCAGACTAGAGGTGTCACAATACTCCAGTATTGTCATATAACCGTGATATTAAAACCATGTGTTTAGTTTTGTCGTGTCCGGTGTAGACACGATGTTTTGATTTTTAAGTGTGATTTATTTAACAAAAATGGGAGAAAACACAAAATGAAAAGCAAAATCAATACTGTGATAATATCGGTATATCATGTTATTTTTGTACACGACAACCGTGATATGAAAATCTGAGTAGCTTTTCTTATAATTAGTTTTTGTACGGTCACGTTTTATCATTCTCTGCTCCTCACTTCAGGTGTTAAACAAGAAGGAACAGAGAGGCTGTGAAAGCCCAGACCCGGACACTTCATATGTCATCACCCCTCACACAGAAGAGAAATATCAGAAGATCAACGAAGAGTTTGACAATATGATGAGAAATCATAAAATCGTAAGCAGAGATCTTTAATTCCTTATTGTTCACCTCACAACTGTTTATTTTGGCTTCTCTGTTCCCACCAGCCGGCTGTTTTAGGCCAGCAGAGTTTCTGTATGCCCATCACTTTGCCCGTTAGCAACCCGGCTTCACACTCCTACAGTACGGACAGCTCACTGGACACCCCGGCGTCTCTCAGCGGGACGGGTGTACTGTCCCTGTCCTCTAGTGGTCTCCAGAACACTGATTCTGCCCCTGTCCTGGGTTAGTATCTATATCATTGGCAGTACTGTTTGTTTTATTGTACTGTATATTATCATTTTTATTACTTTTTTTGATCAGATGGTGTGCCGACTTCCTCCGTTGCCACATCTCCAAATGGTGTTCACTCCCCCCCTGTGGGTAAGTTTGAAAGGAAAAAAGATGGCATGTGGCATCTTGTCAGGCAACACAGAAAATGACCCATTGATGTTTTAGAGTTTCATCCAACTCAGCACCAGTCTCTACTTTTTGTGTTCAGCAAACGGCTTCATCGGTAGTTCTGAAGGAAGAGCCGTACAGCAGAAATCTTCATTGCTGACGGGCCGAAGACCTGAGCTGAAAGTACGCATCCCTCCTGTTCGCAGCGGCTCTCCAGGGGTCAGTTTACACCGTCGTCTCTCACCAAAAAAAACATAAAACCTCAGTTGTGACATGATGAGGGAATATTGCCGTTTCTGAACGGTTGCATTCATGCCATGGCGAAATGCCTTTTCAGGAACGTTCTGGAGGGATTATCATTTGGTGTACGGATTTGCAAAATTTATTTACTAAAAAACGTTTTATTAAAATTTGCTACACTGTATCACAGGGTTCCTCATATCTTACCCTTGAGGTCCAGAGCACTGCAGTGTTCTGCACCAGCCCTGATCAAACACACCTGAGCAAGCAAATCAAGGTGTTCTGGATCGCTAGAAAATCACAGGTAGGCAAGTTTGATCGTGGTTGGAGCTAAACTCTGCAGTGCTTCGTACCTCCAGGGTAAGATTTGAGGAACCCTGCTGTTTCAAATTGAGCACACACATTAGTCCCATCCATATGTTGTGTGTCCCTCTAGTGGTCGAATGACGAACTAAACCCAAACATAAATCTTAAATTATTTTGTTTAAATGTATGTTGTTAATGTTATTATGTTATTCATTTTTGTTCTCTTCTAATACAACTTCTACTGAAACTAATCTGAGGTATATTACAGTTGTGTTTGTATATTACAGTTTATCTTTTAAACCTCATACTCATTTTATTAGCTCAGACTTTGAAAACTGAACATTCACTTTTTACCTTTATCTTTATTTTCTACACAAATCGATTTGTTTTTTCTTACCACTCTCTTTGTTTATTAAACCTCAGAGAGTAAACAGCCCCCAATCCAACCAATCACTCAGCACGCCAGTGGTTTCCGTGGCAACCCCAAGTCTGCATCCCCAGGGCCTTGTTTACTCAGCCATGACCTCATCTTATGATACAGGTCTATAAACCACATCCCAGATCCTGTCGGACAGCTCAACAACTGGTAATCATTTACCTGAAACTACGACTGTTTCATTTCTTTTAGATTTTGCCCTGAACAGTGCAGAACCAAGTACTTTACATGGCTTCAGTTCACCAGAGTGTATCACGTCAGGTCCAGAATCCTCATCATGGGAACATTGTCAGTCGGTTCAAACAGGGTTCAGTACTCAAAGGTGAGATACATAATGTCACTCGGCCATCGACACAACCATTGACATTTTCATAGATATTGCGATAATATTGTTATCCTAAATTCTTTTGGCCATGTGTAGTATAAAAAATCTCATGTTTCGACAGTCGTATCTGAGTAAAGGCAGTCATCCCATTCTGGGTGGAAATACATTTAAATTAAAAAAAATTCTGTAAACTCTTTCTTTAAAGGAGAGGGATTAAAAATCAAATAAATTAGCAAAGAACTTTTATTTTTTGAATTGATGTGATGCACACCCTTCTCATCTCCAGAACCACACATCCACAACCCTTCGATTCAAACTCCATCATCATCAAATCAGAGCCAACCTCTCCACCCAGAGAACATGCCCACTCGCTGTACCGCAACATCCACATCGTGCCTCTTCCCGACACCAGACAGGAATTAGGACGTTCTCCTGCAGACAGCTTCTGCTCTTCTGGCAGTTCATACGAGGGTAGCGACCGTGAGGACCAGCGGGAGGACTCTCTCCCAGTTACTGCGACCCAGAGACATGGGAGTAGATCATCGCCAGGTACGGAAGACCAGGATGATCCATCATTCAAACGCATGCGAACTGACAGCTGGGTGACTTAAGACCAAGACTGCTTCGAAGTAACAATAAATTAAGTTTTTGTGTTGCAAAAATGGGCGCTGCTGCTGTATCCTGCTTTGTGCAGCAAATAATGTGAAGACACGTACGTTAAAAACTGATGTTTCTTTGAAGAGGAACTATTGAGACGGTTCTTGTAATTGTATACTGGTAATAGGGTTAACAAACTAAATTATTCAGTGTCTGTAACTTTAGCTTGTTGTATTATTTACAAGGCAAATGTACAATTTTATTTTGTGATTCCTTTATCAGAGCAACATAATTATTATTGACTGACACTCACTGTTTCTCAGTCTGTTTGAGTTGATTTCCTAGTTATGAAGTTTTATGAGAACTAACAGCTGGTAAAATAGAAAATGTATGGCATGGTTACTTACAGGTAACTTTCAGGTGAACTTCAGGTATATCTGCTTTTCAATCAACTGGCGAACTTCAAATGACACTTTTAGTTCCGCTAACGTTTGACGATGCTGGATTGGTTTCATCAGCTGTCACTTAAAGGTGCTGTGTGTAATTTTTTGGAAGATCTTTTGACTGAAATGCAATATAATATACATAACTATGTCTTTAGAGGTGCATAAAGACCTTACATAATGAAGCGTCATGTTTTTATCAGCTTAGAATGAGTAATTTCTATCTGCATACGCATATGCATTCCCTTACATGGAATTTGCCATGTTGTTTCTACAGAAGCCCTAAACGGACAAACTGCTCTACAGAGTGCGTTTCGTACGTTATCTCCTTCGACAGAAGCTTGGAAACGCAATGACTTCTTTACTCTGTGTCAGCCACCATAGTGCTTCGAAAGGAGGGAGTGAGACGTTGGTTTTAATTCACAACTAGGTGCCGGTAAAATCTCCACATTGCTCCTTTAAACTTAGCAACTTGCAACTTGTTTGTTATCTATTTTACTTTTATAATGTGATCTATTTCTGCATGAAACAAAATAGTAGCAACAATAACTACAAACACTATGGGATAACTTAATAAATTCTTCTTTGGAAAAAAGTGCACGGGCAAATAGTACACATAAAGACCAGGAATGTGCATTAAGAAAGCCAAATTTAACATTTCAGTTATAGCTGGAATCCATCTCCTTTGCCTCTCTATCGCCATCTCTGTTTGAAACATAGAATTTTAGGTAACTTTACTTATCCTTACATGGATTGAAATCAAATAACGTCAAACCGACATTTCCAACGAAATCGCGCACCTCAACCGTTGTGTAATTTATTTAGCAGAATTTTTTAATGCTCAGTATGTGATTTTGTTTGTTTTTAACCAAAGGTTACAGAACTAAGGGACGATTTTGATTTCATGTTAAGTAAAAAAAACACGATATCCGTGTAAGAGACTATCACACTCCTTGGTAAGTATCATGGTTTAGTTGTGAATTAGATGTTTGATGAACTCTATACAATGTAAATATTGTAAAGTGACTTTAGAAATTCTGATTACACAAGTATTTAAAATATATATGAAGCATAATTAAATGTCTTTTATAGTGTCTTTTATATTCTTTATTCATGCCAATACAATCCGTAGAACTCTTGCCTCAATTTCAAATTCAACAAAATCAAAATGCTGAGACACCTTCGTTGCTTATACAGCATAGGAAATGGCAATAAACATCATATTACTCACCTCTCTGCCTGTCACTTATTTAGCTGCTTTGCAGTAGTACTAGACTACAGGTTTTTTTATATATACACTGTATATGTATGTACAATTTTTATCTGTGTCATTAACCTCTGTGGGAGAATTTTAATGGGTAGTAAATAGGATGGGCATTATTTGATACTGACAGAATTTTTACATAATGCAGGTTAATTCAATTCTGTGAGATGTTTATTATTAAACAACTTGCCCCAGTCAATTCACATTTTAGTTATAATCGAATATTGATTTAATATGTATCTAATTGCTTTTAGGGAATTGCATGATTATAATTAATATTTATGCAAATCATGTGTCATGATTCTGCCTCATCATGTCATGTCTTTCTTGATCTTGGGGCAGAATCATGCCAGGATCCCTTGTTTTATGTGGAGAGAGCATATGTAAGGACAACAGGGCCAAAATGCCTCTCTCCACATAAAACAAGGGATCCTGGCATGAATCTGCCCCAAGATCAAGAAAGACATGACATGATGAGGCAGAATCATGACACATGATTTGCATAAATATTACTTATAATCATGGAATTCCCTAAAAGCAATTAGATACATATTAAATCCATATTCGATTATAACTAAAATGTGAATTGACTGGGGCAAGTTGTTTAATAATCCCCCTCTCCCGTTTCTGATCCCGCCCTTTCGCCTTTCGTTATTGATTGTTAATTAGTTCATGCCCCGCACCTGTTCCCTCTTGATTTAGATCCCTTTATAATACCCTCGTGTCTATTGTGCTGTGCTCGTTCGTTGTGCTTGTTTATTAATAAATGTATTTGCGGTCCCCTTCACCGCTTCCTGCATTTGGGTTCTCTTCCCTGACCATTCGTGACATCATGATCTATATTTTTCAGTTATGTAATATTTTTTCTCTAATATTATTTAGTTTTCCATGAATGTTTTGAAGTAAAATATTTCATTGTTTAAGTGCCATCTAATGTGAAAAAAATGTCCAGTGAATCATTGAATATTACTTTTTATATAACATTTTTGGTCAAAAATTACCAAAAAGGGTTAAATAGTGCAGGCATTTTTTAATTCTGCAATGCATGAATAGAGAACAATATATATATTTTAATTATCAACAAAATTGTCAGTTTTGTGTGCAATATGCATCGAACCCCTTGGAAATGACTGTTGGCTATCAGGTTTCTGATGGCCGAGATTACTAAAAGTGTTGTACAAAATGAATTAAAAACACGAAACCCTTTTATTGCACCAGGGGGCGCCTGGTGGCTCCGAAGTCCTAATTCTCCATTGAGCCACCTGGAAGTTTATGTTAACATTTCTATAATAAAATCTATAACAATTACAATTATATTGATTCAAAATACGGAAGCCCGAATTTTGTGAAAATAATAATCGTTTAAAAGCGCCGCCTTTATAATGTTATCACAAACGACTGTTATTGGTCCATCTTACCTAGTGTTGAGAAAAGTTACAGGTATCACGTGACACGCCGTCTCTCCGCTGTTCCGGCAATGCTAAGGGTACATTTTGGCTAAAAATTAACGTCTGGAAATTACCAATGGATACTTTAGTAGCACAAAAAATAAAAATGTTTTTTAATATAAGAATATTAGAAAGGGAGAACACGCTAACCAGGGAAAACCCTAAAATAGCCTACTTGGCCAATTAGAAACACCTTCCTGCGTTTTGGGCCACCAAAACCCCGCCCACAGTTTAACTCCATCTGCTCCTCTCCCACTTTCTCTATTTCTGATCAATGAGGTATTTTACTTTACACTGTACTCGTGTTACTGGAGTAGGAAGTTACTAGTAGCACTGCAGTGTACAGATGAGATGTTTTCTCTCCGGTCCTGTACGTGATCGCCGAATACGTGCTCCTGAAAATGGTTTAAAGGTAACACTTCTGATAATGTTATTTATTCAAATAACTGTTAATATATTTAAATTATTGAAACCTCGGATGATGTCGATGTTGGGACTGTCCCGCAAGCACATGAGCTCGTTTAAATTACTTAAATGTATTAAATGACATTTTCCATACTTATTACAGTCTTCCATGACATACGATATTATGTCAGACAGGTGATTATAATGCACGTGTGTATGTTGAATTAATGAGATTTAGTTTTTTCGTAGGTAATGTTTCTCCCTTTGTGAAAGTTAATGGAGCTGTCAGTGCAATGCATTGTGTTCTGTGTGGCTGGGGGGGGGGGGGGGGGGGCTTGGGGACTATGTGTGTTTAGTTTGACAAATGTCAGGAGTGACTTGAGTTGGACAAAATATGCTGAAATATGTCTTAAGCTTTAAAAGAGATGTTTTATGTCTTACACAGCCTTACTATCTTAAAGCATGGAAGGTCATGGAAAAATCAAGGAAATTCATTGGTCAAAAGGTGTGGGAATCCGATAGATCTTATAGATAGTTACATTTGTGATAGATTTCTATATATCATAAAATGCCTCAAAATCTGTGGGCCCCCCTGGATCCATCTTGGAATCCCCCCAGTTTGAGAACCTCTGCTGTAATCTGCGGGGCTGTCTGACTGTGAAAATGAGTGAAATGAGTTTATTAATGGCTTGGAAACCCACGGAAGCTCATTTGCACGTGTGTTTGAAACATTATCGAAGATTTGTATGATGTTTGCACAGCTCCACCTTAACTATTAGCTTAGCTTTACAGCCGGCTTTATTTACACAACAGTAAATTATTACATGCAGTTTTAGAAAGTGCTTGTATCAAACGCCTCATTTGGTTGACGTAGGCCTGGCTATTATGTTGTTAGCTGTTTTATTGGCATGTGTTACTTAGATTGTGTGGTATAAACATGTGAGTGTGAAATAGCAATCAGATTTTCTTTTCGAAGTTCCTCAAAGTTTAATAACATTATGACCGAGAGTAAAGCAGTTCATGCTGAATGAAAACATATAGAGGAAACTTATTCTTCTGTTTTTGTGATCTTAGAAATGATTCTGTGCTCAAAGAATAGAGATGTTATAAAAGTGGTGATGTATATTAACTAGCCTCAGGTGTTGCATGAAACCCAACTGTGATATTTACTCAGCCATTTCCTCTCGCAGAATGGTGTGCTGGCTTTGGTCCAGCCCCAGATAATGGGTCTGACTGCAGAGGGAGATGAAGTCCAGGTCAAGTGTATGAGTGCAGCATGCAGAAAGTTGTGCAGTGTTGTAGAGTGACATCGATACAAAGTTCTGTCCTGTAGTTACTGTATTGACAACATTTATAACGCTTAATCTCTAATCTTCACAGAAGTAATAGTAATTTTATGGTTTGGATAAAAAAACTGATAATAGTGATATAATATAAAATGATAATAGTATAAACTATTTATATCATAGAATGATTTTCAGTAAAAAAAAATGTAATAATCGATTTATAAAATAGTATTATTATTGTTGTTGCGCAAGTCCTGCACAGACACACACACTCGCCTATTTTGACAGTGCGGCTTAAAGGATTATTTTGTCAGATTTATTTCCTCTGTGTTGGTGGAATTCTAGAATATTCTATTACATCTCAATCCCCTCTTCTAATGCTTTTTATGATATTAGGTGTTCTTACTCCCAAACCAAACACATACTGTAAAGCTATGTCACATGTTTTACATGTGACATATGTGAATGTTTGTTAGTAAATGTGAATGTTGCTTGCATGTGAACAATCTTGTTGGATGAGGCTGTGTGGTTGGTTGGTTACTCATTGGCCCAGGTCTAAAAAAATCATCTACACTGGCTTAAGGGGTTGTGTTCAAGTCCATAACAATAAGTATGAGCAATGTAATTAACACACAAAAAATGAATCATGTGTCCTCTGTCCATTAGCAGTAAATAGCTGCAAGGTCACATTACAGTATGTCACATCACAGAGACATGGAATGAGCTTGAGTGCGGCTGTTCATGGGTTTAGGCGTTAAACGTGTTGGGCCTGTTTAAAACAAATGAAATTGTTATTTGGACACATCCCTTAGGTGACATCATGGGACTTGAATCACACTTACCACGTTTACATGGACATCAGTAATCAAATGATTTTCCTTATTCTGAGTAAGCTAATATTACGATTAAGGTGTTTACATGAACTGCTTTAAGAATATACCTTTCATGTTCCCGTTTTACATGTTACACTACATAGTTCGATTAATGGCATTCGTCATTACGTCCCTAAGCGACGCCGTTTGACGTTCCCTCCATTATTTCATGTATCAACAAACATTTCGTCTTCGCTTTGTTACCACACAACAGTTTTTTGGTGTTTCATTTATTTTCTAGAATTGTTGGCTTCTTTTTTTTTCGTTCGGACCGAAAATGTGCTTTCTTGCTTGAAGCCATGTTGTTTGGCATAATCAAGACGGCTCTCCACTGCCATGCGTGTGCGTAACATGTCACAAAGTACCGCGAAAGTTCCTACGCGTTGGCAATATTAAGGTGTGTACAAATCTATACCGAACTTCGATTATGCTACAAAAATAGGAGTACTCCCCCGTCTTAATTAGATTTGAGGTTACTATGATTATGAGTTTAGACAGATTAAGCTAATCAAAAAGCTCTGTTTGCATGCTTCATTCCCACTCAGAGTGTTGTCTTAATCATTTTAATATCGGATTATTGTTGTCCAGTGCAGTTTTCTCGAAGAAGTAGTTTTTGGTCGAATTCAAGGAACAGACTTGTCAAGTGTTTACAGTAAATTAAACCTTCACAACAGCTGAAAAAAATTACAATACAACTTAAGCCCAACAGTTTGCCCACTAAATGTTTAATGCAGTTTGTTGTAAAGTGTCGTTTTATAAAATGTTGAGCCTTCAACAAAACACAGTTATACAGAATCTTAAGGCAGGCAGGCAGGCAGACAGTAACTCTGTTTTATGTATTTTTCTTCATTATATTTAAGGTTACAGGGCACGGTGGCTTAGTGGTTAGCACGTTCGCCTCACACCTCCAGGGTTGGGGGTTCGATTCCCGCTTCTGACCTGTGTGTGTGGAGTTTGCATGTTCTCCCCGTGCCTCGGGGGTTTCCTCCGGGTACTCCGGTTTCCTTCCCTGGTCCAAAGACATGCATGGTAGGTTGATTGGCATCTCTGGAAAAATTGTCCGTAGGGTGTGAGTGTGTGAGTGAATGAGTGAGTGTGTGTGTGCCCTGCGATGGGTTGGCACTCCATCCAGGGTGTATCCTGCCTTGATGCCCGATGACTCCTGAGATAGGCGCAGGCTCCCCGTGACCCGAAGTAGTTCGGATAAGCGGTAGAAAATGGATGGATGGATGGATATTTAAGGTTTTTCTTTGTCTATTATTTATTTATGCCTGTCAAAAATCTCCCCTTATAGCACACAACACATCTGGGAGACGTCTATTTGATGTCTGCATTTACGTACATCTGCAAGACATATTGTTTTGGATGGGTAGCTCATTTGCAAAACATCTCTGAGACGTTTCCTGTCAGAAGATGTCTGTAAGATGTTAATGATTTAGAATTTATTTAAAACTGCCTTTCTAAGACGTTTAGCAGATGTTTTTACACAGCAGATGTTTTCCAGATCTTTAGCAGACATTTTACAGATGTGCTATCTGGATCGTAACGCTATTTGAGCTTGATTTTGTTAAAATGTAAATATTGTAATGCCACATAAAGTGTCTGAACATACAGCATTTTACCCTTATGCGATCTTCGTTTGGGATGTACACCCGAGGCAACAAAATATAATTTTGTAACAAAATAATTGTTTTTTTTAAATAAATGTAATCTTACTCTACATTTATATAAATAAATATTTTTTAAATAGGTTTATATACAATAACACATTTTTATGTAAAATTCACTTTATAAAAGACCCACATTTCTAACTTTCGTTCATGGGAATAACATGGATTATTTGACATGGTTTAGTGTAAGATTTTTGCCCATCTTTTGGAAAAATCACTTTTACCAGTAGATTGTTTGAGAGCTCCACTTTTTTGATATGTTATATCAGACCAACTAAAAGATATGTCTTCAGGTTTTTCTCGATTGGATTCATATTATTCATACATATTATGACATATAATAACATAAAATAAGATATAATGACATAACAACAATTTTTTTGTCAAAGTTTAGCATTTATTGTACTGAAAAAAGAACAGTTTATCAATAATGTTACAATATGATTAGAATCAAACCTGAACAAGGTTTTACAAAGAGAAGAGTTGCTTTCTTTAGAGTTCACCGAAATGAATATTCTTGGCCGAAGCCGATTAAAAATGAAACACTTGACCGAAGGGCGAATACCGAACATGGCTTTTCTACAAAAAATTTTTGTCTCATCCTTTTATCTCTCTCTCCCTGTGAGTATGTGTGTGCGCGCGTGTGAGCATGATCATATTGCATTGTGGATGTTTTTTGCATTGTTGGAAGTGTGCCACTTTATTACTGTCTATGTGTGGTCTGCGTTGTTTCCAATTTTGAGGACTAATTGTAGGGATGGGAATCGAGAACCGGTTCTTCTGTAGAACCGGTTCCCAGTGAATCGATTCCTTGGAATCGTTAGTGTACCTGCTTATCGATTCCGCTTATCGGTTCCGCTCGTTGCAAATGTGTCATCATCATAATCACACACACGTGCTGCGTTGTTTTGGTTACGCAACAAACATGTCATCGAGGCAGAAGCGATCTAAAGCTTGATTATATTTCACTAGAAAAGACGCCAATGCGGTCATTTGCAACAACTGTTAAAGTTTAATTTCGGCAAAGAGAGGAACTGCCTCCAATATGCAGAAACATTTGGCCACACAGCATTCAATTCATTTGCAGGACTGTCGCGTGTTTGATACATTACTACTTAGCAACACAGCAACAACAAGTGAGTCAAGCAGCAGCGGAGCTAACGAGACGTCATCTGCTATTTATGCCGATGGTAACTTCTCTATTTAGTTCATGTGAGCGCTAGAGATGCGCGGATAAGCTAATGTCACCCGCATCCGCTGCTTCAAATAAATGATCCACCCGCCCGCACGTATAATTTCCTCCGATATAGATATCCGGACCCGATCGTCACTTTAAATGCTCAGGAAATGTTACTGATTTTTACGGTTTACTGTCTTTGTAAATGTTGCATCTAATCTTTCGATGTAGCACACACACGATGTAGCATATAAGATGTAGTAGTCTTATGGCTTTCATAAACATACATTGCCTCACAGTCGCTGCATATTACATACTCAGCACTTTATTCATCCTTTTTAAACCACTTCGTTAAACCGCTACCACACGCTACTTTTCTTTCTTTCCAATTTTTTGTTTGTTTGTAATTCTCCCTTTTTAAATTTCTCTCGGATCTGTTTTGACTCCATTTCGGCTTTAAGAAATAGACCCTCCGCCACGCGCGCATTTCTTTAAAATTACTGCAAATTAGCGCCTGATTAAAAATGCATTTAAAACGTATTCGTATTTTTTGAGAAAATGTGTTAATATTTTATATGATATCATCCACCCGCAATTAATCAGCATGTATTTTTTTATTACCCGCAGCGCCCGCGGATTTAACCGCCATCCGCGCATCACCAGTGAGCGCCATTTCATTGTGTATGTCGGTTGAGTTGAATTTTGTTTCTTCCTTGACTGTTTAGTCTTTGTTTTTAGTTTTTATTGCACTTAAATGGCAGTTTTATTTTATTTTTTTGTCTGGACCAATGATGTATTAGAAAAATTCTATAGGTCCCTGGACTTAACTTTGTAGCCTACTTTTAGGTTTGTTCTGAGGTTGCTACACATAATTTGTGTATACTCTGAGTATGTGCTGTGTTCTTATCAGATATTAAAGCGAGTTAATACAAACAAACAAATTTGTACTTATTCCCTCACCCAATGAGAATCGATAAGAGAATCGATAAGGAATCGGATCGATAAGCAATATCGATAATGGAATCGGAATCGTTAAATTCTTATCAATTCCCATCCCTAACTAATTGTCTCCATTTTCTAAGACCCCAAGACCATGAGTGTGACTTTTTTTCCACACTAACATAAAATCAAGATCAAGAAATCATTCCATTTTTTTATTTGTAGATCTAGAAATTATTGACCACTTTACAAAGAATCATGCCATTTGGACAAAGAGAACAATTTTGTTTATTTTAGCAAATGTGATTTTGCGGGTCAAAAAGACCCAGAAGGCCGAGGGTTAAAGCCGTAATATGAACTTTAATAAACAATTACAGTTTTTTACAATTTCCTAAAAAAGTATTGTTTTTTTGGACACAACGCGTTTTCTTTATTTGCATGTTTCTTGACACATGAGAACCTTTTCAGTTTCACATTAATGCTCAAATTGTTTTTGGAATGTGTGTCTTTTTCTGTGTCAGTTTAAAGTGTGTTCATACATATGTGTGATTTTCTACAAGTGAAAGTCATGTGCATTGGAGGCTCCGCCTACCACATTGTTCACTTGACTTACAGAACCCATAAACCTGGAATTATTTTTTGCTTTAGAAATTGAAGAAAATAATTTCTCTTAGACTTTTCTGATCCAGTTAAAACCAGCGAAGGAGTGTAGCTGTGTTTTGAAACATGGTTTATAGGTCCATGCTGGTCTTTAGCTGATTTAGATGTTTCACAAGCTGGAGGGCTTTGGCAAAAAAAGTCAAGTGACATTCTTTCTTAATACACCCACTCACATGTCATCCTAGGTGTATATGATCTATGATGTTAACTTTACACCAGTTTTTGACAAGTCTTGTTTGCTCACTTATCATCCCTGCAGGTCTTGGAGCTCTAGCCTGTGAGAGAGAGGCCTCTACGGCCAACTTGAGAAGTTCAAGTAAACTCTTACGGCCCTGTCATGGAGGACAAAAGGTCTGTGATTGGCACCCTGCGCCAAAAAGCCAAACTCTTTCGATCTTCACGAGTTGGCAGTATCAAACACCCCAACAAACCAGAGGTGAGGGAGGAGAGTCTGCTGGACCAGCGGATGAGAACGTCTAAAGAAGATGTCCCCCATCATCGGACATCCTCCTCCTTGAGCCACTCCCACCAGCAGCCAGCTAACCTTCGGCCTTCCTCTTTCTGCAAACCGCCAACCCCTCCCAACATGAATGTGCAGAGAAGAGGGGCCGTCACCGGGCTTGCTGATTCGCTGAACATGCCGGTGGACTCCAAGGTCTGGCCGTCGCAGGAGTCAGACTCTGATGGTGCACATGAGGAGCAGGACTTCTTTGAGGCTTCAGAAAACATGGAACAGATGCTAAAACTAGGAGACACGCAAGTTCTCTCACCAGAGAGTGTGACTGAGGTAATGTTGATATCTCAGTTGAATGAATCATGCCGGAGGAAGGAAGTTTTTAATAGCTCCACTTTTTATTGCAGCTTACTCTTAAGATTGTGTTACACAAACATTTTCTTGTTTGGTATCTGTTATATTTACTTTAGCAAATATACAGTAGTCACTATAATATACTATCATACTATAGAAAGGTTAAAAAAACACTATAGTTTGAAGGAAGTTTACCAAAGTAAATACTAAACTACAGTACTTTCTCAGGTGAGAATAAATTCTGCATTTTATTGCATTAAATCCATCATTACAAGCACTGTGGAATAGCCAGTGTTTAGCTTGATCTATCTAAACTATTGCTGTTTCAGAGTTTATTTATTTATGTATTGAAGTTTTAAAAATAACAAATGTTACGTGCTTTTGTCATTATTATTATTAGTAGTCATATTTAATATTAATATTGCCATTTATATGTGCTGTTGTCATTATTATTATTAGTAGTCATATTTAATATTAATATTGCGATTTTGGTTTAATTTATGTTTATTTTAGTCTAGTTTTGTTTATTTTCAGTTAATACTTTGGCAACATTTTTTTTGCTTAGGCAACATTTTTTTTGCTTAGGCAACATTTTTTTTGGTGTTTACTTAAAGTATTTCAAGTAATATTTAAATCTTATATAATTATGGGTAATTTCTGTATAATTTTAAACAGAATTATAATAATAATATTGTTGTTGTTAAGAGTAGTCATTTTTTTCTAATATTATGTAAGTCAATATTTAATTGAATTTCAATTAACAGATATATGCTTAAATGTTTTAGTCGATACGATACGAACACAGGTCTGGACTTTTTACAATTTTGGCATCCCTTATGACAGTGAACCATGGTTTCACTACATCAACCATCGTTTAACCAATAGATTTGAAGTAATACAAAGGGTCGGCCAAAATAACATGGCTAGTACACTTTTACTATAATAAAACCTATACTATAAAACCTAAAACCTTTTAGTATAATAACAACAAAAATGTGTTATCCTAAGGGATTATCAACCCAGCTATATTGGTTAAAAGGTTAACATAAAGTTAGCAAATGAAATAGATCTTCTTCTATCTTGTTTACTTACCTTAAGGGAAGAGCATCATGACTCTATTGTGTAATGTTCTTCCTCTCTGAACATCAGAGTCATCGGTACAGGAACTTGCCAAAACATTTCTAAGGCAGATAATGTGGTAATCAACATTAAGAGCATGCCGCCGCTTCTCTATTTGCTTAAAATGCAAATGATCATCCGGGAAGTGTTTTACTACGGTACTGTAATTCCACAAAATGTTAGTACACAGTTATAGATCCCATGGTCAGATGAAGATGGACGCTACTGTATGTTTGACTTCTTTCTGTTGCCTCGGTGATCCTTCTCTTTTATTTTAGCCGCGTTGTTACATTAACAATGTTTTTTTTATATGGGCGCTACTTAGTGGACACTATGTGATTGCTACCGTATGTGTTTGGGTGAGTAATCTGTGTTTTCAAGGTGTTTTAGTTGGTTTGTAAGCATAAACCTTTAATCGCTAACATAGAGAGATTAACTTTAGTTTTGCGGTAAGGAAGAGAAACCCAACAGTGTCCCTCTCAAAACAAATTATACAGCATCTTAAAAGGGTCTTAAAAGCCTTTTTAAGGGTTTTGCAGGTGATGTGTTCTTTATTCAGGGCGTATTTGCCCCACCAAAGGTAAAGTAATGTAAAACCAGGACTGCTTTTGCTTTGTTAAGTACGATAAAATACTGCCGAATTCCTCATTGTTGTTTGTAATATGACTTTATGAAGATTTCTCTTCCCTGCAGCTTAGGAATTTTTTAATAAAGCTATGTAGACCGGCTGTTCTCAGCATTATGCTTTAATATTAAGAGTTACCATGACCAAGTGTATAGCCGGCAGGTGCAAAAGAAGGAAATAATTCACACCAGTTTTGTAGATTGTGAATTACTGTTTCTGATAACATCCAAATGATCGTTTGTTATGTTTGTTTTTGGGAAACCGAATACACAGCCGATCAGAAATGGTCCGGAAACGTCCTTCATGCATGACTGCGAGGACAGTAATGTAGGTTTCTAATGTGTCTGATATGTGTGTTGTTTTTTATTTGTTGTCCCGTATGAAATGATATGTTAAGCTAATTCTGTTTTTCAAATGCCCATGAAATGGATCATACCGTGCATGTCAGTGTCATGTCTTCAGCTGGCATTGAAAGCTCAAGGTTTACTCTTGTTTGTACGCCATACAGAGTGGATGTGCTTTTGAGTGCGTGACAAACATGAGCAAACTCCATAGAGTGCCCTTGATTGTTTTTTTTACATTAAGATTACAGATAATTTGTAAAGGAAATATATATAACTGTTTAACGGAAAGTTGATATTTAAAGATACTTTAACTGGTTTTGGTATTAACTTTTATTTAGACCTTTAGAAAAAGTTATTGATATTAATTTATATTTTATTTGAAGATTCTGGACATGAGGCAAGAGACGCCCGGAGCAGGCGCGAATCAGAGAGAGCCCGAGAGATCATACCTGCTCTCTATATACCTGAAAGAGGGACGTGGGCTGGTCATAAGAGACCGATGCGGTAGGTGTCGATATGTGTGTATAACCAAACCACACCCTGAAACACAATACACACACATTTGAATGACAATTAAGCAACTGTTTGTTAAGGTGTACCTGCAAGATAAAATTTCCGGTTCTGTGGTCGGATTCCCATAGGATTGGGTAAACTCATGTATAACTTGAATGTAGTGCTGTCAATCTTGTGTTAAAGCTTCTGTGTGTGCAAGGTGATGTAAAATACGTCCTCCTCTGGGGAAAATGTTTGTAGACTTTCCTGTGTGTTCACACCGAGTCAGATGCGTTTGAGTGGTCTGACTTGCTCATCCAATGATACGAGTTTGGGGCGGAGCTACCTGTTTTTTTTCCATGGTAAAGTCCACTCATCCAGAAAGTATGTAAATTAACTTAAATTACTTTTAGTTAAGTTATGAGCAGATATGGAAGTCATGCCACTCTGTGGCAGCTATTTCAGTCATAGCAGGACAACAGTCCTATCTACTTGAATGGGGCGAGACTGACATTTCCAAAAATCACAAATAAATAGCATATTTTTGTACAACAGTTAATCTTGACATCAAAGATTACAGTTCAGTAACTTTGGTGTGCTAAGTTTAAATTGCAGTAAAAGAACTTTGTTTAAGGTCGCTTCAGCTATTGCACTTGCGCACAGGTTGGCAAGAGCCCGTCCCAATGAATGATCAATTTATCGATTGGGTCATTTTATTGGAAGGCGGAACGTTCTTGTATAGGGCGGCCATATTGTGCATTGCATTTCCTTCCCATTCATAGTAATGGAAGTGGAGAATATATGTACTGTAAATATATTTTATCTGAGTAGTTAAAAGAACAAAACTTCAACAAAATGGCATTGCTCAAAATTTTAAATGATCAACCTGGCAACCGCATGAAACTACCAATCCAGTGTTTCCAGCCCCAACAATACATGAAGAACAATGTTGGAGTTCGATTTGTATTTGTTTTGCTTTATCTCTGCATTAACATTGTCTTCATAGTTTAACCAACATTCCTCACAGCACATTGAAACCTGTCTGAGGTCACACCCGTTCGGAGACAGGACACACCTATACTCCCAGATCAATCATTTCCATTTTATGTCTCGTCTGAAACATGTGAAAACACACAGGAGATCAGCAGACAGATAGAAACTTGGAAATGTGTCTGTATTGCGTACTGCGTATCAGTACCAATCCAATTGAACAAACACCCTTCCTGTTTATTAGTCCGTGTATTTTTTGACTGTAATTTGCCGTCAATTGTTTAGGTTTCAGACCTATTTTGTGTCATTTTCATAGGAATGTTTTTCCTTGAAAGAGTTTCAAAAAAGTACAGCTAAATATGAAGAGTTTGGTTCCAAAATGAGATAACTCCATATAAGAAGAAAACCAAACTCTATATGAAGAAATGAGTTTTTGGTTATTGCTTGCTTTGGGTGTCTTTGATATCAAAGATCAACCTGAGGTTTTACAGTGTGTTTGCATATTACAGTCCATGTTTTCCACACACGCCTTTATTGGCGATGATTCATTTAAATATCATGTTGGCGTTTTAAGTATGAATGATAAGAAATCAATAAGGGACTATTAAGAACACAACTCTGAATTAAAACGAAATGCTGCCCCCTACTGGTTCAAACGTTTTTTTTATTATTCAGGGCAAAAAAGACCGGTTTGGGCAGTTGAAACAATTCTCTGTCAGGGGAATTTGATGTATTTCAATGGCAGGTCAAATATTTTGGGGTCAGTTGAAACAGTCCTTTAACGGGGGCAGTTGTTGAAACCTTTGAGTCAGGAAACATGCTGGTTTGCTGTCATGCATTGATCTTGATCTGAGGTGTCAACCACATCCTCATCGGAGGATTAACCCACACAAGCGACTAAACTGAGTTTGCTGCATGTCTGCGGTGCCTCAATGAAACGGATCTGATTGAACATGCACCTGATTGCACGTATGTGCAGTTCACAGAATGGTTATCAATGAAGTGGAGATTTAGATTTCTGAGACCGCCAAAACTCAGATTTTTATTGCATTCACATCTGGAACTGTATATTTTATGATATGTTTAGAAAACTCACTGACTTTAGCAAACCAAAGATGCAATTTCCTGTTATATGGTTTGTCATATTCTCATGTTCTCATTGGACAACAGAATGGCTGGTAGCACATTGCCTATGCCACAAACCCTTTTATTAGTAAGACTTTATCAACTGCCAATGTTAATAAATGTTTTATTTATTTTTACCTTATGAAAAAGATAATAATCACATCATTTACAGAACAATATTAAAGTCACTAAATAGCTGTTATTTCATTTCAGGCACAAGCGATCCGTATGTGAAATTCAAACTGGATGGGAAAACCCTTTATAAAAGTAAAGTGGTGTATAAGAATCTGAATCCGGTCTGGAATGAATCCTTCTCTTTCCCAGTCCGCAAGCTAGACCAGAAACTCTTCATCAAGGTACAGATTTACTCTGACACTTCAATGGGTGATTCTCACGAAATCTTGGTTTCTTATAAACACTCGCATCTTTTTATTTCATCTTAGTCTTAGGTCTGAGTTTCACGTACACATGACAGCATTATCAAAACTGTCTGCATTTACACGGAGGCAGGAAAACTGATAAAAACGCTGCAGTACGCACGCCAGGGCAGTGGATGGGGATGTTGTTGTGTAAAGAAAACCGACATATACACACGCACAGTTATAAGCCAAATTTGCTTTTTAATACCGTTGGTCGACGTAAATGTGTGTTTAAAGTCTGGTGAATGATGGTATTGTGTCTCCCTGCTGGTCTTATTGGTGCAGCAAATCCACATTTTGCTTTAGCATTTCGTTTCCATGTAAACTGCAAGACGGAACTTTCCGATGATGATGACATCACGCGCATGCGTGATACTCGCTCAGTCACGCGAGTATAGCAAAAACAATTATAGGCTTCCCGTAATGTGAGTTCTCACTGCTTGACTATGTATTAACATTTCCCCAGCAAAATGTGCTACTTCCCCACTATTAACATTCCCCTGGTTTTAAACACACATACGTCGACCAACGGTATTAAAAAGCACTTTTGCCCTATACCTGTGCATGTGTATGTGCCAAGGCATGTCCTGTTTCTTTACACAACCATATCGCCATCCAATGGCCTAGCGTGCATACTACAGCATTATTTTCAGTTTACCTGGATCCGTGTAAATCCAGACTGTTTCGATAACGCTGTCATGTGTACGTGAAACTTTTCAAATACGCAAAGGAAAAACTTTTCCGTTTTTCATTGTGTAGACGTGGCCTTAATCACTTTTATATTGTTCCCCTTAGGGGCAATTTTTACTCTGCAGCATGGAGTCAACACACACCTAATACAAGACCAAATACACAGTAAATTCACAAAAAAAATTATTATGAAACACATATTTTCCTATTTGCGTTGATCTAACCTATGCCACTAGGTTCAAATGAGAATTTGAATCTGTTGGTCTTGGCTATGTGAACTCTATACAAAGATCCAGAAGGAAGTGTCTGAAATGCAATATGGAGAGAATGAGAGCTATTCGATATTATGTACTTCGGTTTCTTGAGCAGATACCTGTTGTACAAGTCAGACAGCCCCGTCATTTTCACACCCACTACTTTACAGTTATTCATGACTTTAACCAATGCATTTTTTTGCTTGAGCTTCAAGGCAGCAAACCAACAATTTAATGAAAAAGTTCAAATCGATTCAATATGTGCTTTATAAAAAACAATCCTCAATGTCCTGTCGATATTAAACTCGGCTAGCTTCCGAAACGATAAAGCGTCTGTTGGCCTATTTTCTCTCCCAAGTTTAATTTGTTGTCTATTATTGCGACTACGTATTTATAACTTTCAACCAACTCAATTTGATGATTATCTGTGCGAGACACTGCAGTCTGATTATGACGAAAGTCGATACATGTCCTTAGTTTCTCTGCATTCAAAATCCCAGCATCCTGACACCATCCTGAAAAATAATAAGGCCCGTGGTCCCCTTCCTTTCCGTCCAACAAACTTACTTTCACTGTCTCGTCAGCAAACTTCAAAATGTGCCGATTTCCAAACTGACTACGACACTCGTTAGTGTAAAGGATGTATAGGAGAGGAGAAAGTACGCATCCCTGAGGGGAGCCCACAGTTGTAACAATAGGACTAGATCCTTACCCCTCTGTTACCTATTTGTATTTGTAATATCCAAGCGACCATACACGCCAAAATCCAATTGAATCTTATAAACCAACAAGTCTGGTGGATCGTATTAAATGCAGACGAAGTCCACAAATAAAAGTCTTTCATGGCTCCTGCTTCCCTCCAGGTGTGTATACAATAGGTTCAGTAAAATCAATGTCGCATCCTACACAACTCTCTCTACTCTATAGGCAAATTGCATCGTGTCGAGAAATTGTTTTGTTTTTTCCACTAATACCTCTTTTACTATTTTTTCAAAAATCTTCATTCACAAACAGGTCAAGGAAATTGGTCTACAATCTGTCAAACCTTTAAGGAAATTCTTTTTTGCAACAGGAACAATTTTAAGAGAATGCGGACAGAACCCAAACGCAGTCAGCAGTAAGGGGTTAACAGAAAACAATTTATTAAAATGTCAAACATAAACCCTTGATTGGGGAACAAACATGATAACAAAAGACTTTTCAAAAAGGCAAACAAAAACTTCCCACTAGGGGGCAAAACAAGAAGTAGAGCAAAAACAAACAAACCTCACTATAAGGGACAAGGCACGGACGAGGCAGGGCAACGCAAGGCAAAATCAAGATAATCTGGACAGGGACAAAACACGAACTGGTACGAAGAACGAACCGATAAGGGACAAAGAGAAGCTGGGACTACAAAAAGGGAACACTAACGAGGGAAGTTAACAAGGGGAAGGTGAGGAGAATCAAACACTAACGGGAAGATTATGGGGCAGGTGAGGGGAATGAAACACTAATGGGACAATGACGGTGAAACAAGGGGGCAAAGTACGAGACAAGAAGACACGTGGCGCAATGTGATTACAAACAGCCAATTGTCTCCACACAAGACATAGCACACACACAAGACATGGTACTGTCATGACCCTGTCCTCTACACTCAAAACTCCGGACAAGAGGGACAGGATCATGACAATAATAATTGACTGTTTCCAAAGTTTTGGTACATACTGAAGTTCCAAAGACCAATTAAAAATTAAGTACTGTCCTCATTAAGTTTGTTTTAAACTATCCAACATCATTAAGCTCATCAATGTCCGCGGATGACTGTATAAACACATTCCATATAGTACAGTCACAACATCTTTTTAGCTCATTAATCGCATCATTGGACCAAGATTTCACAGTTTTTGTTTGAGCTTCTCCCCTCTTCAGTTCAGTCTCGTAACATGGAATGAGATAAACACAATCATGATCTGACATGCTCAATGGCGGTAGTAGGGTGGCTTTGTATGCTCCTTTAGTTGAGCATTTCATTAAAAACAAGTAAGGACATGTTTAAAAGCATTCACTTTAAAACGTGATTTACACAATTTTGATCATTTTTTAAACAAAAAAAGGCCTTAAAAGTTCTGTAACCATTTAAAACAGTCAATACCATTGAATGTTTGCCAAAAACGTGAAGCCATGATGCATACGCAAGTTATTACGTTTATCAATCATACATAACAAGACATTAATAATAAGCATATTTTAAAGGGATACTCATCATTTACTCACCCTTAGATTGTTTCAAACTAGTATAAATGTCTTTATTTTGCTGGGACACATAGGAAGAAATTTGGAAGAATGTCAGATCTCATCCCCCATTTACTGATATAGTAGGGAAAATAAATATTATGGGAGTCAGTGGGGGATGAGATTTTTCATTCTTCCAAATATTGTCCTGTGTGTTTAGCAGAACAAATACATTTATACAGGTGTGCAACAATCTGGGGGTTCAAAGACAATTGAAAGGCGGAAAACTACCTGCATCGGTTATGACAATTAGTCGTTTACACAGCGTGACATGAGAAGGTTAAGCTTTTAACCTCAAAAAAGTAAAATCAAACTTTATCTTTGTTTGTCATATGGAGGATGAGATATCATGGACACTTTTATTTATTTTCCATGAATTTTCTGTCAATGTTTTTTGGTCATTTGAGAACATCTAGTAGAACATGTAATCTTATTTTATTGTTTTTTTTCAGAATATTTAATTTTAACTAATTGCATTTAGATAAATTACGACGCGTTACGGTAGTGAGAATTTCAGCAGAAAAAGCAATAAAATATATGAATAATTCATTCCTATGTTAATATTATGCTTTGTGCAAGGTAGAGAACACCATTATGTGTATTATGATAATTTTTTGTGTTTTATAATTCAAATCTTTACTGCCATGACGTTGTAGTGGTTTCGTGAGAATGACCCCTATGACACATGATGTTAAATAGATGTATAAATATATGAACATATAATATGAGTACACTCATTCATCCATCAATCATTCAGGTTTACGATCGAGATTTGACCACGGATGATTTCATGGGCTCCTGTGCTTTAGTCCTCAGTGAACTTGAACTTGAAAAGTAAGTCGAATTATATTTTCTTGATATTAAACCTTGAGTTTAGTTTCTCATATTTTTTTGTCTGGAACGTTGAAACAGGACGAGTGAAATGGTGTTGCCGTTGGACGACCCTAACAGCCTGGAGGACGATATGGGTGTGATAGTCATCGACATCTGTTTATCCGTGCGAGACAGCAGGAACAAAAAACATGTATGAAAAAACTTTTTTTTTCACTGCAACCGCTACTTACTACTAACTGCTGTTTTGCTGCTTATGTCTTAACATTTTGTTTTTATTGTGAAGAGGTTTGTCCCGAAGAAAAAAGGAAGTTTTACGGTGAGGATTTGTTTTAGAATAGCACGGATGCCCCTAATCTCTTACAAATCGTCTGATTATTAAAGAGTAAGTAGCATATGATTTTTAAGGTCCTACTTTGGTTTATGGATTGTCCAACAACAAGTTTATGTACATAGAAGGTGAATAAACACTATTATTTCATAATAATAGGTAATTATTCTAACCTTACTTCTTGACTGACTGTAGTCTGCTGTGATTGGTCAAACGTGTTTGTAACGAGCAAGGCGGGACGAGAGCGAGTGATGATAATGAGTGTCAGCTGCGCGTTGCACGGGTATCGCATTTAACTTTCGTTTTGTGGTTTGTTTATTTTTTATTAAAAGTTGTGTCGCAAGTGGAACGCCTACCATTATTGCTGGATTACGGTTTACAGGTTATATATTATATACAGTGTATGGATAGAAAACTGCGTGAAAGTAATTTTCATGATCTAATGCTACTTACTCTTTAACTTGAAATTGATATCCCAAATTTTTTTTAAGCTTTGCATTTTGCCTTAATTTTTTGTATGAGCTGCATTTTGTCATTTGCATTTTGTTATCCGGAGCCACCGGTGTCTAATATCGCTTCTCAATATGTGTGTTGTTTCTCAGGGAAGTACACCAGAACACCACAGACGTCTCACGGAGTCCATGAAGAAAAGCCAGCTATGGACTGGAGTCTTCACCATCACTCTCGTGGAGGGTCGGGACTTTCCTGTGGACGGACAGGCCGACGTGTTTGTACGCTTCAAACTGGGGGATCAGAAATATAAAAGCAAGGTATGGAGGACCATGAATGGTCATCAAAAGTTTGTTCTGTTATAACATAATATCAATGCTTTTTTATGCTTCCACTCTCATAGAGTCAAATTAAGAAGGTGAAGCCACAGTGGAGAGAGAGGTTCGACTTCAGCCAGTTCCCAGATGGATCAAACATTCTAGAGATCGAAGTCATGGGAAAAGGGGGACGGAAATATGAGGAATGTTATGGACAGTGAGTCTGAGGTTTTGTGAATGACTTTACAGAAGAAATTGTATATGTTATGTTATACAATGCAAACATTTTAGTGTCTTAAAGGGACAGTTCACCCAATATTGAAAATTCTGTCATTATTAACTCACCTTCGAGTTGTTCCAAATCTGTATAAATTTATTTTAACAAAACAGTCCTTGGACCCCATTGACTCCCATGGTAGGAAAAATGACTTTGAAGACAAAAGAAGATATTTTGAAGAATGTAGGACAGCAAACAGTTCTGGGGCACTTTTGACTACCATTGTAATTTTTCCTACTATTGGAGTCAATGGGGGGCAACATATCTTTGGTTATAGGACTTTTTCCAAATATCTTTCCTTGTGTTCAACCAAACATTTATACAGGTTTTGAACAAGTAGAGAGTGAAAAATTCATAACAGAATATTTATTTTGGGTGAACTCTCCCTTTACATTTATAAGTCAATTCAGATTCTACATAATATGTTACATTTTTGCAGTGGTGAGTAGTTGTAGCTTTTAACATTTAAAAAGTTGAAATTTAAGGCATAGATTTTTTTAAAATAGAATGTATGTATCATAAGATAAGCGGCATATTTTTACTTTTTATCAGTAGAAGTTAATGACACAATTTTCTTTACATTTGAACATTTGACAGACTTGACTAACAGTGCATTAAAACTCTACATTTTATCAGCATGCTAGTTCTCTGGAAATCGAACGCATGACCATTTCACTGTTAACACAATGCTCTACCAGTTGACTCAATTGTTTTTTCTCATAAGTAATGTTGTCAGTAGATTTATGAATGAAGTTATGTAACACATTTCAGGTGTGAGGTCCTCTTGTCTGGGTTGCCGTTGAATGAGTCCACACTTTTCACACCGGAGCTGGATTCTTGTCGAGGGAAAGTTGTGTTTCTCGTGACGCCCACACCCTGCACTGGTGTTTCCATCACAGACCTCGTCGCTCCACCGCTGGAGGAACCTCACGAGAGAGAAAACATGCACTTCAAATACGTATGTGTACATCCATCAATGTGCAATTTAGAATGCAGGTCCACCATCTTGAAAAGGTCAACTTTTCAGATGCTGTCCCACGGTCAATGAGTTTCACATAATACACACTTGTCAAAATACTTATAATACAAATACTTGTCAAAACCACCAGATATAAATTTTAGAAGAAATGAGATACTCTTTTACAGTTGAGAATGTCTCTGTTTTTGTTTTTATATACATCAACTCAATATCGCAGGTTTTTAAACAAAGTTTACTGTTAATGTCAACTTATCTAACGCATTCATCATGTTGTATAACATCAAATAACATTTGATATTCATGAGCTTGCTTTTACAAAAGCATTTCTTTCTTCGTCTCAGCAGAGTTTAAGGAACTGCTTTAAGGACAAGAGAGATGTTGGCTTCCTTCAGGTCAAAGTGATCAAGGCCTGTGACCTCATGGCTGCTGATCTGAATGGTGATTGGCTAATTTTATGTAAAGTTTTAAAGGGAAAGTTCACCCCAAAATAAAAACAAAATCATTTATTCACCCCCATGTTCCTTATAACATGAGTATATGAATGTTTCTTCTGTGAAACACAAAAGAAGACATTTTGAGTAGTTTTCTGTCCATACAGTGAAAATCGTTTGCTTACCAACATTCTTCAAAATATCTTCTTTTGTGTTCTGCAGAAGAAAGAAAGTAATACAGGTTTGAAATGAGGGGTCAATGATGAAATAATTCTTATTTTTGAGCGAACTGTCCCTTCATATGTGAATTGTAAATGCAAATGAAGGTTGTCAGTGATTTTTACTGGTGTTCCTTGTGTCATTAGGAAAGAGCGATCCGTTTTGTGTCCTTGAATTGGGAAACAACAGACTGCAGACTCACACTATCTACAAAACCCTCAACCCAGAGTGGAATAAAGTCTTCACTTTGTTAGTATCTGTATTACTTTTTTAGTACATTAATATTGTTGATATTAAACTAAATATGCTCATCGTTCTGTTTGTTTCCTGAGCAGTCCAGTGAAGGACGTTCATGAAGTTCTGGAAATAACTGTGTTCGATGAGGATGGAGACAAAGCTCCTGATTTCTTAGGGAAGGTGGCCATTCCTTTACTCTCGGTGAGTGTACAGTAGAACATTTCCATTTGTCTTACCACGAAGAGCAATGATGAAGTTACTTGGTTGCTATAAACCAATTTATTTTGATTATAATCATTTATTCTGCAACAGGTACATAATGGCCAGCAAGTGGCTTGTCCTCTGAGAAAAGAGAATTTGGGAGGACAATCCAAAGGAACAATATTACTAGAGCTTGAAGTTATCTATAATTCTGTAAGTCTGGGCTAAGCACAACAGACTCTTGTTTCAATCTATATTAATATAGTATATATAATATTACAATTGAATACACTACTTAGAGTATATTTGTGATATGTTTCATCTTTTATATTTTGGGTCTATAACCCATTGTCTAGGTCAAAGCAAGCATCAGGACGTTCATGCCTAGAGAACAAAAGTTCATTGAGGACAATGCCAAGTTTTCTAAGAAGGTACGAGGTTCACTTGTGTTTGTATTGTGTAGTATAATATAGTACAGTATGCTACCATGCAAGGTCAAAGCACATTAACAAAAATTCTCCATCCATCCATCCATCCATCTTCTTCCGCTTATCCGGGGCCGGGTCGCGGGGGCAGCAGTCTAAGCAGGGCTGCCCAGACTTCCCTCTCCCTAGACACTTCCTCCAGCTCTTCCGGGGGGACGAGTGTTTTATATTCTTTACTGCTGTGTTGTTTGTCAAATCTCATGTGTAATTGGCTTTCGATAAAAGTGTCTGCTTAAAGACTTAATGTAAATGGCATATCAACAGGTTCTTGCCAGGAATGTTATTCGCGTGAGGAACCTCTATCGAGCCGTGTGCCGCGTGAACCAGTTCATCAAAAGTTGTTTTCAGTGGGAAAGTCTTCAGAGGAGTATTATAGCATTTCTGGTGAGACAAATCTTGCAACAATACATTCTCCATCTCAGGACGTGTGTTTAAAGTCCAGACAAAGTGCTTAATGTTCATTTCAGAGCTGCGGCAAAAAGTTAGAATTTTTTATTGTCTATTTATGAGTTTTGCATGTTTACATTAACATTTTGTCATTTGGCAGACGTTTTTATCCAAAGCGACTTACAATGGAAGAAATCCGTGCAAAAAAGGGCATACTTTACGCCATACTTTACATACTTTTACTTCCATAAACACATATATAAAGACAAGACCTATAGACCAGTGGTTCTCAAACTTTTTCGTTGTAAGCCCACCTTTGTGTAGGGTGTATCGCTTCATGGCCCCCTAAATAACTTCTCAAACATGATTATAATCATAGAATTTTAATGAAACCAAAAACATTTAATTAAACAGTGCTGGAACATCAATTAGTTTGGTTGGTGGTCTTATTTTCCTGACGTTTGATTGTAAAAAAATTATAATACATTTCATAAAATGCCCCCTGGATCCATCTTAGCGCTCCCTAGGGGACCATGGCCCCCCGTTTGAGAACCACTATAGACCCTACACACATATACATATAGCCCATCATTTTTTTTGGAAGGAAAAGAAGAGTAAAGAAGAGAAAATAGTTAGTATTATTGTGTCAGGTGTTAACGAAAGAGATGTGTCTTAAGCCAATTCTTAAAGATGGCTAAAGAATTTGCTGTTCTTGTTTGAGTAAGTTTTTAGATTTTAGATCAAGATTTAATTTGTGACAAATTTGTGTATCATACAGTGGTAATAAACTCATTGCCCAGTGTAATTTTTTGTTTTATAATTTACTATACATTTTATATTTCACCTCAGGTCAAGTTATCGTCATAATTCATAATTTTGTATTTCCAATTTTTCGCCCTCTTTCTGGCCATCTGAATGAAAATGTACTTTTATACTAGGGCTGTTCAATTATGACAAAAACATAATCACGATTATTTTGGCCAATATTGAGATCCCGATTATTTAACACAATTACTCATTAACTTTTAAAACAACATAGAACATAATTAACTTGCTTTTAAATTGTTGAAGAATAACTGTAAAGAAATATCACAGCTGAACCACTGTAAAGGAATGGGGCGCTGTGGTTTTAAACCACAAAAGAGAGGATCCTTACAAAATTGAATGTGGCACAATAATCCTTAGACCTCGATTATTTCGTTTTTGTAATTGTTGAAGGCCCAAATTGACGATTACGATTAATTTTCGATTAATTGCACAGTCCTATATTATACCCAAAAGTTCTGATGCATCTGATGAAATATGCTGGGTTTCCCAAAACCTTTGCATCAATACGTTGTTCTTAAGAATATATCGCTACCACTCTTGTCTCCCGCAGGTCTTTATTCTTACAGTGTGGTATTGGGATTTCTACATGTTGCCTCTGTTCTTGGTTTTACTCATCATGTGGAACTATCTTCAGATTGCCTCCGAGAGAGTCAGCAGGGACCTGGTGAGCGAACTACCCTCAGTAGAGACTTACATAAACAACTTTTTGGAAGAATATCCCCATTTGCAATGAGCGTTCTTCAGACATTTTGGTATCTGGTATCTGTCAACTTGAATGATATTCAATCAGGCGTTTTTTTGGCAGGACACCATGGAGATGAATGAAGAAGAAGATGAAGATGAGAAGGTAAAACATGCTTTTTTTCTCACTGTTCCAAGATCGTGCTTGTTGAAGAAGTCCACAGTTTCATTCGTATTTGAAAACAAGTGAAGATTTTGTCTTTTCTTTTCTTTTTGCTGCTGTAGGAGTCCGAAAAGAAAGGGATAATGGAGAAAATTTACATGGTACAGGAGATTGTCATCACGGTCCAGAACCTTTTGGAGGAGATTGCGTCCTTTGGGGAAAGAATAAAGAAGTGTGTGTTCTGTTCAACTTTTCACTCGAGATGTATTTCACCATATTTCACAATGATTTTAAATGACTTAATAATGAAACTTGGTGTCTATGGTAATGCACTGATATTCTGAAATAGTTAAACGCTAAGTAAACTAGTTTTTATGCTAGAAGTTTTCATAAGAATGAATGAATTTAGGACATTCTCTAATAAATGTGATGTATCCTCTTCTTTCCTCCTCAGTACGTTCAACTGGTCAGTGCCATTCTTGTCTAATCTGGCCTTCCTGGTTCTCATCATTGCCACAATCATCACATATTTTATTCCAGTTCGGTACATTGTTTTATTATGGGGTAAGACATCCAATACTGTATTATTTTGCACCTTTTTTTGTTACAATGATACGCAAACCTAAAAACATATCCAGGTGCACGATAAAAAAATACACATGAAATATTGCAAAAATCTTTCTTGAATTATTTTCATTTTTTATTTGTAAAATAATTGCAGTTTATTTTATGTTGTCTGGGAGTGTGAAGAGAGGATTTCTATTTCTGGTGTTATGTTTTTTTTAGGTATACATAAATTCACAAAGAAACTGCGCAATCCGTACGCCATTGATAACAATGAGGTGGTGGATTTTCTCTCCAGAGTGCCTTCAGATGTCCAAATGGTAATAAGCGCAGAATTTATTGATATTGAGATTTATATACTAAAATCAAGTTTGTTATAATTGTCTTGAATGTTTTCATCGTTGTCTCACTTGATATCAATATCGTTTAAGGTACATAATTTTTCAACCTCACGTAAAATGTAAAAGTCAAAATTTTACTCTACATAACTTTGTCAGACACATGGGTTTATTGTGTGTGAAGCACTGAGGCGCCATTTTGGAGGTATCGCTGCATTGAGCACTGAACTGAAAGTATACGGAGTACAGTAAAGGTCAATTCAAACGTCATACCAAACCAAGTTCATACAAAACTGAATTAATCTCACCAAATATGTCAGGAACTGTAATTTATATAATTTGTCATTCATTAACAACAAAGATCCATTCTACCTGACCCCAAATATGCAAGTGCCCATTTTTGGATATTACTATCTTCTTTACGGTATAAAATAAGAACATTTACTTCCACTTAATTATATTTACTGTATTTGTCTACCATTGATTTGCACACAATTACTCACCTTACTCATTTTGTGTCCTAGTGGTGAAGCTTTCAGCTGTTTCTATCATGTGTCTTTGTATTACAACATATTACACAAGAACGTACGTTTACCTCTAAAATGATGCAAAATTGAATGAAGATAGAACATAAACATTTGATACCTTACAAAAGGCGGCGATACCCATAATGCACTTCGAGTGTGACGTCACTTGACAAGGACCGATACTGTACATAAGACTGATCGCCCCCTCTTGGTGGCCAGCTGCTTTGTTAAAGTCACATGACCAGATTTATTGTAATAAGCATGATGAAAACATTCAAACGAACGTGCATTTCAATGAAAGCATTTGATTATCTTGAAATAAATATTTTCAGGCGCAGTACACAGAGCTCAGCAGCTGTAGCTTTCACAGACCTAACAGGAGAAGAAAAGCCCACCATAAAGACCCCTGAGAACATTTGTGTGATGAACACTTGGAGGCGCATTGACACACAATAGAGACTTTACTTTATAAAGCAGATTGCAGGTGATCTGTATATTTTAAGGCAAATGTGTTTGATTCTGTGAGGGTGAAATGAAATCCTTTGTGCTGGAGGTCTGTACATCATAAAAACATGATACCGGATTTTATAAATGAACCTGCACACAGATAACACAATAAGACTTCTTACTGTACATCTCTGGTCAGCTTGTCACAGTCAGGGGTGGAGCAACGTACTGTAACTCTCTCATGAACTGAATTGATCTTGAAAGTTCTACTCTAGCTTCCGTCAATAGTCTGTAAATTCTGCAGTCACTCATGCTGTTAGTGTACAATTTTATACACATTTGTCAGACGTGTACAATAGGTTTTGTAAAGAATAATAGGTTTTGTATTATTTTTGTGTGTACGATTTTCAACTGTATTTTTTGTAAAGACATATTTTGGGCCTATTTAATTTTTAATTATTTTAAAAAAGAAAAAATGTTTATGATACACATATCCTTGAGCTTGAGTGCATGAAAAGTGCCTTTGACAAAAAACAATATTACAGAAATTATAAGTGAATCTATTTTGTGCAATAATAAAATTCTATATAGATTGTTTTTTTTAGATACAAATCAATTTTTACAGGATTAAATGTATGTCCTGTGTGCTACTGATTTACTTTTGTTCTTTACTTCCAGTTGTATACAAAAAATGTACACCACAGATATTATCTGAATATTTTATAGGATTATAAGAACCAAAACATTTCCATTTGGCATCATAATAGTTTCACAGAATACAGTTACTATACGTGATGAGAGAGATGCTTATGTTTTAAGATGGATTGGTTTGTGTTTCCAATAAGATCTTCCAACAGTTAAAGACAATACACAGATTGGGACTTCATTGAAATACATACAAATCAGTTAAGCAGAATGTGTAAAGAAACAAAAGTTCTTAGGTTTGTGTAAATTATACCATGCTGCAACATCACACAGGAAACGAGAGGTTAATAAATACATTACTTCCAGTCATTTTACAGAAGAAATACAATTAAAATATCACCATACTGCGATTTTGTAGTCGAGTACTTCAAAATTGTAATATTAAAGTACAAGTTGATTAAACTTAAAATAATTTGTAATACTAAAGCTATAATTTAGTAAGGTCTTCAATCGCCCCAATTGACAACGTTAACACTGTTTTGGTTAATCCCTATCTACTATCTAGTGCACTATTCACCATGTAGAACATAATGTGTGAACAAGTGGCAGATTTGAAGCGCTGCTTCAGGGTCATAGTGAGAGGGGTGATATGCTTCGGATTCTAAATAGCATTTGATTGTACAAGAAATTTGGGAAAGGCCGATGTCAGGAAACTTCTAGATTTTTTGGAGCGCATGTGTGAGCCTGTTTTCAAATGCTTATTTTTTTCTAAATGTGAATGTTGTCTGCGCTCTGCTAACTCTACCAGGATTAAGTTCCAAATATTGTTTATCCTGTGTGTAGATTTATTTGTTGTAATGAACAGGTGAGATGATCAGTGGGGCTGAATTTTTACCTTCATCATTAGGACATGGACTGAATGATGGAAAGAGTTTCTCAGTGAAAGTTTGACCAGTGAAAGAGTAGATATGAGATCTGTTCTCCACATCATAAAAACAGACCAGACCCTCCTCATAATCCACAAACACCCCCACCTTCTGTGGATTTACTCTCAGACACAGAGAGACACAGGGTGAAGCACAAGCTCTATAATCATTCTCATCCCTCAGAACTACAGTCCACTGTCCATCCTGAGGACTCGCTGTGATCTGTCCCTTCCTGTTAATAGATTTTCTGACCACTCCTAAATCCCAGTCAGTTTTTCCCTTCACCTGCACCTCAAAATAAAATCTCCCTGAAGAGAATCCCTCTTTTCCCAGAACACTGACACAATAATCAAATCTCTCTGGATTATCTGGGAGACTTTGCTCAATATCTCCATCTCTCACTTGTTTTCTATCTTTAGACAGGATGAGATCTGGATGAGCTGTATCAGGATCAAGAGTCACATCCACTGAGAGAGATCAGAGAATATGAATCAATCTTAAGATGTTGGTGTGTTAATAATTGTAGAAGTGAGTATGTGTATGTAAAGTATTATTGTTAGTGAATGTGAGAGAACAGTGAAGATCACACGTTGTACCTGCATACTGCTGCATCCTCCTCAACACTGTCAACACAAATCACAATAAACATCATCAAGAGTTTTTAAAAGAAACTTAAAACCTATGATGTATAGCAAAGATTACAAGGCTAAGTACTGCATTATCATTGCCTTGGAATTATGTATTCTATCTTGTCCATCCGTTTTTGTCTTAATTTAGTTAAAGAGTAAATAACATTAGATCATGAAAATTACATTTCATGCAGTGTGTTATGTTGCCGTGTTTGAAAGTAAGCAGTCTGCCAAGTTGTAAGTCCTAAGGTGAATAAATAACAAAGTTATTGGCTTGTAAAAAAGGGAGTCGACCCTGAATCACGCAAACGAGACGAGTCTTTTCTGTAATTTCATTACAGTTACTTCTGATGTAATCAAACTAAATACTGTGTAATATATGTTTGTGCAATAGTGGATTTGACATCAAAATTCAACAATCACAATCCCACAAAAAACATTCACCATTGAGAATTAAGGTTAGCGTAAGAGTTTTTTCTGTTAATGTTTTAATGAAAATAACTGGTTTGATGTCACCATAATGGTGATCAGTGTTTGTTTTAGTTGGGCGGCTTGACTCTTACTTTGTTTAATGTAAGTTTCTCACTGACTGCTGTAGCTCATATTGTTAAGGCGAGATAATTGGTAGAAAATTATATAGTGATTAATAAGTACAAAATCATAATTTAGAGGGTTAAATTAATGATATTAAGAGTGATATATATATATATATATTGGAAATGCAAATAATTAAGACAAAAACGCATAGCTTCATTAGAGAAAATTTTACGCATTTTTAAAGAAGCCATGAATTATAATCACAATTTTAACCCGATCCTATGTAAACGTATACGGAATCGTATTCACGCAAAATCATGTAAGTGTTTGAACTGAAAAGGCCATTGTTACTGAGATTACATCTGTTATTGACACCGAACGCAACGTTCTGGAATGCACCTATCTATGAAGACATTGATATGCTGAACACAGAAAAATATCAACGACTACTTCTCTAGTCCCACCCACTTGTTCGCGCATGACAAGTGAACAGTAAGTAACACAGGTGGTGCGGAACCAGATGCCAAACAAACATCCCGTTAAAGATAGCTAAATATTGTGCCAGCCCTGGTTGTGGAACAATGCAGTCGCTGCATAACCTTCCTTCGAATTCTGACATTAGTAATGTGGGGTTAAAGTTTATTTTTAAAGACGTTCCAGCTCATGTGGGAGAAATCAAGATTATATATATATTATATATTAAGGTTTTATCTACAAAGTCAAATCGTACACAAAAACTTTGAGGTTCAATATCTCAAAACTGCTCAGAATGCACACAGAACCTTACAATTCCTAGATGACAAATTTTATTTTATTTTTATAGCAGACGTTTTCTCAATATGTGGGTATGTTACCAACTAAGTTAAACCTACCAGTTTGAGTGAGTTTGTCGTCTAGAGTATCCTGCAGTTGAGTCAGAGCTCTCATCAGAGTCTCCACACTCACATCAGTCTTCATACTGATCTCAGACCAGTTCTTGGTGTGTGGAGGACTGTACAGGGTTGGGTCAATCTACAGTAGGAGAGAGATGAAAACCCTCAGTATGAGGAGAGCGAGAGCGAGAGAGAGAGGGAGGGAGAGAGAGAGAGAGAGAGAGAGAGAGAGAGAGACTGACCTGTATGAGGTGGAGATGATGGTCAGTGTGTGAGAGCTGCTCCAGCTCACTGTCTCTACACTTCAGCTCTGTGATCTCCTGCTCCAGATCTTTCATGAGATCTTCATCCTGTTTCTCTGCTGCTTTCTGCTGCTCGTCCATCATCTCCAGCAGCTCAGTCTGACATCTCTCAATGGATCTGATCAGAGCACTGAAGACCTCAACACTCGCTGCTTTCTCCTCATCTGTGTTCCTCTGAAACAATACGGTTTACATTCTCATTATTCTCATTCATCATCTTTATGATCTATGAAATATTTAACATCTTCAACTCACTTTTCTGAGTTCTGCTGAGTGTTTGATGTCTTGTATCTTCTTGATTCTCTCCAGGATCATCTGCTGAACGTCTGTCTGTGTCTTCTTCAGTTGAGTCTATAGACGAACAGCAACACACAGACACATGTTATCACAGGTAAACAGGTTATTAAATCATGTTTTAATGTTGTTATTGACTCAAACCTTCTTCTCTTTACTCATCTCCTCTAGAGGAACAGTGTTGTGAGTCTTGTGGTCTCCTTCAGTACAAAACACACACACACATGTCTGATCATCTCTACAGAAGAGCTCCAGAGGTCTCTCATGTTTCTGACATATATAGTCCTTTATATTCTCCACAGGATCCATCAGTTTGTGTTTCTTTAAACTCATTTTCTGATGAAACTCCAGGTGAGTTTCACAATAAGATGCCTGACACACCAGACAGGACTTCAGGGCTTTAAGCTTTCTTTCATCACAGATGTCACAGAGAACTTCAGATCTTCTCAGATTCTTCTTTTCCTTAAAATGCAGTGTGACCTGTCTGAGTGTTGTGTTAATCTTAAGGTCTGGTCTTTTACTGAATGTTTCTTTACACATTGGACACGAGTAGATGTGACTGTTGTCCCAGTACGGTTTCAGACAGCTTTTGCAGAAGTTGTGTCCACATGGAGTGCTGACTGGATCAATGAACACATCCAGACACACAGAACACTGAAGCTCCTCAGTCAGAAAAACACTAGATGATAACAGAGCTGCGAAATCATCAACATTTTTCACTGACAGTTTATTACATTCATTGACAATAATAAAATGTTAAGTTTTTACATATTAATTTCATACAATGGTTGTTAACTTACATAAAGATGTCTCCATACTTTTTCTTCTGGTCAGTCTTAGTTTTGGTGATTAAACGTCTTCTGGAATAACCCTTCAGTAAACAGTCACAAAACCAATCACATTAGCATCACACCTGCCCCAACCACGCAATATTTCAAACATAAAGAGAAGAGGAGAGTACATACGAGCAGATCAATTCAGTTTCGATTTCACTGAAAGCCCTTCCCTTCTGATATCAAAGTCCTCCCATATTTTATCTTGCATTTGAAGCTGATAACTATGGAAGCCCGTTTCCGCCAGGGTTGGGAATTTTTTTTAAATTAGTAAGTCATAATAATGAGATACTAAGTCGAAATTTCGACTTACTAAGTCATAATAATGAGATACTAAGTCGAAATTTGTAATGCACTGCTGATTATAACGTTGTAAATAACATTAAGTTTCTTGGACTGACCTATCAAATCACTTTATAAGATGTAAATCATTATGAGCCGCGGGAATTACTTTCGTAATGAATGTAGCAGCATTATTATGACTTAGTAAGTCGAAATTTCGACTTAGTATCTCATTATTATGACTTAGTAAGTCGAAATTTCGACTTAGTATCTCATTATTATGACTTAGTAAGTCGAAATTTCGACTTAGTATCTCATTATTATGACTTAGTAAGTCGAAATTTCGACTTAGTATCTCATTATTATGACTTACTAAGTCGAAATTTCTCATTATTATGAGATACTAATTCTAAAAAAATTCACAACCCTGGCGGAAACGGGCTTCCATAGTATGACAACGTGGATCTGTATAATGTGTGTTTATGTTCACGTGTTCACAGATTTCAGCATCTACACCCTCCCATCTAACTAAAGTCACGGTCTTTGATCTCGCCCCGGTGTCATTCTACCTGTAATGTGTGCGCCCTCTATGGGTGTAAAATAATGTCATTATAAATTGCACCTCCATAATAATTATAATTAATTTTCACTAAATATGAACAATATTTGAAATATAGATATTGTCTTATATGAAAGAAGTCAAGGAAAAAGGGTAAAATTCACCTGTAAAATATGTAATATGGGGTGGAGTCGTGTGCTCTCTAGCGACCAATCAATGTGGGACATTCCACGCGGTTACAATGTTAGGGAGTGTAGTCAAAACGCTGTGTCCCAAAGTTACGTGAATATATTTAACTGTGGATATTCCCCCCAAATAAGTGAACATTTCCCCCCAAATAAGTGACATGTAAAGTTAACTAACAAATACAGCATCATCGCTGAAATTTCTTAAAAATTTAGTGTCATTTTGAGGAATTATTGAATTCAGAGAACTTTACCATGATCCCTAAAGTTTACGAAACACTGGCGCGGGAATTTTTGCGTAAGTCAGTTCGCGGCTACAAAAACGTAAACTTAAACGAGCATCTGGTTACAGTTCGACGAAACGACATCGTTAACCTTAAGGTACACATTTTAGATTTAGGCTATATATACGATAACTCTGAGGAGCGTTTGTTTATGTCCGTTTAGCCCATAGCTTACCATTATACTGCAGCAGAATATCATTTCTGCCTCTCAGTCAGGACTGATATCTGTCAGCTGTGTTCATCGACCTTTGACCTGAGGACTCATACGTGTTATTTAATATCTTCATCTGATCAAATCTGAGGTGAAGATGATGCGGAAGAAGAAGCGCTCATCTGTTACAGTGGACGAAGAATCCACACTTGATATTCCAAGTAAGTTTTGATGTTGACATCTCTGCAGTTATGGCTTACTAAACCATTTCTGTAGCATACGGATGGAAATATTCTGTGTGCTTGGAAAATCCAGATAACCTATAGCTTACACTACATGCAACACTTTGCACGTGTTATTTTGCCCCATAAAGCAATGCGCGCGTCTCCTGACAACAGTGTTGCATGTTCTGCATAATGCTTATGATAAAAGCACAGTATGTATTAAGCTAGTAACGTTACTCCATTCTAAATATGACCCATGTCCTTATGTTTATTCAGAAAGTGATCCCTATTAGATGTGTTGCTGATGTTTATGATGTCACTTTATTTATACAGAGTCAAAAAAGACCAAGAGCACTGGGCGACCCTCAAAATCCTCTGCAAAGGAATCTGACCCGGACTCCGTCTTTGTTCAGTTACTCAAGGAGTCTGGGGTCACTTTGACACATGTCAATACAGCTAATGAAATAGGTTTGATGACTGATACGAAAGTGGATACAACATACAATTGATATTACGATAAACATAGTGTTCATGCACACGTTGATACCATGAACCCTTTTTTTTAACAGCCGTAGATCAAGTTATATTTCAGAAGCGACTTCAGCAGCATCTACGTAAAAATCCCAGATTCCCAAATGTGAGAATTCTTTTTAATAAACCACATGTTGTACCATATTAATAAAGTATGCACATGCAGTATGCATATTTACAGTGTTGCATGGGTTATTATTTTATAGATCGTACAGGAGTTTATATCTGGGATGGAAGCATACATCGAAGATCCAGAGAGATTCAGAAACTGTCTGCTTCCTTGTGTGCCGGCTGCTCAACAGGATAACAAGTAACATGCTATATTTAAAACAAAAAGAGACGGAAATTGTTTTTGCAATGTAACGACGTGTGCTGTTATTATGTTTTCATTTTGTTTTTCTTCTGTTATCAGTTCTGGTTGCTATCAGGAGAGTCTGGTGCGCTTGTTGCTTGGAATAGAAATGCTGCAGGTAAAAAAATCTCAACATACCTATTGCACCTCATGGATTGGAGTATAAAACCCCAAACAAGGAAATCTAAGTTGTGTTTCCCCTCACGTTTAGACCCTGGTCATAAACACTTTGTTTGAAAAGCTTCCAGAGTTCATGTTTGAGGGGTAAGTGTGTTTGAGGAGTAAGGGTCTATAGTCATGGCTGCATTGTTATTGTTGCGTTATTGTGCATGTTTTGGTCTAAACTAGCATCTAACAGTTACAATAATCTATTACTCTTTATCAATGTTACATCAGTGAGTTTAATGTTTTGTTACAGTGTGACTGAGGATGGACTCAATGTGCCCCGTCTCATTATCAATCAGTTAAAATGGCTGGACAGAATCATAGACTGCAAGGTACTGTACTTGTATCAACAGCGTGAGATTTGGAGAGAGGTCATCACAGCTGAAAATATTTGAATTACTGACATTAAGCTGTTTTGCTCCACCTACCCTTGTGTAGGATTTGAGCAGTAAGCTGATGGAGATGGTGTCAGTAGCTCCTGTAGAAATCCAGAGGGACATTATCACCAGTCTTCCTGAGATCCTTGAGGACTCGCAGCACGCAGACATGGCCAGAGAACTGAAGTACGTCAGCATTTACTGAGTCTGATGCTGGTGATTTATTCCTTGTTCATTTGCTGTAACCCAGTGCAATGGATGAGTCCATGTTCTTTTTATGTTATTACGTTGTGATGATTTGTATTGATGATGAGATGTTTATGTGTGTCTGTGTTCTCTTGCACAGTGTTTTACTCCAGCAGAACACTCAGCTCACTGTGCCGGTATTGGATGCTTTGTCCAGCCTGAATCTCAGCTCTGCTTTACTGTCAGAGGTACAGGACTCTAATACACATGCGCATGCAACTAAAATTAAAATATCCCAATAATCTCAAAAATTATTACTATTTTGAGTTTATTTGGCAATATTGAAACGAAAACTAAGGCCATGAAGGTACTTAATTCAAATATGGCGTCATGTTGATAACGTTGAATCTCATTGGTTCTCATGACTAGTTTTCATATGATACTGTGTTTTGTAGGGTTGGGGTTTGGGACCAATTTGGTGATTCGATTCTTATTTATATGGTTTTGATCTGATTCAATATCGTTTAGTTATCAGTAGTTAATTTAACGTATTAGTTTTGCTGACATTGCATCCATATTTAAATAAATCCTGGTGTCTGAAATCCTCCTACTCGGCTATATTAATGAAGAGCACATTCACATTAGTTATAGATACAATTATATTTTAAATTACTTTTTACTTTCAGTAATCAAACATTACTGTTAAAAATGAAACATTGTAAATGTGCAACAATGAAATGATCGTGGTAGTTCACCCAAAAATGAAAATTCTGTCATCGTTTACTCAGCCTCATGTCATTTCATACCTGTATACCTGATGAACACAGAAAGATATTTGGAAAAAAATTGGCAATTTTCAATTCTGTGACATTGCCTGCCATACCAAATTAAATGGTAGTCAAAGGTGCCCCAGATTTGTTTTCCTAAATTCTTAAAAAATATTTCACTTTGTTTTCAACAGAACAAAAAAATATACAATATTTCTTCCTACTATGGTAGTGGATGATGTCACATATCTGAAAATTACTAACATTCTTACAAATACCTTTCTTTGTGTTTAGCAGAATAAAGAAATGTATACAGGTTTAAAACAACCTGAGGGTAAGTAAATGATGACAGAATTTTCATTTTTGAGTGAACTAATTTCTAAATTCAACTCAAATTATGGCACCATCTTTTGGACGAGAGGCGAAATAAAGATAATATTCTCTGAGCCAGGTGCATTAAGAATAGCATTTCTTTAAATTGAAGATATATTAAAGAATCTATATTTTTACCCAGCCCTAGTATTTTGTCAGGAGATCAACAAAACAACATAAAGAAACTGTTTACAACCAAATTGGATAAATGTGTTAACTCTACATCTCTTTCCGTCAGGTGCGTGAGGCAGTGATGAGAACTCTCTCTGCTGTACAGTTAGAGGATCTTCCTGTTGTTGTGAAGTTCATCCTTCACTCCATCTCTACATCTGATGCTAATGAGGTCAGATCGGTCAACCTTTTCTCTTTTCAAACCAGTGTGACTTGCTGACCTGAAGAGTAACATTTCGTTTTGTATAAAGCCGTTTTAAATAAATTAATTTATGTGGTAATGACGTCATTTTGCTTGTGTCGTGTCTGTGGTGGTTAGGTGGTGTGTGACCTGCGGAAGAAGCTACAGTTGGAGCAGTGTGTTTTGCCAGCGGTCCTGCAGGCCTCCCAGAGCAACAAAAAAAATCCAGGGTGAGATTTTTGCTCCTTATTAAAGTTCTTAATTTCTTTCTTTGCGACGATCCATTGCTCTGTTCTTAAGAGTTAGAAAGACTCAGATATCCCGCCGACTGTTTATAAACAGAGCCTCATCATGCAGCAGCGGTCAGGACAGCGTGGCTCTGATTCTGGAGGTCATAAAGTCGGCTATCCGCTTCCAGAAGACCATCTCTGAGGCCTGGCTTAAGGTAAACTCAGAGGTCACATCATCCGCACTGTTCGACATCTTCAAACAAAAATTATTTTAGTAACAGTTTTGTTTCTTTTGTAGTCCATAGAGAACGTTGATGAGCCGGAGGACCATAAGGTGCGATTGCCTTTTGTTTTCTAATAGTCATTGCTGTTAGATTTCATGCCTGAAAGTTAAAATTCAAGAACAGATTTGACCTGTTATGTATCTCAGGTGATAGATCTGTTGGTACTGTTCATTCTGCACGCCACTAACGCAAACCACAGCAGGCGGGGGGCGGAGCGAGTTCTGAAGGTCAAAGTTCGCAAGGGTTTGATTCAGGAGACTCTACTGCAGAAGACCTTCAAGGGTCATGCGCAGGTCAGTGCCGGCACATCTAGCACCATGCTTTAAAGGAATAGTTCCCCAAAGAATGAATATGCTCTCATATTTACTTATTCTTATGGACTTTATATTTAAATCCTGTCATGTCCTTATACAGTTCATCATCTAAGTCATCCAAATAAATACAGTGGATAAATAAGTGTTTTTACACACATGCGTGTACATGTAAAACACAATGTGCTGCAACTGTGTTGTACAGGTTATGCGAGGTTATTTCCCCTCGATTCTGGCTCTAGCTCAGGGTCTCTTGCGCTCTCCAGACTGTTGTGTGGTGCCTTGTGGAGGTCACATGTATAAACAAGCTTTCACTGCCTTTGACTCCTACTGCCAGCAGGTAATATACGCTTACTGTACACTGACATTTTAGTTATTCATAAAACAAACAATAGTGTAAAATATTGTTTTAATAAGCACATACAATTCTGTTGTCATGTCTTCAATCATATTTATTTTGAGGGCTTTCAAGCGATTAATCGCATCCAGAGTAAAAGTTTGTGTTAATATATTATATGTCTTTGTACTGTGCATAGTAATTTTGTATTTATAAACACATACACGTACATTAACATTAACATTATTTAATTGTTGATAAATATAATTAAATGCATCTAAATATTTCCTAAATATATATGCATGTGTGTGTGTTTGTAAATATTGTATATACCAAATTGTCTAAATTGGCACACTGTCCCTTTAATTGAGTAGATCTGAATGTGTTACGTTTGAAGCTGAAACAGGTGTTTGTGAATGTCATGTGAATGTTGTGTAGGAGGTGGTGGGCTCTCTGGTCACACACGCGTGCAGCGGTGTGTGCGGGGAGGTGGATGTTGCATTGGATCTTCTCTGTGAGCTTGTGTCACAGAGACCTGCAGAGATGAGCCAGTTCACTGTTTTTGTGAAGGTGCGCAAGAGTCCTCTCAAAACATTTTTGTTATCTGACATTGAAATACAGCCACGTATAAATACACTTGTTTATAAAAGTCATGAAAGATAATAGTGTAAATGTAACCCATCCGCAGTTGTGATTTGTGGAGAATTGTGGGTATTTGGTTTACGTCTGTTGTAATCTACAAATTGAATGTATGTTAATTTATTGTAAATGTTCATTTTGGCAGGGTATTTTGGACTATATGGATAACCTGACATCGCAGCAGATCAGACGTCTCTTCCACCTGTTGAGTCACCTGGCATTTGGACAAGAGCACCAGGGGGGGCACATCCAAGTGAGAAACATGTTCTAGTTTTTGAATAATTCTTATTTCTTAACATGTTTAATGAGCTAAAAATAAAAAAATTGCTTCCAGGACGACATGCACATCGTTATTCGTAAGCAGCTGTCCAGCACAGTGCCAAAGTACAAGCGCATTGGTATCATAGGGGCGGTCATGATGGTGGGCAGTATGGGGGCTTGCAGGTAAACTCTCCACCATAGACACCATCAGCACAAGAAAGCTGCCTCTGTGATCTCTGATCTTCAGCTTTCTTCTTCTGTTTAATGTAGGAATAAACCTGCTTGCTCTCAGGGTGGAACGCTGCCTAAAGAAACAAACAGACAGGTGAGTGATCTGATAGGTAATATGATGATTGGGATAGATCTGTTTGGACATGATGTTGTGTGTTTTAGGTGATGGCTCTGTTGGAGTTGGTGCGTTCATGCAGTGAGAGTTCACCTGAGGCCGCCGCTCTGTGTTACGATGAGCTAGCCAACCTTCTGCAGACCTGCAAACTGGACCCTCTAGTGCAGGTGTGTGTGCATGTCAGTAAATGTGCTCTAAAAGAGACGGTTCACCCAAAAATGAAAATTCTGTCAACATTTATTTTTCTTCCACAGAACATAAAAGAAGATGTTTTAAAGAAAGTTGGTTACGGAACAATGGTGCCATAAGGGTACAGTAACGGTACTGGCATTGACTTTGATTGTATTAACAAAAAAACAATGCAAGTCAATGGATACCGCCATTGTTTAGTTACCAGCATTCTTTAGAATATCTTCTTTTGTGTTCTGCAGAAGAAAGAAAGTAATAAAGGACAAGAGGGTGAGTTAACAATGGTGTTGTTCAAACAAAAATAATTTACATACGCTGGTGTTGTGTATCTTAAGGCATGGATAGGGAAGAGTGTGTTAGAAGATTTCCAGGAAGATTTTGTCGTTGACCTTGGACCAGAGACAACAAGGTAAGAACCATCAGGATTTCATTTCTGATTTTTCAATTTTTTACATTATTAGTCAAAGTTAACTGGCCATATAAATGCATTAGTAACTAAGACAATCTGGGAAAAAGCCTTGTGTTTTATTTATTATAAATTATCTGCAAACAAAACAAAAATCTTTCATGGTTTCCAATCCCTCGTGACTAGCTTTTTCTAATCCATGCCCCACAGATGGGGGCTGACATCCTCAGTCACCATTCACACGTATAGGGAAGAGTAAATGCAATGAAAGTAAATGGTGACTGAGGCTCAACCATTTGTGATCTGTAGAAGATCAGACACGTGTAGAAGATTTTTGCCGAATTATTATTAAAAGAAAATTATACTGAATACATATATTTAGTATTCAGGGATGTTGCAGTGATGAAATTCTTCTACCGGTTAATGGATGTGTAAAAACACCGGTTGTACCGGTGACACCGGGGGTTTGCTGTGGGGTGGTCGAAGATGCGGCTGTGCGCATGATGCATTTTACTTTCAGTTTTTAGATAGCGGCATTTCTGGAATGGCGATTGCTTGAATTAATGTGTGTTCAGTATCTTTCTTAATAAAAACTCACAAAACTATAAAAAAGTACATTAAGCGTATATTAAAAACATACCTTACAAAACGAATAATCACAGCTCACATCAAGCAGAAAATAAATAAGAAATGAAAAATAAAACATTTACGTTAGATAAGTTGCCAACATAACAAAACGAGTAATCACGGCGCACATGTTTATATTAAATAAACGGCAAAGCACCGGCTTTTGAAAATTAGAACAGAAATAAAATTCAAATTTAACCAGCTTGATAACAGTGCTTACATATTGTAATATGTTCTTTGCACTTCACTCTCCTCAGATGATGAATAAAATCTGCTGGTGATCTTTGCCGCGACACTTGTTCTGCTTACGCTGAATGCTGCAGGCGTGTTCAGATGCTCTGTCTGGTCTTTGATTTAACTAAGTTATTTAAAAAATATATATAATGACATGGGGGTTGGTGCTGCGGTGGACAAGTGATGTTATCGGTAGGCGGGTGGACATTGTGTATCACCGGTGACACGACTATCTCAACAAGCCTATCAGTAATCTCATTATATATATATATCAGTATTTGTTGTATTTATTTGTCTAAGATGGACAGTTGACAGTATGATATTCAGGATGTCTTTGTTTATTTAAATCTACAAATCAACCAAAAACTAACATTCTGTCATAGTTTACTTACCTGAACTATTTCCAACCGATATAACATTTTTGTTAATGGACCACACATGGGGTCCGACCGCCTCAGTCACCATTCACCTTTATGGGGGAAAAGATTCAATGAAAGTCACTAATGCGCTCAGTTCCGAACATAATTTTGTGATCCTTAGAAGAAAGATGCAGGTTGATTGTAAGTTGTCTTGTGTGTATTTCAGTTCTTTTGTGTTTCCGGCGTGTGTGATGTATCATCTGGATGAGGAGGAGAGTCAGGGAGGAATCGCAATCAATATCTTGCCTGTGATGGCTCGAGACCAGCAACACAAATCAGACACAGCACAAACCGCTGGAGTCAAGAGAGAGAGGTCAAACCTGTCTGAAAAACACACTCATAGACCACGCAAAAACATTACATCTGTACAACATTACATATAAATTATATTTGGTTGGAGAATTGAATGGTTCCTTCCACAGTTGTCGAACATAAACATTCACTCTCCGTCTCTCTCTCTCTCTTACAGGCGTGTGTCCCCTCTGTGTTTGTTCTCGTTCTTTCGTCTTTTGAGGTTGTGTGAGGAAGTTCAGCATGACGGAGATCTGGAGGAGATTGATGCTCTGCTAGGTCAGATCTGACTTGTTATGTTTTATTGACATTTGTTCGTATACTTTTACCGTGAACCTACAGGTCACGTCAGCATTTGTGTCTGATGTCTGTCTTTGTGAAACATTACATGTTATAAGGGGTTTGCGGTGTTCTTTCAGGTTGTCCTCTGATCCTGACTGATATGGAGGTGGTGGAGAAGGTTGAGAGTTTGTCCAGGACTGAGAGAGAGTTTCTCTGTTCTCTTCTGTTTTACACCATCAACTGGTTCAGAGAGGTCGGCGTGTTATATATTTTTATATAAATTGTGTTTTTAATATGTCTTGTAAATCTTCCATTTTAAACTGTTATATAGAGAACACTATGTGAATGGTAATACCTATGATATGTTGTGTTTTTGTATGGCTGAAGGTGGTAAATGCCTTCTGCAAGCAGAAAGATACAGAGATGAAAATGAAGGTTGTTACTCGTATTCAGAACATCACTTACCTTCAGAGTTTACTGCAGACGTGCCTAGGAGGTACAAGAGAGAACCTTTATACACTGTTATATTGAGAGCTATGCTAAAATATAGTAAATTTTTTCTCTTCATTTAACATTTACTGTATATACGTACAATATTGGAAATTATGAGTCAAATATGAGTGTTTCGTGTGAAATCTTTGATTATTTTTCTGTGAAGGTTCATATTGTAACATTGTGTGTTTTGTTAGCTACACCAAGTTACACTCCTCCTCAGGCAAACTTCGATGGAGAACGAGTTGAAGGGGTCGTACCTTCCTCTATCCCTCCGCCAAAGAAAGGAAACAAGGGTAAACCAGCTGAAGAGATTTACCTCTCATTTTAGGTTTTATTATTTAGATCGTGTCGCACCGATTAGAATGGTACAAAACGTTTTTTGGACGCATTGTTTGTGTGTGTTTTGGGACAGTTGGGAAGAAGAGGAAGGCATCAGTTAATAAGAACACGTCAGCTGACAAATCTGAACTGGAAGGGGCCGCAGAGGCAGAAGAGTCCCAGCAGGTACATTTATTTCTCACATTTTGTGACATGTGACTATTGATTATAGTGGTTGTTATATAAATGTTATATTGGATAATAAAAGTGAATGACAACTCAAAACTGCCACCAAAACAGGTAAAGCAGTCCCCACAGGATTTTGCTGAGATTTTTTTGTGATTCCTGCAGCCAAAAATGCTTAATTTCGCGGCAGCTTTATTCAAATTTTTATTTTATTTTTTAAAACGGAGTAGACAGAGAGAGGCGTCGCTGTGCTGGGACGGCAAAAACTTGCTTTCGCTGGGCAGTAGAAGTGAAGTCGCCAAGGCTTATTCAGAAAGTCGCTAGATTTGTCGCTATTTTAAAAATAAATCGCTAAAGGGGTCTGAAAAGTCGCTAAATCTAGCAACAAAGTCGCCAAGTTAGTGACACTGGACGTCACATGCCATGTCGTTGGCCAAATTATGCGGAAAATCGACGACAATCTCTACATATGCAAATTGCAAGTTTGTTTGATTATGCGTTAAATTCAGCCATGTCAAAATCCTGCAGGGACGGAGGTAAAGCCATTGAAATGCTGTTTGTCATTTTCACTGGTCAAAAAACTAGAAAGGCACTTCACAGTCACTTTTTGGGGGTTTATTTGAAGATTTGAAAAGTGAACATTTGTACTGTTATGCTAAGTTCACACCAAACACGAATTTAGTGATTTGCGCAAGCAAAGGACATACGACGTCAATGCAAAGATGTGAACTCACAGAAACTTCAACTTGAGCCAGAAACTTGTGCGTTTAACACGTCCGGATGGGTGAAGACACACCTCGTCGCGCTTGAAATTTACAAACTAATCCTGCCAGTAATAAAGAGTAACGAACGCGATGGTGTGAACACAGCATTAACGTTGTATTATGACAGGACCATCCAGACAAAGAGAGCGAGAAGGAGAAAGAGAAGGAGACCGCATCAGGGGTCAGTCTGGCTTCCTATTGGCCGTTCTTCAGAGAGCTGGATGTGGAAGTTTTGAGCGTGCTACAGTGTGGCCTTCTATCTCGAACGCTACTGGACACCGAGCTACACAGTAAAGTAAATCAACACTGTGATGTACTTCAGTTTCAAGCATGCACATACTTTTCCTGCGTTCGATTTGCACTGATACCTTTTTTGTGTGTGTAGATCAGAGAAGAAGTGCAGTTGGGCCCCGCAGAGTTGCACTTCCTGTTGGAAGACATGTGGCGTAAAATGGACTTCAGTTTGGCTTCTTCTCTAGCCAAGAGGGCCCCCTTTCTCAAAGTATGCACACACAGCTTTATGTGATACAAGATGCACCTGAATCAACAGCCAATCAGCTTTTAGGGTTCAGGATTCATCTTATTTAAGGGGGACTGGGCTGAATCATGTTGTGCCACACACACATGCTATATCACGATTAATGAATATTGTGATTCTCTTTAGAGTAAGATAGACAGAACTGTAGGATTTGCACACCTGCAGCAGAAAAACGCCAAAGAAATCGCCACCTGCTGCATCGAGCTGCTGCCCACCCTCTGCACTCACCTAGAGAACTGTCACAATCACTTTCAGGTACATATATTTCTGATGACATTTGATTGGATTACAGCAAATATGTTGAGAAAATTTATTTTCTAAGAAATAAAATCTTAATGCCAACTATCATTGTGTTTAAACCAGTGGCGGAGCCAGAACTTTCTTTACTAGGGGGCTTGCCTGTAAATGAGGGGGCCATTATGTATATTTTATTTTAAGCTATCAAAAATCTGAGTGGGCCGTACATGTAAATGAAGCCCCCTCTTGGCTAATGGTTCGCTAATGGTTTAACCTGCCTTCAAGGCTCATTTCAATGCGCAACACTTATAACTTTGTTGATTCAGAATTGTATTGTCAAACAAACTCTTTTAAATGTGTTTGTCCACACAGACTCTGCTGACAGAGAATCAGGGTGTTGTTGATGCCTCTGGTGTGGATGTAAAGGAACAGCAGCTTATGTCATCAGCCTATCAGCTTCTCCTGCAAGTGCTACACACCACGTTCAGCTGGTGAGACCCGAAAGACTTTGAACACCATCTGGTGGCAGTAGTCTGTATTTTTGTTTTTAACAAATACATTTGAGGTAGATAAGAACTATGTAACATACACTGCATATAACAAATAATATAACACTATTTAAATAAAGTGAGGGTGGTTTCTTTCGAGCCATTTAACCTGATGTTGATCTTCAGGTCTGGCTTCTCTGGTCCTGAGCAACGTGTTCTTCTGAAGAAGGCTCTGAGAGTTCTGGCCAGCCGACTGAAGGAAGAAGAGAATGATCTGACCCTTGATCAGCTCAGCAGGTGAGATCAGTTGTCATATGTGTACATTCTGTCATTGAAGAGTTTGAAGTGTAACGTCTGTCTTTGCTGTTTTATGTACTCAGGCACGCTTTCCAGTATCTGCAGAACTTTAAAAGCTCTCTGCCCAGTCTGAACACCGCCTTGTGTCTCACCCAGCTGCTCATTGTTCTGACACAGTTTGGAGGATCAAACCACAGGGCATATAGAGAGCAGATCTGTGAGTCTGATGTACAGTACTGTATCCTCTCAAACATTGGGTTTACATTATACAGTGGCCATAAAAGTATTCAGGCTTTAACTTTGTCAATTGGCAAAACCAATGGCACCTGCATTCATAACTAATGGCACATTTCTTGGCCATCATTTTTTGCCTTTTTTGTTTGTCAGTTGCAATATTTCCGGTTGAAGTACAAAGAAGGCCTAGCAAATCAGATTTTTGTTTGTTCTTAGCGCCATCTAGTGGGGTAAAAATAAAGAACATGTGCAATGCCATAGAGCTCTCTCTATATAGACCCCTGCAAAAAGAAAAAACATAATATATATACATATAATATTAAACTAGTGCTATTAAATAATAATAATAACAATAACAACAATATAAAACAGGAATGGACAGTCATCAGATACCATTTAACTAAAAATTCGTTCCCATTATTTTTAATGTCGGTGAGGAGAAAGTGTCATTTTTTTCAGGGCCATATAGTTGTTTTGAATCACGTGAAATATGGTTTTGTACAATTCTGATGAAGTGAAAATGTGCAATGTGTTTAAAATAGATTTCTGACTGTTGTGATTCCTCCCAGCATCCCTGGCGAAGCATTTCTTGTGTCAAGAGTGGGTTACAGCGAGTGGAGAGAGAGAGCGAGGAAACAAATACAACGAAGCTCTTCATACCCTCCTAAGGTACCTGATGAGTAAAATGCATTAATACTATCAGACCAAATTACAGTCATTTGTAGATCCTAAGTAATACCAAATAAAACAAAATTGCACTTTTTAGGTTCATGTGATTCGCAAGTTACAAATACAATATTCCCAAAAATCATATTGATTGTCAACACTTTTTTACTGTAGTATATATCTGGAACACACTGATGACGTCCTGAAGGCCGTGGAGGAGATCGCAGGTGAAGGAGTTCCAGAGTTATTAAATGCTGCTAAAGATGCCAGCTCTCGCAGCTGGCCCACGCTCAACAGGTACTGTGACCTCTCATCTTCAGGACAGACTAAGAAGCTGTGATATTTCTTCATGTACCTAAACCTGCAGGCAGACCTTCCTGGTGTACTACAAGAGCTTGATGGCAGAGCTGGAGAGAGCTGTTCGCAAGATTCCTCCCAGCAAACAGAGCGATAACCGAGAGGTGTGTCCCATTAAAGAAAACAAAGTATATAGCTTTTATTTGTCTTGAACTGATGAAGATCATCTTTGTCTTTCATCAGGTGCAAAGCGAGAAACTGTTAACATGGAATCTAGCTGTGCAGGATTTCCACATTCTCTTAAACCTGGTCAAGGTACAGAGGCCATTACATCACTTCTGTACTACCATTTTCACCCTCATGTTATTTCAAACCTGTATGACGTTTTTTCTTTGCAGAACACAAAAGAAGATATTTTGAGGAACGTTGCTAACCATTCAATATTGAACCCCATTGACGTTTCTCAAAATATCTTTGTTTGTGTTCAATAGAAAGAAAAAATCATACCCACCGTTTAAACAAGGTGAGGGTGAATATATGGGGACATCATTTTTCATTTTGGATGAACTGTCTCTTTAAAGTTTATTCTTTTTTGGGGCAGGTGTTTGACACCAGACCTGTACTCACGGTGTGTTTAAAGGTTAGTGGTGTTAGACTCTTGCACACAAACACACATATTTAATGGCACATTACTACGATAATGTAATTTAACTGGTATTTGTTTAATGCTTTCATTTTTTTCTTCAGTATGGCCGTCTTTTTCTGGAATCATTTCTAAAGCTGGGAATGCCTCTGCTCGACTACAGCTTTAAAAAACACAAGGTATTTTTTTCAAGTCATTAATCTAAACTTGTGTTACTGGAGCATGCATCCCATTTTTATATCCTAAGCGCTTAGATGAAATGTAAACAAAAAGAAATGTAGACGAAAAGACAATGCTCATTTTAAAAAAAAAAACTTACATTTTCTTTCCACATTGATGTGTCTTCTCAGGAGGAAGTTCAGAGTCTACTGAAGACCTTTCAGCTCAGTACTAGACAACTCCACCACATGTGTGGTCATTCCAAGGTAAATAGCACCATCTACTACGCACTAGACACTAACATTTTGACCGTTTGGTTGCGTCTCTTATTCTAACCCTGCTTTGCTGTTCTCAGATCAGGCAAGATACAGGCCTGACCAATCACGTCCCAGCCCTGAAGAAAAGTCTGGAGCAGTTTGTGTATCGTGTGAAGGCCATGCTCACTCTGAACCACTGCCAGGAGGCTTTCTGGCTGGGGAACCTGAAGAACAGAGACCTGAAGGTGAGTGCTGGAACATAAGCAACTCGAACTCATGGTTCTTTGCCTGTTTTACTGTTTCAAAATGTGCTTGTTTTTTTAGGGTGAGGAAATTCTCTCACAGAGGTCACAGGTCGCTGATGAGCAAGAAGAAGAATCGTCTCCAGTGCAGAGCGACAATGAGGTATAAAACAAGTTTTTTTTATTTCTTCAGTTTTTTTCTTTAAAGATAACTCATGCTGGCCTCAGATAGGTTGGTTGGATTATGTTGTCATATAGGTTATATAAGTATGATGTATAGAGCAAGGAATTCCCCAACCTTTTCATTCCAGGACCCACCTAGACAGGTTAAATCATCTTGAGACCCACCAAATATTTTTTGTAAATTTGAGGAGAAAAAAATACACATTCACCCTCTAAAAATAACCGTGAATAACTTGCCGAATCTGGCGTCCCAAAAGTTCATCGGAGCCATCTCGTTCAATTTGAGAATGCACACAAACACTTTTTCAACCAGTAATTCTCAAGTATGCATTCTTTTTTCACCATACTATATTTTCCGAGCCAAAGCATGCAAGCGTGTACAGTGCACAGATGTAGTTTTTCACTCTACAGAATAAAAGTTTACTACTAATTAATTGCATTTACTTGAAACAAGAGTGCAAGACACAAAATGCCTCTGACAAGTTGAAATTTATGACATTTCGTCTCATGCACATGCTTTCTGGATGTTAAATTGAGTGTGTTTTGATACAGGAGAGCGAATCAGATGAGATAACTGATCAACAGCCAGAGGAAGATGTAGAGGAATCAAATGAATCTGATTGAAATAAGACTGTTCATTTGTTGCTTTACGTTAATATATTATCAATACACTATTATTACCTTCATGTAATGTATTTTCTGAATATGTGATTTTATTTAAAAGATAAAGCTAATAAATATGCATTTGTTTTGTTAACGTTCGTCTAAGATGATGACTGGTCAATCAATTATTAGAATACTCTCAATCTTGTTCATGTTTGTTTTATATGTAAAAAATGTGTTCAGATTTAAATTGACTGTTTTACATGGTTGAAAATACTGCCGTTATTTCCAAAAAACAAAATCTTCAATCTGTAACTGTAAACACATTAGATCACCTCTTTTAATAAATTACAAGTGTATAGTTAAAACTGCCTGTGTAATACTTTGTCTTATAGCCAAGATAGAAAATAAGTACTAACCAAACATGCAGGCTTATAAAATTTCTGAAGACAAACAGTTGGCTGTGTAGTGTATCAGTGGATCTACAATTAAAATGAAATGAGACAAACATAAGCCAAAAATAAACCACATTGGGGGAAAAAACACAGTAAAAGTTCATTACATATTGCATCCGAGGCAGCAAAGTGTGACAGTGATACTGGCCAATATTAGTATTTCACAAATAGTGTAAAAAAAGTCTAAATCAACAATATTAAAACATGGCTGTATCATTTCATCTCATTTATATTCTAAATAAATACAGTTCATATCTCTCATTTGTTCCAAAACATTGACGACAACACAATTTTGGACACCGGGGATACAGGTTTCATCCTATGACTGCTTGTTTGCTTCCAAACAAAACAAAAAAATGTGTATGATAGAAAAGACTCGGTTTTGGCTGAAGACGTCTGTAGCAGCTTGTTCAACCAAGAGCAGCTTCTTGATCACCCACATTAGGAACATAGAGTATAGGAGATCTGGATGTGGGATCATGGTCACCAGTGCTTCAGACTCTCAGGTCCTCTATGTCCAGTCTGTGAGGTAGAGCTGCAATAGAGATCAGTCAGAAAAAATGGCTTCTGATTGGTTCCAAAGATACCACGGAGCTTCAGGCCAGGACACACTTGTTCTCACTAGGCCTTTATGCGGTTAGAGTCTCATCCTCTTGAGTTGGGCTCACAGCTCATCGTGGTTCCTGGTCAGGTCTTCACCGTAGTTGGTGGCCTGGCTGCCTACGAACATGTTCCAATTCTCCAGAATTTCTTCTTTGGTGAGCATCTGATCCTGAGGAATGACACAACACGAATGAGGAATACAGATTTGTCAGTGTGTTGTACATCGCACATGTTCTGGTGAGGAGTCAATTATAAAAGATCTTTCTTTGCACTAACCCTTTAAATTGGAGTGAGTTGAATCATTACCTTATCTGTGTCCGACTCGTACACTAAGTGTCTGGCCTCGGCCTGAGCGTGATCATAGTCCTGTGGGAGAATCCATAGACGAATCTCCTCCTGGTCCATCTTCCCGTCTTTGTTGATGTCTCTGAAGTCTGAAAATTGGTCCCTCTCGGTCTTCACCCAGGCTGGTTCTGGACCATTATCTTCATTTCCAAACATGTCAGCTGAAAAATGACAAAAATATTTTGAAAATGTTTTTCATCATAAGGCAACTACACAACATGGTCCCAAAAATGTATATATTTTGATGGCTTTTATGCAAATGAGTAAAACATTTACCTATGTATTCATCTTCATCTACATGACCATCTCCATTCTTGTCAATGTCCTCCAGAGTTTCCTAGCAGACGAATATAGAGCACAAAGTGAAACCGTTGGCAACCTGTTTTCAGTTCTTTCAGATTTAATATTAATTTCATATCACACGTACAAGAACCACAATGTCCTTCATGTGATCGAACTCCTCCGGGTGAAGGAAAGCCGTGAACTCCTCTCGCTCCGCAGCCAGGTCACTGTCCAAATCTGCCGTCCTGAACCTGCGTTCATCCCGAGGGAGCATCTTCTTGAAACTGAACTGATCAGTCGAATCCTCAAACTCCTCGGGGTTGGCTGAAAAGAGATAATGTCACATCACAACATCGTAAGGAGCCACTTTGTACAGATGTGCGACCAAGCGAGTTTCAAGACATTTTACTATAAGGTCATCCACCTCTTGAAAACGTCCCCACCTATTTAAAGTGATACTTCACATAGAAATGAAATCTCTGTCAGCATTTACTCACCTTCAAGTTGTTCCAAAACTTTACACATTTCTTTGTTCTTATGAACACAGAGAAAGATATTTGGAAGAATGCTTGTAACCAGACATATTTTGCCCCCCATTACCTACCATAGTAGGAAAAAATACAATGGTAGTCAAAAGTCCCCCAGAACTGTTTGCTGTCTTACATTCTTCAAAATGTCTTCTTTTAAGAAATATTTCCTACTATGGGAGTCAATGGGGCACAGAATCTGTCTGGTTATAAGCATTATTCCAAATATGTTTCTCTCACAAAGAAATGTAAACAGATTTGGAGCAACTCAAACAGAATTTTCATTTTTGGGTGAACTATCCATTTAAAAAGACCATTACACATTTCACTTTAGGTGACCATCACAAACATACAAAATCATTACCAAAGGTTGATCGAGAGTTATGGGACCCACCCAGGTAGTAGCCATAGGTTGCTTGCTTGTATTCATCCCATGAGATCTTATTGTCTTTGTTCAGGTCGTAATCACTCCAGACCTTTGCCACATTCTCATAGACGTAACGTTTCTGTACTCTCTTGATCCAGGCCTTGAGTTCATCGGTGGTGATATATCCATCGCCATCGCTGTCAATGCGGTCAACGATTTTTCTGAAAAAGTCAAAAAGAAACAAAACCTCTTGGTTAACTGTTGCTTGATTTAACTAATCTTCCACTGTGAAAATTAAAAGTAGCAAACTGTGAAAACATTGTGTAACGTTAAGTCATCTGATTGGTTGGTCATGGGTTTGATTAATATCCCAATAAATAAAAACGTACAAAATGAAAAACGTCAAGGGATAATTTATCGTGAAATTCGTATTACAGTCTCAAGTTGTCCCAAACCTGTATAAATGACTTTGCTCTGTGAAACACTAAAGAAGATATTTTGAAAAATGTGGGAAGTTCTGGGGCACTATTGACTGCCGTAGTTTTCTTATCCTACTATGGTAGTCAATAACGCCCCAAAACATTTTTCCAAATATCTTTATTTGTGTCCGTCACAGCTGAATGATGAGTAAATGTCTGATGACAGAATTTACATTTATGTCAACTGTCCCTTTAACACACTGCGTTGGAAACAATTGTCTGCCACATGCATAACTGTTGTATATATAATGTTATTAAACATGATCTTGACGGGCAACCCAACTCTGCAAATGTATTTTTATCGCAATGCCACGTTGTGACGTTCCCTCCCCTACAGCCCGCTGATCTAGAGCTCCAATCATAATGCCTCATTTACATGCCCATTTAATGCATATGTGTATACTGGAAAACTTGCCATAATGATAAACGAAACGTTCAACTCATAACCAACACAAACGTGTTTTGACGAGAATTTGACAGCCAGCTGATCTCACACCCATTATGTCAACATACTTTATAGTGACAAACAACGTTAATATGTAAATGTTGACATGCAAATATTTAGCGTTTCTAACCTAAAGTTAGACCAAAGACTCAAGTTTTCATGCACCCCAGAATCTTACCCCAATCTAGCTTTGCTCTCCTCTGGGGTGAGCTGATCAAAGGTGGTCGCCTCTTCTTTGCCCAAAAAGGCCTCGTGATCGTATTGGTAGCTCTGGTTGTCCTCGTGCTCTTGTCTGCTCAGTTCAGGCTCGTGGTGAACTCGCTCTTTCCTAATAGTCGGTTTCCCGAAAGCAAGACCCGTGCAGAGCGAGAAAACACATAAATAAATGGACGCGTCCATGCTTGATGCAATCTAAAATATACGTGTAATCGAGCTTATTCTTCTGATGAAGTCACGCACCGCAGACGTCGCCGTTCCCAGAAAGACGCGATACACTCTTTAACGTGCAAACTTCTCGTAAAACGATTCACGTCATATGATTACAGTACAGGTCGATTCAAACGTACCCGGCGGATCACAAAGCGCTACAACCAAACCCCGAGCGGTCGTGTTGTGACACACAGCCAATCGTGTCGCAGCTAACAGAGCACGTGATTGTTAGACGGTCTGCTATTGGTCAGTGACTTGTCTGATACTCGAGATTGGCGTGGACGCCACGTTGCAAGATGACACGCTGGAGCGGCCGCTGCCTTCTTTTAGGAATGTCAGTGGCTTGTATGTGGTTAATTCATCAGTGGTTAGTTAGTAATGCTTGACAAAAAAGTGAAATTAAACTGAAGGTACATTAGATGTATGCGATAAAAACACCTTAATTACAAAAATTAAAGATGCAGTAATGTCTAAATGTAAGTAGACATGAGTTGACGCGCGAGGGGCAAGATGGAACATTAGGGAAACGTTCCCGAAACGTTTGTCTTATGTCCCAAAAAATTTGCTTAGTTCACCTTTAGTGTAAGGAATTTCTTGAAACTTTCCTGAAAAAAAGATAACGCTCTTGGGACTTTCTGGGAACCAAAAATTTTTGGGGACTATACGTAGCCTTATGTTTATATATAAAGGCCACAATTCAAACCAGCTCAGGTCTTGGTTTTTGTGCTGGCCGTTCTTCCACAGCAGATTTCATAATTTTTTTTTGGCTTTGTGCACAGGGCTCCACCATATTGGAACCGAAAGTCTCTCAAAACTGTTGCAACCAGATGAAAGCACACATTTCCTTAGAATGTCATTGGGTGGTGTAGGGTCAGATTTGTTTTTACTGGAATTACCCGGAATTAACAGTTTTGGAATAGAAGAGGGCGTACTCTTTAGCCTAGAAATAGTCCTGAGTTGAATGCTTAGTATAGTCTAAAAACATCATGGCACATTCTCTGGTTGAACAGATATGTTGAACCAGAATGAAAGAATCAGTGAAAGTTAACACTGTTTGTGAGTTGTGTTGCAAATGGAAAACAGTTGGAGCTTTAAGAATAATCCTTCAGGGTCAGTATAATTGACCCTTGTACCTTCAAAGGGATCATTATTTACGCTAGCTGATGGGAAGCAATCAATTAGGTGGAACTTATTAAAGCCTGCAGGCTAAAAGCAACAAGATTTCCAGGTGCTTTTAAGAGGATACTGTGGTCAATAGCACTGACATCTGTACTGTAGTGGTACCGGTTACTCTATTAAGTATTTTTTCACACTATTTTACAGTATTTTATGGCGCCCCAGCTACATTTTTACATTTATTTTACAATTTTGCTCATGATGAACGTTAAGGCCTATACTTCACAGCACTGTTATGCTAATGGTGCAGTTAAGTAATTCTGGGTCCTCTCCCCCGACCTGTAAACTTGGGGCTTAAAGAAAGCGTAGTGGCACCATGCCATTAATATAAATCTAAACATTGCCCTGGTCATTAGCATACACAAATGACAGAAAAGACCGCAAATTTACAAGAAAAAGAGGGAAAAGTAATTTTATAGGACAATTTTTTTTATTTTATGGTTTATTTTTGGCCCCCCAGCTGTCAGAAAAATATGTTTTTACAGTGTGTTCTACGATTAAATCTGTGCAGTTGCATATCTTATAAATGAGGCCGATGACCATACATCAGACATTTTTATTTAGTAAGAGGACAGCGATTCATACAGCCTTTTCCTAACCACTTCAAACTAAGCTGATTCAAACTGACTGATAAACCATAAATGAAACACTTAACATTCATCACTCATAGCTTCAGGCGGTTTTCATTATGAAGAGCTGTGACACTCAACTTATGTTAAAAGATGGCATGTTTTAGCAATGTATTATGCAAATAACGGAAGACAAAAATGAATGTTGTTCCGATTTACAGAGGGGAATTAGATATGACACTGTGAGCAAGTTATTCCCATAGTACATTACATGATTCCATAAAAATCTAGATCATATGTAAATATTTATTCATATGTGAATAAACAAATATGAAAATCTTTCTCTATTCTCTTTTTGACAGAAAACTACACTGGCAAGCGTCACACAAGTTCTTGTTTGAGCCGGGCAGAAAGCACTGTTTTGAGAAACACATTTTTCTCAAAGAAATTGTCTTTTATTGTAGTATTTGTGCAAAATCTTTGCAGATTCAAATGGCTTACACAAACTTTTGTAACTTGAAACACAATTTATCATTTATAAAGTGACTAATTATTCTTGCACACTCAAAAAATTATACTTTAAAATAACTTAATTCAATTACAGACATTGGTTTATCATAACAGAAATATGTTATCTACTCAAATACTTGATGAATGATGAGCTTAATTTGAGTAAATTTAAACAACCATGACCGTGCAAAGCATGATGGGAAGTGGAAATCCTGTTTCTATGCTGCTACAAGTCATTTATGTATCTCAAATGTTTTAAGTAAAGTAGTTCAAAATAATCGTGTTGTGCTAACTTGATTTATTTAAATAAATTGAACAAGCATCAATTGTGATTTTGATGCACTTGATTGAAACATGGTATTTAGAAATTTAAACATTTAGTTAAGCCAGTTAAACTGTTTTAATTCCAATTAATACAATGCAATTTGTTTTTGAACATAAAACCTAATTCAATGGTGTTTAAACAAACTGAATTGTTTGAAAAAAGTGAACAGTATTGTAAAATCATATTATACGAGAGCGATGCATCTCCATTTTTGAAACGGTAGTATCGTAGTAAGTAGTTAATGTTGCATATGCGCATTAATATTCATTTGAACACTTACATCTGCCTATTTACGGTGTTTATCTCCTGAATGAATGTGTTTTTTAAATGATTCAAATTAGCGTTTTGAACGAATTGGTTAAATGATTCACTAACTCAGTGGAAAATTGACGCCACCTACTGGCCGTATAAGTTCTGCATTTAAAGTTAGCCTAATATTTCCCTTTTTAAAGGGAATTGCTGTATCAATGAAATTTGTCCCACATTTGAATTAGTTCCCACGTGAAAAATGATCTTGTGGACTTTAGTATTATAGTAAACAGTAAACTACTTAAACTCATAGACACTAGTGTTTTTGAGTCTAAACATAGTAAACATTTAAGTGTGCTATTCAATTTATCCTATTACTACAGTTAATACATCAACATATTCTAGTGCAAAGTATAATACTGTAAACCATTGGAAAAACAAAATGTTTCATCTAAATCTGTGTTTTTTTATAGATTTGAATTATGAACATGGTACAGCATCGAGATACTTCACCTGGCATCATATCATAAGACATGTTACCGTGACAACCCTAAGGGTAAGTAAATAATGAAGAATTTTCATTGTATTTAGGTAAGTCCAAAACAAAACTCTTACTGGCATCTTTTGTGTGCATTTCCATTGCATTTGTTTCATTAAGTAAAGACCCCGGGGGGTTTCTCAGATTCAAAAAAAGATTGAAAGTCTTATTAATCATCTCATTGGAGGATGTGACAATTTCATAGTTTGGCTTGCAGCACAAATGTTTCATTAATAGAATAACATGGCACTGCTTAATTTGATTGGATTCATTAGAAAAATGAAACGACTGACCATCATGATGTGTAACACTGCGGTCTTGTATTATTAAAGCACAATGCCAATGGTGTTGACTGTTAAATAAATAATTTGGTTTTAAACATAATGTGGTTTAGGGAAAAAAACTATAACATTTCGTTTAAAGTTTTAAAGACTAACCACAATTTAATAGAAAATAAAGTGTAAAGAAAATGGGATGCGGATGTATGAGTTGTAGTTTATAATATAAAGCTTTTATTTACTTGTTCATTTTAATTTTAGTTTATATATATATATTGAAATGGTTCTATATGCATTATATATTTTTTTACATTGCTGTATGCATTTAATTTATTCTTATTTAAGGTTTTTCAGTATTTCACTTTTTTCAGTTTATTTTATTACCTCAACTTAAACTTATTTCAGTTCATAGTTGACACGTTATTTTGTTTAGTTTTTCAAATAAAATGTAGACCAACGTTTAATTTGATATAAAATAACAATTAACAGAAATGTTATGAAAGTTTTAGCTATAGGGTCTGTTCTCCCCTAAAAATTATTTCATGAATTGCTCACCTTCAGGTTGTTCCAAACTTTGTTCTATTGAACAACACAAAGAACGGTCTTTAGAAAAATGTTAGCAACTGAGATTGCCGAGTGAACCATTGACCACCATAGTAGAAAAATGTAGATACTGGTCAAAGATGCCCCAGAACTGTTTGTTTTCCTAAATTGTTCAAAATATCTAATTTTGCGTTCAACATAACAAAAGATTAAACAAACCTTTTTTCAACTATGGTAGTCAATGGTGCCCCAGAAATCTCAGTTGCTAACATTTTTCCAAATATCTGTAAGACATTTATACAGGTTTGGAACAACTTGAGGGTCATTCATGAGAGACTTTTCATTTTTGGGTGAACTATCTCTTTAACTAAAAACATTTATGGACATTATTTGTTTTTGCATTTCCTTAACAAATTGTAGTGACGTAAGAAACTTGTTTACACATTTAAATTGTGCCATTAAATAGGTCTGATAGATTGATTCCTAAACTCTACAACTAAATAACATTTACACTTCCTTCTTATTGATATTTCATCAGTTTATTTTTTTTTGAAAAATAAACTCAGTTCAAGTTATTTGAACTAAGTTAGTAGATATTTCATATAAATCATGCAGTCGTGGTGAGGTCATAGCTAATATTGAATAAATAAACACTCCAAGCTTAATAAAACCACCTCTTTTACAGTAGCACGTATCTGAATATATTGTTCAAAGGTTCAAACATCATGCACACTCATAACCTTCGATCAAGATGATAACTGTTATTCAATATCTAGTCAGTGAGGTCTGAGAAAATCTGATCTTCAAAGGACAAGATGGAACAGGACGAGATAATAAGCGGTTGACAACAAATGTTTCCTGAAAACTGGAAGTGGCATAAGATGCAAAAATGATTGGGAGAACAATAGCAAGCAAGATGTGCTTTTGTGGAGGTTGACTGATGTGTTGATTATAACCATCAGACTTGGACTGAAACGCAGACAGTCTCTGTATAGTCTGCCAACTGATCCGGCCAACTCCATATGACGACTCAAATGCTTTACGGTGTTCTTGATAAAAACACATTCGACAGCAGACATCCGTGTGGATGACTTCTAATACTTAGTATCAGAGATATGAAGAAACTTTTAACCATAAGAGCAATGGTGACGTTGCGTTAGCAGATGCTACGAACTAGCCTAAATTAAGAAAATTGGCACCATTGACTGTAACCAAAACATTTGAGGCTTGTGATGCATCCTCGAGTCCCCCACGGCCTCTGTAATGTTCCAGCAATGTCAGATGATTAATAGCTTATTAGTTCACATTAATAAGCGTCTGCAGAGCCTGTAGTTCTGCCATACCAAAGGTCACAATCACCAAAGGGACGCATGGCCAATCTGTCTCTCAACTACCATACTGCGGTATCTGCCTGGAATCTACTTTGAAAGTCAATGTTGACTGAAGCTGTCACCTTGGTTGCATGGATTTGGACATTTTTGTTGGTATTTTTACATCAGTTGCGTGTGTTAGCTCTTCTGCCTTTGTTCCAAAAAGAAGTTGCTGGTCTCAATTAGGGTACACCAAATTCAAGATTCTCAGCGGGTCTGACCTTCTGGTGTCTGCAGCTGTAAAAATCCAAGGACAGATGCTCACGCTGGACGGTTCTATTCCTGCTCTCATCGGATGGACAGAATGACAAACTCAACTGGATCACGCACCTGACGGTTCCAAAAGACACTCGGCCAACATCTCCAGCGTTCCAACTCACAGTACAAGATGTTGCTGTAATGTTGTAGTCAAATATGTAAATGTGACACGAAATGTTTTGGCATGGACCCTCGCTGTGTATTGTGTAAATATGTAAAGGCTAACAGAGATGAGGTAACTGTGTGTGGCAGAGGGAAAGAGAGAGGATGTAATGGCAGCCTGGGAAACAGATGGATGAGGCTCAGAACAGACAGGATTGGCACTGCCTGAAACAACTGTGAGAACAGGTACAGCTGTGATGGACGTCAGAAAACAAGAAACTAGCCAAAAATCAATATAACTTTCAAATTTAATCAATGCTCAAGGGTTCTTTGACTACAAAGACCAACACACCAATTATTGTTGGGTCAAGCAGAAATGCAATTAAAGCGTTTTACCGCTCTTTATAACATAGCCATCATCGTTTATTTTTATAGATGTTTTTAAATTAATGTCTGGTACTCAAGCATTGAGAATGTATCCTGTTTGTTCCATACGTTCTCTCACATGTCAAAGTCTTGACATTTTGTGAGTTTGTGGATTTTGGTTTGGTCCTGGAATAACATTCCTGTCAACCTGCTTCAACTCTTACTACCACCCACCCATGAAATCAAAAGTAAATGATAAGTTGATAAAAATGTTGTTCCGGTGGCAGCCCCAGTCTTTACCATTTCTTATCACATGATTGATTGAATGTGTGTTTGAGAGAAGGTGTCACTCGTGGATCATCAGTGTATTTAATCTATGGTGGAGTTTGGGCCAGTCTTCCACAGTGACAGGTTTTGAGTTTAATCGCGTGTTAAATCGTCCAAAAAGATTTGTTTTGACAAAATGACATGGATTTGGTTTAACAGTGATATATATATATATATATATATATGTGTGCTTTGGTACCTTCATTACAAAATGAATAATAATGATGTCAAAAACAGATATCATATCAACATTCTTTACAGATAAAAAAATATTTTCTCCTGACACATTGCATCCATTAGTGGTTGGTTTATATCCCTCAAAGCTACATTATTTAATATCTGTATCAAAAACAAATAAAAAATTCAATATGATAAGTTTACCTTGAACTCATTCAAACAGATCGAATTAAAACGCTCGAATTCTTTCACATACCACCAGAGGGCGCAGTAACACAACATCAACAAAAGGGATCAGACTCCACTCTTCAAATGTTAAAAGAGCCTCAGTGTTTTTCACTTTCGTTCTTTCAAGATAAACAGCATCACAATGATCAAGATATTTTATTAAAAATCGAAGATAAAGAGCATATAAAGCAGCATAATGTTGTCAAAAAGCCAAATCTTAAACACAATGTTGTGCCATATCATATTCTATGTTGTAAACTGTAATGTAATATCATACTATGCTGCTATTTACACTGTTATTATATCGTAATGACAACAAGAATACACAATATATATTTGAAAAAGTTATTTGCCTGCAACACAGCATTGATCTTTATCTGACTTAGACAATAAAACCAATAGGCCTACTGGGTATAAATGTATTAGGCTATATGTTTAATTGTAGGGTTGTATAGTTTAAAAGTCTTAAAACTTCACTTGACGAATGACCTTTTTGTTCGGTTATGACATTAAGAAATGCTGGATTATTTGGGTCATATACTTTCCCGTCTCTCAGTATCTGGACCTGTTAGAGGTCGAGTTATGCCATCAGGATAATGTATTGTGACTGCCGGTGGCCCCTGCGACAGAGCCCTACAGCTGTCCCCGAATCAATAGATGTCAGCAAAGTATGAGGACAAACACAGCGAAGCCCAGCAGCCCACTTGCTACTAAACGGCAAATGTGCTCTCGTTCTCAAGACTGCAGGATTAATCCAATACAAACTTCAGTTACCCCTCAAACCCCCATTATATCAGTCTTTCTGTGGACGGAGCCCCGTACATCTGCTTGGGCTTCGGGGAGTGTAATTCTCAATGATTGGCCTTTATGGTCTGCAGTCTTTAATTACAACAGTGATTCATGCAAAGATCAGACCGGACCAGATGGTAGGGTGACACATCATGGCTGTATTATGATGCTGTTCAGGTCATATCTCATGTTTCATAATTGTTTGGGTTATTAAGCCACAATTAAATGACTTTTTAGACGCTTTTTACTTTGTTAAAATAAAATAAAAATCATTTATTGAAAAGTGCAAAAATAATCAGTGGTAAAAACTGTCTTTACATCATAAGCTGCAGTAATGTTTAATAATTTGAGTTGTCGGCAGGGTTAGTAAATCCATAGTTTTCAAGCAGAATTGGGCTACTTTTAAACTGTGGATGTGCATAACAGTACATGTGATGTATATATTTTTGGGATGACGACTAACATATTTTAAGTTTTGTTATTGGGGCTGGGGTTATTGGGCTAGAATTGGCCCAGATTTTGTTGTGCAGATCTGGCAACCATGGCTCGTAGAATTTCGAGGGAAATATTACAAAACAATGATGTGGGCCCCCACCGCCTTCCAAGTAAAAGATAGACATTTAAAGGGACATTTTATATCAAGTTTTATATCTTATGCACTTTGACGAAGACTATTTACATATAACAGAAGATTGGTATAATGTTGTTGTAAGCCCTTTTTAAAAGTTAAACTTTTATGTGTTATATGAACTTATGAAACATTGTCTTAAAGAAATGCATGAAGACTTTTAACAAACTAATAAACGAATAATAAAAGACAATACATTATTAAATATTAATAAATAAAACTGTAAAAATGATCAGCAGTACTGTATAGGCTAATAGTCTTTTCAATGATTCTGTTATCAAATAACTGAAGTTAACATGAAAACATTTTGAAGAATGCAGTCATGTGAATAAATAAGTAGACCACTTAAATGTTTCTAAAGTCTTAATGTTTGATGAAAATAATATGGTATTGCTTAATTTATAATTAAATAAAGCCAATAAATGTATTTATTCTAAAGCCCCACAAAATAAACCGTATAATAAAATTCTTAATAACTGACCAAAGTACACAAATGTGAGAAGGATACATTAAAGCATACTGTAGTAGAGTATGCAGGGCGAGACCGTGGTTCGAGTCCAGTGAGTAATTGTTAAAGGGCGCCAGCCGTGCGCACACCGGGCTCGAATCCCGTAGGAGATTGGGAGCATAAAAGGAACGAGCAACCGGACCGTCGAGGAGAGAGGACCGGGCCCGAACTTGTGTTTATATTTCGTTTTATGTTGTATTGTATTGTTGTTTGCCGGCAGTCGTCCGTGAGGGGCTGCCGGCTATTATATTACTTTATTAAATGTTTATTTTATTGTCTTCCGGTTCTCGCCTCCTTCCTCCCCTTTTATTGTGATTTGTTACACATACATTTTAAAGTTAGACTTATCATTTTTATGGCATTTCCACTACTGAATATATTAGACAGTATTTAGTTCAATTATATCAGAAGTAACGGAAAAAATAAGAGTAATCCCTTACTTTACGTTTTCAAGAGAAAGGTAATTTAATGACAGTAACTAATTACTTAGTAACTGATTAAACCTAACAATGCTAGCAGCCAACCTCCCAAGATGGGGCTACATTTAACTCGGCGTGACGTCGATTAACAAGCTCTACGGAAGGGATGTCCAAAGTCAGTCCTGGAGGGCCGCTGTACTGCAAAGTTTAGCTTCAACCCAATCAAACACACCTGAACACCTAATCAAGGTCTCACAAAGCAGACTAGAAACTTCCAAACAGGTGTGTTGAGCCAAGTTGGAGCTTAACTCTGCAGGACTGTGGCCCTCCACGACCGACATTGGACACCCCTGCTCTACGGTGTTCAACAGCTCAACCGTTTCTGTATAAAAAACTTTTACAACGTTTTGTTGGGGCTGAACGCAGCCCTGCTCTATAACTTTAACTGAGAAGCCTGCCTTCTCAACTTTGATTGGTTTTGTACATGAGCTGTGTCGACTTTCAGACTAAACCATTAACCATTTTTGGGGAGGGGAATCCCAATTATTAAGAAAGCCTTTTCTTCAAATTGCATTCTTTTGTGGATTTCATTTCACGAGTTTACCTTAGCAAATAATTAAATGGGTGGCAGCGTAGTTAAGCTGAGAATTTAGTATGCGTATTTGCCGTGCTGTGGGAGAAGGCTCCGGGGTCGGCATTCTCTCCCGACCCCGGAGCACTCCCCCTTGGTTCGGGGCGAGGGCTCTGATCTCTATGTTTGCCCGTGCCCCGAGCGCTTCCCCCCCCAAAATGCAACTAGCGCAGGACAGCAGCCAAGGCTGGGTGTTATTGGCCCCCCAAATATAGCAAAGCTTAAAGCGGTGGGTTGCTGGCCCTCGTTTGTAGTAGGGTCCCCGCTGGGGCCTCTGGGGGGGTTGGTTTCTGTGGGCATCTGTGGGGTACGGATACCGGTGTGGTCCTGGGAAATGCGGATGGAGGCCCCTGTTCAGGAGACGCTGCTGCGGGGGTTAAAAACGCATATGGAAGCCCCTGCTGGGGCAAAGCTACTGCTGTGGCGTTGGGAATTCGGATAAAGGGCCTTGCTGGGATGGCACTGCTGCGGCAGTGTGAAATATAGGGAAAGCCCCTGCTGGGGCGGCACTGCTGCTGCGGTGTGAAATACAGATGTAGGCCCCTGCTGGGGCGGCACTGCTGCGGCAGTGGGAAATACAGGTAGAGGCCCCTGCTGGGGCGGCACCGCTGCTGCAGTGTGAAATACAGATAAAGGCACCTGCTGGGGCGGCACTGCTGAGGCAGTGGGAAATACAGGTAAAGACCCCTGCTGGGGTGGCACTGCTGCGGCAGTGTGAAGTACAGGTAAAGGCCCCTGCTGGGGCAGAACTGCTGCTGCGGTGTGAAATACAGATAAAGGCCCCTGCTGGTGCGGCACTGCTGCGGCAGTGGGAAATACAGGTAAAGACCCCTGCTGGTGCGGCACTGCTGCGGCAGTGGGAAATACAGGTAAAGACCCCTGCTGGGGTGGCACTGCTGCGGCAGTGGGAAATACAGATAAGGACCCCTGCTGGGGCGGCACTGCTGCGGCAGTGGGAAAAAAAACAGGTAAAGGCCCCTGCTGGGGTGGCACTGCTGCGGCAGTGGGAAATACAGATAAGGACCCCTGCTGGGGCGGCACTGCTGCGGCAGTGGGAAAAAAACAGGTAAAGGCCCCTGCTGGGGTGGTACTGCTGCGGCAGTGTGAAATACAGGTAAAGGCCCCTGCTGGGGCAGCACTGGTGCTGTGGTGTGAAATACAGATAAAGGCCCCTGCTGGTGCGGCACTGCTGCGGCAGTGGGAAATACAGGTAAAGACCCCTGCTGGGGTGGCACTGCTGCGGCAGTGGGAAATACAGATAAGGACCCCTACTGGGGTGGTACTGCTGCAGCAGTGTGAAATACAGGTAAAGGCCCCTTCTGGAGCGGCAGTGTGAAATAAAGATAAAGGCCCCTGATGGGGCGGCACTGCTGCGGCAGTGGGAAATACAGAAAGAGACCCCTGCTGGGGTGGCACTGCTGCGGCAGTGGAAAAAACGGATAAAGGCCCCTGCTGGGGTGGCACTGCTGTGTGGGGGATTGGGAGCGGGCCGGAATTAATGGTCTTGGTTGATGAGCATTCGGTGTGATTCTTTAATGTGGGAACGATCGGAACTAATGTAGCTTTTGAAGGCTTCTGAAGACCTTTTTGGGCCGCTGTTGTGGCTGCTCCGATTCTGAAGGAGTGGCTGGAAAAGTTATCGGCTGGGATGCCTGATTGGATCAGGACTAACTTGAGGTGTTTCTGGAACCAGAAACCGCGTGGTGGGGAGGTTGGAGTCGTCTACGAAGAGAGGGTCGGAGGGGATAAGGGTTTGTGCACTTCTGAGCTGGAGGTAGGCTTGGAGGGTTTGGTATGGTTGGAGAGCTGATGGTAGAATAAAAATGTATATTAGATGGCCTTTCTTTGTTTGGTCTGTCTTACTCTGTTTAATGAAGTAGGATATTGTGTCGTGGTCCGTTACAGAGAGATCTGAGATGGTGGGGTGGATATCAGGATTGAATTTGGATGTGATGGTGAGTTCTTTCTAGTGTTAGGGGTTTTTCTGGCGTCTGGGCGGGAGGGGTGGGCTCTTTGGTTGCCTTTAATTAGCATGGAGGTCTGAGAGCTGGCTATTTGGGGTGAAGGTGATCCGAATAGGAGTTTGTGGAAAAATTGTAATCCGCTTTGCTAACCTTTAATGGAACTGGCTTGGAAGTTTTTTGAGGTGTTTAGGTGGGAGATGAATGAGGTGATGGCTAGCAATGAGAAGTCTGGGAATATTAGGATGTATCTTGCAATGAACGATTTGAAGCATTTCCAAGCTGTGAGGTAAGATTGTAGGGTCCTGGGGGAGACTGAGAGGATGATGTGGCTGAGAGAGATGTCGAGGAGGGGCTTCAGTGGGTGGTCTAGGGGAATATTAGTTCAGAAAAAGGAGGTACTGGGGTGGGGTGTTGGTCCGCTTCTGGTGCCAGCTGTCTGAACTTCTGAAAAGCAAAGCAGGAGAGAGTGTCAGCTATTTGGTTTTTTGACCCGGGAATGTGTTTTGCGGTTAAGATAAATTGGTTGCACGCTGATATACAAATTAGTCTTCTTATCAAAGGAGTTAGTGCGGGGGAATGGGAACGGCCTTTGTTGATGCATTGCACGGCTGCTTCGTTGTCGCAGTAGACTGAGTTACTGTTGGTTGACCATTCTTTTCCCCACAGAAAAGCTGCGATCACTAATGGGTATAGCTGGAACAGCGCGGAGGACAAGGAAGACTGGGGGAGATTTAGCAGCTGGGGTGGCCATGTGGATGGGAACCAGCGACCTTGGTAATACCCTCCGAAACCGACGGATGGGGCTGCGTCGGTAAATAATTGTATATCGTCCGGGTGCAAAATCATATCATTGTAGAAAAAAAGAGAGTCCGTTCCATTGTTTTAGGAAGGTTATCCACAAACTCAGCTCGTTGCGGCAGGCATTGGTCAGGGATAACTGGTCCTCGAGTGCTTGGACGGAGGAGGCGAGAGAGAGGAGGTGGGAGAAGAAAGGGCGACCTTACGGGATGATGCGTATGGCGAAATTTAGGTGGCCAAGGATAGATAGCAGCTTGCGTTTAGAGCAGTTAGGATTGTCTACGAGAGAGATGGTGACCAGGATAATCCTGTCGATTTTTTCTTTGGGTAAGGAAGCCTGGAATTTTGATGAATCTAAATGAATCCCTAGAAATTCTACTGATGTCCTTTGTCCTGCAGTTTTCTCTTGTGTGAGGGGGATCCTGAGCTTGGTGAAAAGCTTTTGGACCATTAAGAGGTCAGCGGCTGGGATGGAGTTGTGGGGAGATATTATTAGGAAATCGTCTAGCAGGTGGATGATGTGTGGGATTGCGTAGTTGTTGGATAAAATCCAACAGATTGCTTCTGACAGCATGTCGAAGATTTTTGGGCTGCTTCGGCATCAGAAGGTCAAGCAAACGGAGAAATAGAACTTTTGGTTCCAGTAAATGCCGAATAAGTGCCAGAAATCTGGGTGAATCGGCATTATTTTGAAGGCGGATGTGATATCAACTTTGGCTAGCCAAGCGCTGCGACCTGCTTTTTTAATCAGGGTTATGGCTTGTTCGATGTCGTGGTCATGGAGGGAAAATTCGTCGAGCGGTATGAGGCTGTTGATGCTTGGGAATGCGGAGTTGTGTGGTGATGAGAGGTTGATTATTAAGCATTTTAAAAGATTTTTTTTTGGTTGCGATGCCTATGGGACTGATGCGGAAAACGCCGAAGGGGGGTTCGTGGAATGGGGCTATCATGAAGTTTGCATCGATTTCACTTTTGATTAGACAATCGACTGTTTTTGGTTCGGCGAGATTGGACTGGAGGATAGCGCAGATGATGCTGTCGGATGGGAGACTTTCAACGCCGGGGTTAAAGCCGTGTTTGAGGCCGGACAGTAGGAACTCTGTGAAATTGGTGTCAGCGTGTTGTGACAATTCTAGAAAAAGGTAAGAAACATTCACTGGATTCAAAGGGTAATTTCTAAAATTTTTATTTGCAGACTTTTTTACAGGGCATATGAAGCGGGCGTTAGCGCCGCCCCAAAAGTCGCAAATGTGCATGAATTTGCAATGCTGCCTGGTGCACGTGCTATGGTTGAAATTCAGGCATGCTCGTGTGAGGCATGCTGGTGGATTTTTCCCGCTGCGGTTCTGGACATGGAGGAATTGAGGGGCACGCTGCCGTTGAATGGGTGAGGGATCTGCAGACGGCGCAGGAGTTGTTGTGGCAGTCTAGGAATATTCTGTTGTGAAGTTCTGTGTCTAGGGCCCCCCAGTAGGGGCATTGGTTCCACTGGGCGACCCTGATTGCGCATTTGGCTGAAAATAATTTGTGGTATGTGTAGAAGTGGGTGGCTCCATATGACAACGCGAGATCAGCGACTATTGCGAGGTAGTCGCAATGTTCGCGTCTCCTGTGTGGGAAGGTGGTGCATATTGTTTCTGTGTATCTTTTGAATGCAATTGTGAACTCCTTGAATGATAATAAACGTGAGTGGTTCTGTTCGGTGTTTTTAAAAGTGGCGGAGAAGTCGCCGCAATTCATTTGGCGGTCGGTGGGGGGCGGAGGGATAGGAGATAGGAGGGTAAAATGGTCGATGTCCGCACCTGCAAGGATTTGGCCCCATATGTTGCTGGCGACTGGAGGAGGTTCCAAGGCTGGAGCGTTCGGGGGAATGGCCATTGGTGTTGCGGAGTGGAGGGTGAAGGCGGCACGGGAGCTGGATAGGGTGTGTGGGAAGAAAGGGGCGGCTGCTGGAGCCGCGTACGGAGGCAGCCTCACGCTTTGGGCCTGTGGCGATAGGAAATTGAGAGAAAGCTTGGGCCTGCGCCTGTGCCTGTAACGGAGGCAGCCTCACGCTATCAGTTGGCGGTGTGGCTGCAGGCCAGTGACCAGTGACCAGAGGGAAAATGAGATAGTTGGTAGTCAGAAGGTTGGATAGGCAGTGTTACTGCTGGCAGGCGCGTGCTCGCACTGCCAAGACGGTTGTTAGACTCTGACGATCCTGTAGAAGGCTGGTTGCTGGTGTCTGCGTGGTCTGGGGCGGGGCCTTTACTGGCCGAGGGCCGTCCTCTTTGGCTTCGTGAACGGCGCCTCTTCCTCGTAGTGGTTAGGATGGTCGTTTCCTCGGGATGTGGAATTGTGGTGCTGCGGGTCTTGTCGGCAGCTTTTGGCTTCGTAATGGGAGCAATTATGGGAACTCCGAGCTGGCTGGAAGTATATAGCTTGTACAACTCGGCTTTGGTTGCCTTCCGGGAAAAGGGGACGTCAGCGTTTTCTAAGGCCAGCCTTAAGCCTAGGACGGTCCACTTCTTTACCTCCGGAATTTAGCGTTGGGCTGAGATGTAGGAGGAAGCAGAGGAACTTTCTGAACCCCTGGATGGTGGAGGAGATGATGTCACTTTGCTTCATCATTTCGGGGTGCCGCGGACGCTGCAGGTGGGCGGCGGTCTCTTGGAGTCTCTGCCATCTTAGCCGTGGGGGCTTCTTGTCCTTGTTGTTGTAGATCTCGTTCTCAGACATGTTTGCTAGATGCTGTGAAAAATGTTGAGCAGAGGAGGTAAGGCAATTTCTCTATTTATAGAGCTCGATCTGGTTTGGTAGGATAGGTGGTGTGATTGCTAATGCTGGGCAGCTGCGTGATTGCTAATGCCGGGCACCTGCGTAATTATTTGCGCATGGTCCTCCCGAACTTTGTTAATAAAACATCATTGAAATCTCATGTATATAATTCATGTATAAAAAATATTTTTTTTACAAAACAGGTGACTTTATAGTATTACTGTTGGATTTTGTGAGACCACTGCAGGGGAGGCCCGTATAATTGTTACCATCTTTCACCCCTCTAGCGACGGTTTTATAGAGTTTTTGAGTATTTTGAGTTTTGGTATTTAGTCTGGGGCTTTGGGCAAATCTAGGCTAGATTCTTTTATGCAGATCTGGCAATGTCTCGTAGAGGGATTATGTTTGTTAAAAGTAAACTAAATTCAGTTGTGAAAAAAGAAAATGAACAATCATTGCTGGAAAATGTATTTACTTTCGACCGATACACAGCGGTAAGGTAACATTAATGTCGTCAGGGTTGCCAAGACCACGGTTTTCCCATAGATAAACTGCAATTTTATGCTTCAAACAGAGATGGCGGGAAAAAAGGTAAAAAGTTACGGACTTCAGCTTCAAAGGAAAAACACACAAAATAAGCACAACAACGTTTGTTACACTTTAGGACTTTGGAACCAATAAATGTAATATTATTGCCAGAAATCACTGCAGAAGATTAGATAACGTGTTTATAAAACTGAAAAACTAAAAAAGATCAATTGAAAACTAAATTCCATTACTGAACAGCATGCATATGATCCATTCAAATTTGTCTCGAAATAAGACATTAAAGATCTGTCCTGATTTTACTTTCTCATCATGCATTTCACAATCCACTCTGCAATTCATTGATGCTTTACGTTCTCATTAAAATGATATACATGTGAAAAGATGCAAGGCCTGTTCGTTCCCCTTGCTTCACTTGTTCAAGGGTGTAATTCGTACCCAGCAATCAGTGTGATTGTCTTAAAAATACACACTACACTAGAACGTGTCAGGCAGATGTAAAAGGCGATGAGTGGGGTCTGTGCCGAGTCTATTTTCCAGACGGTTTGCTCTTGTTATTGACTGATTTAGTGCGAGCTGTCGAACACGGAAGGGTTAGCAACACAAGATCTACTTAAATGTAACGTACGTCGAATTTGTCTTGTTAGGTGCAGTTCTGCACACGCTGTTGCCCAGACTGAACATTTGCTGTTGCATGCTTTAATGACCCTACTCCAGCTTTTGACGCACTTAAACGCGGCGGTCACTTTGCCACGTTTCTTTAATAGTTTATTACCAAAAGGCCTTCATGTAGCGTTCTTTGCCTTGACATTCACACCTCAGTTTTACATCAACAGCACAAGATCACAACACAAACATAAACACAGTTGGGATTCTGTGTGCCAATCCAAAGGAGAACTAATTGAACACAAGAACTGTATTAAAATGTAACACAATAATTGACTCAATTTGACGTTTTGAGGGGAAAAATGTGTGATAGCAAAAGTCTTTATCCCCACAATGTAAAAGAATTACTAAACACACACAAGACGCACACACACAACCTTTCTCCTTTTTAAACACTTGACTGACCACATGCATGTTTCTGTTCATTTTTCAGGTCAACATGGTCATTAAAGGTTCTTTTGTTTAACTCTAATCTGCCATGATACCATTATTTGTTAAACACAACTGAGCGTAAAAAAGATTTTTGCTCCACACATGGACAAGGGAGTAAAAATAGATATCATTTATGAATATATGTGTTCAGCTCATTGTCAGGTCAAAAAAGTTTCCTGTTACTGTAAGAATCAACAGGGAGAAAAGTCACAACAGGTGCAGAGATGCCAAAAACAAAGTGAGGACATGAACTGAACCTGGAATTGTATAAATGATCTTTAAAAACGAAATTAAATCATATTAGCCTATGAAAAAGTATACTTTAATGATGACAATGAAAGATCTTAAAAAGATTGAATCTGCCACAATGCATTTCTATGAGCATGACATGTAGATAAACAAAAATTATATTGAAAATGTATTAATTGAAAACCATATTCAATCACAATAAAACAAATATATGACTAAAATTCATAGTCGAGAAATTCGGTATGACTCGTGTAATATACGTTTCCATTTACAGTCCATCGTGAGAGTGACGAGGTTTTATTTGTCGTGTCAGATCATCTGACAGCCTCGTTAGCTCCCATTTTGCCCTGTCAGGACACCGAGTCCCCCGCTTATCATTTACCGTGTTATTGTTGCCAGCACGACATCACCACTGGCAGCTGTCAATCATACATTTTTAATCATTTAATATTTTAGTTGCACTAAAATGGTACTCGGACTTAGAATGTCATGAATCATGAATCTCGTTGCTCAAATAATATAACAAAATAGTAAACCATTTGTTTGAGAGGAATACAATACTTCAAACTTTTACAAAGGACGTTATTTATTTGGACACTTTTTGCTTGTCAAAAAGCAGACTATATGACATTGTCTCGAGACATGTATCTGTTATTTGACCATTAAAGCCTTACATTTTTCATGTTAAGTTTGTATAAAACGTGTAATTATTATTGTGGGTTGTATTCAAGCTTGTGACATTATGACAAAGTGAACCAACATCCAGGGCTCTGATATGCCGGACGAATTCATCCCGATCATCTTGAGGGATTCAGATAATGTCTCCGCATAGAGAGCGACGGGGTGGTTAAATTAATCAAATAAGATATTATCAAATATAGCTGAAAACCCAAAATAGACATAACGCATCATAACAGCATCTCTGAGAAAACTGCAGGGACCTAAAGGTAAGAGGGCTCAAACGAAATACAATTTAATCTTTTTTTGAAATTGGTAATTTGGACAGACAAAATACTCTGAATTGCAAACAATTTACAGCGGCTTTGACAAGAACAGAAGGTGATAGCGTACATGCCAACATGCATTGGTTTTACATGCGTAATCGTTAAAAAAGTGGACGTTTACCTGATCACAGCTTTGCATTCACAACCTAAAAAACGTTGAAGACACGTAATCCTGACAATCGCTTCCCAACTTGTGTGCATGCGGCAGCAGTAAACAGAAGATACATGACATGCTCATGTGCTTCTTCTGCATGGATAGAGAGTTAACGCATTTCAGAAGTTATTTTAAATCTAGCAGAACAAGCAGAAGGCATTTCTCAAAGCAAGAAGACTGCAGCATATTTCTACCGTCTTTCTGATTCAGACTTGAAGTTCTATAATTAACAGTTTATATTAACAAAACAATTAAATAGTATTTCGAAGAATTATAAAAAAAATATACTAAAATATATTTTAAATTAATTACATTTTATTCGTAAAACCATAGTAACCACCAATTTACTAAACGGTCTCACTACAATATAACCACTAACCATTGTAATTGTAGTAAATCTATGGTGCACCAATAGTTTACAAATGGTGAATCAATGTAACTACACATTTACTATAAAAACAAGATGTTTTAAGGATATTATTAGTTGATTATTATTTTTAAAGGACCTGCACAAACCAAATCTTTGACGAATTGAATGGAGAGAGAGAGATAGAGAGAGAACGAGACAGAGAGAGAGGCCGGCTGAACAGATTTCTCTTCACGCCTGGTCGGGTTCTGGAGAGCAGCGCGTAGTGAAACAGGGAACGGATGCACCTGGCCCGGCCGCTGCGCAGCGTCTTCTTTATTGACAGCAAGATAAGGCGTGCGGTTTCCAGCATCTCCTGGAGAACCCTGCAGCGTTGCACGGTTTCTCTGCCTCTTAATTGTGGTTACGTCAAACAAAAGGCTAAATAATGCTTCAACCCTCTGAAGAACCAACATTCATTTTTCCCCTGATGCGGTTGCGCATTTGCATGCTCTCCATAAGGACAATGACATATATGGGTTTGCTCACCTTCACCACATGTTTTAAAAGGTGTGCTACAAGGCCTTGCTTTAATGAGGCCCTACTTTGAAGTGAATAAAGTTTAGGTAGTTTCATGATAGGGAACGTTAAATAAATAACATTACATAACATTAATGAATGCATCACACAAGCAGTGATGGATACAAACACTATGACCAAACGTGCTGTTGTACAGGTTAACCATTTGATTTTCCAGCTGAATGAGTTCGGTAAATAAGATCTCCGTGACGCCTTGGCTAATATTTGCTTAACGCAGGGAAAGCAGCCTGTGATAAAACAAGAGAGATTCAGACAAACCACGCTTGACATTTCTCTTAAGTTTCAAAAAGAAATTTCATTCCAAATTTGATTTGGTCCTTAGTAACATTTCTTTATGTTAAAATATGCGTCTTTCTGTAATAACAAAGGTGGCAGAACCAAATCTGAATTTATGTGCAATATTCTTGAAATTATATAAAAAATATATGCTCCATAAAAAATATTTTTGTTTAAAATTGCTGACATATATATAATGATGCAATACTATTTTGTTACATTTGTGTGTATTATCATCGCATTGCGTCATTGTTATAACACACATTAACAGTAAGGCTAGATTGATCACTTTTCTAAAGAGTATGAAAAAGCTTTATATTTGTAAATTTTTACTTAAAAGTATATATATATATATATATATATATATATATATATATATATATATATACATATACCATGACTTAACAGAGAACTTAAAACTTAAAATTCTTCACCTGATATTTAATAATCATGCCAGGTGTATTAAAACAATTGCATGAGCTCCCCATGTGTTATGTGTATAGTTATATGAGAGCTATTTTTCTGTGACGTAGTGAATTATCTGACCAATCAGCGCCGACCTGAAGCTGATATTAAGAGAAAGTTTACAGTGAGTGAGGGCAACAGCGTTTTTTTCATTCCCAGTGACATTTCCACCTCGTCAGGGATTCAAACGTGACAAAAATCTGGACTCTAGAGATCGTCTTAATTTATTCAAGCGTGTTTGTTCATGAGTGGCACAGAAAGGGCTTTACCAGCTGGATATTGATACGAAGCCAGGAATATCCCAGTAAGTTTTTTAAATATGTTTCTCTCTGCATTGTCCTGCAATGCATATGGTAGTGCATATTTATGAAGGAATTAAATGAACTATTAACTGTAGCCTGTCTTCAGTACCAGAAAATATACATCTATTCTTATACTTTTTCTGACGGTTAGGATATTATATGTCATTGACAGTAAGGGTTTAAAATTGTTTACATAACTGGACACTATACGTTCCTCTGCGTCTTAGTTTATTGAGTTTTTTAAATACAATTCTTCATGTTTCATAGCTCGTTTAAAGCGACGTTTGCATCCTAATAATGAAAAGAAATAAACACAGCTTTAGAAGATTTTTTTCCGGTTGTATTTTTCATTTTTAACATCGGTCACAAGCCAGGATTCTCAAGACAATTAAGGAAAAAACTCATGTTACATTCATATTTACCAAATCATTGATTTCTGCTCAGGAATGGGAAAAGAACGTTTAGGCTAAAGGCTAATGCTACCCATTTCGTTGTTGTACCTAAAACAACTCTTATTTTTAATCTTATTTAACTTCATTTAATGACGCATACGTTCTATATTTATGTCGAACGTCATCTGGCATCATCACTTTGTCCTCGTGCAAAAACAAATACAATCGCTGAAGCAGTTAACAAAAGTAGCTTATATTTTTTATTTATTTTTGGAGTTTTATTATTGTTCACTGTGTCGTAATTTACAGTAATTCAAAACAAATACAAAGTAATTTAATAAAAAATTTGCTCTCGCCAATTTTTTAAGAAAGCTTGTGATTTTCTTATTTCAGTTCAGGATAGGAAAGATGGATTTATTGTGAACAGATAGGCCCCTAATAAAGTATCAAATGTAGGCATAGGCTACACAAGGAAAATAAATTAAAAAAAACACAAAAATGTCTTGAACACAGTAAAAACCTTCAAATTGTCAATATGTATAAACTAAGCCTGAGTAATTGCCACACATCAAAAGAAAAATTATATGAAATTATATTTCTATTTCCGTTTTTATTTTATCCTTTTATTGATTCACTCCATTGTTAATGACGTCACTCCCATTCCTTCCCCTCCTTTTTACGTGTTACAGAGGAGATACAGTGTGACCACTTTGGCCAAGAGCAACACAGCGACAACATTAGGGATTACCTTTCACGAATTGTTATTAGCATTTACTAATCCCAATAAGGCTAATTGCGTTGCGTGTAAAATTGCAATCTCCAGGCTTTATGTGATGTGGTGAGTTTGTATGGCCTTGAGGGTGATGCCCCCTCAACCTAATTACACCTCATTAACGCACTGAGGATTTACAAGTTATCTAAAAAGAAATCAACAGGGTTTATTGTTTCCCCCCTAAATTACAAAGGGAATTATGTTTTACATTAACATTAAAGCAGGATTCGTAAATCCCTTTTACATTTTGCGTATAATGTTTCCAAATATAATTAATTAGCCACAATTAAACAGCTAATACACGTGAGTAGTCCAAATAGGCCTATAATGTGAGTCTATAAAAATAAATAGACTAAATCAAGCTCTCGATTTTATTATTTTATTTTGTAAAACAAATGTTGTGTGTATGTTTCAACTAAAGAAACCTTTAGAAAGTGTGTTTGTCTATCCGGTCGTGTCATAGTGGCGGTCACTGCTGAATCACATGAAAGAATAGTAGGTTTTTTATACTTCAACAACAACAAAAAGGCTCAACCATGGATAAGAGCTAATTTGTCAAAGCATCTTCTGCAGTGAGACTCCGCAGGGTCCATCGGGACAGTGCTGTTCATTATCCTTTTCCATTGAGACTTCTTTTTACTCCTCGGCAGTGTCGTTTGTCTCTTTTTTTGTGACACAGTCAGGGACGCAATGGCTCCCAGGGGTTCTCATTCACCTCTATATCGTTTATGGATGAGCTCCGGCTTTGCTTAACTTTCCACGTTTCGGGAAAAAACAAATGCAATGCCACCGTTTTCAAATTTCATGTACATCCAGCCCATATCCTCCCATAAATACATACATTGCGCAGTTTTGAAAATGAGAACAGAACAGTCACATCATGGTCATGATTTGCGACTGCAGCGATAAAGGCTGTAAAACTAGTGGACGGTGAAATAATGGCAAAAGTGCGGCTCGTGCACACGGGGGTAACCTCCACGCTCAGATAAGGTGGCAAAGCGTTGTGTGCGTGCGAGAGTGTCAACAAAAGCACGTGGAGAGTGTTTGCGTTTGTTTTACTGGGACCATTTGCAAGTGCACTTAATGCACAGAGCAAACAGGTTCTCCTTTTGAATCCACAGCTGTCAACAGGTTGCTTTCTTTTATCAGTGTCATGGAGGACCCGATCTCTCAGGACTTAAAAAAAGTATCGTGCACCCAACTATTTAATTAGTAAATCTCGAAATATTCGGAAAAGAGGGATTTTAATTTTCGTAGAACTGAACACCCTGTTGTGGGGAAACTGGGACCACGTCTGTGTAATTACAACATTCCGGGAACACTTATATAATATCTTATAAGATATGCAAACATTTCAAATTTATTGTGTTATTCAGCAACCCTGTTTGAATAAACATACTATAAAATAAACATTTCAATGTAAAGAGTGGTATATGACTTATGCCATGTTTCAAATAGAAATAGAAAACAGAAAGGATAAAAGAAACACAGGCCTGAATGGGTTAAAGCACATACGTTCCGTTTATTTAATATGATGTGATTTAGGCTTTGCATCTTTAGGAACGAACTGAATACTTCAACATTGCATTAAACAATATTGAGTGCGCATGAGAGGGGGCGCTCGGCATTTATATTTTCGGACTGATGAGTTGATTCAAACGCGCACTGTTTTACGCACTAAGGGCCTGTTTTGTGCTGACAGCGGGTCAGCGCTTCTCTAATGGGCCGGTTAAGAGCTGCGACCGGGAAAAGACAGACTAATGCATCATTACTATCACCAATCAGCATAGGTGTGTTCAACCCCGTCTCCCTACGACCCTCTCCCTCTCTCTGTCGTGCGCCTTCACTTTCTCACTCCCTCTCTCGCTCATTCACTCACTCACACACTAACGAGGGAGCACACACACTCTCGGCTCCTGCTCAGCCTTGACATCTCCGCTCACTGTCAATCTGTGTCTCCTTCGCAGGGGATTCCCTTTCAGAGAGATTCACGCTGGAAAAGTATACGTTTTGAGAAGACACGGTTGGACATCAATTGTTTATTATTTAGTTTTGCTGTTTCGGCTGGAAGGGCCTTTGCGGTGGGGCAGAATGCCTCAAAAAGGTGAGTGCGTTTGCTTAATCCCAAAAATAAAAGTTGGTTTGCGATTTCCCGTTTTTTTTAAATCTATTACTATAGGGACACAACTATTTTTTCCTCACTCTTATTATTGAAATTATTGTTCTTGCCTAAATCAGAAAAATAAAATGGGTAAATATGTTTGTAACATTAAAATGGAGTTTTGCTGTCAGATTATGCGAACGCGTGCCGTTATTTGTTTGCCTTTTTTGTTGTTGCAGAATAGTCTTTATGTCTGAGAAAAGTAAAATGTTTATCTATAACAAGAACAAGTTTGGAGTCACATTAGGCCTGAACTGTGTTCTTATGAGTGCGGAAATGCACTGATCCGTTGAGACAAGGTGTCAGTTTATTTGACCAAGTTTCACTTACATCTGAAGAACATGCGGGCCTGCTTTTGGGGCATTTGTACGGTAAAAAATATTTTACGCATTTAACTTTTTTAAATAATATTTGTAATACTTTTAAGTGAAATGTTTAGTGACGGAAATAATCATAAATAATATAAACCAAAAATCATAATTTACCGAAGCATTTAAATAAATAAAACCATAAAATAAAAAATCTTTCACTTTGAAAACTTTATATTAAGTGTCGCAGTTATTTGAGCATTCAGCAAATATTTAGCCTACCTGGCCTAGTTTTAATTTTAAGCTATTTTTAAGCTACACAACAGTAAGTTTGCATCTGTAACATTAGCGATAAGGACGCTCAAGCCCCATAAACATTCGCTAAATAAATGTAGCTCCAAGGACAAAAGGTTTTTCATCTATAGCACTATAAGATGATTACAGCATGTTAATGTCAGATCCTTAAAAACTTCCCACTGCGCCTTTGTGGCGATACAGATGCATGTCTGCATGTGAATGATGTTTATGAAGAACCCCGTTTCCTGAATAAGCATGTTTAATTAAAGCAATTGTAGTAAAGGATTACACAAACGAAAGAAATGCAGATTGGGTCCTAGTTAACCTCATAAACAGCAACAACCGCTTATACAATCTTAGATAAATAATTAACAGCGCCTAAAAGCACTTACAGAGCTTGCAAATTAAAGTGCACAATACAATTAACAATTCTCTTTAAAAGCCATTAAAGCCCTTAATCGTGATATTTCTCCGTCAGATGTGAGAGTTATAACTTTGTTGCCTGTTCGCAGTTTCTTTAAATGTTTTCAGAACTAGCGTTTAAAACCATTACTATTGTACAAATGTAAATAAAAACATTTCCAAAGCAACTTGTCTTCGTAACCAAGGCCTTGATCGTAATATGTCACTGATAGCTGTAAAGGTTATAACTTTGTTTCTTGTTCGCAGCTTCTTGAAATGTTTTCAGAAATATAGACCTTACTATTGTAAAAATGTAAACAAAAACATTTCAAAAGCAACTTAATCTTATTTGATAATAGATATAATACGCACAGGTATTGTCTTATAAAAGCACGAGTTTATTTACTTGATATTTATAAAGATTCACAATAAGACACAAACAGTGTGAATTGTGTCAAAATGTATTTTGTTTCCTGTTTGTGGCTATATGGCGACAGTTCACACGAGTTTCTAACACTTTTAGATTAAATTGTAAAAGTTTGGAAGGCTGTCGGCCGACACTTGCTCTCGAGTCCTGGGAAGAGAGCGAATGAAAACAGACACAGCAGTTTTGTTATTGCAGCGTCGGGGGAGAAAACGAAACGAAAGACTTTCCTTCGCCGGGCCCCTTTTTAGCAATCTGACTGAATAGATCCTTTATTGCAATTGTTTTTTTCCAATTGAGCACCCTACAGGGCTGTTGCATCCTTTTACAACCCCTAACAACCCACACCCGTTACACAATCACCTTCAGATATTTATAACGCGAAATTACTTTTCCATTTCCCCAAACCACACAAACAGAAACACACATTGGGGTTCGGGCACCGGGGTCACGAACATCAGGAAAGTGACAGTGGTGGTCGTGGGTGTATATGTGTGTGTGCGCGTTCGGTTGGGGGGTAGGGTGCCCTCGGCTCTTTGTATTCGGGCAAGTATTGGTATACGTTTAGTGGAAGGCTGTGTTGCTAGTTGCAGAGGCCGAGTTGTGCTCGCAGGGTTTGGGTATGGAAGGTTAAAAGAAGTGCATTGTTGAGCTCCAGCAGGCTTTGTTAGGACTCTCACCCCCTCCCGATCTCACTTTTCAGAGCAGTGATGCGAAGTAGACAGCGTGTGTCACTGTACACTTTTGACGAGAAGATCTAAAGAGGACGAAAATATTTTTACAGACCACCGAGAGACTCTCATCCGCCTACATTATATTACATTGCTCAACTCAAGACTGCGCACGTATGCGCACAACAACAAACAACATTTATAACTAAAGAAAAAATACGTTACAAATTGGCAGGTGCTAAATGAAGGGGCTGCGTGCACATTTGATAAATACTTTGCTGAAGACAATCAATCCAGTCAAAATAAATATTATACAAACCAGCTATGTAAATGTTTTATTATATGAAGCCATACTGCTAAAACTGTAATATTACTTTTTGCTTTAGGAAAGACCTTAATTGTTGCATGAGGCCTAAATTGTTTTAAACTGACCGTCAATCCTGTTAGTAGAATTGTTTTGAAAGTTGAAATTCTGCAGAAATTATTTTTCCTAAACACGCAATCCGCCAGAGAACCAACAGCGTAATTTTGAGGTGCACCGACGCATCTGGAATCTACAATCTGGTTATAAACTGATTTCAAACTAACCCTATTTATTTTCTTTTTCATAAATAGAATACCATAACCAAACCACGTGGGAATCTGGAGTGGCCTCCATGATGCAAAACAGTAAGTGTATTTCTTATTAAGCCACTCGTGACTAACCACTGTGAGACTTAATAAATTACTTTGTCTCATGGAAATAATAACACATGCTTTCCTAGAATAGTTTAAGAATAGTTTTTCCCCTTTGCAGGTCCATCCAAATCTGAACTGCATTGCTTTTTTAAGAGGGGAGAAATTTGTCGACCTATGAAGTGCAAATATAAATTTTTGAAAAAAAAAATGGAATAGGATGCATTTGTAACATTTAATAAAGAGTTTTCATTTACAAATATTTTTGCGCATACAATCATATTTAGATTAATACCCAAACAAATTACATTAATTAACACGATTATATTATTAGTATAATATCATAGCGTACAAATAAACTAAATGTTGATGGTGATCACACATTTATTACAACTGTTATCGGTAACAAATAATTGCAGTTCTGTCTGAATGATTATTAAAAATGTTACATAAAGGACCTGACAGTGCCGTCCAAACTAATACAAAACATATAGGCTATTCATGATTTCCCTGTTCATTTCATGAGACAAAAACAATTGTGTTATTCTGGAAACTGAATAAATGACATTTGTCACTTGTAAGAAAAAACGTCTCGTTATTAAACAAGCTAATGGAATTATTATTCTGTCTGTTATAATATTTGGATATATTTGCGAAAGTATGATTTTTTTCAGGAAAAAGTTAAATAATAAAACGTTTCTATAGAACAGAAAAATAATGTTCAGGGGATCAGAACAAGATTGGTAGAATTTGTTTGTTTTTATTAGCTAGTTATGACAGATTTTTAAGAATCGTGAGATTCGATGCGAGTTAAATTATAATTTTATGAAAACGAAGAGTCGCAGCTACAAGATAAATTATTTATTAATTTTATGCAATTTATTTAACCAGGATATTACGGTTTAAATCTTTAGATTTCGTTTGGATCTCGTCTGGATTCGCCTTTAGCCTTAGGAGCATCGTAATTTACAACATATGCTTCCCCATTAGCAGACAAGCATTAAAACAATCATCTCGTTATGAGCGCCATCGGGTCACATCTACAGTTCTGTACTGTGGGGAATTACATCATTATTAAGATTTAACCCCTGAACCTAAAATGATACACCAGGTCAAGCTTCTATGTGATGTGACATCGATCAAATGGACACATTTGATAAACCTGCACGCCTTCTGACAATCTCAAATCTTTTAAATCCAACTAATCCAGGAATGATTTAAAGATGGAGATGATGACACTGGATTATTCCACTAGATTTGGCCAGATTACCACACCTTTGTTGTACATAACAGTAAAGCTATCAGTGCTTAAATAATGCTTAATATAATTCGTCCATAAATATTGTACTTTTGGGGTGTTTAGTACAACTTGGTTCATGCTGTAACATCTAAATTCACTTAGCCTACATAAATCATCAAAATATATCTATGAAGAAACTTCAAATTCTAAGAAAAAAGTATTTACTAGTACAGTTTTACAGTGTACATTGATCAAATTAAAGCATCTTCAGGATTGTGGATTTCTCCAATTTAGCACAACAGGACTAGATATGGGGTTTGTTACAAAATCCAAACAGTCTGATGGGTAAAAAAAAGGTTTGTCAGTTTTAATATGTTTAGAAACCTTCACGCTCCCTTCCTCGGGCCGGCGCGATGCCCCTACAGCTACAAATAAAACAAAGTCCTCCTCCTAGGCAGAACGAGAAGAGTCCAGTTTGGTCTGATATCCAAATGCAGACAGAAAGGGTCGTTTTATCATGCTACTATTTGTCTGGACGATGCGTTTTTCAAAGGGAGAGCGGTGTCATATAATGTGACAGTCCTGCCACAAGCGCTTCAGCTGATCTTTTCAATGAGCCTGCATGCGTGATCCGAGGCGACCTCCGCCTATTTCCAGAAATTAAGCTCAAACTTGACGTGCAGCTAGCTTTATTCTAAAGACAAATGTCAGAGAGTCTCATCATATTTTCCCCCCTCTTCCACTGCTATATTTGGAGCTTATTTATTGCTTAGGAGCTCGGGCTCCTGCAGTCAGAAGCGAGGAGAGCGGGGCTAGAACACACACACACACAAACACACTCCAGGGAGGCTTTCCGTAGTTCAGCATCCAGTTCGGGTTTTTTGGTGGTTCTGAATTGACTTTCATTGGACTTTCTCTTCACTTGGTATGTGCATTTGTTACCCTTCTGAAGCTGATGGGTACATAACAATGTATTAGCATTGCATTGTACAGATTGCTATTGTAATGATGGTTACATGGATACTGACATATGCTTGTCATAATTAGTCTCTTTATAGTGTGTTTTGTGGTTCATTGATGGCTCTGTTTGTTTTTAACATTAGTGTCTTTATTAGGGATTTGTTAATCAGGTGCAGTGTCTTAACACTTGGCACATGGTGTTTTCCACACCCGTTGTCTTTATGTGATTATAAAAATTTCAATGCACTTGAATGGAGTTGTTTTGACTCAGAGGTCAGTCGATTCTCTGCTTGTATTGATCGAGTCCAGTAAATGACATTCAGATGGTCGACTATGTAGGGCATACTGACCCGTGTCTAACAGCATTCAAAATTAATAGGTTACAAAACGTAAAGGTTGACGTGGCTGACGTTTGTGTTTATGTTGTGTATTTGCAATGTGTATTTAAGTTCAGAATACTTACTTAATGTACTTGATATGGCATTATTTTGTGAACATGCATTCTATATTGTTATTACAGAATTATTACACTATTATTACAGTTTTAATACTGTTGTGACCTACATAACATCTTACAAATAATATGAGCACTATTATATATGAAGTGTTACTCTGTTTTTCCCTGCAATCTGACACAGTCAGCTTTAAGATGTGACATTTTACTCCTGACAATGGGACACCTATTGAAAAAGGTTTTCGAGGCGAAAGACGAGCCAATTTGTTATGTCTTCACGTGTCACAGGTCACAGCGGCGTCAACCAGCTCGGCGGGGTCTTTGTGAACGGCAGACCCTTACCGGACTCCACCAGACAGAAAATCGTTGAACTCGCTCACAGCGGAGCGCGACCCTGCGACATATCCAGGATTTTACAGGTGACCATTTAGAATCATCTGAACGTCTACAAGCTTTGCAGGTCTTTGTCAATAGTCATGGTTTCAAGGCATTCTCAGTGATTTTATTTATCTATCATGGCCACATGTAATGACCACAATACAACTTAATTACAAATGAATTACAGTAGAAATAACACAAACAAATTTCCCTGCAGTACCACAATATAATATCGTATGTCTATTATACTAATGTCAAGAGTTACTCTGCAGTTATCACTAATAACAGGCTGGCAGACAGGCATCGAACATTTCCTTCGAAATCATCCTAGCATTTTTAAGGCATATTTTCTGTGTTCATAGACCCATGATGATGCAAAAGTCCAACTGGACAATAAGAACGTAAGCGTATAATCGTTTGAAGTACATTACATTATTTCCCTTTAGTCGTCAATAATGTATGTGAATTGTGCACATTGTTGTCCATTCAGGTGTCGAACGGCTGCGTGAGTAAGATTCTGGGGAGATATTATGAGACCGGCTCCATACGACCACGAGCTATTGGAGGCAGCAAGCCGAGGGTAGCAACGCCCGAAGTGGTCAGCAGAATAGCACTGTACAAGAGGGAGTGCCCATCTATCTTTGCCTGGGAAATTCGGGACAGACTACTGTCCGAGGTGGTTTGCACCAACGATAACATACCCAGCGTAAGTGCAAAAATGTGCCACTTTCATGAATAAAAATGTACTTATTACTAATCTACTATTTTAACTTTTTGACAATTAATACATCAGACAATACTTATGAGCAGATCTTTGTTTCTCAATAATAAGTTAACAATTGAAGCTGTAGTCGGAAAAAGTCCTTTTGAAAGCTTGAATTCCATTGCAAACAGCATCGACTGACAATCCTTTTTACACCGTTCAGGTATCGTCAATAAACCGAGTCCTGCGCAACCTGGCGAGCGAAAAGCAACAGATGGGGGCAGATGGCATGTACGACAAGCTGAGGATGCTCAACGGGCAGACCGGCACGTGGGGGACTCGCCCGGGATGGTACCCCGGCACGTCTGTGCCAGGGCAGCCGAATCAAGGTGAGGCAGTCTATTAGTGATAATAAAACGTAACAGCTTCATCACGGTTATCAGCAGCAATATAGAAACAATAAGCAAAATAATGATCACAAAGGCACATCAACAACAGGAATCACTACTAGGGTTATTGGTTGATTATTTGAATTATAAATATTTTATTATAGATTTGTAATATTAATGTAATAATACATAATGCAATTATAATGAATAAAGAATTTGTTACTTCAATAATAAAAAGTTTTAATAAAAAAAAAATAAGTAGTACAATAAAGTGTATTATTTAATATTTAATCAATATATATATAATTATATATTGTAGATCTGGCATTAATTTTTTGGGGGGAATGAAAGAATGTGAATGTTTGCAAATCTACAGAAGCCATTTGGTCTAAATGTAAATCGTTTAGGAGAAACAGTATGAGGTTTACATCAGAAAATCTATAGTTCAGGGATTGCGTGCCATTGACAAGCCCTGAAGAGAAATGGACACTCATTAACCAAAGAGTTAGTGCCAATTAAACAGTAATTCATCAGACATTTCAATATGGCCTCTGTCTGGGCCCTGGACCTGCGTGACTAGGAAGAGAGTTTTCGACGGAGGTGTCCACGAGGCTCCACCTGCCCCCACCCCCTTCTAGTAACCTCCACATCATTTGCACCCCATGGGGAGCGAGAGAAAAGCGCTACGGGTCCTCAGACAAAAGATGTTTCTGTCACATGCAGGAATTTGTGACAGGCAGAGCTCTGTCCTCTGTAATTGCTCATTAGAGGTCGTTTTGTCTTTTTTTGGAAAGAACATGCACAGGCATTTGGTCACAGGAAAAAAGTAAATCTGAATGAATAGTTTGTTTTTAATTAGGTTGATTTAAGCCTTCACATAATCTTGTGTTTGAATGATCATAAAAAGAAATCTTTGATCCGAAATACTATTTGCTACTAAAAAAGTAATACAATAGCTCAAAACATTTTTATAATCTTGTTTAAAACTATATTGTACCCCAAAATAAATTCTGTATTTATAGAACAATGCAATCTTCTGGCAATTCATAATTTATTACACAAGATGGATTTTTCGTTGTAATTTATATACTGTTTTTCTGTTATTTTAGTATGATTTGACACGAGGGAATTTGGGTTAAGGGATGGGGCCTATTTTTCCTGTTTTAACAATCATTAAAAACTTTTTTGTACGATCCACATGGTAAAAATGAAAACGAAATGCTTTTACAAAATAGTTTATGTAAAGTACTGCAAGAGCTGCAATGAAGGGAAAGATTATCTTAGTTTCTCTTTACGATCTCATGATCCAAAAAGTCTCAGCAAATATATTTAGTCCTTGACCACCATGTCGTCCCTGAAGAATTTCTTTCAGATTTCTCCACATCACACAACACAATATCAGCACATTTGCTTGCAATATCGTATTGTTGAATTTCTTGCTGAACTCAGCCAGTCAGATCAGCAGGAATCTGATTGGAGAGCCTCTCCGTGCCCTCTTAAAGCAAGCGAGGTCATCTCATGTTGAACGTATAACCCTAACGGGCATTTAACAGGGCCGACCTGGGCTTCTTTGATTAATGACAGTGGTGTATAGAGGTTAACATACTGAACTGAAAGCTCTGTTGACTAGATCCTTGTGTCGTACAATGCTGAGCACTGCACGCCTCTTTTTGTTGTTCCCCGTCCAATTGTGCCAGCGGGAGAATTCGGGCCGTCGCAAAAAGGGCTGGCAGCTCATCTCTGTCTGCGCAGTTTAATGGTTTCCCTTATTCTACCGGTATTGTGTCATAGAGAAAAGAGCCTCTCTATTCAAGGGTTGGTGGTCACCTCAATGGGTCCCCAGACTCCCATACGGTGAATAGCCCTAAAGACTTTCTATGCATTATACGTGCTGGAGAATGTTGAGATATTAAACAGTCCAGCCGGGTTTGGGGTTCATTTAACAGATTCTTTCGGGAACTTTGTTATGGAAGCGGTGATATGCGACTGATGGGTTGCATTGGCCACATCTCTTCTTTAAAATCCTTCATTTATGATTTGAAGCGAACAGATTTGGTGCAAAACACAATGCCTGATGTGATGTCATTTATTTAACGTGTGTGAAAAGTCATTTGCTCTCAAAAATGAAAGATTTACCGCAATGGTGTGTTATTTACAGATGGCAGCCAACAGCAGGACAACGGTGGCGAGAACACAAACTCTATTAGCTCGAACGGAGAAGATTCAGATGAGACTCAAATGCGACTGCAACTTAAAAGAAAGCTGCAAAGAAACAGAACATCGTTCACGCAGGAGCAGATCGAAGCTCTAGAAAAAGGTGAGCGTCCTGCTAAAGAATCAGCGATACCGAGGTTATTGGTTCGATAACTAGAAACACAAACTGATACCATGTTTCTCATCTGGTTGAGGGCCAGAAAATAACTTGTCATGTTCACATTGGTTTCAGAGTTTGAAAGAACCCACTATCCCGATGTTTTTGCGAGAGAAAGACTTGCAGCGAAAATCGACCTCCCAGAAGCAAGAATACAGGTGAGCTGATATCTTTGCTGATATCTTATCTTTGATTATCGTGTGAAGAAGTTTGTTGAGACAGCTTTTGTGACTGACCTTCTCTGTGCCTGCAGGTGTGGTTCTCCAACAGAAGAGCCAAATGGAGGCGAGAAGAGAAACTGCGGAACCAGCGAAGACAAGCCAGCAACTCCTCCAGCCACATTCCCATCAGCAGCAGCTTCAACACCAGCATCTATCAGGGCATCCCACAACCCAGCACTCCTGGTAAATGCTTTCAGAAACACACTTTAACTTCAACGCAGCTGTCATATTGTGATTATCAAGGTGTTCCGAATGTGTTTAAATTTCAAGACAAAATACAATTTTGAAGAATGTGGAAAACAAACAGTTCAGGGGCAACATTGAGTACCCCAGTAGTTTTATTTTCTACGATAGTAATGATTGGTGCCCCTGAACTGTTTGGTTGCACACATCCTTCCAAATATTTTTTAAATCACACCTTAGCAGAGGTTTCTGACCAAAAATGTATTCAAAAAAATATTTAAACAATTTTAAACATTTAGTCAACACTTAAGCATGATTCTTCTCCCACCAGTATCCTTTACAGCAGGATCAATGCTTGGCAGACCAGACACCGCCCTAACCAACGCATACGCCGGTCTGCCTCCAATGCCGAGCTTCACGATGGCCAACAACCTTCCTATGCAAGTAAGTAACATCCCGCACTACTGCGGGTGCCGTGTGATGCTTCCTAAAACCCCGCCCCTGCCCCTCATCAACTATTTCCATATGTTCAAAGGAACAATATATACATTTCTATTCTCTTTCTTATAGCCAAGCCAGACATCTTCCTATTCCTGCATGCTGCCCACCAGTCCGTCAGTGAATGGGCGGAGCTACGACACTTACACCCCCCCTCATATGCAGGCACACATGAACAGCCAATCAATGGCAACTTCTGGTACCGCCTCAACAGGTAGGCAGAATAGTTCATTGTGTACGGCTTGGTGACGCTCATCTTAGATCACTTAGTAGATTTTTGTAGGTATTAATTTAAACCTTTACTGTTATTTTTGTTCATACCGTATATTCATATGGACAAAAGATGCTCAACCATTAAATTTTACGTGCATGAAATTATTGTCTTTTTAATTGTGGTTCTCTTTTGTTTCACACAATGTTTTATTTGTAACACTTTTGTTCTTTCAATCATGTTTTTCTTTATTCATGTTACACTGAAAATGTTGTGTTATTTCAACCCATCGTTGGGTCAAATATGGACAGACCCAACAGTTGGGTTACATTAACCCAGAATATGGTTATATTTGACCCCACAATGGGTTAAAACAACCCAGAATTTTTTGTTAAAACAAACAAGTATAGGTTCATTTATAACCCAACAGTTGGGTAGTCCATTTTTGACTCAACGTTGGGTTGACATATCCCAGCATTTTTAAGAGTGTACTTATAATACATGTCATCATTTTTAATAGTGATAATGTGATGCAATACATCACGGCTAATATTTAACATTATAATGAAGCACTGTATAAAAAAAATTCTTGTCAAATTCAAGTGATTGTTCTTTCAAAAATTCTCCTATAACGGCGATGATTTAAGTTGTGTGTCTGTCTTTTTTTGTGTTCAGGACTCATCTCCCCCGGAGTCTCAGTCCCCGTTCAAGTTCCTGGAACTGAACCCGACATGTCTCAGTACTGGTCAAGATTACAGTAAAGAAAAGAGTTACTTCGCCCTGTGACTTCCTCACTGAGAGACTAAGAAAGACAAGCAGTATTCCACAAACACACACTGAAAACTTGAGGCAGTACCTTTAAGAAGAAAACGCGGCGGTTACAGTGACACAACAGCGGATCCCGGTTTCAAAAAACTTTAATGGAACAAAAACAACAAACCACTGCTACATCCACATGTTTAATATCCAGTTTTGTTGTATTTGTACATGGGCATTCGTATGTAAAGACAATGAGAGACACTAGACAGCCAAAAAATATATGAGGGTCTTTCATTTAATCTAAATGGAAGAACACAAGTCAATGCGACTGTTTTCTGATGACCTTATATCAGGATTATGGGTCAGAATCCATACAGTATGCCACCATGGAGAGAGCACCTCTGTTTGCCCACTTGATTTTTTCACTTTTTTAGAGTTACCCTCTATAAGGACGAGGCTCAAGTCAACGTACCCACAAAGGATTCAATTGACAGTGCACAATATTGTATCTATAAAGGAACAACAGCCATTATGTGAACACGTTGCAGTTCTGTGTGTGAGGGTTTGGACCAAAACCTTTGCTGGGTAAACTGATTCGGAGGCTGTTTTGTGTTTGATAATTTATAACTGTAAAGAAAAAGCAAGAAATCTGCAGGCTGTACCACAAAAATGACTTGTTTGAGACTTCTTTGTCCTCAAAAATCACATTGACTTGCGAACTTCAATATTTTCTCATTTTTAATGCCCGTAAAAACTATAAATGTTTTACACTGATTTTCATACGTCAGTAAAAAGGAAAAGCATTTAGGTCAGGTACATATGGTCTATTAGGTATAGTTGTATTATAGTGTACTCCTTTACATCATTTTGTGAGACTAGAAATATTTAATTCAAATAATTGATTAAAAAAAGCTTGACAGAGTTTTAAAACGTACGTGTTTGGCAGTTGTTTACAAGTACATATCAGATTTTAACCATTGTTGATTGTAAAACAGACCAAAGCCTTCATATTTCATCGATTACACGACAGTTTCCTCTTTTTTATTGTTAGTCTTGTGTTGCGAGATTTTGTAAAACAAAATATTTTACATTCTAGTACACCGGCTTCAAGTATATTTGACTGCGGCTTAATCACGCGGTCCTTTATTTATGATCGACGACCATTTGTGGTTTTAGAAAAGCTGTTGACATTCTGCGTTTTGTTGTGTACCTAAAACATCAACACTTGTAAAGGTTTTGTGACGGGGAAACGCTCTGGAAAACGAAAAGGTCTTCCCCTGTCTTGCAGATATTTCAATTTAACTTTATTTAAAAGCTTTCTAAATGTATTTTGTGAGAACTATTAAAAACAATTTTGTACAGTAGTTCTTGTCACACTTTTCTTGTGCTCATCCATGAAGTTCAACTAAAATATATTTCCACCAAGCAAATGACCACAAACTACATTTAAAGGCGCAGCAACGTGCGAAAACCTCTCTTTTCTCCCACATACCTCATAACCACCAAAGAGCTGGTGAACAAAGACACCAGCCGACTCCACACAACTCAGACATCACAAAAACACAACACAATAGAAACGGCCTACACCATTCACAACTGCCAGCTCTTGTTTTGGTAGAGTTACGATGCTCTAAAAGGAAGGAAAAAGCGAGCGAGCGTGGGGGGAGGACAGAGAGAGAGAGAGAGAGCACGAAGAAACCAGGAGAATAAAGTGGCCCGAGCGAGCCCGGGGTGAGCAGAGAGTGAGATGAAGCGATTGTGTGGCAGAATTAGTTATTTTGCCTCACTTGCTGTCTCAGCGGGGAGCTAGAGGGGTGGGACGGGACGGGGGAAAGTCTCCGTGTGGAAGTGTTTCTGGGGGGGTGAGGCTGGTCCTTGTGACTAGCAGGGTCAGGTGGTGGTCTGTGGGATTTAAGGAAAACGACAATCGGAAATGTCGCTCACAACACAAACACAAACTTCCACTTGATAGAAATGCAAGCGATGCTGAAATTTTATAAGTATAAAAAAATAGTTTTTGAAGCTGTGCAGGGACAGATCGGAAAAATGTGTGTTTGAATACTAGGACAGAACCCTTACATTTCACTACCAACAAGGGAAACACTTTTATTTATGTTCATGTATTGGTATTCTGCATTTCTGGATTTAGATTTTATATAAATAGAAAAAGTACAAGACAAAAAAACATGGTGTTAAGGCCCGAAAAACCTTTGTTACGATTGTTTAAGTGTACTGAATAAGTCCTGCATACAAAAGCCTTAAACAATTCTAAATGTTAAAGTATGAAAATACTTAATAAACATACTTTCTTGCTTACATAAAACCTTTTTAAAAAGATAAAAAGTAAACATTTAAACACAGATATGTATCTGTATTATACCGAACAGAACACATAACGCTGTTTGTAAAAGACATAAAAAAATCTACAAAATACATATTATAATATAAAACTATTAAAAATGTAAAACATTTCTTAATTGTCTGAAAAAAAAGTTCTTGACGCAAAAATAATATATTGTCCATTAATATCTGGCATAATGGGGCAGCTATATTCACTTACATATAGTGAAAACGGTGTGTAGTCACAAACTGATTTAGTCAATGACAGAAAAGAAAATGTCATGCATGACTTCGTTTTGTATTACAAATGCATTTTTCTACGAAGTCAAGAAATGTCAGGTCAGCTAAAATCTACACTGGGAGCCAAAACTATAAAGTATATATTTATTATATATGAAACAGGTAAATAATTCCTCTGTGGAAATGCTTCATGAATACAGCTGTGTGTTATGTATATTTAATACAAAAAAATACACACAAGAAAATGATATGATGAATGGAAGAAAACTATGAAAAACAAAGTTGAGGCAACTCTGAAATGCAGAGTGCTAAAAATGACCTCACCGACGCAAAAGAGAGAAACAATGTCCCCAGTTCTGTATCTGAATCTATTTCCATGACAACCTCTGACCTAATTCACGGACCTGTCATAAAAACACAAAGAGTGTTGCTGGTGGCACTGATGAGCTCCTAGATTTGCACTAATGTCTCACTCACTGGTGTCCATCTGTTGAGCGACCGAGAACAATGTGAGCACACGCATTCTTCATCTGGCCCGTGAAAAGAAGCAAATACGACACAAAAGATCTAAAGAATAGTGAAAGCTTTCAAAAGAAAACATTTTATGCTTTAATTAATTACGTCCCGGATGGAGGAAGATTATGAACTAAAAGACGGTCACACAGATTCATAATTAAGAAACACACATGACATTTTTGTTACAAAATTTATTGAGCAGATATTTTTTGGCCAGAGATTAACTTCGATAAACCAAACGTGGCTCGCTCAGAAATGTGTAAAAGAACTGAAATGATTTCTTGTAGTTCTGCATCTACATGGCATTACTGGAGCAATGGATATCATTTCATCGCTTCTCCTTGTTGTGTGGTCACTTAATGCAGTACCATCCTCATGTAACAATGAGTAGTAATGATAAGTGTAACTCTGAGTGTACAGGTGTGACCCAGCGCCGGTGGAGTGAAGCTCTAACACTCCTGCCCTTCAACATCACACTGGAGGGGGTGGTCCAGGACGTCTGGGAATACGCTAGAAATCTAGGTGCTTGTTGCCTGTGGCAGTGGTGCCACATCCTCCTGCCAGTTCTATTTTACTCACCCGACTCACTGTCTCTGACAGATCTGGAGGCAAATGGAGTCTCTGTAAGAAGGAGCGAGAGAGAGAGAGAGAGAGAGAGAGAGAGAGAGAGAGAGAGAGAGAGAGAGACAGAGAGAGAAAATGTAAATGAAGAGGCTTTAAATAATGTCCATGGCAAGTGATAAAACAACCAATGGAGATCAGGCTTCATGAACAAAATGTGTTGTGGTGCTATGAAAACTGTATATTATGGTCTTTGTATAACAATCGTAGATTGGAATACAGTGCAAAGTCCCGCCATGTTTGAAATGTAGGAATTCATATCCACCATTATTTATGATATTGTGTAATATCATGGTAGGTTTCCGTAATAAGAATTAGTGAGGATTTTAATTTTGTAGTAAAATCATAATTTTATTAATTTGTTTAATTTAATTAAATTGGTTTATAGATTTTTTTTGGAAAACAAAAAATATTTAATTTATTTATTAATTTCGTTAGTTAATATTTTATTTGTAGTAAAACTTAACTAACTATAGTTTAACAATGATATTTGTAGTATAAATATAGTTACACATGGTTACTATGTTTTCTTAACACAAGTCTCAAGTTAGCATAAAATATTAATAAAAGAAACAAATTGCATACGCAAAAATTTGGTAAAACAGTTGCATTCTCATTTCATTGACTAGGATTTTTCATCTTTTTTTATAGGATCTTCTTTTTTCAGAATAGTGCAGTCGTAGTTGTAATACCACATATCTTTTTACTTCCAAGACTTAGAATGGGAGTGAGTTGTGGACAAGATTTTGAAGCTCCCAAAAAGTGCATCCATCGGTTGAAAAACTGTTCCACGCGGCTCCGTGGGTTAATAAAGGTCTTCTGACGCGAATCGATGCGTCCAAATAAAAAGGTAGCGTAGAGGAGGCCGCCAATCAAAACGAAAAAATGCTGTGTTGGTCACCGGAATTTACGACACACGCTTGCGTCATTTGCTGGAAAAACAAGCCTCTGGTTCACGCGCAGGTAAGGAATAACAGAAGTTAGATATTATTGTTAATAACATTGTCAATGTGGGTATTTCTCTTAAACAAACTGATCGATTCAGGTCATAAGGCCTTAATTAAAATCACAGCCCCGTGGAGCAGTTTTTCCACATCGATGGATACACTTTTTGGAGCTTCAAAATCTAAAGCTTGGAAGTAAAAAGATACATGGTATATTACCTCTGAATGCATTGTTCTGAAAGAAGAGAGTCATATGATGCCTTGAGGGTGATTAAAACGTGGGGAAATGATTATTTTGGGTGAAATATCCATTTAACACTGTAAGCGCTGATCTCAGATCTGTCTCATAATTTCAGCTAGAGACGCTTGATTTACCTGCCAGCATCTGCAGTGAAGACCTGCAGACTCAAGACGGTGGAGAACATTGCATGTTTACTGCCAGACGAAACCGAGTGTGTGAACACAAATCACGTTAGACGCTCGGTCATGCACCTTAAATGGTCCGAGAAGTGTAACTGTTAGTGAAACCCTTCAGGGAGGCTCGGCTTTTTGGCAGATGAGTATGTGTGTAAAGCTACGGCTGCGCATCAGAATCTTTTTTTAATCTAATCTCTACCAAACCAAGTGTGTTATTTAAATAAACATTTTGTCATCATTAACTCAGCCTCATGTCATTGCAATCCTGTCCGACTTTCTTTCTTCTGCATTCCACAAAAAAAGATCTTGTGAAGAACGTAAGTGACCAAACAATTTGGGACCTCATTGACTTTATGGACACAAAATCACATTTCTCAACATATCTTCTTTTGTTTTCCACATACGAAAGAGTTCTTGAATGACATGACAGAATATGAATTGAAAGGACATAATTTTTTATTTTTTGCTCACTGTTTGGCAACTAGTCACAAGCTCAACAAGTTTGCAAATTCATGTTCCTCATCTTCTGCTGGATTCTATCACCCCTCAACAGCCTCGACCATTGTCTCTGGGTTGATGTTTATCTCCTAGCGGACAATGTTCTTCCGAAGCACCTATTGTTTGTGGAACAGGAGGTAAACTGTTTTCCTGAAAGCTCAAGAGAATCTGTAATTTCCGTGAGCCTTTTCCACACGCCTTCAGAAGACTCAGATCTCGAAGCCCTCAAGGCAGGATGGAGCCCGTTCAGGTTGCACCCAGGATCAAGATCTCTGAGCTTATCAGGTATTCTGAAGAACATGAGAAGCGAAGTACAGATTTGGGCTTAAGTCAGAGCGGGCAAGTCAAAGAGGGACCAGGATGAGCCTTGCAGTCAGAAAAAGGGGAAATTCTTTGTGGCTATTGAGAAAAGTTGGCAAAAGAAAGGATGAGATTTACAAAATAGCTTTTGCCTTTCTTAGCAAGAAAATTCGTGATAAAAACTATTTTCGTACCTTAACCTGATTTGCAATCTTAACCTATATAAATGATTTATAGGTTAAGATATTGAGTACTATTGGCCCCAAATGTCAGTTTGCATCATTTGACTTCACTCCGTGTAACAATATGTACTCAAAGTAACCTGCTTTTATGTTTCAATCAGAGACTTTATTTATGGAGTTAATAAAATAGGAATAAAATAAATGAGCAAGCACCAAAATACAAAAGTGATTAGGGCTACGTTATTTTATTTTTTACAAGATTGAAGATCCAATATTTTGAGATTGAGGAAAGTCACTGCAATACAATTAAAACTCAATATTTTGAGAATAAAGGCCTAATATTCACGTGAATGTGGTCGGAGTAATATTCTGAAAAGTTTATTATAATATTCCTACAACTTTGTTTACAAAATTTTGATTTTATTATCAGAATATTATGAATTTAATCTCGTAATCTCGATTTAATTCTCAAAATATGAAGAATTACAGTATATCTAAAATTAGTTTGATGTTATTCTCGTAATTTTCACTTTGTTCTAAATATACTACGATTTTAGTCTCATTTCGACTGTACTGTATTCTCCAAATATTACGATCTTAATCTCTTAATTTTGACATTTTCTCAAAATATTACTACCTTTATTTCATTTTGCCGTGACTTCGTTAATGTAATTTTAACTTTATTCGCAAAATATTACAATTTTAACCACTTAATATTTTTTACTTCATTCTAAAAAATACTAGGACCTTAATTTAATTTTGCTTAGATTTAATTATCGTACTTTTGACTTTATTCCAAAAATATTAAAATTTTAAACTTGTATTGCTAGTACTTTAATCTCATATTATTGTGACTATTCTCATTTTTCCTCTTTAATTTTCACAATACAAGAAATTTTGATTTTCATGACGTTTTTTTCCTTTTTATTCTCTTGTCTCCAACCAAAAGCCATGCAATATTCAAACAGAAAATCCAGAACACTGATCAAAACTCAAGACTCCAGCATTAAATGTCTGAGTAGGAAAGCAAATTAAACATTTTTCTTTAGTGGCTCACACCGTCAACACAAAAGCGACAGAACAAAAAATGTCCTCATCAGCCCCTTACAAACAACATCAAACCCAGACACAAGCTGGACCAATCAATACGAGATAACTAAGAGGACTTGAGCATGACACACTTGATCACGCTGAGCCCCATACAGCGACTGTACTCCCATAATGCATTTGCCATTGTATCTATGTAACCATTCACTGTCTGAGTGGATTATTAAGAGACTATCATTGTTATGAAGTGTTTCGTTTATCTGCCAGTGACCGTTTCTGCCGACAACTCACTTGTTAAAAATTAGTTTAAACCACTTCAAGAGGCTCTTGAGAGGAATCTTAAGAGGGCTTTTCTTAAGAGGGTTACTAATAACACTCCGCACAGAACAAAACCTTATACCGGTAGCAGCTCCAAAGCCCTGGAGCAACTTCCTGATGCTCTTAACAGCACTTAAGAAGAATCACATCAGGACTTAAAGGAGATTTTGTGTTAAAACACTTTTCGGATAAGATGGCAAGTGGACTACGCAATTCCTTGTCCAGGCTCTTGTTCTGTCCATACTGGACTATTGCAATGCGCTTCTGCCTGGACTTCCAGCTTGCACAACCAAACCTCTACAGATGATCCAGAATGCAGCAGCAAGAGTGGTCTTCAATGAACCGAAGAGAGCACACATCACTCCTCTCTTCATTAAGTTACATTGGCTCTTTCATCAAATTCAAGACTCTGCTCCTAGCCTACAAGACCACTACTGGTTGGGCACCCCTTATCTTCACTCGCTAATGGAGAGTTAGGTACCCGCCAGATCCCTACCATTCTAAAGTAGTGCCAATCTAAAATGGGGGGAAAAAATCACTCTCACGTACCTTCTCTGGATAGGTTCCAGATTTGTGGAATGATCTACCCGCTGCTACAAAATCTGCAGATTCTGTAGCCATCTTTAAGAATCTTCTGAAAACACATCTATCCTGTCAGCACTTGACCATTCAGATCTGACTTTTATCTCTTTTCTACTCTTTCTATCCCCCTCAAAAAATGTACCTTAGCTTTGTATATACTGTTGTAGGCTATATGAGACCAGTTTTATTGCACTTATGGTTTTTGTTGTCCTTATGTTGTTCCAATTGCTTCCATTGATTACCTCATTTGTAAGTCGCTTTGGATAAAAGCTAAAGGACTAAATGTAAAGGTATTTATGGGGTCAAAGGAAGTATGATTTGAGTGAAATCCTACGTACCAAAATGAGTTTAAAAAAAATGTATTAACGGAAAGTACAAATGTGAGGATAAGAATATGAATGGTAAAAAAGTAAGCACAATGTCAAGAAAAAAGAAAATTTTCCTATAATATGAAATTACATTAAAAATAAAAAAGGATAAGAAAACATATAAAATCCAAATACTTTAAAAGTATTGACATTATCACATATTAATGGTACAGTAATATGGTAATTTTATATTATTGTATTATTTATTCAGATTGTATAACTATCTTTATCAAATTCATATACTATTCAACAAACTGCAAAAATAGTGTTAAGACATGTGCTGTATAATCTTTGATTTCTATTCATCAGCATTTCTATATTTCTCACCGAGCCTTGGATTCCAGGTAAAAATTGTTAAATTAACAATGAAAGCATGAAATACTTGGTTTAAACTTGCTCAAAACTTTCCATGCAACAACGCTGCACACGCCTAACCACTTTTTTCTTGGGAAACACGTTGCAAAGCAAAACCTTTTAAATTTAAACTGGTAACGCTGTGGTAAACCTTCTTCGGATGAAACTGGAGAAGACGCTGAAGATTAACTTGGCGACCATCATTACCTCCAACAAAGTGCACCTTCATTTACCCTCTCAAACAGTGTAACATGATTCTGTATAGACGGTCTCTGCTTATAGTCTAACATTATGTGCTATTAGTCATCAGCTTTGTTTTAAGAGCATTACAACCCAGAGAACAGGAACTGATGGAGACTTCAAAAAGACCCTTCGCACCAAACACAATCTGATCTCAAGATTCAACGGATGAATCTATGATCGTTTAGTCTTAAGTCCTTAAAAAACTAAATTGGAATCATACAAAAACATACAATTACAAAAAATCAATAGAGAAGTCCCACTTCTAACCCCAAACCTAACGTCAAAGGCGCAAAAGCAGAGTATGCTAAAACACATAAATTACAACGCACACACACACACAAAAACGTTTAAATCTTCCTTTTGTGATTTCAGCACTTTTTATTAAGCGTGTTTAAACAAGTACCAAGAACAAGCGTAATTAAATACAGCTCTATTTCATAACCCCCAGTTGGAAGCCAATGATATTCCAACCATTCAGACATGAAATAATGTGAAGTGATAATATATGGCACTCGCGCTATAATTATCACATTACAGCACCGTAATCCTTTTGCTTGTCATTTAAAATCCAAACGGGACACGCAAAGGTAACAAAAACATCCCAAAAACTGCAACGACTATCACTCTCGATGCCTTTCCCCCTCTGGTCAACTGTGTCCACTGAGCTCTCCATCTCTAGGCAAGTGACCGCAGAGGTCAGAAATGAGGGGGGTGAGTCTTGGGGTAATTTTCACTGCTCTCTGTTAACTCGTATTTGGAGAGGTGACACAGGAATGGACCCCGGGTCTTGTTGGATGGGCGTCGGGTGTAGGCCGGGGGTCTAAAAAGCCCTTGGGAACTGGCTGGATGGGATGTGAATGCTGGGCAGGTGCCCTCGAGGTGAACTGTAGTACATAAGGCGCAGAGGACAAACACATGTAAGTGCTGCTTTCAAATGCGATTGGCTGAGCTGAGAGATGAAGGGTGCATACGATATGACATTATTCCCCACCTCTGCTTTCTCTAGTATTCACAAATCCTCATTGAACCCTTTAGCAGAGGACAGGAAACCAACAGGAAGGTGCTGTATGTCATTTTTTGGAGGATCTATAGACAAAAATGTAATATAATACATAACTTTGGCTGCGTACGAAATCGCATACTGTGACAGTACTTGCGATTTAAATAAGTAACTATTGGCCATTAAAACAGTACATTCTATATAGTATGAGTGGGAATGGTATGAATACATTTCAGACATGACGTATTAACAACAACCTACACGTGAGCGTAAATAAAAACATAATTTAGTCACGATAAAATTCATTTATTGGCACTTAAATTAAAAATGGATGTCCGTCTTAAAGTTTTCCGCTATATTTATTTGATTTACTTTTGAAATGTGACCGTTGATCAGCTCCGGTGGCATCATGGGATAGAGAAGTGTCCATCTGATCCACACTCACGAATCTCGGCGAAGTTGTAGACAATCCGGATATTTCTCGCCTACTGTTTTTGGCATACTGAGGTTTCAGACATCCTTTTCATGACTCATTCTCATTTTCACCTACTAGGAAGTAGGTGATTTCTGTCTTTAGACGTGTATAAAGACCTTACATAATAAAGCATTGTATATTGTATGAGGTTGCAAATCTGTGCTCATTCATACATATCTACTTTGTTTATTTTTGTACAATTTTCTTTTACTTCAGTAACTGTTAGAATTTTTTTCTGAATAATCGTACGTTTTCTGTAAGAGTCAAATTGTATAACTTAACTTATAAAATAGTTCTGCTGCTAATACTCTCTGTATCCATTTCGCAAACCATAAAATTTACCACAACTCTTTATCTCAAAGGGTACACGGTGCACCACTGTCAACAAAACCAAAACGCACAAGCACAATTCTACGTTTTTCTCTCAGGAGTTTACACCAACCCAAAAGCCATCACGCATAAAGCCCAATTTGAGAAGCAGGGAGGGACCCTTCCATTCTGTTCTCCTCCTCCACAACAAAAACAAGCCCCCAATTCCCTCCCTTCCCCCAAACCAGAAGAGGGGTTCACACACAGTTTAAACACATGACGTGCAGTAGCAAAAAGGTCGGCGGTGGGTTACTGTGCCACCTCGTCTGCTGGCCTGACCGGCCGGGCAGGCGGCGGGCACCCCTTCCTCGCACTCCAAGCTGCACGTGTTGTTCGTGCTAGTTTGTGTGAGAGACAGTAGGTGTCACGTTTTTTCCCTACATCTAATAGAATACAAAAAAGGAATTGATGCGGCTACAAACAGAGGTGTTGGACTCAATCACTCGGCCCAGTAAGAGCATCCCAGAAGCTTAGGAGAAGTGTGAGCATTTGTGCGAGTGTGACAGCGAGCTAAAGGCTTCTGCTGTCAGCCGTCCCCGCTCTTTATTCGTGTGCAGAGCCGTGAGGAAGGAGCTAATGAGCCGGCAGGTATTTTCAACTATCTGGACGACACGGGAGGAGGCACATTAGCAAGGGCAGGAAAGAGAGAAAGTCGGGAGATAACGACAGAAGGAAAATATTTCTTTTAGGAAAACGGCAGATAAAGAAGAGGTTTGTGTGGATGACTTGGCTTTCGCGAGACTGACGGGGAAAGGGTGCAGATTAAACAAAAGGAGAATTTAAGAGCGAGCGTGAGAGGGAGAGAGAGAGAGAGAGAGAGAGAGAGTGTGTTTAAGTGCTTCATAGTGTGTTAATGAATTGGGGGGGTAATCCATCACAGGTTGTAACTCTTCACAAGAAAGAGTCCCTTTAGCCGAAAGGACAGCACTTGTGGGGACAAAGAGGGGTATACTGAAGACTTCATACTGCAGCCCCGAAGAGGTGTTGCCGTTAGTAACCCCCTACCCATAGAACCAAAATCTGCACATCAAAAGTCATAAGTATGTCCTTAACCAACAACACCAAGCCGACTGGGATGGCGACTCCTGGCCAAAAGGTGCTTGTTGTTTGTCTGTGTTACCCATGAGGTTACCCTGTAGTTTAAAACTTCAATCCTGTGTGTTGACATGGATGCTCAAGTTCTCTGTCTGTCACATCACAGCAGGTTTATTCAGAGTGAAGAGGCTCTCGAGTGGCTCTCGAGTTGTTTGCGGTCACACTTGTGTGGGGCCTGGACCTCACATCACTATCTTATGCATCTGAAGGAGCTATTAAGAGGGCTAATAAAATGCAGCTTGAATGGCAGGTCCTCCCAAAATTGAAAGTTATAATAACTATACCTATACACACTTTCTGACCACAACAGTCTTTAACTCGGACATAAATCCCTCGTTGTGATCACCTGGCAGATATTGTTAGACAATATGTAAGCTGGAAAAAATTGTTCTGAAAGTGATCCCAACAATATCGGTCTCTTTATCGCTAGAGTTGTGATGTGAACACCGCTATTCTCCTAAATGAAGAACGATCTTTAAAATGTTATTTTTTATAGTTATCGTTATAATGTGAACGGCCGTTTGCAGTCAACAACGTCAATTTATTCAAACACTTCATCAAATACTATATCATACATCGACAACCAAAAAAGGGGAAAAGCTTTAAGCTATACATCTCAAGCTATGTGCACAAATATGATAAGTAAACTCGAGGCATGATCATAGAGGCTCTCAGCAATTCTCAGCTGCAGGGCTGTCGGTTCGCAAAAATTTTAATGCTTTTGTAGTAAACATCCTTGTTGACAAATTACCTCAGCACTATGAGAGCAGAATTGGCTTGACCGGCTAAGATTTTAGCGAACAAGTCATCAAACTGCATGCATATAGAAAAGTGCATATAGTTTTGTATACAATACCTGACTTTATAGACAGTTTCAGCAGCAACAACATAAACAAACATTATGTGGTCCAAGCTGAACTTCCGGTAGACCTCCGCAAAGAATTAATTTAATTTAAAACAATGAATATTCCACAAAACATGAATATTAAGTAATATAAATTAATCTAAAATAAACTGATATATTTTAACCAAACACAGACAAAAAGTTAACTTCTGGGCAGGCGCGTGCGTCCGATGATACGTCAATGTTAAGTTCATAAAAACTAAAGGACTAAAGTAAAAGAATCCAACAAGTGTCCAGTAAACATGGGAAAAATTTAAAAAACATCCGTTTTGAACATTTCCCAGAATGCACCTGATATAGTTACTTGAGAAAGAAGAGACTGTGAAGAATATCCTGTAATTGATATTAAGTGTGAGTTTTTTTTTGGAACCTTGTGTCAACATTTTTTTTTTTTAAGTAGTGAGAAACTAAAATATAATAACATTAAATACACATCCAGGTGAAAAAATTAAGACTCATTTCAAGTTAAATATTTTAAGTTTTTCGAAATTTAGAGAATTTTTGTTCAATTCTGTGAACATTTCTCCCATGTTCCTAATTCCTTTATTTGCAGAAAACCGAACGTGACCAATTGGTGAAATTAAAAAAAAGCTTATTGAAAATTTATGAAAAACTCATAATTAAAAATCATCTAACCGACTGAAAACTTTTCTTTTGAAATAAAAGCATTAAAACAGTCTCATAAGAGAGATGTAAGCAACCACCTCCTTTTGAGACAAAAAAGAGAAGAAAAGAAGCAAATGAGATATAAAGAGAAGCGGCGAGACAGAGAAAGTGCGAGTGCTTGGCTACAGTTTGCTCTGTGCAATTGAATTTCACACAATATGAGGCACCAAATGACATGTAAATCATGAACAGCGTCCGGCTTGCTTTTCCACGACAGAGTTAAAGACTGGAGGTGTTAGAGAAATCATACGGCCGCTCCGGAGGGCCAGGCAAGAGAACAGCGGGGACACTCAAAGGTCTTTCTCGAGCTCCGCTGAACAGCCAATCTGGCGCTCGCACGCGCGCACGAACCATTGCTTCGAACCCTGGGCTGCTACAATGAGGACGAGCCCCGTAATTGTGTTTGTCCACCTGGGTATAAAATAAGCATTCTGGCGACGTACCGCTGGCTTGCTGAGGCGCTGAGCCCTCCACGCAGGGGAGCAGACATGAGTGGATACACTTCATTACCCACTAGATTCTCCCTCCAATTACCCCTAAATAAATACACACAGCCTACTGGCAACAACAATGACATAAAGCCCGAGCGGACAATGAAGTAAGAGCGGATTTGACGCGCATGAGTATCTGTCTGTAGATTGAAATGTGAACATATTTTCATTTATTATTTAGCAAACACCTTAGATGAATGTAGTTAAAGGGGCAGTTCCCCTAAAATATTTCATTCTTTCAATATTTACTCAACCATGTCGTTTCTTTCTTCTGCAGAACAGAAAAGAAGCCATTTTCAAGAACGTTTGTAACCAAACAACAATTCTCCCATTGGCTTTCATTGAATGGACACAAAACCACTGCAACATTTCTCAAAATATCTTCTTTCGTGTTCCACAGAAGTCCTAGGAAGTGAGGCGAGGAATCAGCATGTTTTTGTGGTTGTGGAACAGAAGGGGTATTTATCTATCTTCGATCTAAATGGATCATAATCATGGTAACACCGAAGCACATGAGCAGTCAGCGCACCTGCCAAAAGCCCGTTCCCACTTCACCGCTTTTTAAATCCCGCTCAGCGAGAGACCAATCACACTCACGGGAGCATGAATGATCGCAACCATTCACCAGGTGGGAGGTGCGCGGCTGCTCGTGGCCGAGCTAATGATTTTGACGAGGAGCACGTCCTGTGCGGGTGAGTGACGCTGACAGATGTGATCTGACAACAAAAATGGAACAGGCTCATCAAATCTCCTGTACCATTGACAACTAATTGGAAAGCATCTCGAGCATTGTCAGAATTATGCCACGCCTCAAGGAACACCTTTAAAAATCGCACACCTGTGGATGAGCACCACCCTTGGCTCTGGGCATACAACAAGTGCCTGTCACTATGGCATTCCATGAGCAGTTCTCACGGAGTAGAGATCCACACACATATTTTCACAGGTTTATAGGTTCAGTGCACTTACAGTATAGCCGGGTTTCTTATTGTCAGTATTCATATAGCCAGGCTTTTTATAGTCTGGCCTCTTTTACCTAGGCATAATAATGCAAGGTTTTATAAAATCTGACCTCTTTTAGTCAGTGTTCATATCGCCAGCCTTCTTATATCCACACTTTTTTTATAGCTAGGCTTTCTATAGCCAGGTTTTTATATTCTGGCCTCTTATAGTCAGTTTTAATACAGCCAGGCTTTTATTAGTCTTGCTCTTATAGTTAGGGGTAATAATTCCAGGTTTTATCAAATGTGACCTCTTATAGTGAGTATTCATGTCGCCAGCCTTCTTACATCCAGCCTTTTTCGTATAGCTGGCCAGGTTTTATAGTCTGCCCTCTTATAGTCAGTCTTCATATAGTCAGGCTTCTTATAGCCAGACTTTTCATATAGCTAGGCTTCCTTTATCAAGGCATTTTATAGTCTGGCCACTTATAGCAAGGCGTAATAATGTTAGGTTTTATAAATTTGACCTCTTATAGTCAGACTTCTTATAGCTAGTCAGGTTTTTATAGCCTGGCCTCTTTCAGTCAGTCTTCATATAGTCAGGCTTCTTATAGCCAGACTTTTCTTATAGCTAGGCTTCATATATCCAAGTTTCTTATAGTCTGGCCTCTAACAGCTATGTGTAATATAACCAGACTTCTTATAGCCAGGTTTTTTAAAGACAAGATTTTTAGAAACAGGCTTTTTATAAGCAATTTTTATGAGGACAATGTTTCTTAAAGTTAACAAGTAAAACAAAAACTGTTGACCACATAGAGTATCACCCCACATACATCAAAACAATTGAGTATAGCATTCAAATTCCCCTCAGATTATAAACTATATATGTAGGCTAACAAGCTTCACCACTAAAAATCCATAATTTGGATGGATCTTACTTCATTGAAATTGACTAGGCCTCTACGTTTGCATATGTTTGCTATGAGCACAAAAAAAACCTCACATACAGACCGCTGTCTCTTTTTAAAATCATTGATGTCGGACTAAAACCTTGAATCCCCTTCATTTTTATTCTTCTAGATTTTAATTTTTTAGGTATTTTGTGTTCAGCTTCATGTTTGTCTGTATGGTTTTGAAAAGTCAAAAGTATTGAAAGGAGCTTGTTAACTTTGTCAACATAATGTTACATTATTGTGCAAATGCAGTGCTTTTTATTTCCTGTAAATTGTCATGGAGATATGATTATATAAATGATATCCGTTTCAAATGTTAACAGTTAATATTAAGTTAAGAATTGATTATAATGGTTATGAGTGGTGAATAAAATATTGTTTTAAAAAATATATAATTTTATTAATTAAGGTCTCACGCTTTTTTAAATCGGACGACAATGTGTGAACCAACAGTATAGGAAAATTAATTTTTGTCTGTGAAAGTTTCTCAGGAACCTAAGTTCAGAATGGCAACTTAGAACTGTGGCATCTTTCCTATGCGCTTGGGGCGGCTGTGCGTGTAAACATGCACGAAGATCGACACAGACATCAATTAGTGATCAGCATCAATGCATGCACAGGCAAGATTTTTCAAGTAAGAGGAAATATGATAGAATAACGTGACAGGAAAAAAACTAAACCTGGATATTTTAAAAAATACTAAAGGAAATGAAATTAATTTGTGTATTGCACAACTGGGTGATTTAATGTAAAAATGTAAACGTGATTACACAAGTATTCATACTGCTTTTAACCTCATGCTTTTTTTATGCCAATTTCAGTTTTCTAACAAAATATTTGCGTCTAGACGGGATGATTATCCATCTCATTAATGACAATGAGATGTTTTTGCATTACATTAATGTGCACAACAGCCATGAAAATGATAAAAACGCACAAAACCGTAATTGTCCTCAAAATAGCTTTTATGCAAAATATAATTTTAAAATTGAGGTGAAATGACCCTGGATGATTCTTGATGAAATTCACCCAAGTACAGGCAGCTGAAAGACATTAAAACGCGTTTGGGGAAAATCATTGACTCTCTTTACACGAACAACAGCCTCATCAAATTTAACAACAGACCACACCCAGTCAATAAAAGCATAAACGTGTGCAGAAGTGAGACTATGGCATCAGTCTAGCCAGCCTGACCCACAGTAACGATGACATTTGCATGCTAAAGCCAGTCTGCATCCTTAATTGTTTAGCAGTCGACCAAGGCCAAAAGCACTGCATCAAGGAATAAAGCACATACCCCTATGTGGCCATATTGTTTGGGGCAAAAACTATTAATTTGCCCCCTGCTAAAGCCCCTTAATGAAACAATTTTTTTTTGCTTGTTCCAGGCAGGGTTTCCTGCTTTCAAAGGGAAATGAATTATAGCAGATACATGTAGCTCTTCGGTGGGTCCGGGCTTATTTGCATTGAGGAATATTCAGCAGAAGTAATGGATGCACAATCAAACGAGCGCAAATTTCCCCACAAAATCTCACGGGAGCAACCTCATCATACACGGGTGACATAAGAACGCGAAACCAAACAAAAGGTACACCGGAATATTAAGCCAGATCGAAAAATCATCTCTGAAACGTCACACAGGGATCCTAATTTGTTCGAAGGCTGGCTATAAAAGAGTGGGAAAGGGGAAATAATGATATGGCACCATGACAGTTGACGTCTTCATCCAAATGTAAGAATTTACATTCCAATTATGGGGAAATTTACATCTTAATCAGGTATTTGTGTTCAGTGCTCTGTGCTCAGCATTTTGCTGTGCCACTTCAGGCAGAAACAGAGATCCAGCCAGCCGTCATGTAATAATACCTTAAATAAAGTCAATAAAATTCAAACATTTTGACAATGCTAAAAGAATATAAAAAACTGTCTCATTCGTAAGGTACACTTTCATTGGCTGATTAAAAGAGTGTGACATTTTGTTAGGATCCATATTCACATCATACCAGGAAGTCCCGCCCAATGTGAACTAAGTTCTAATGCCAAAGTCATACTAAACTTTATAACGCAAAATTTCTATGCACAGCCCTGCATAAATGAGTAGCAACCATAGTTACCAGAAAAAATCTTTGACAAAAACAGTTGTTTTATGTACGCGTCATGAATTCCGACTAGAGCAATCGCATCCAGAATAAACGCTTTTGTTTACATAATATATGTCTGTGTACTGTGCATATACACAAACGTATTTAGGAAATATGCATTTATATTTACCAATAATTGAAATTACATATTGAAGTTTATTAACTTTTATATTAAATATTTTTCTTAAATATATACATCTAGGGCTGCAACAACGAATCGATTTAATCGATAAAAATCGATTACTAAAAGAGTTGTCAACGAATTTCATTATCGATTCGTTGTGTCGCGCGACACGGAGACGTTTGATTATAAAAAAAAACTTTATTTGAGCGCGGAGCGGAGTAAACACACTCGGTCTCTCTCGCGCACTGATGCTAGCAGAGTTCGGCGCCTCATAGACAGGGCGGAGCAAAAATAAAATAGCGGAGGAAAGATACATGACGGAGGCAGAGAAATCCGCGCGACCAAAGTCATCCAATGTGCGGGATCATTTCACACTAAATAAACAGAAAAAGTGTGTTAACTGCTAAATATGCTAAAGCGACATGACACGTGAGCACCACGGCAATGATCCAGCACCTGAAACGCAAACATGTTGGAATCTATGATGAGGAGGAAGGGAGTTCAACAGCAGGTTAAGTCACTACAGAATCCTACTTTTGTTCCGTTTTGAAGTGAAGAACGTAATGTCCCTGGTGCGGATGTTTACTCGTTATCCAGTTTGACAAGCATGACAAGTTAGCGTTAGCTCGTTAATAACAGAAGCAGGGGTGCATTGCAATAATAAAGACACGTTTTTATTCACTAGCCTTTTTTGAACCATTCATTTATCAATCTGTTGTCATGTATAGCTACACTGCAAAACAGCTTTTCTTACTTTGTAATTTATTTCTCGTTTCCAGTCCAAGTATCTAAAAAAAAAATCAAGATTACTAGATAAGAAAAATGGCATGAGAAAATTAATTGATGCTTAAAACTTCTGTTTGAAATTATATCTCATTAAGATTATTTTTCGTTCCCCATTGGCAGATAATTTTGCTTGTTTTAAGCAAACAATCACTTAATCATTTCTTATGCTTTTTCATGTGTCTAGTACATGTTTCTTGATTTAAGATTTTTTGATATTTGGGCTGACAACAGGACAAAACTACTAGGTTAGAAAATCAATTTTTGCAGTGTATATTCTGTGCTTTGTCCCATATAGGTTATTATTGACAAATATATTTGTGTGTGTTGTACTTTTTAATTTAATTTTAAAGTTCTTTCATAGCACTCGGTCATCTTAAGCTTTGTTTAAATGTGGTGTATAAATGAAGCTTACACTTACTACAATGATGGTAATAATTTAATGAATAAGCTTCAAGTGAACTTGAGAGAGAGAGGGTGTGTGTGTGTGTCAGTGTGAGAGTTTGTGAGTGTGTGTGTCTGCGTGTGTGTGCATCTGCGAGTGTGTGCGTCTGCAGTGTAGTGTAGATAACAAGTTCTGACATTCAAACAAATCCTGTCAAATTTTCTGATTTGTATTGTTCTTTATTTTTTATAAATTATTTATTGTTCTGGCAGCTCAGGTGGCACTTTTATTTAAAAAAAGTCTAAATATTTGGCAGATGTAAAGCATACATGTGTATGTTTTTTGTGTTAGTCCATTTTTATTTTATTATTATTATAACAGCTCAGGATGATTTTGTGCAGTTTCTAAAGATTTTAGTTCTGATTTTGAATAAAGGGTTGGAAATGAATGCTTTTCTTGGTTTATGTTTTTATCCGATTCATCGATTAATCGAAAAAATAATTTATAGATTAATCGATTATTAAAATAATCGTTAGTTGCAGCCCTATATACATCTATATGTATGTGTTTATAAATACAAAATTAATATGCACAGTATACAGACATATATTATGCAAAGAGAAACTTTCATTTTGGATGCGACTAATCGTGATTAATCATTTCACAGCCCTAATTCCGACATATTCGTACTGTTATTATTGTCTTTGTTATTTTAAAGCTGTATATTACAAAACTGGATGTGCAAAATCATTACCAGCATTTTCTGAAAATGTAAAGTTGGCATATCGATCTTCTGTTGATCACGTCGTCACATGATACTATCCGTAGGTCAGAGTTCACCAAACTTGACCTTTGGAAGGCAGCAAGCTTGCTTTTACTATTCAAATCAATAGACCTCTTCGCAAAACGTAAACACTGAACCAAAAGCACTTCCGGTTTCATTTTTATTTTAATAATACCGTTTTATTTTTAATACATAGTTAAAGTTGTTAAGAAAACTGAAACAGGAAGTCGCTCTGGACCTGCGTTGGACCAGCTTTGTTTACGTCTTCCAAAAGTGGTCTATAGAACAAATAGTCTGGTGTGAACACAGCATCAATCACACTCTATAGACCCATATTTTACATAATTTATATTATATTCATTAAAATCAAACACTTTGATTGGCTGTCATTTGCTTGCTTGGTTTATAATTTAAATATTAGCCAGGTCAAAAAATAACTTTCTGGTACCTTTGCACATGATCTTTTTTTATATTTTAACTTCATATTTTTAAATTAAAGCAATCATTAACATTAAAGAGCATATAACAAATTGAATCTGATTGGACAATTTAATAAAATAAAACTACTCGATTTCTTCACACATGTATACAAACGTTTGTTTGATCTAAGCAAATTGTTCTCCAGATTTCCGAAAATGTGCGTGATTACAGCAGTGTGCATGCGAGCATCTCTGCGAACTGGAGGGATGCCAGGGATAGGTGAGCTGTCACGGGTTATTAACATCATCGCTGTGGCGATACGAGGAAGCAGCGTGGGTGGGGGAAGTGGGTGGAGACTTTTAGGGCGAGAATGCGATGGGAAACTTTTTCTACCAGCTCTCTGAAACGACACATGGCTGTTGCCTCATGGGAAAAACTTCAATAGTCTCAATAGTTATTGTCAAAGGGAATTCACGTCAATACAAACACGTAAAACACAAAAATGACCAGCTGTCAAGGTATGCAGAGTGACTGGGGAGAAAAATGTACGGATGAGTTTTACTATTATAAATTACAACCTTGAAATCATATAAATTGTTCTTAGTTTTGCTAATGATCGCAAATGACCAATAATTTGGATTAAATGATTAATATAAACATTAAAGTTACATTATAGTTTTTTTGTGATGTTTTGGCATTAAACTTGAATTGTGCAGAAGTGAAATGATTGGCATTGACACACTGAAGCTCCGCCCCCCTTAAAATATCCCCCCTTAACTCAGCATGACCCCCCTCAACGCCTGCAATGGGAAAGTTTGTCTAAAGCAGAAATAACCAAGCTAAGCTATATTTCACAAAGCTAAGGTCACACAACCTCGGCCACCAAAGGTCTGGGCTCTGGTTTTAACAACATTCTTTAATTTGGATTGGGGATCCTCCCACTCGTAACTCATGAATAATCTATTAAATCTACATTAAAGTGCATTGAGTCCTCATCAATATGCATTTCCAATGACCCCGGTCATTTGTTTGGGTTGCATTGAAAAGCCGACCAGCTGTAGGTGTCGGGGTAAAGATGGCCATAAAATTTATAAAGGTTTTATAGCTAGTGGCTCACTGACTATGACTGTTTAAAGACTGCGTTTTGATTTACGTGACCGTTCAAGGAACTCTTTTCATCCAAATTCAAGTCAAAGAAGCATAATACAACTTTTTTAAATGCTGTATTGTTATTGGTGCCAAGTGCCTACACCATATGTAGCGACAAGCAGGACATGCTGCAGATATTTCATTATCCCTAACCATCTACAAAAGATTTTACCTGCAAAACCGCTTTTAACATTTATGATGCGCAAAGCTATGCTTACTCTGTTTTGAAACCAGCTGACAGTTGAAAGCAGAATCTCAAAAAGCCCTTGGAGCATTTCAAGAGTGTGGGAAAGTTATTTTTAGCAGTCATGCCAGAACCAACAGTGAAGGCCTGAGCACTTCTACACGGACATCTCCTGCTCGGGATCAAAATTCCACCTTTGATGTGACCGACACTGGTCGAGCTGTGCTGATGATGGCAAGTTTTGCTCAAACTGTGTCACATTGAGAGTATTTCAATGAACACAGACTAGATCAGTAGGATTTAACTAAACAATATAACGAAGTAAAAAAATATTTTTTCCCCCACAAAAATAGTAGAACACTCCAAATTTGTCCTTAACCACTATTTTTTCATATATTGTGTCCCTTTCACCAACCTCAGGAGTCATCAAAAGTGTCTTTGTAAAAGAAATCTGTGACTAAAAATGGGTTATCCCATAAAAAATAGGATTCCAAGACTTCCATAAACACTTGAAAAGCTGTGTTGTTGTTTAAAAATGAATAAGATTATTGACATATTCAAGGTATGAATCTGAACTGCATTTTATCTATTTTCACCATTTCGTCATGTTTTAATTTTCTAATCAATTAAATTAAATGGCAAATAAAACAACATTATTTTGATAAAAAATGTAGCTGAAATGTTGTCACTAGTTCAAAGAATGCATAAAAAGTTTACCTAAACAGATATAAATATATATTTATAATATATATATATAAATAGTAAATTCAGAAAAGCTAAAGTGGACTCTTAATTTTTCCCAGAGTTGTATATTTTGTAGAATATATACAAACACACACTCACACACAAATATAAAGAACGTAAACTGTCAGAAGGATTAAAAAATAATCAAATACAAATGAAAGGTAATCAAATATTTGGATGTGGAATATTTTCCCCAAATATTTGACATAAAAATAACCAGATCTATTTCTAAAATGCTACCTGGATGCCACTTGAAATTAATGTAGTGAGGTCACATGACATGTACAGTAAACTATAGACCGTTTCATTGGACGCACGCATGCCTGACCCCCAGTTAACTTCCAGTTTGTGTTTGGCTAGTGTCTAATAATATAACCATTTGTATCTTATTTTATTTATGTTAATATTCATTTGTATTATTATTTTACTGTCTAATAATGGTATTAAATAAACAATTTGTTGAATGGGTCCTGTAGGTTGGTCGCATTTAAACAAACCATATTGTACATTAACATCTAGAGGTTGAGCTTGGTATCGCGATTTCAAAATGGTGTCTAAATTCAAAATATTGGAGAGACAAGTTTAGCCACTTACAGTTCTTCTCAGTTTCTTTTGAAACTCTGTTGTTTGTGAATGTGTACCGGATGATCAGATAGGGTCACAAAAGTGTGCATGCGCAGTAAAACCGTCTATAGTTTGATATGCACATCGTTACTCTGACAGATATGTAATGTTGTAGCAAGTTTCTGATGAGCTTGGCAATTATACACTGTAGAGTATATGTAGAAATTCTGATCAAGATTTCAGTCTGGCACTTAGTATGTATGTCTCTGTGCTGTCAAATGAATTACATAGAGATCTAATGAATAGAGCATGACACAGATGACAGAGCTTGTGCAGACCAATCCTACAGCTCAGTCAGGTCCAAACTAGAAACATATGCCAAATAAACCCTCTGTCACATATATTATTAACATCCGGTCCCAATTATTATGACAGTGACTCTATCATAATCGACAATTACATTATTTAATCCATATTTCAGTCGGTCACCTATATAAAAGAACTCAATGTCTTGAGAGTTTTAAAGAAGGTTTAAAAGAAAAGTTAAAATAATTTTAGCAAATGTGTGCACGTCACATTTTGTGACATTTGGTATCATGTATGTCAAATGTTTAGTGTAGATTGTATAATACACTGCTTTTTAAATAACAGTAAAAAAATCCCCCAAAATAAAATTTGTTGTTAAAACATTTAGGGTTAAACTGAACCTTCCATATAATGGCTAAATACATAGAAATTAAATAGGTCTGTCACTGAAAAAAAAAAAAAAATTACCATTAAATTACACTTAACAGGAACACATATACAGCCATGGAAAAAATCAAGAGATCACTCCAAATTTTCATTTAATCAGCGTATGTACATGTATTGTGTTCATTCCAGTTCCAGATTTTTGTCGTATGTTGAATTACGACAAAAATCAAACCTCAGGAGTGACATTAAGTCATCCAACAGCAATGTGAAAGACAGCATGACAAGACACATGAAGACTATGACAAAAAGTTATCACATAAAAACAACTTTTGAACTTCAACTAAATACATGTACAAATATTACTGTTGTATTGCTTAAAGTGAATATGTGCAATATTTGAGTTCTTAAAAAATACAGAGCATCAGTTATGTTGTTTTGACTAGGGTTTGGTATTGTTTGAATTTTATCGATTCCGATTCTTATCGACTCTCAGTTTCAATTCCACAGTTGAAGTAAAACTTTTAGATATATCAACCCGTATGGACATTTAGCCTGCTTATTGACTGGTTTGCAAAAAATATAAATATTTATGAGCACCGTTTTGTATAAACATGAAGCAACCACGTTTTGTCTGATTGATTCCAATTTCCATGAAGTTAATTTCCAATTAACTTCATCATGGTTAAACTGTAGTTAGTATTATGAAACTATGGTAAATGTGTGGTTCCTGTGCTTAATTACAAGTTAACACATGCACATTTCTGAAAATATGCTCACAGGAATTGATAAGAGGAATTGACATTTTAATTTCAAGTATCCGATTCCTATTCCTTTCAATTCCGATCCGATTCCTAACCTTTCGGTTCTGATTCCGAACTGCAATGCTAGTTTTGACCTGTTTCTCCGGTTTTTATTTTCTGCAAATAATGCACATAGAAATTACATTTTATTTTATTTAAATTGGGAGAAATACCCACATTTTGTAAGTGGTTCGCATAATGAAACCGAAATAATAATTTAACACATACCTATAAATAGTAATTATTTTGAAATGGTCTCAAAAAAAATTCCACGTCTGTATATACTGTATATGTTAGCGCAGGTCACATGTTGGCAGCTTAACCAATAGGATAAATCAAGCATCATAGAAAAATCACCATAGCTCTATTAAATGTTTTTCACGATATTTCGTGCCATGTTCAGAACTTCACACCAAATCGACAAGACATTTAGGACAATGAGCAGCAGGGCCTTGGCCCAAAAAATCCACCCAAACCCAAAGCTAATCAATCAAGATCTCGCCCCGGGAACTGAACATTTAAACTATGACAGGACAACAAAAAAACAATTACTAATGGAATGCTTGTGTGTTTAGAATTACAAAACTGATGTTCGTGACACATTGTCTCAAATATGCCTACACAAGTCTGAAATACGCCCACGCCTCCTGAGAGTTCAATATATCTTATAGAAGTAAAACAATAGAGCTACTGCCATAAAAAACACCCCTAATCTCAAGATCCGTAAGCCACGACAAATTTAACCCAAATCCTACGTTGAAGATCACCATCATGACCCCTAACAACCCTCAAGGTGTGTTTGGCCCAAGTCTGGGTCAGAGGTCATTCAGGGGTAAGTACAGTTTAATGACATAACTCCAACATTCCCGCCTCAATTCTCATCCGATCACCCCACTCGTTGTCGAGCGATCGACCGGCATGCGTGCATATGCGTGAGCGTTTGCTAATCACGCTCTTCCTTGTAACCCCCCACTGCCTCTACCTGCCGGGACAGGGGTTAATTCTGGCCACAAGGCATTCTGGGTAATTGACTCCTCATCAACCGCCAACTGAACTTTACCAGTCAGTCAAAGACAAGCAGACGATTGCACCTCTGGGTAGATGAGTGACAGCATGTAGACAAGCCTGTATTAATTACATTACAACGCAGACACTTGCTTCGGCAGACAGTCAGAGCTCATGAAGCATGTTTAGTGGCATTCGATTTCATTTCTATGATATTCAACAACCACAACAACGAGTTATCATACAGCATACATTTCTACACATGTTTCAGAACAAACGTGCTTGAGTTGGTCGAGTATTGTGTAAGAATTGCAAAGTTTTGCGCAAACCCATCTTTCTGCCGTGAGGTTGCCATGACGTGGTCGATCTCTGATTGACACATGCACTTTAAACGACCTGACTGACACACACTTGGCCTGTCAATCACCCTTCAAACACAACCATGGAACGCACATGACCTGTGATTCACACCGACTCATCGGTAAAGAAAAATGTGTCGTTCTTTAAGGGAATAAAGGTTGTAATGATGGCACGGCTCACAGAAATCATGATCCCAGCTCTTGTGTATTATTATAACACAACAATCCATGCTTTCTGAGGTTGAGATTCCTCTAAAAGATATGCATCTTTGTCCATATTCGTGTATAACTGCATTTATACAGTTTTTACTGGCTGAATTTCAATCAAAGTTTTGATATATCTACGCTACAGCATGTTTTCATTAAGTGTTATCTCAGAACAAAGATTCCTTACATTGTCTATTAAAGTAAAATAAGGATCAGCAGATTTTTGGTTATCAAAGCTGTGTGATAAACACAATTGAGTTCCGGGACGATGCAGACAAAACACACATGCTACCTGAAACCCCTCTGGGCAAAGTCGTAGACACGCATTTATTTTCACATGATGTCGCTTCACAGCATATTTGTTTTGTATGTGAAAAACTGCTGTACAGTATTTTTTCGAAGGCCTGTTTGTTGGTTATATCATAGATCCGGGTGTTAAAATCAAAAAGGGAAATGCTCAAACAATTTACTGGAAATTTCTATTAACTATATAATTATTAGTTTAACAGCAGACTGATGTTCAAATGTGTATACATGAAGAGTTTGGTTCCAAAATGAGATAACTCCATTTGATAAATTTAAAAAATCATGTTTTTTATTATGTTATCACGTTTTTATTGTGTTTTATTTTGTTAGTTAACTTTCATTTTGAGTTATTATGGCTTAAATCAAAACAAACCAACTGCAGTTTGATTGATATTAATTGGAATGCACAATGAAAACATTTTTGTTATCTCATTTTGGAACCAAACTCTTCCTACATTTAATATATTTTAATCGAACGATCTCTCTTTTCAAAAGGACACATACACTCAAAAGGACACCAGCAAACAAATTCTTCAAGGCAGCTAAAACACAGCCCTCCATTTAAGGCCGTCCACAAACGCCAATCGGTCAGCTCAGTAAAAAGCTATAGAGGGAAAGCATCTTGACTTTTATTGACTCTATAAACCAAGGAGTGGATGAGAGGTCTCGGTCTACACAGCATTCAAAACAAAAAGCCTTTTGGTTCTTCAAAGACCATACACTTCCTGATTAACTATTAACAGTTTTAACAGTGATTGCTTAATGACGGGCCAACGATGGGTCTTTAGAAAGAGCTTGAACCCTTTCATTCACCACTTGTTGGACAGACTCTTATTGGCTGGACTATGTTTATGTGTGTGTCATAGTTATTATAGTTTTTTCTAATTATTAGCTTTTATTTTTAGATTTTCAGTTTAAATTTTTATTTTAGTGAAAGTTTTAGCAAATGTGCTGTATACTTTTGTCATTTTATAATTTATTTGTTGATTTGTTATGTTGCTTTATAAAATAAATGTATTTACAGTTTTGTTTTCATTTATTTTTTGTTTATTATTATAATTTTAGTGCTTCAAACTTAAATCGGTTTATTTTTGAGGCAACACTTCAATTTTTCCTTAAGTTAAAAATTGTCCAATACTTTTAGGTAAAAAAATTACTTAACTAAAATAACCTTGGTGTGTGTCTACTGAAGAGTTTGTATTGATAGTAAACATACAACTAAGGGTCAAACTGAACACTAATTGCAAGTAAAACTGCAAAATAAAATAAAACAGAAGAATATATAAAATAAAATAAAAAGAAGGCAATACAAGATGCCGCTTGTTTGCTGAACGCAGGGATCATGATGGGGTTTGGAGTGCAGGAGGGTATACCGGTGCAGATCCAGTGATATTCTTGAAGGCAAGCAATAGGGACTTGAATCTGATACGGGCTTCAACCGGTAGCCAGTGGAGAGAGTAGAAAGGGGTGTCACATGAGCCCTATTTGGCTGTTGGAAGATGAGGCGTGCTGCTGCGTTCTGAACCAGCTGGAGCCGTTTGATAGCCTTTGCAGAAAGACCAGCAAGGAGAGCATTGCAAGTCCAACCTCGAGATCACCAGGGCCTGGACAAGGAGTTGTGCCCCATGCTCAGTGAGATAGGGTCTAACCTTTCTAATGTTTAATAAGGCATATCGGCATGACTGCGTTGTCTTTGCAATAAGATCAATGTGACTCCGGGGTTCATGGCTTTCTTAGGAGTGATTGTGGTGTTGCCAAGTTGGATGGTAAGATTGTGTTGCATCGAAGCCAAACAGTAGGTGGCAATCAGCTCTTCACGCAAATATCTCGCTAAAGTTGATTTTTTTCAACTCGCCGGGAAGATGTGTTGTCTCACATTTTCGGAAATCGCACCACCCGGTTCGCTTTATTTGCGTCATCCGTTCACGTCTTTCCATTGACTTTGTATGTTATTTACTTGCCAAATCGCTTAATTTGCGGTTGGTGTGAACAGAGCATAACATTTAAAGCCCGACCATATCAAAGATGATAACAATGACTACAAAGATAGTTTTACAAATTAATAATGATACATAGTAACAATAGCGTTTTTTTTCTGGCTAAGAAACAATAAAACACAGACAGTAAAACTAAATTTTTTCGAATTTAAAAGGCATTTAAAATGTGTCACTGTAATTAGCGGAAAATTAGGGATGCACCGAAATGAAAATTCTTGGCCGAATAAAAGTGAAACACTTGGTTGAATACAGAACATGTTTTTTTTTGCATTTCCTCTATATTTTAGCCAATTTTTTCACTACTGCATGAACTTAATGAACAAAATGTGCTTTTAATGTTTTGTGTTGCTTCAATATAATTGAACTGAAAATATTAAATTGACCCTACCAAGTAAATACAAATATTGAGCCCTCTCCTTATTTAATGGACTAACTGACTGCATAAAGAATGTAATGTACTCTGTTCGCCTACAAAAAAGTAGTTCATTTAAAAGTGTAAAATAACCTACCTGAAACGACGCTTTTGTCTGGAAATTTACTCCCGCATCGCAAGTCCCATGTATTTCTCTGACACTTAAAAATGCTTCCACACACTGCCGACATGTTTGCTGCCGACATGTTTTGCGCGTCTCTCTCTCCGCACTGGTTGCTGGCTTGATCGCATCAGACGTTATTTTGGTAAAATGTATTCGGCCATGACTACCTCGGTGACTTCGAGAAACTCCTCGTTGGCAGGGCACCGGGGGTGGACGAGATCCGCCCCGAGTACCTCAAGTCTCTGGATGTTGTGGGGCTGTCTTGGCTGACACGTCTCTGCAGCATCGCGTGGGGGTCGGGGACAGTGCCCTTGGACTGGCAGACCGGGGTGGTGGTCCCTCTTTTTAAGAATGGGGACCGGAGCGTGTGCTCCAACTATCGGGGATCTCACTTCTCAGCCTCCCCGGGAAAGTCTATGCCAGGGTACTGGAGAGGAGAATCCGGCCGATGGTAGAACCTCGGATTCAGGAGGAACAGTGTGGTTTCCGTCCCGGTCGTGGAACACTGGACCAGCTCTATACCCTCCCCAGGGTGCTGGAGGGTTCATGGGAGTTTGCCCAACCAATCCACATGTGGGATAGGGTGAGAAGCTCGGTCACTCGGGAGGAGCTCAGAGTAGATCCGCTGCTCCTCCACATCGAGAGGGGCCAGCTGAGGTGGCTCGGGCATCTTTTCCGGATGCCCCCTGGACGCATTCCCGGGAAGGTGTTCCGGGCATGTCCCACAGGGAGGAGACCCAGGGGAAGACCTAGGACACGCTGGAGGGACTGTGTCTCCCGGCTGGCCTGGCAACGCCTCGGTGTCCCCCCGGAAGAGCTGGAGGAAGTGTCTAGGGAGAGGGAAGTCTGGGCATCCCTGCTTAGACTGCTGCCCCCGCGACCCGGCCCAGGATAAGCGGAAGAAAATGGATGGATGGATGGTATTCGGCCATATTTCACTTATTTTGCTATTTTCGTCCGAATCATTTCAATTGCGCAACATTCAGTGCATCCCTACTGAAAATTATTAAATTAAGTTAACGTTCTTGACCTAAAAATGCCTTTACAGTACCCCCTGAACTATATGCATCAATAAATTCTTACAACTATTTTTTGACAAAATAATTTTACTAAACATTGAACAATATTTTCGAGATGCATCATTACACGTGTTCTGTGGGAAAAAGCTCAAACGCTTTCATGGCAATTTTTTTACACATGTTCTGCAGTACACAGAATGTACAGAATTAGACTGAAATTTGAAATGCATAACAACATGAAAACCATGTGATTTTGTGTATTACATTTATTTTACATTAAAAATGCTTTTTTATGGTAATTTTTGGGCGCCCCATCTGCCGGAATATTGCCTTTTTGACTTTTTTTACAGGTACATATAGTGAAAAAAATATGGATTTTAGGATTCTTTACAAAAGCTTTGAAAGATCGTTTGAAAACAGTAATTTCGACATCAACTTATCCCAAAAAACATTTCCTCATGAGAACGTTGTGTGCAAATGATTTGGGGTCGGACATATTTGAGCACCGCAATATTCCCAGCGAAGATAAGTTAAGCACTAAAGACTCTCCAATCATTAATGTACCTTCATAGAAACATTTAAAGCTGTTGAAGTTATTCTGAGCTGAGCGGTAACAGCTTCAGTTCAAATCAATCATTTCAACCTTTCCAACGGACACTCAATAGCTCAGAATAACAAACAGGAACTAGTGAAGTGTAGCAAATGAAAACGTCAATGCATACTCATGACCACTTAATATGTGCACTGGTTCGAGAGATGTGTGTGTGTGTGGGGGGGGGTAAAATTAGCAATTAAATGGACTAATTAGCACATAACTAAATCACTTCAGACGCTTTATGAATTTTCAGAATTTTGGGTGGAAATATACTTTTAACTCAAACTCTTTATCAACAATTGTGTTTTTATTTACAGTATATATTAATTTTAATTAATAATGGAGAGTATCACATAAATTCCTCATGAATAAAATGTGACTTTTCTATTATGACATCATGACTGATCACTCACCTCAATTGTAAACTGCTTTCTCTTGAGTTTGAAAGCCAAGTCTTTTGTATCTGGGACCTCACACACTAGGCAGTTCAGACGGGGCACTTGGCGAACATGTAAGAGACCTAAACACAGATAACATCGATAGCCAATTAAATAGCTTACTGTAATGATACACACAATATAGATCAGGTTTTTCACGAGTCATGACAAAGAAGGTGTAACTATATCATATAATGTAACTGTAATAACCGATCAGCATCCAGGACCAGAACTATCCCTTCTATTACATCTTTACCATAGAAATCATATATGACCTAATGCACCAGAGGGAAATAAAAACATTCTGCATAAAATATTGCTGACCAGGTTTTGTTTTGCCTGCTAAGTGTTTGTACAGTCTTTCATTGACTTGAGGGTTTTACAGTGCACTATCGCCTGGTCACTATAGCATTGTATCAACCATTATTTTATTAGCTGCACCAATGGGCAGAAACCAAAACATCAGAGAGATGGAGAATAAGGGAAGGAAGAGAGAAACAGGTTTTTGATGGAAAGAAAGAGAGGGAGGTGAGAGGAGGGTGGGGGTAAAACAAGGTCACTCGGCACAGGGGCGTGTTGGAAAGAGAAAAACCTTTTACGCTCTCCCTCTCTCTTAAATTCCTCCCACATTTTCTTTTTCTCTCAGTTAAAGCGACTTGTAGAAAGATGACATTAAATTAAGAGGCACAGAGGACCAGGATGAGTGTGTGTGTGTGTGTGTGTGAAGGCCTGCTTGCAAAGGGACCCGTGCGCTAGGCTGATTCTGCTTGAGTTGATTCGCTGTGACAGGACTCCCAACATGCTTTGTGCTCTGAACGCACCGCACAGAAGAAAGAGAAGCCTTGTGTACATCTTCATATTCACTAATGTGTCTTTAAGACCTTATTGCGAAGCAATAGTTCGCGAAATGTTGTAAAAATCCACTTTAATGGCAAAAAAAAACAATTCAAACTATTAAAATAATTCTGCAAATACATGTCAGAGATCTGTGAATGTGTAGGACTTGGTGGTGTTTACTGTTTGTTTAAAATCTGAAATACTGAAAGACATTAAAAAAGCATGTATAGGTCAAAACACAATGCCAAAAAACATGTTATTCTCATATATAAGTTGCATTCGTTTTTGAAAAAAATAGGAAAAACATAACAAAATCATTGACAATGAGAAAAACATCTGAATGTTGTTTATACGTTTTACAAGGTATGTTTCGGTTATATATTCCATTGTAATCAGGCGTACTGATAATAAACAAATGTTCTCAAAATAACGTCATCCAGATGAAAATGCACATTTTTGTAAATTATTCTAAATTATTTTGTAATATTGTATATTAATTTGAAAAACTGAACAATAAAAATAAAACAGTGTTTTTTGTAATAGTGGCCTTAAAACTTTTTCAATAAAAGATAAATTATGAGGTCATTAGTATTTGTAAGCCACACCTCCTCGGAGCGAACGTGCATAGGAAAGAAACAGGGCAGAAGACGTGAAGAAGAAGAGAGAGAGAGGATCGTCTGTAAACAAACTGACCTTTACCGAACGAAGAGGGCTGAAAATATATCGCATGCAGCACGAAGAAAGATCGACCGTGTGATGAAAACAGGTAAATAAAGAGGAAAAACAGGTGAAAAAGGACAGAAGACAGGAAGTTCGAGTCAGAAAGATCTCTCTCATCTGTACTCTGGTCACAGAGAGATTTTATCCAGTATGAAAATATTGATTCTGCAACTCTGTGGCCCCTGAGGGCCGAACTGGGTGCTTGTGTTGTGGAGGGGGGGGTCTGTGTTCTCTATGTGTGTGTGTGTCATGGCAGCTGAATCCCCCCCCGGCCTGTCTGCCAAGGAGCACGTCTGATTGAACAGAGTCACACTAACACGAGCTGACAGTCGGAGAGAGGTCCACCCTGCCTGCCCCACTCTACTAATGCACTTTACTGCGCACACACACACGTGTGTGACGGATGATGCAAAAAGCATAAAAACCAAAGAGCAATAAAACAGCTTTTGAACTAGATTTTCAACACAAAACTCGCCACCCTCATGCCGTTATTTTGCAGCTGCTATGGTCACCTGATTGGTTTTAAAGGAGTAGTTCACCTTCGAGCTCTTGTCATTTCAAACCTGTTTGACTTTCTTCTACATATCACAAAAGAAGATATTTTGAAGAATGTTGGTGTCAGAACAGCACAGCCCCACATTCACTTCTATTGTAACTAAAGCAAGTGAATGGGGGGATGTTAACAACATTCTTCCAAGTATCTTCTTTTGTGTTCTGCAGAAGGAAGGGAGTCATACAGTCCCTATTCCTCATAAATGGGAACATTACAATGATTCTATGTTCTATGAAGAACAATCCCTTCTCCATTTGTTGGGTTTATTGTTTTTGGATTGTACATTTTAATTCACAGAAATCCTAAAAGGTATGTCGTCTCTAAAAAAATGTGCATTTCTCTTAGTCACATCCATAACACATGTTTCTTTTGTTTTATAGAAGACTTGTGCATAGACTTATTATTTTCCTTAAGGCAGTAGATTCTTAGGAATATATAAACAGATTCAATATAGTCTACTGGTTATAAAGAAATTCTCTGAGAGTGTATATTTCAAGTTTTGACTGAAAACATCACATCCATAATGCTAGAATTGCCCATGTACTGTGTAGCTCACCGTGGTAATCTTTGTAAAGTGGATTGGTCTCTTTCTCTGAACCTCTGAATGATTCCAGAGCGATGGCTGTGTCACTCAGCCGAATTATTTGCCCCATTACGGATTTGTTCTGTGGGTGAGAGACACAAGGAAATACGTGAGTGAAACAGGAATTACATGGGAAGAGTCCAATGAATTATGCACCATCGGTGTCATTTTAAAAACATTCTGGAGACAAACCATCTTATACTGAATAATGGTTAAAGAACTGTACGTATATTGTCCCAATTCCCCTTTACATTGTGTCTGCCACTTCTGCACAAACAAGTATACGACTCACGGTTAATAAAACGTGGATCAGCCTCTTCATCACATCAAAACATTTCTAGACTATTCTAGCATTTTATCTTCACCACGTAACTTCTTTACTTCATGTAACATGAAATCAATCAGATCATAGAAGAACATACGCTTGGCACTCGGACACATTTGTGCATTTGATTCTCTGAAACACATGCTCTCAAAATCTGTCTGTCTCTCTTTCTGTGGCTGAGCGACTCATGCAGTGTCGCCATACGGCACCAATCTGGACAAACGTAAGAAAGATCCAAAGATAATCTAAATCAGGGCAGAGATGGATCCCATTTCTCTGTTTAGCAGGTATAACTCATACATATCATAAATATCTGTTGTTTAAATGGTGGAAAAAATGTTATCTTAAGCATTTTAAATATGTCTTTCTGCTTGCGGCTACTATTTCGGTTCATCGCATTGAATCAGCTCACAACAAGGCAGCAAGATTAGTGATGTGTGTCCTTCATATTTTTTTCTCCAAATCTGTGAGAAGAAGGTTAAGTTGACGCAACAGTGAAAATTCTGGCATCATTTATTCACCCTCCAGTTGTTCTAAATCTGTATAAATTACTTAGTACTTTTTAACACAAAGGAAGATATTTGGAAGAATGTTAGCAAATGACATTTCTGTGACACCATTGACTAGTAGAGGAATTGACTAGTCGAATAGTAGAACATTTTTGAAAGGTTGTCAAAGGTGCTCTAGAACAGTTCATTTCTAGAAAATATCTTCTTTAGTGTACAACAGAAAAACATTTTTGGGTGAACTATCCCTTTAAAAACACCAAGCTGGACTATTAAAATGTGACATACAAATGGATAAATCTGGACAAACAAAAAACGCTGACACAGAAGAAAAAGGAGCGAGTTTAAAGTGATGGGGAAAATAACACAGATGCAATGATAACAGCGCGCAAGATGTCCACAGAGAGCTCCTCCTCCTGGCCAAATACTAAACAGAGAAGTGAGAGAGGAGTGGGCGATTCTAAGAAAAGAGTTTTGAAAAATTTATCTCTACACCGCTCTTGAATATTTCATACGCTCTCTCTCTCCCTCTCCCTCTCCCTCTCCCTCTCCCTCTCTCTCTCTCTCTCTCTCTGTAGCAGCTAATGCAGTTCTCATGCATCTGTGTTCTGTCCTCTTTTCCCTCCTTCCTTCATTAAGTCTTCTCCTTCTCTCATCTACAGTACAGTGTACCCTGAGAGCATGTGTGTATGAAGATGTGTACCAGCTGTGACCCCCAAACCTCGCATAAAACATTTAAACCCAAGCTACTGTTCTGGCGACGGTCTCTAGTAACGTCACATTATCACATTGCTAAATCTTCAACACAGATAACACATTCATGTTCAACAATGCAATAAAACAACACAATGATTACGTTAACATACTCTATCAAAGGTCTCAATCCAGAACGGTGTTTAGAAAAGTAGAATAATTCAAGCTACAGGAAGAGATTCTTTATCTTTTTTTACTTTTAATGTTATTTATAATTCATTATTAAGGCTAGAAAACATAGAGGGACACTTTGTTGTTAAATGTTTTATTTTAAACAAAATCTCAATAAAAAAACAATATCATTCTGCAACAGTTAAAAAAATAAACAGATCTTAGTTCATATGAATTTCAGAATTTTGTAATACAATTTTAAAATCAAACATTATAACTGTAAAATTAGTTAATGCACAATGAACTGACAAGAACAATTGTACGCACTAATATTAACATAAAAACCAGTTTGTTCATTGTAAGTTCATGTTAGTTAACACATTTACTAATGTTAACGAATACAACCTTATTGTGAAGTGTTACCAAATCATATTTCATTTGATTTAGACTAATTAAAGATTCAGTTGGGCTGTGGCCACATTAAAAATACATGATGAGGTTGAGAGATTCTGTTCTGATGAACTTTAAATGATGAGCGAAATAAAATCATGCAAATAAAGTAGCTTTATAACAAGCACTATTAATGCTGGCCTGAACTTAGAAAAAGCCGCTGTTTGTGTGAAGTGCGTCTGTCATTGTGCTGGTTTGTGTGTGGGGTTAACTAATGGTGCTCCACTATTTATTTTCGTTAAAAAAAAAATCCGGCTGCATCGAGTCAATTGATTAGGAACGCTAATCTGCGTGATGTGGGAATACATAGAAAGGAATTACAAAAGTGGAATTCTTCTATTTAATTATGTCCTCTGCTTGTTCTGCATGTCTTGGTGTGAATGAGTTGCACACTTTAACATGTCACAAGCGTGACACTGCTGGATTTGCCTGCATCTCACTATACAAGGACATGAACACATGAACTTCATCCACAGAGCTGTAGTAAATTTATTTTACAAGCTTTTCACTGTGAGTGAAGCTACTGTCAAACACACTGAAACTCAAGAGTCTTTGCAACGGCCCACCAAAAATAAAAGTCTGCTTGTCACTGTAAAAATTCCAACTTGTAAAAAACCCTAACTTGAACATACAATTTTTAGTTAAAGGAGTAAAATGATTGTTTTGCATATAGTAAACAAAATGAGACCAAACATCTTTCTAACAAAGATCATTTTGTTGACTGGACTTCTCAGTTTTTGGCCCAGATATGTAAGAAATTTACAAAACGTATAAAACCGTGAATTCATTAGGTAAACTTGACTACTTTGTGAAAACTCATCATTTTTCAATTTTTTACTTCCGTCTCTGATTGTTTAGTTAACTCAAAAACATGCTTGTGATTGGTTGAACCAGTTGAACTGTGTAATTTGAACCAGATGATAAAATAATTTACTACAGTAAGGTTCAAATATACTATATTACACAAGAATTTTACTGCAGTTTATTTTAATTGAAAATACAGAACGAAATTGGGGCAAACTAAGAGGGCCTTATTTATCCATTTGTATAACGTTACTGTCCTTTTTAAGTTACCGGTCTATTTATGTGATGACCTGCACTTGTGTTAGCCTGTGATTCAAAACTTGAAACCTCTGTAGCACCGGTGCTATGTGAAAAAAAAAGTACAGCCCTGCTTTTGGGGTAGGGGCGTGTTTGTTTTAGTGATTTGAGACCTCAACATCAGCTACCAGACACCGCATGCCCTGCCTTTAATTCATATAATGACAACCAATATTAAACATCTAATTGGTGATGTTTCTAAACATTTTATATTCACCGAGCACAAATTCATTGCATTTTCCTGTCCTCTTTTGATTGATAGCTGTTGTTATATTATCAGCTGATAGGCAGCATAATGTGAAAAATCGTTTTTATCGACAATACATATTATTGGCTGATATTTCGCTGCACTTCAATTGTATTAAATTAAAACTACTCAACAGTTAAATATTCTTTGTTGCCGCTGAAACCTTCTATAACCTTCGCATCACAACCAGAATATGGGACTTATTATTGAGTCATCCTAATATATAATGGGCCTACCGCATATGCAATGTATATAGCCCTATAGCGGTGGGTGTTGAAAACATTTTAGGGCTTGGTAACCTATGGTCCAGCAGGGCACAGTAGACAAACACACTATAAGGCAATGGGAACATGTTGAGAACATTCATCTGAAGTTTATCACATTCTGCATCTGCAAATTTTGACTGTTTATCCATAAGGCCTCATCTGTAAATGTTTGTGTTTCTTGAAGATTTACCACACTTACTAGAATGTCTACATGTTCACAACACACCTGTCACACAAAGCCACTCTCGAACCAATCACATCCTCCCTTTTATTATAAAATAAAATACGCAGGGTGCCCCCCAGTCTTCCCAAGAGGGGTTTTAGCACTTTGTCTCCAAACGGACAAAGACCAGCGAGATCTTGTCTTTTGAAGCACTCTTAAAGCACAGCGGCCGGAGTCTGACTCTCGTTGGCTAATGGAGGCACAAAGAAAAGGGCCTCTCAGGAACCGAGAGGCTCTGAATGAGCGAAGCGCCCAGAAAGATTCAAGACTGACCATTGGCTGGCTGGATGCAAAGTTGAGGGCCTCGAACAAAAGATTCGAGTTCACGCCCCAATGAAGACGCTCTTCTGAAGGCCAAACATACATGTAGTCAAACAGATACACACGCAGGCCCCCTGAACCCCAGCCAAGCGGAACCTCATTCACAGAATAGAGGGGGGCGACTCTTTGACTCCAGCTCATGGGGTGACTATGGTGTGCCAGGGTGGACGGACTTATGGTGACCTCAATGCCGGTCCATGTGACTGACAGTCAAGTTTAAAAAAACACTGAGAATCTATGACTCATCTTTGGGATTCCTTCTGGAAGTTGTTCATGAAAGAAACTCTGTTGTCTTGAATATGTATTGTGTATTTGCAAGTATTGATGGGAACTATTACTCTTTAGTCATATTAACAAAATAAATGTTTTCTTGCTTGTGAAAAACTTACCACCATGATGGCTGGTTGAGTGTTCCAAGTACATACAGTAAAAATGACCCTTTTAGGTTTTATATTTAATCTCAGGGATTTAAAAGAACATTAAACAATTAATATTGTTTGTATTTGTCAAACACCACTAATAAAAAGTGTCTGAAAGTGAATGAAATTTAGCGGCATTTAGCGATGAAGTTGCGAATTGCAACCAACTGCTCATTCCACCACTACGGTGGCTAACACAGAACTAAGATATTATCATGTTTTTGCTACTTTGTTAACATCCCCTATAGCAGTTTGTCCGTTTAGGGCTACTGTAGAAACAACATGGTGAAATGCATGTAAGGGGACCCGCTGTGTATGTAGATAGAAATAGCTCATTCTGAGGTAATAAAAACATAATGCTTCATTATGTATTGTCTTTATATCCCTCTGAACACAGCTATATTAATTATATTGCATCTCTGTCGGTAGTTCCTTTTATTACACACCACATGTTTAAGGGTCATCCAATCACTCTTCATAGAAACCTGAGCAAAGAAACTTATCAACATAAAAACTGAAAAACCATTTGTTTGGTCAAACCTGCATGAGGTGGGAGGGTACGGTCACCACAGCGACTGAAAGTGAGGTGCGTAAGAGTCCTCGGAGGGCGTAAAGGAAGGTGGTGAGGGCGTGGCAGTGGGCGGGGTTATCCGTGCAGCACAGATCGTCCCCCCATAACGGAGATCCTAGAGAGTGGAGACCCAGACGAAGGACATTTCGAACCTTAGACTATAGAAGTGAGGGAGAGATAAAAAAATTAGATTAGTGATAAAAACATTTCACATCACATATTGTAAAAGACAAGATCTGAAATCGCTTGGGATAAAAAAAATCACTGTAGCTTTGGATGAAAGTGTGTGCTTAATGCCTAAATGTAAAGTTTATTGTTTCCAATAGCTAGAAGGCATATTATAAATAGGTATTGTAAATGTTGTCTAGTTATCATTCCATTCAAAAAGCATTTGTATCTCTTACATGAATATATGAATATAACAAATATATATAACAATAATCTGACAGATAGTAGTGCTTGTTATATTGTTACAGTTGTTACAGAATGTTTTTAATGATTTCAGTTTTTCCTTATTTCTAGACTGTTTCATTGTTATGTCTCTACCGTCTATACTAATATTTATTTACTGCTGCTTTGCAATGATGCAACATTGTCTTTAGAAGAAAATTTGAATTCAACTGAATGTATTCTAAGGATTTTTAAAAGGGTCAAATGACACGGCCAAAACCGAATATTATCATTTGTTTTAGATGTAATGCAATGTGTATACACTGTTTAAGGTTAATAAAACGCTGTAATTTTGGTGTTAAATAAGATATTAAACAATAAAACAATTTAGCGCATGACTTTTTTCTCAGGAAATGTTAGAATCATACAAAGTGACTGTATAAGGGCCAAATTATAGTTTGCCAAAATTGAGTTTATTCAAACGCTTGTGACGCCTATAATAGGTCACATTAGTTAGAAAAGCAACAGGTGGATGACTGTTTTGAAAAATATATATATATATATATTATTAAGATTTTATTATAATAGGCAACACAAACACATCAATGAATCATGCACAATGAGACCAATAGGGTCTCACTTTGATATCATGTGGACTTTACCCAAGAAATCAGTCAATTAGAGCCTCTCGACAAGAAATGATTAGACACTTTAACTATTTGATGCTTAGTTACAGATCTCGAGAGAAAGATAGAGAGAGAGTGAGTGAGAGAGGTGAAAAGCAAACAGAACAGCACACAAATAGTATGTCAAACATAAGTGTGCAATGACTTGTGTAACTAAGTCAGCAGTGGAATCCTGTCTGTAGTGAAAAGTCTTTTGTCTGCAGGAGTGAGGGGTCATGTACCTCGAACCAATGAAACAAACATCCCGGCCAAGAGTGCTCAACGCACGGTCAGACAGAACACTAGCTGAAAAGTGATTGGACAGCATCTTCCAATCAGGACAGTTGCCTGACACGACCACAATGTGCCTGTCAACCTGAGAGCCAAAATGTCTGCTTCCAACAAGTGCCAACAAATTCTTGGCACATTATTCACCAACACTAGCCAAGCCGAGGGGCCATGGGTAAGCGTTGTGTCCTCTCTACAGTACAAAGCCTGGGACAAAGTGACGGAGACTTAGGCTTTATTCATAGATTCTTCATCTGGGTTATAGTAGAGAGACACCTGTCTCGGAAGTTCAACGGTGACACAATGCCATAGACAGGTTTGAATTTCTCAAAAATAAGGTCATATTTACGAGTTTGCAGAAGATGGAAACTTCTACAGACTCACACTTTCTAAATACATTTTCTTTGTATGGAAACAAAACTTGTTTGACGACAAAAATAGTTTTTTTGGACTTCTACATACAGTAATATGATTAAATATTTACATTTTGATTTAACAAAGGCATACGTTGGAGATATCTTAGTAATGGTTATAAATAAATATGAACTGGAATCCAGCTGAAAATGATCATTGTTTGGAACTGTCCACTGCCAAGCATCTGTCCACTAAAGTTAACACCCTACACGCCATTCAACAATCACAAACATCGTAAGATAAATAAACGTTATTGTTTGACTGTGATTCCAAAGATTCTGTAAGGTTGAGCTTGACGTTTCCAGAGGAGGGTGTTCCTGAGGAACCTGCTTCCTCTTTTCTTTAAGCTAACTTGTAATCACACTCCTTCTGTCATGTGTATGTTGTACTCACAACATGGAAAAATCTCAAACTAGAAATCTAAATAAAAAAGTACTGATTTTACCAGTCTTACAGGAATAGTTAACCGAAAGTCTCTCATCATTTCCTCACACTCACTGCAGATGTGAATGACCTCCATTCTTTTTCTTCATCCAGGATCACAAAATTAATCCAAATTGACTCCAGAGATATAATGAATTCTGAAGCATGATGACGGGTGTGTTGGAGAAAACCATCGCAAATGTATAAAAATGAAACTAATAATATCGCATAAGAACGTTAAATTGAATCACTCATTTCAAAACTCATGGGTTCTTGCATGTCTCTAGATTATTTGTTGAATGATATTTTTTTACAAGACACACAATAAACAATGAGATTTGAAGTTATCTACCGGGCTGGAAATGGGGGAATGGGCGGGGGGTGGTTGCAAGGAAAATTTGAGGCAAACCTCAAAATTTAAGGAATTTGCTTTTATCCTAAAATTGCCTCCAAATGCTACAGAAACATTGCCATTTTTTGTATCTATGGTGTAAAAATATAAAATATGCCCCCAACTAAGGTCCCCCCATAAATCTCAGCATTACCTCTAATTATGGCCAAATTTGAATTTACTGCAGCTTTTGTGGTTTCGATTTCAATAACAATATCGATTGATTTCTCTCTCGCACCTTTCATTTCATTCTTGAGCTCCAACATTTAGACCTAGTGTTTATATGCATGTAAAGTGATGGATTTTTTTTTATTAAAAACTGTGTGTTCAGCAGTAGAAAGGAAGTCATACAGCACATCTAGAATGGCATAAGGGTGAGTCAATTATGAGATTTTCCATTTTGGGATGAACTGTTCCTTTAACAAATAAAATGTTTTTTTTACTTGAGGTTTATTTATACATTACTTGTTAGTCCATACGTTACACTGCAAAATTTCTGTGAATTGAGTCACCAGTCTGACAAACGTTTAGTCAGTCGTGTTGTTTCCCTGCGAGCTCATTCTAAGCATTCTTGCATTTGTGCCCATGTGCTCTCAACCTTATCACATTCTGTGACCTCTGCCAACACCACAGCGCTGTTTGATGATGTCAGCGACCAGTGTTGTGCAAGTAACTTCCAAACCGTAATACATTAAGGGTTACTTGTTACTGTTTTTTCAAAGTAATCCTTAACCTTACATTAATGTCTCAGAATTGTAATGCGTTACATGACTCCTGTATTACTTTTGAGTTACTTTCACCAAAATGACTACAGAAGTAGGTCTTCTGTAAAAGAAAAATCTTTGTATTTTTGTATTTTCAAAATACAAAATACATTTTGCCAATCAACCTCTTTATTGGACTGATAACTAGGCTGATAGTAACTAGGCTGCAAAAAAAAAAAAAATGCTTAGATAAAGCGCATTTAAATACAAAATACTGTTTAAATTAATAGTATTTTGTATTTCAAATGGATGTATTTGAAACACTGAAATCTAATAAGAAGGTTGATTGGCAAAAAGTATTTTAGTTTGAAAATACAAAAATACTAAGGTTAAACCCATTTAAATAAGTTTTTTTTATAGGTATTTAAAAACAAAATAGTCCCATCACTGAACTGGATTATATAGAATTCTAGCTAGTCATCATGTAAACGTTAGCTTACCTTGTCATTGCTGCTGGTCACAGGGATCTTGCTAACTAGATTCCTGAAATGTCCCCTCAAAACACACCCAAAGGGAATGAAAACTAGCCCAATTATTTTCTGGTAGAAAGGTGTTTTCTATTCATAAGACATAGAAAAACTTGCTTAAGAAATAAGCATCGTTAAATGTATTGCATATGTATAATGTAAACAAGCACGTCAATGTTTTATTTGTTCTAGACTGCGTATAGCTCTGCTCAAACGTGATATTTGCAGCCGGAAGAATCAAGTGTTGTACACTCACGAGTGATTTCTTTCATTGTGCAACGTGACATGCACCTGACGAAACATTTGTAAAAACATCATTAGGATGCATTGTCTTATACCACCGCTCTATTTTTCTCTTTGGTTGAGCTGAGCTCCCGCGTCCCTCCCTGTACTGTAGCCTGCCTGTCTGTCTCGTTCCCCACACTTTTGAGTACGGGCCGGTCCTGGAGTAGCCAGGTATTCATCAGAGTATGAATACACATTAAGAATCTCATCAGTTAACATTTATCCTCAGAATATAAATAAACATTTTGGTATTTTTATATTATGAAGGTAGCCCAAAAACCTTCAACCCTGGCAACACTGGCACTAGGTTTACAGCGCACCAGGCGGGGCCAATAGCCTCGGACTGTTAAACTCAGAGACTGAAATCATGTCAGCCAGAAGGAGATGAATGACACCACACTTGTCTATTCACGAACAGGAAATAGAACTTACTTGTTAATGTCACGCGGGTGTGTTGTTACGCAAGCGCTACTGAACAGGTAACAAGTAAAATATTACTGAAAATTGATTAGTAATGCCATACTCTACTGCTTTACAGCAAAACGTAATATGTGCCTGTAATACATTACTTTTGTAACGCATTACTACCAACACCGTCAGCGACTCATCAGTCGACTAATAGACAAGTGATCGAGGACTTTCAGGCTGAGGCACACTTAAAAAATGAAATACTACAGTATCGTCGCTGTACTTCTGAAAATTAGCTGTTTTTTAGAAAATGGAATAAACGCTGTACATTTTAAATGATTACATTCTCTGTTGTCAATGTTCACAAGCACTTTTCAATACTTCTTTATTGTTTAGATATTTTCTCCAGTTACAAAAAAGGGTGACTTGATAACAATGATTTATGTCAAAAAATGAAAGTAACGAAATACGGCGAAGGACGGCAGCGTTCCTTTCAGAAGGACAGCAGCGAAATATAGTCATCCAAAACATAGTCATCCAACAGCAATTTGAAAGACTGACAGAATGACAAGACACATGAAAACTGTGATAAAAATCGAGGTTTTCACATTAAAAAACAATTTTTGAACTTTTAGTAAATACACATTTATTTGAAATTCGATAAAAATATTGCTAGTAGTTCACACACAAACACACACATATATGTGGGTATATATATATTTATATAAACATACTGTATATATATATATAGACAGACAGATAGACTGACAGACAGTCAGACAGAAACTTGAACTGCATTAAACATTTTTAAACAATAAAGAACATTTTAAGACGCTCCCTCAAGCAAACAACACTGCCATAGTAATAACATAATTTGGTCAAAAGAAGATGTCTTGAGTTCAGCACGTGACCGAAGTCACATGAGAGCTACATAAAGTTGAAAACTGATTAAAACTAGCGAGTGTAACCTCCAGCGGCCCGGTCCCAGGAGCAGTTCAGCAGATGCAGTGCTGATGTGGAAGTCAAGACAGGCTCTATCATGGGGCCGTTTTATGAGAGGGGTCCCCAGAGGGGCCGAGCTCCCCTGCTTCTCAGCAGGAGCTAATGAATATGAACAGACAGAGGGCATATTGCCCAGTGTCTGTCTTGGCCTGTTTACCACAAAACTAATAGGACTCAGCTTTAAAGAACAGGAACCCAAGGGACCCCGTCTCCCTCCTGAGAGCGATCCCAGCACAACATGGTGAAAGTGACAGGAGGATGAGAAAACAGAAAAAGAGGAATCAAGGTGGAAAAGCTTTTCATAGCTGCGCTTGAATTACTTGTATTTTGCTAATGATTACAAATCAGCCGCATTAAAGAGATGTTCCGCCAACTGAGACCAATCAATAGAACGACAAATGAAAGGTCTTGTAAAAACACAGCCTGAGGCGTAATGTCACCATTGTTTCAGAGGTGTGAAGGCCTAAGACCCTGTTAATTGTGCGTTTTATTGTAGCTCTTTTAATAGCTTCAGGGTTCAAATTTCTCAGTATGAGCCGACAGCTGACGAGCAGCTTACTCAGAACAGGAGAAAAGAACAAACAGCAAAATAAAACGAGTGGACCAACCTGCGGTGTGGATCCGTCAAAGCCTTCCTTCCGGATGACCGACTGGATGGACTGGAGGAGAGCATGATAGGGTGATGATAACAGGCTGAGAACAGCAGAGAGGAACAAAACATACAAATTACACACAAGACGGCAACTGAGTGTGTAAATACAATATGACAAAGAGTAAAATTTAGACGCAATGGTGCTTACACATTGAATTTTGCACAATGAATGATAAAACGGATAAAAACAGTGTCATCTAGAGGATGAGGTGTATGGCACTCTAAACTTGAGGTATTGATAGGACAAAATGATTTGACATAAAAGCTAACTAAAGAATATTAAGGAAAATGTAGTTTATTTGACAAATTCTGTCTTCATTTACTCACCCTCAAGTTGTTCCAAATCTGTATCAATTTCTCAAGTAAGATATTTGGAAGAATGCTTTTAACCAAACACTTCTTGAACACCATTGACTACCACAGTTAACATAGTGAACTCGACGGTGAGTAAACCAAGACAAAACTAAAATTATTAAATGAACTGTCCCTTTAAGAAAACGTTTAATATAATTATCTGTTATTACTATTTTTATTGTTTTTTTTACAAAAGCCTCCTTAAATGTTTCCCAAAGCTTTAGTTTACACTCCAGAAACAACTATGCAACATTTCATGCATTTTGTATTTTAACAAAGACAGAAGATGTCAATTGTCCAAATATGGACATCACTATTGGCCACTTTTGTACATGAGGGTAAATAAATGATGACAATGTTTATTTTTGTACTATTTATTTTGATTTTAACACAAGGGGTCCATTTAAGGAACCGTAATGACTCAACGCAGGTCAAACCCTGATGATATCAGCACACGCTTCAATTTATGGGCACATGCGAGTGACATTAAGTGAGAATTGCTTGGATATCACAAAAGCCTGTTGACTCAGGCGGTAACCCTGGCAACCGTCCCCTATATGTGGACGCGGGGAAATACGGCACTAATTAAATCAAATGAAATGAAATTAACGAAAGACTCGTTCACCTCCGTCAGCTTCGGCGGGCCCTTGAGGTCTGCGGTGAGTTTGAGCGTGTATTAACGGGACATTGACTCTCATGGTACTGACACAGCGTTTCTTTGTTCAATCAGGGGTGAGATGTGACTTCCTAACAAGACCGCTCAAAGCACTTGACCTGTTAGCACACTCTAATATATGAGAATCTTCTACATTTCCGCACAATATTATGACACTTATGAGCAGCTATTTGCTTGCTACGAAACGATTCATTTGCCAATGGCACGACGATGGGACTTGTGAGGTCTTGTCTCTCATTCTGGCTCACGACATGCTGTAATGACCTCACTGTGCCGCACCGCATGTAATATAGATAGCCATCAATTACGCGGAGATCCAGAGGTGAATATGAAACTCAAAACCTCACACCCACTTCTGGCCCTTGCTCAAAACCATTTTTTAATTAGTGTCCATAATAAAAGTCAACGGGTAACCAACGATCAAAATATCTTCTTTTGTGTTGAGAGGAAGAAAGACAGTCATACAGGTTTGGAATGACATGATGGTGATTAAATGATGAATGATGATCATTTTGGGGTGAACTGTCCCTGTAATGGGGAGAAACGTGTGTTTACCTTTTATAAATAAAAACTAGAGAGGTGGAGGGCCGGCAGAAATCAAAAGGCCACGCCCCCATTGGATATGAGAGGCAGGGTGAACAGCAGTCCAGCGAAGCGTGATCGCTTAAGGTGGCGTCCGTAGAGGGTAATGGCCGGCAGGTGAGCTAATTAAGATCACAGCGCTTCCAGCACGAGGGGGGCGGGTATCCGTCTTAAACAACAGGCTTCGCTTTCACCTAGAGAGCAATTTGTGCCAATTACGGTACGTAGTGAAACGGAGCGATTTAACAGTCTGGAAACGGCATGGGGCTTTCATTCTTTGAACTGTGAAACGCGGAAAGACAATGAGGTTTTCTTTTTATCTCAAGACATTTGGCTGTTATTTATCCTTGCTGATTAATTGATTTTTCAAGGTGGTTTTGACTCCTGCCTGGATTTCAGCTACACAGTGACATTGCTGAGATGAGTTCTTCAGCATTATGTCTCTAAAGGCCAACGCTGACAGAGCTAATGGCTAAAAGCTTTTATAACACGTCATAAAATGATGCAAGGAAACGCAGAGGAAGAACTAATGCTAAAATTGCAAAAGCGGCATTTATGTAAACCGTAGAAGCCGTCATGGGGCAAGCTGTTCCACCGATGGTCTCGGCACACAGGAACACACTTACGACACGAGTAAACACGGCTCAGGAACAGATAAACAGTTAGAAGACCTCTTTGTTTGTAGACATAAAAAGCAGAGAGTACCAAGGGCTCCAGATTGATTTGTTTGCACTGCTGCTGTGCCGAAGACTTTAATGTAACCAAACTTCTGCCCGCTCTCCACGAGCAACCTCGCAACCATAAAAAACGCAGCACAAACATCGCTCAAAAACCAACCCCATATTCGGGAAACACGTGAAGGTTCAGGGATATTTTTACAAAACATTTATTAGGTCGGAGACCTACCATAAAATAAGATTACAGAGATATTCCTGAGAAACGTAACGTCGTTGAGGGAACATTTTCTTCTTGAAACTTCTCTAAACATACTTTCTGACTGTTTGAGCTCAATAATCTACTTTATTAGTACAAACGTAAATTTTTATTATTTACTAGGTATGTCTCACAAGTAGCTTCATGTCACACACCTACATCTTACAATGCTGAAGTTTGAGTTTCTAAGATGGATGTTTCACATCAACTAAACTTTTCGAAGTAGGAATTTGGAAATTCTAACTCTCTGAGTTGAAATACAGTCACTTTAAATGTCTTTGCACACACAGTCCCAGATTTGCGTCCAAAAAATAAATCTGCCCTCATGTTGTGTCACATTTACACACTGCCTCCGATATTTTCGTCTGTCATACAAAGTTCGAACCGGGTTCGATTTTCTGCGTTTTTCGCACCCATAGCAAGCATTTTGAGAAGTGTTTTGACAATTCAGAGCCACTGTACAAGCGACCGCTAAATCGAGGATGGTGTCGGAGTCCACTTCGTCTCGCAGCACTATATGAGAAAAAATTTGTGGATTACAAAGGAATAGAATTTAAAGAGGGTGTGGAAGATGATCGCGGAACAGCTTGATAACAAGATAGTATGTACTGATTTTCTAGCCACGCTACCAAACCCAAGAAGACCATACCTCAACATTTGGGTAACGTGACCAAAATCCGGGAGACCCGCGGGGTCTGTCGGTCCTTTCACGATTGCGTTCGAGGGAGAAACTGAAATACTGGAGTTTCACAGGAGAAATCATAAAACGGTTGGATGGCGGCAGATGGGTTTGAATAAAAGACGGGAGTGTTGACAGGAATGCAAGAAAACGTAGGCAGAGAGCGAGTGAGGATAGCCGACCTAGTGAGAAACTGTCAATGGAGAGAAGCAAGGGATGAAAGGAGAGATGAGGAGAGAGGCAGAGAGGCAGAGCGACAGCAGCATCAGGATTTATTGTTTTGCGATATTTTTCACAGCGGATTTAATAATACGCATCGGACTCAGTGTGCAAAGCTTCTGCGCCTGAAGAATATTAAAAAAAAAACGCATACAAAAACTTCGGACAGTATGTGCGAAGACCTTAAAACTTGGTGTAACTTCAAGCTATACTAAGTGTCAGTAGATCCAGATATAGGCATACATTTACATTTAGCAGATGCATATATCCAAAGCGACTTACAGAGAGTTCAGGGAGCAATAAGCGATAGGTCACACAGGAGCAATAATATATCTTATAATACAAATATTGCAGAACTAGTAATCTTTATTGTAGGGATCAGCAATATATTCTATTCTAGATATTAACTTAATATTTGCGATTAAGATACAAGATTACAGAATATTGTACATTTAGAATATTGTTGAAAACGAAAACTCATGTACCAAAGACGGCACAAAAAGGCAATTTTACTTTCCTTCATTTCAAGGACTTAAGACAGTGTTTTCTGTTAAGATCACCATATAGTGATTAAATCTGTTATTTACAAAATTTTCTAATTTCTAAAAAATACATTTTCTTCATAATATCATTTTGAGTAAGTTAATTTATTATTTACAGATTTTAAGTGTGTTAATGTTATAATGCAAGCAGGCCTGGTATTAGCCTGGCTTGACTGGTTTAATTGTAAGCTGAATATTTTTGGAGTGCCCGAGGAGTGCCCCTGCACTAGCCCACCAGACCCGACCCTGACTGCAAGTGACAATTTAATAAATTAATCTGCAAAATCTGTGATTATTTATCAAACAGTTAATTGTCAGAGAGATTGTATGTTAATTTAACCCAAAAAGTGGTCTACATGTTTATTTTGTACCAGAGTTATTAGTTTTGATTTTAGTTTTATTAATATTTAAATTTAGCTTTTGTTTTTAGATTTGAGTTTTTATGGTAATTTTATATAAAGTCTTAGCAATTTTGGTTTATGCTTTTTTCATTTTATGATTTATTTGCTATTTTTTATGTTGCTTTATAATATTAATACACTTTTATTTTAGTTATTATAGTTGTTGTTTATTATTATAAATTATAAAAATATTAGTGCTTGAAACTTATTTCAGTTAAGGTTTTAGGCAACATTTTAGATTTTAGAAGTTTTTCCAATGATTTAGGTCAATATTTAATTTAATTTCAATGAACAGAAATGTTTTCAAAGTTTTAATTTTAGTAAACTAAAATAACCTTGTTTTGCACAAAACCCTTTTGCTTGTTTTATCCATATCCCACTTTTTAAATTGAGGAAAATCTGCATGTTTAATTTGCCACAGCCAAAACAGTGAGATATATATTGAATAACATTAAAATTCGGAAAGATATTGCGGTTAAAGGAATGTTGTCCACCTGTACTTAATATGGATGTGAGTACAAACCTTTAGTGTTACTCACCTTGATTCTGTGGTTGTTGGTGATTCCTGTAGTGCATAAAAACTGTGACACTTGACTGCCTGTCGAACCTCGGGCTCCATCGTCTTTGACACGTCATAGTAATGTCCAAACCTCACCGATGAAGCCAGTGCATTCTTAGTAAGCGATGACAGGAAAAAGAGTGCATACTTGCATCAATTTGACATTGAAAAAAATGAATGCGCCAATTCAATTATTTTTAATTAGACTTTAAAATAAAACATTTCCAGTCATAAATATAATCCAAATTTAAGTTCTCTGAAAGTACCAAATGAAAAAAAAAAAAGGAAAACTGGAAAGAACAAACATTTTACTGACTACTACAAGTACCATATACAGTACATGGAGAAGTACGTACTAAACCAACAGCTAAAGATAAATAAAGTCACTGAAAATACCAAAGACTGTAACTGTGGCACCACTGATGGTTCAACCATTGTTGGTCTGTAAGAAACCCTGTTGATTCACTAAGCCATTGAGAACATAATCACTTTGGGACGAGACTGACCGCTCAGGCTTAGAAAAACACACTTGCACGCTGGCAGATGTTTTCCTGAAGTTCTGAGGGGGTCTGGATTCTCCTCCAGAGTTTCTAATGAGCGGGGAGGTGTGAGGTGAGACTCTAATCTTCTCCTGATCTGGATCAGCGACTCTTCTGTGTCCCAGCGCCTCCTTCGGAGTCTGACAGCTTGGCGCTCATCCTCGTTTAGCGGGCGGGTCGGGTCGACCCCTTTAACGTTACGGGACGGGTTTTGACTGCCTGAACTTTGATCTGGTGTCTGCATTGAGGAAGAGAAAGGAGGGGGAGCTTTATATTTGGGATGCAAATCCCTTACTAGATTTACTGGTGCTTTGTGAAGAAGACTGTGGAATGAGAAAGGTTAAGCAGGGTAAGTATATCCTCTTAGACGGAGGAGGAATGGCTGCGGAGAAACAGGAAATAAGTTGGAAAACATCATATAAGAGTGAAAAAAAACCAGACAAGAGATGTGGCAGAAATTGTGAAAGTCGTCCAAAAACAAGTGAAATCTTCGGGGACTCATTGGGATCCCCCCTAATCTCCATAGCAATCATGATTATGGGTCTTTTCTCAAAGCGGCTAGAAAGAGGGGGCGCGCGGACGCAACAGCGAGGGCTGTGAAGGGATTTGGGGGTGCTGGAGGCTGCTGGTTCATTGTAAAGGCTTTGGCGTTGAATAGAACCTCCATGTTCTCTTGTCTGCTCCGGTTTTAAATCCACCTATAACCAGCTAAGCGTGAGTAATCCACCTAAACTGTGAATGAAAGCAGGCAAAGCCCATTCAAAGCGATGGGTGGGAAGGAATTGATATATTTATTACAGCATGCTATTTTTCCCAGGCCAGCCTGAATAAAATAGCGTCTGTGATGGAGACGATGCTTAAAGACAGAGTCGGAAAAGTTGGGAACGACGCGATGGAAAACAAAGTGTTGGATAGAACTGGAACAAAAATCCAATTCGTCAATTTCACATTGAAATTATCAATGATAAATTCTACAACAACACCAAATTCAGAACCCTAATCTGGATTTTGTGCCTCCAGACTGTACCAGAAAATTCTTAAGAGCTCATTCAAATCATGTGCATGTTTACTAATAATTCACAGTAGATTGAACTGTTGACAGTGCAAATACCTAAATCCTGATTTCTTTACCATCATTGCCATCATTGACTAGCTGAGTCATTTTTCATTTCAAGAGAAGAGTTCATTTGTCAATGTGTGGCACTGTATAGTGGGACACACCTGAACTTTGGGTTGGTTTTGGTACCGCCAGGCGATTGTCATGGTGTCCTGGTTCTCTTGGTCACATGGTTGAGCTTGACCTTCTTTCGTCTTTACACTGCCAATTTCATCCACAATTGGGGAAGGAAGTTCCTACAGATTAAAACATAAATAGATAACAATTTACTTAATGTATGTCCAGAATACAGTATTATAATATTTAGGTAAAAATAGGTTTTACTTGAATTTTAATGACAACAACAAAATGTGCATAAAATTTTAATTCTAGGCATAGAATACATGATATCGTCTTATGAGATGACAAGAATCAAAGTTTGATTTTAACCATTAATTTCACTATGATATAAATTTCTTACTGTCTTACAATATTAGATATTATTTTCAGAAAATGTTCTTTTCATGATTATAATGTAGCCTACATAACGAATATCTTTTCTCAAGTTCTTAGTAAACTTTACTTAACTATACTGCATAACTATATTTTGTTTAATAACATTTAGCAGACATCACACAGACATCATTTAAATTTAAGTTTTTATGTCTGCATGCTTTACAAACATTTTTTGCAATGTGTTAAGAGAACCTTTAAATTTATAAAATACTGTCTATTAATTTGTCATTTTGAAAAGTGGTTTATTTGTGGCACATTTTTATTTTTGAATAAATACATTTATGATTGATTTCTACAGTCGTTTAAAAAGGGCAAGTCTGATGTTTTTTCAACAACAGAGTTGATGCTGAAGTCAGTAGTGGCAAGAAATGTCAGAATGAAGGTGGGGTCTGCCTCACTTAGGGGAATTTACATACAGACTTGCAAAAACAGAATGCAGAGACTGTTTCACAAACAACAGGTCAATGCAGGTACAGTGTGAAGGGCAACAACAGGACTTCATTAAACTCATGTTGACTGGGAGCCAATCAGGGGCCAGAGAGAAAGACAGAGACACTCCTGTCCACAGTCATTAAGGTGAAACTCGTTAACGCTTGCAGGTAACTCCCTGAACACCCAAACAAACAGGTAAAGCAGAGAAAGACAGAGAGAGATTGAGATAGAGAGAGAGAGAGAACACTGGCTATCTTTTAAATGCAAAATACTATTAGCGCTCAACTTACTGCACAGTGCACACTTTGTAGTATACAGTAAATATTTCTTAAAGGGTAACTGATAATTCTGGGACATCATTGACTACCATAGTAGAAAAATATATAATGCTAGTCGTGCCCCAGAACTGTTTACTTTCCTAGATTCCTCAAAAAGTCTTCTTTTGTGTTGAACAGAACAAAATATTATTAAAATTATTTTGCCTTCTATGGTAATCAATTGTACCCCAGAAATGTCAATTGCTAACAATGTTCCAAATATCTTTCTTTGTGTTCAAACAAACAAAGAAATGTTTACGGGTTTGGAACAACACCGAGGGTAAGTAATTCATGACAAAATTTTCATTTTTGAAAAATTGAAAACAAGTATCAACTACGCAACAAAAAGTAAACTTAGTGGTTGAGTACCAGTGAAATGTCTTCTCTGATCATATGAGTAAAAAATCCCAGCGGATATTGCTTATGGGTTGTTGTCTTGTCACATTGGAAATGGAAGGTCAACTTGAGGGTATTGCATTGTGGGATAAATACAAGCACAGTGTGATCTGTCTGTTTTCTGCTGATTTTGGCAAATGTATTAGGACATTGGGATTCTCGATGCATACAAAACACGTGCATGCCACAAAATATACATGCAATACTTTTAATACAAATGCTACAGATAGGAGATTGTGTAGTAAAGCATGTTGCTATGGACAATTAGGACATAAAAGTAAAGGTAGTTGATTTAAAGCACTCATAGACCTACAAAATAAATACAGAAATAAAACATACAAAACCAAATTTGTCAGTTGTCTTGAACTGGGATAATTCATTCATGCATTGTGTGATCCTCTGCGACACCTGACTACTCTTTGGTAAATCTGAAGATAAGATGTATCATGTTTTATTCTGTTGAAGACTCATTCAAATGTAAACAACGGGTCGTAAGTTGCAATACGTCCAAACTTTTCCAGAACTTGGATCATTGCATCAAACTCACCAAATGTGAATTCTCGATTTCATCGTCTGAAGTAAAGCGCGCTTTGTTCTTACCTGCATGATCTCATCAGGGTGATCCCGGGCAGATGCCAGAAAGACTTCATGTCCGCACACAACGCCCTCTGCCAGGAAGTACTTGAGCAGCATGCGTGAGTAGCTGTCATAGCGGTCCTCTTCTGTAAAAACATATCAAGCACAATTGCTTTAAAACACAGAGCATTAGGATCTCCAGACGTTTCTCCTGACAGACGAATGGTCAGAGAGCTGTGATCAGACCAGAAACCCAACGGAGAGACTGAGAACGACTTCAGATGAAATAAGAGAAACTACTCAGTCTGGTTGCTAGTAATGCCAAACGCTTCAGCCTCCGCCATAAAAGGCGCAATGTCTATCTGACAGTAAGATTGGGGAGGACGGTATGACTGAAGCTGAAGTGTAATGGATTTAATGCTCACTCCATCATAACAGGGGCTGATGGGAAGGTGAGTGCCGGCTACATCACAATGACTGAATGCAACACGTTTAAAGTCGAAAAACACTCGTTTGGGTGAAAAGTATTTCTCAGTTTCAGAGCTCAACTGCGGGAAAGAACAGTAAACAACAGTTCATGTTCGTCTTCTTAAAGATATTCCGGTATGAATGATCAACATTATACTGAAAGTTAAAGCTGCAATGTGGAACTTCTGTGTCTAGATATATCGCCATCACTGTTTGAAAACTAAAATTGCAGGTAAGTTTACATTCTTTAGGGGGAATGAAGTCAAATGATATTGAGCTGACATTTCCAGCAAAATCTCATCCAATAGCTTAACTTACTGTATAAATCATTATTATTGGCCAACACAGTCTCAAGGGAATTTGTGACATAGTCACGAAATGTAGAACCTATTTATTTGTGTTCATGGACATGGCTTTATTTTCGTGTTACTCAGCACAAATTTCATGTATTTTGATATGCGCTATCTTTTATATGTATAAATATATATCAACGCAATCTGATGGTAATTCGTACCTATTTTAAAAGGTGGCACATATGGTAAATCCCTACGGTCTCATTCATAGGTTTTATTATGTTTTCACTTAGCCCCTGTGACGATAGGTTTAGGGCAGGTTTAGGGTGGGCCTTTATCGTTGCTTAGCCACCTCTTAAAATGCGTAGTTGTAGCAAAATTAGGCTTTGCAGCTGTGATTTTAGGGTTTGCGTGGGGGTGCTTTTAGGCATCTTGTGAAAAATGTATTACTTCCTCTGGTACCAGGTTCTACACATATAAATGTCTATACATGCAAGGTATGTGCATTGAAAGTCGTGCACGAAAAAAAGCCATGCTAGTGACACGAAAAATGTAGTGTTGACTGGCACAAAATAAAGTTGGACTTCGTGTCCATGAACACAAGTTAAAAGACTCAAATTAATCATGTCACGAACTGCCTTGAGACATTTGTCAATGCTGGGTTTTAGTGCACTTGTGTAATTACCGAGGAGCAACCATCCGATCTCTCTCGTGAAGCCAACACGGAAGTGACTTTAATGGCAATTTATCGACTTGCCGCTAGAGTCTGACTCCAAAAGAGAGCACGACCTCCTTGAGTTCCATGTTAAAATGGTTAAAAATGTTAAACACAAGTTTACAGCATGGTCCAAAAAATTATTTTGACTATTATTATAACTGTGAGGAGGGTCATTTTTTTATAATTCACCCATTTAACTTATATTAAGTCTTAAAATTCTGCAAATTAGGTGCATTGCCACTGGAGTGACAAGTGGTTTCAGCAAACCAGGCGCCTCAGCTCTAACCACGTGCTGCCATTTTGCCCATTTTGAATTATCCGGGAATGACGCGTGATGCCAAGATAGCGCAAGCACCTCTGCATATTTTAGGCTTAATTTTTACTCTTCACAAACCTACGGACGACGTCACGGACACTACGTCCATATTTTATACAGTCTATGGTAATAACTTATTTAAAGAAACCAAACCAAAAAAGGATATGGTCACATTTATTAAAATGCCTTAGAAAGAACATTACCAATGTGCATCTTGAGACAAAACAATAGCAATGACATATTTTAAGATATGTCAGGGCAAGATATTTTACAGCTCAAAATTCCTTTTAGTCTGGGACAAGCATTAAGCCTTGTCTGTGAAACCGGGGCTAAATAATTGAAGAGAATTTAAGTAAAATGTAACATATTACAACCTCGGAGACTGTGAGATGTTAAACTAGCTTCCATAGAACCATTTATCATTGAAGTAAATGAAACATTAATTGTACAGACTGCAAATTGATGGTCTTTGTACATCATTTGTTTCGGCCACACATGGTGGCAAATTTGGGCCATTGCTACCAACAAGAAGAGGCTTTTAATACTCTCCTATTGAAAATCCTTAT